>JARFJB010002128.1:712500-1367500 GCA_036346205.1 Vesta saturnalis
GTAAATAGGACATATGAGGTATCGGTGGAAAGGAAATTTTGTGTAGATTTAAAAAATAATGATGTTTTTAAGATACGTGATCATATAAAAACGTTATGTGTAAAAGTAATAATTTGTATATTTCAGAAATATGATTATCCAATCAGAGTCAAGGTAAACTGTAATAGCAAACAAATTTTGACAACTAACTTACTAATGTTAAGTCGTTGTTACGGTGATGAAAAGATATCAGTAAAGGAGACGTATTTCTTACCGTAAATGTACAGATTGATTGAAACGTGAGGGACAAATCGTCAATTCTCATCTTTTCTTCCATATTTTTGAAAGTAATTTTATGCTCTAAAATTTTTTTCCTGAGGTGTATTCCTGTAACAATTCAGTAATTAGTACGTCAACCATAAGTTTTTTTCATATCGTTGTGAAGCTTATGAAAAAAGGAAGTTTTTCCTTTATCGGCCATGTATCAAATCCATCTCTATTGGAAAAAATATTCCTCTTGGAAATTTGTCTTGGGATTTGAAAAAAAATCATTTCTGAATTCATTATGTTATTAATAATGTTGAATGATGAATTTGTCTCGAATGAATTCAATATTGTTTAAGGCAATTTCATCTTCTACAAATTTCTCCTAATGTGTTTTCTTGTAACTCTTCTAGTTTGGAAGATACAGCATGATTTAATAAATAATTCCACGACATAGAAAAAATTAAAAAAAAGTTAACATCTTGGAAACCATCAACAATAGACACACCCTGTATTAACAATTTTTTGTTCCTTTTGGCCAGAGGAATCAGCTGTTTTCGTTTTGGCCATCGAGTTTGGTCACCCTGTACATATATATATATATATATATATATATATATATATATATATATATATATATATATATATATATATGTCATGATTTAAATTATTTAAGTTCGCTCATCTACCGCAGATATCTCTTGTTGACCTAATCTACAAAATCTCATATACGTCTCTTATCAAAGTTACGTTTTTTGGTTCCAATATATACTTTTCCACATGAAGAAAGACAAGTTATAGACTCCGGAAGATGGTAATGGGTTTCAAACATCTTTACGTGGTCTTAAATATGCTTTAATGTTTTTGTGGGTTTAAAAACAGTTCCAATGCCTTGATTAACTACGATTTTTTCAATTCTATTAGTTATAAAAGGAATAAAAGCAGGGCCTAATGTTGGTACTGCCTTTCTCCTTTTTATCCGCTTATCAAACTTTTATATTAATAGCAGGCTTCTGTTTGTGTTTTCAATTCTTTATTTCACACATTTGTTCCAACATCTTAATCACTTCTCAATTCAAGTTAACATCTCTTGGCCCTTATTGATATTTTTACAGTGTTGTCAATTTTTGTTATCAACGTATTATAAAAGAAGTTGCGTAATCGTATGGTATACTGTGATAATAGACTATATTTTATAAATCATAGACATATTACTACTCTTTCAAAAATAATATTTTGGACAAGAAATACGTAAAATAATATACTATTGAAAATACTTTTTTTCTTTTATAAATAATAAATAAATAAAATACTTTTTCAACCTTGTAATCAGTGGTGTGTGCAAATATACTGGCCGCCATGAATAAATGAACACACAGTAAACGCTGATGTATTTTAATGAAATTTTCGGAAAACGTGTATTTTATTCCTATTAATAAACGATGAAAATTTTAGCAAGATATAAATATTGTTAACACTAATAATGCGTCGACCCTGCCCTGTTTCTCACACATTCACCAAACTAGGCATAGTCGAAATGAGCCAATCTATGCTAACCTGAGGTATGCTATCCCACGCCTCTAATATTCGTTGTTGAAGGGCAACTACATTGTTTGGGAGTGCCTGTACATCATTTATTCGCCGTCCGACCATATCCCATAAATGTTCAATTGGTGATAAGTCTTTCAAATGAGAAGGCCATGGAACCAGATCAACATTAGCAGTATTTAAAAACTCCATAGCAACCCTTGCGGTATGCGTCCGGGCGTTATTTTTCAGAAAAATTGGATTTTCTATTTCTTGCAGATATGGCAGTAATACTGGTTCAAGAACGTTGTTAATGTACCGATTTGCATTTAATGTTCCCTCAATAACTACTAGAGGAGATCTGCTTCCATGGCAGTTAGCCCTCCACACCATCACACACATTTAGTGAGAGCAGTATGTCGTTGTACAAAAAATTTTCTCCAAGGCGTCTTCTAACCAACCTGCGACCATCATGATCCCATAAACAAAATCGAGATTCGTCACTAAGGATGAGTTGACTCCATTGTACATATCAATGCAACCTCTCGTTACACCATTTCCACCGTGCAGATCGATGGCGTGAAGTTAGAGGTAAATAAAGCAATGTTCGGTATGATCTGAGCCCAAAAGATCGAATTCTTCGATACGCCGATCGTAAGGAGATTTGATGATCAGTTAATCCTGTCCATCTATCACCAATTTTCCTGCTTGATAAAAACGATCACGAAGAGCACGATCTTCACGATCAGTGGTGCGGCTAGCATGGCCGGAGTGCAAACGTCGTCGTTCTTCATTATTTTCAGACCATCTTCGCCGACATAAAGAAATTGTGGCAACATTGCGTCCCACGCGAGTGGGAACATTACGAATTGATAATCGGGCTTCTCGTAGACCGATCATTCTGCCACGTTCAAACTAATGGAAATTTGCCCAATGTCGTACAGGAGGCATTATATCAACTTTAATGTGTTGCTTACTAAGCTTCCAAATATGCTTAACGTTGACACTTAAGTATCTAATGTCAAATGAAAAGAAAGTTTTTGTTTCATTGTCCATGATTTCTTGATTAATCTTTATTGTATCTTGCTGAAATTTTCATCGTTTCTTAATAAGAGTAAAATACACGTTTTCTGAAAATTTGATTAAAATACATCAGCATTTACTGAGTGTTTATTTATTTATGATGGCCAGTATATTGTTTCTCAACTATTAATTTACCAACGCATTTCCTCGAAACTATTTTGTTAATACGTACTGCTTTCTAGCAATGATAAAAAATGCATGTTAGATGTTACTTTTAACTTTATAATGTAATAAGAAATTTTCAATTTTGCAAAATGATATATTAATATTACGTCAATGGTGGTTACTAAGGACTCGATGGTTGCCAAGGAAACCATTACACAATTCAACAATGTTGAGCAAAATTTCAAATTTCTTACAATCCTGTAATATTAAATCACGATTCTTACTTCTAAAATAAGGAGGAATATATTAAGATCTTAAAATAGACCACAATTGTAGCAAAATGCTTAGCGGTTGAATGTTTGGCCAAATATACTCTTCTTCTGATTTTGCATTAGAGCAGACCATGGAAGTCTAAAGAGAGTATGGTACCATTGTCAAAAGAACAAAAAGTTACTATCGTAGCTTGACTTTTGAAAATTGTAGGTTATACTCTTAAAGCGAAAATAATGCAGCGTTGCAATGTAGTTTTTCACCATTTTATCTTCACTTTTAATTTTTTTGATCTCAGGATTGTGCACTCAACTAGTTTGATAAATCCACGTTTCGTTTAGATACACAAATGTGACATTTTGACCTGAACTGTAACGGCAGAAATTTTCTCCAAAACAAATAACAATGAACAAACCTTGACTTCTTCACTACTAGACGAACTTAAAGAAACAGTACTGATAAAACAACCTGAAACTACTCCAGCCAATCTAGACCTTCTACTAGTTCCTACAGCTGCAACCTCAAGCACCGCAACCTCTTCCTATCCTGTGTTGGACTCTCCACGCACATGTTTGCCTAATACAAAAACATATAAAGGCAAAAGGTTACAAGAATATAGGAAGAAATTACTAGAAATAGTGAGAGACGTGTAGAAGAAATCAGAAAACTAAGAGAAAGTATTCAATGTAGCAACGATATTCAAGAAGAACGAAATGACATATTACGACAATTTATTATGTAAATTAAACACTAATATAAATACAATATTTATAATTCATAATTTTCGTAATAAATGTATTTTTAATTATAAATTTCTAGCAATTCTATTATCTACAGCTTCTCCCAGTGGGCATGACTGAACTAATCTTCGTACATTGTTTGAGTTGCAGTTAAATGACCGTTATCTCAAAACGGGCACATAAGACTCATGGATAAGGGATATGCAGAATCTCCAATTAAATGGTAATTTGGTGGTAATGGATTGTCCCCATTGGTCAGTAAACTGTATTAAGAACTGTTGCGAAACACTCGTGCATCGTGCATGTGACCTGGCATTCCAATGTAGCAGTCAATAAATGCACCTCCGTGATCGCATGTGCCTGTGCAAAAAGCATAAAATTATATCACTGCTACAACGACGAGTTAAAACAATCACGTTGTAATATTAGTGAATGAAATTCTTTACGATTGTAAAAATCATGAGGATTATATTCTGGTTGTTTGCAGAGAATATGACAACCGTCAATGGCTCAAATTCCCCCCCGAATTCCTCGTGAACGGCGTTCAAAATCCTATAACATACAATTATAAGAGTTGCTATTACATTGTCATTAATAGTGTTACATGTGTTAATTCATATTCCTCAGCAGTAGGAAATCTCACGTATTGTGGCATTAAACGTGAAATTACGCTAATAACTTCTTTAAATATGGCATGTGCACATGTGCGTGCAGTGCTCTTAGCCAGCCCAAACCGGTCCCCTACTGCTAAAACACATTCCGGCTTTGCTAATGTCCATATCATAAACAGCAATTTTTTACCAAGATTCTGTTCCAGTTTTCATGTTATGTCCAACAACATTTCTTAATATCTATTAACAAAATAAAACATACTTCTATATAAACAATTTATATGCTGACGCTTTACAATCATACTTCAAAAGATCTACGTGATATACAAAAATGTTCCCAGAACAAATCGTCAGTAAATTGGGGAATAGTTACTTCATAGAAATCTTTATTGCGAGATAATGGAAGCCCTTCACGAAGTTCATCAGGATTGGCTTCCACTAAGTGTTAAACCTTCAACAAAATGGTTAATTGCATGGAGCATATGAGGGGCAACATCATTAATAGCTAACATTAATATTCTATCCAACATTCAACTTTGAATTTGGAAACGTATTTTCTAATAACAAAATAAATAAATCAAGAATAATAAAATACTTATCTTTTTTGGGATTTTTTAATGGTGTACTTTAAATTATACAATCTAAACGTTTCGATAACACTTACAGTTATCTTCGTCAGTAGTAATGTTTGTTAAAAATTGTTAAAGATGTAGTAAACAATTTTGTCAAATTTGACAAAATTGTTTACTACATCTTTAACAATTTTTAGATGAAGGTACGATGTTGCAGAAGAAAACAGACGCATTTCCTGTGATTGTGCCAGCCGTATTGGATACAGGAAACATTAACGAGGAAGGTATGTGTTATTTATTTTACCTTGTTAAATATAATGGTTATAAATGCAAATTTGTATAACACTTTGCTAAATGCTTAATATGTTATTGGTCATGCTAACATGCATTAAACTTGCAGTACCACAAAAAAGAAAGCTGGATGGTGAAGACGAGTGTACTCCAAAGCGTAAGAAAAGAAGTAATACTCTACAGATGGTTAATGTTACCAGAAAAAAACAGTTATCTCCAAAATGTAGAACACTTTACAAAAACATATTAAAATGGAAAACAAAGGGTGCCAAATTAAAATATCAAGTACAAAATTATAAATCAACAAAAACTATACCTGATGATTTTCAAGACATGAGTCTAAAAGTTAATGCTACAACATACAATTTCTTATGCAGCAAATTAGAAATCAAAAGTTACCACCAAAGGCCCGAAGGTATACGTTAAAGGAAAATATATTTGCACTAACGCTCTACAAAGCAAGTGGTAGAGGATACAAAGTGTTGTCGAACATATTTTCTTTACCTGGCAGTAGAACGATCACAAATTTGTTAAATCACATACCTTTCAAACCGGGAATTAATAAACAATTAATAGATGCACTCAAAGACAATGTTGACAAACTATGTGTGTAAGACAAGTACTGTTTACTGGTGTTTGACGAAATGCGTATAGATACAAATTTAATGTACAATAAGAAAACCGACTTGATAGAAGGTCTCGCTGATGATGGCTTTACCAGAACAATAGAATTAGCTGACCATGCAACAGTTTTTATGATTAAGGGGCTACATATACAATGGAAACAAGCATTATGTTTTTGCTTCAGTGGCGGACCACTTAAAGCTGTTGATTTGAAGAAATGGATAGTAAAGGTGATCGTATCATGCCAAGAAATTGGTTTAAAAGTTGTTGGTACGGTTTGTGACCAAGGGAACACTAATCAAACAGCGATTAATGGTCTCATAAATGATACGAGACAATTATTTATAAAAAACAATTCCGAGTATAAGGGTTTTGGCCCTCTTATTAATAATCAAGAAATGGTACCTTTATATGATGTCCCGCATATTTTTAAAGGTATCCGCAATAATCTTTTAGAAAAAGATCTAGATTTTACCATTAATGGTGTAAATAAAGTTGCTAGTTGACAACAGATTATAAAATAGTGGTGCTAACGGTAATCGTATAAATTATAAAAACTGTTTTAATAATATAATAAAGAAATAAGTGTTAAATAAATAATGTGTAAATAATGTTCTCCAAAACAAATCGTTAAGCTAACTGGAGATACTAACCATTCACCACTAATAATGCCTTTGTCCCAGTCGGTAGTTTAGTGTAGGGTGGTTCATTCTTTTGATTTGCTTAATTACCCCAAATTCTGCTCGATTATTTCCACTTAACATAAATAATAAAAATGCAATGTAATACTAATAAAAATGATCTCGGACGCCAAGTTATTTTTTAATAATGCTCGGAATAACTAAACCGAGGTTTACACTAAAAATTTTATCAAATTGTAAAAAATAAAGAAATATACAGACTATGTTTATTAACAGTCAAATTAGGGTTATATAAAATATATCTTAAAATTCTAGTCTTATACTAATAAAAAATAATTACATAAATACCTGTTTGTAAAATTTTTGTACACAAATTTTTTTAATAACCTCTGGTATCTAAACGATTACGGAAATTTCAACTGAGGTGATGTCATCCTTGCCACAATATTGCGTAATATCTTGAAATAATGCTTTACGTTGTAAGCCACACCCAACAATGGAATTTTCCTTCTTATAAATTTTATCTTCTTAAAATTGAATAAACCAATATTTATTGCATTTTCTAGCACGCTCATGTAATAAATGTAATCAAACTTTAAATTCTGTGTTAAAAGCACAACGAAATCGTAAAATGGAAGCGCACGTAATAGTAGAATTAATTGTGCAATCAAAAGCGGTAAAATTAAAAGTGTAAAAGTAAAATAAAAGTAAACTAAAATAAAAGTGCCTGAAAAGAGCAAATGTTTTAATTTTTAGTATAATGCGTTAAAATATCTTACCATCAAATCAATGGCACTTTCACTAAATTTAGGTGGAAAACCAAAAAATGCATTCTGCATCTCACAGCGTACCACAAGAAGTGAGAAAAGATGGACGCTCAGGAAATCGGAGGATGTCAGATGATGATGATGACACGTTGCGTAAAAAAAATGATCAGAAGAAAATAATTTATGGAAGTGGAAGTATAAACCTTTAAGAAGTAGATACACTTAAGTTACACCAAAATGCAAATTAAGTTGCCTACCTCATAGCTATAATGTAAAAATAATTAAAATTTTCCTTATATTTACAACTGAATGAACGAAAGACCTTAAATTACGGTATGTTTTAATACAACTCAAAATGGGTTGTTACAACATTTTGCAATTTTATTTTTTGGATACGGCTGATGACACAAGAATATATCCAAAATTAACCGATCGACATGTTATAAAAGGCAAAATTAACAAAATGAAAGTTTCATATGCTACGCAAGTGTTCAGCGATCAAGTGGGTGCTTTGAAGTTGAGAATTTCTAAATGGGGTATGTCAGTGTATAAAAACTATTTATTATTCTCTACATTAAATTCTATTTGTAGGTATGCAAAATAACGAGTATTCATTAGATGCTGAAGCTTCTGACACAGCTGACCTTTTGTTATTTATGGATACCCTATTTGATAGTCTAAATGGACATAAGGTGAAGTGTGAAATTAGTAAGCCTTTAAAGGGTGGTGTAAGAGAAGATACTGGTCACCTACAGTATTGGTCGGGGAGTAAACACATTTTGAAAACTGTCAAGTTCATGGACCCAAGGAGGTGTTTGTACAAATACCATCTATAAAAAACCTTATTCATAGCTTAAAGGGTATGGTTTATTTATGCAAAGTGTTGTTTGCAAATCAATTTAAATATGTTATACCTCGAGCTATCAATCAAGATGCTCTGGACAATTTATTCGGATGTATCAGGAGTTATGGGATCAGAAATATTTCTCCTAATGTTTCCCATTTTACAAGTTCCTTTAAAGCTCTTGTGGTTAACAACTATATAGCTGGACACTTGCCTGGAAGGAATTGTGAGAAGGATTATAGTGATGGAGCATTAGATAATTTAAAGTGCTTATTAACAGGGAATGTGAGTGCAACAAGTACTTCGTTAGAGCATGACGTTGGAATTAATGCAGAGGAATATGAACATCAAATGAAACTTTTAGAAGGGAAGAGGAATCGTGTTGCTAATTGTACAATTTATTATGTTGCTGGATATGTGGGTAAGAAAGCTCTCACATTTGTAAAGAATTGTGTGAATTGTAAGAAATCACTGTTAAATGTTAACTCACCTCACCAATTGCCAGATTTTGTTGAAGCTAGGGCATATAAAACATGTCGTTTAGTACAACCAGGTAGTTTTCTACATTTTATATTGAAGGACGCTATTGGCAGGTTATTTTATTTACTTCCCCGCGTTTGCCACTTAAATAATTTGAGCAAAGTGTTATTAAACATATTGCTTCAGCATGTAAATACCTTGCCATTAAATTGTGTAGAACACAAACATTTGCATTTGTATATATTAAAATTAGTTATATGGTGTATCATATTCTTTTGGGTAAAACAAGTAAATTTAATAAGCAAGGGAAGAAGTTCAAAATTTGAGAAAGTGTATAATAAAAATTTAGCAAAAAAAATTATTTAGGTGCTCTTAAAGTTTTGGCACATGAAAAATACTTAAAACGAAAATCAAGGCTTTCAAAAGCTAATAATTTGAACTAATATAGCAGTAATTAAATTGTTTAATCATTAATGTCCAATAAATAACCCTATTAGTCTTTATATTATTATTTCCATTAAATTGTGATTTTTTAACACAACCACGTATAGCAAAATTGAAAAGATGGAAACGTTAACATGGTTTACGAACTGTACGAGACTTGATTCCAATAAAATATCCAGGCAGATCTATTCCTTGCATTAGGACAATTCAAAGTATTGTTAAAAAATTCATATCGCATGGTATCGAAAAGTTCTGTATTTAATGGGATATTAAACAATTTAGTTACTGCTTCCAAAGCCAAACTATTAAATCATTTGAAAGAAAAATCCATGTAGAGTTGGTTGGTCTATTAAAAATTCCCTGTATACAAAAATATAAATAGAAACTTCATTTATAGTTTTTCACATAAATAATGTATGTAGTTCATATATATGTAAGTATAATTTGTGTACATTATGTTTTAATGAATGCTTTCTATTGTATTAAATAAATATTACTATAGTTACAATGTATTTTTTTGTATGTATTTCCGTAACCTGTAAACTAGCATTATTTACCGCATTGTATCTGTTTCAAATCAACCGCCATGGTACATTAAGTATATGATCATCCACTTGGGGGCGCTAATTTTATTCCCGTCGCAGGTACGTCAGATACGTTTATATTCTTTTATGTTACGTGGTTGCTACTAGAGCGCTCAGGTAGCTCAAAATCCCAATCACAGAGCGGTAAATTCCGGTGAACGCGACCAGTTAAACCATTAGACTTCATATTTCAGCATGAGACTTAATTTACGCGTCATAAATTTGTAGAACATTGTCTCTTAGTACGTTTTTCATCAAATATATTATATGTATACGTTTGAATAAAACTTGTGAATAGTTTAAGATGTCAGCTGAAATTAATAAAAATATTAAATTAGAACCTAAAGAAGAAGGTTCAATCGATTTATTCATTATTCAACAAGTCATTGTAAATAATGATATAAAACAAGAAATTCATTGTGGTTATAATCGTATGAAATGGGAATCTGAAAATTCTACATTTGAAGAAGATAGTGATTCTTATTCGATAAATCATGCTAATACAACTGAACCATCTTTACTTCAAATTAAATTCAAATGTAATCAATGTGACTATTCTACAAATTTAAAAAAGTACCTAAAAAGCCATCTAAACATACACACTTCAAACTTTAATTTCAAATGTGATCAATGTGACTATTCAACACATGTGAAGCGCAATTTAAATGAACATCTATTAACGCACACATCAAGTACTAATTATAGATGTGATCAATGTGACTATTCAACAAATCTGAAGCGCTATTTAAAACAACATCTATTAAGACACATTTCAACCACTACTTACAAATGTGACCAATGTGAGTATTCAACAAAAGCGAAGAGTAATTTACAAAAACATCATTTAAAACACACTTCAACTACCACTTACACATGTGATCAATGGGATTATTCTTCAAAATTGAAGTCATATTTAAAACAACATCATTTGATACATACGTCAACTTCCAATTACAAATGTGATCAATGTGACTCTTCATCAAATCTGAAGCACAATTTAAAACAACATCTATTAATACACTCTTCTACCACCAATTACAAATGTAATCAATGTGATTATTCATCAAATTTGAAACGCAATTTAAAAATACATCAATTAAAACACACTTCAAGTATTAATTATAAATGTGATGAATGTGACTACTCAACAAATGTGATGTACAGTTTAAAATAACATCTATTAAGACACACTTCAACCTCTAATTACAAATGTGGTCAATGTGATTATTCATCAAATTTGAAACGAAATTTAAAAAAACATCAATTAAAACACACATCAACTACTACCTACAAATGTGGTCAATGTGATTATTCATCAAAATTGAAGGGCTGTTTAAAAAAGCATCAATTAATACACACATCAAGTACCAATTACAAATGTGATCAATGTGACTATTCAACAAATCTGAAACACTATTTAAAACCACATGTATTAAGACACATTTCAACCACTAATTACAAATGTAGTCAATGTGAGTATTCAACAAAAGTGAAGACCAATTTAAAAACACATCAATTAAAACACACTTCAACAAGACCTTACACATGTGATCAATGTGATTATTCTTCAAAACTGAAGCATAATTTAAAACAACATCAATTAAGACACACTTCAACCACTTATTACAAATGTGATCAATGTGATTATTCAAGAAAAGTGAAAAGCGATTTAGAAATCCATCAATTACAACACACTTAAACTACTACGTACACATGTGATCAATGTGATTATTCTTAAAAATTGAAGCGATATTTAAAAGAACATCAATTAATACACTCGTCACGTACCAATTACGTACGTGATCAATGTGATTATTGATCAAAATTCAAGAGCAATTTTAAACATCTATTAATACACTCTTCAGCCACTACTTACTAATGTGATCAATGTTGATTATTCATCAAATTTGGAACGTAATTTTTAAACAACATGAATTAAAACACACTTTAACCAATAATTATAAATGTAATCAATGTGATTATTCATCAAATTTAAAATAACATCTATTCAGACTCACTTACTTCAACCCCTATTTACAAATGTGATCTATGAGATTATGTATCGAATTTGGAACGCAATTAAAAATACATCAATTAAAACACTCTTCCAGTCATAAATGTGATTAATGTGACTGTTTAACAAATGTGAAGTACAATTTAAAATAACATCTAGTATGACACTTCAATTACTGCGTACACATGTGATCAGTGTGGGTTATTCATCAAAATTAAAGGGCCATTTAAAAATTCATTAATTAAAACACACTTCAAATACTACTTACACATGTGATTAATGTGATTATTCTTCAAAATTGAAGGGACATTTAAAACGACATCAATTAAATTCACACTTTAGGTACCAAATACAAATGTTAACAATGTGATTATTCAACAAAAGTGAACGGCAATTTAACACAATACTGTCAATACACTCCTCACCCATTGCAAATGGGTTATTCATCAAATTTGGAACGCAATTTAAAACAACATCAATTAAAACACACTTGCAAGTACTATTCACGATTGTCACCAATGTGAATATTCTACAAAAAGGAAGTACACTTTAATACCTCATCTTGCCCTGCATATTTCGCATACTGCGTATGTGACCAACGTGAATATTCTTTAAAAATCGAAGTTCCGTTTAATACGTCATCTTATTGTACACACTTCCAATATTAATTATAAATGTGATCAATGTGACTTCACCAAAATTCGAAGGCCATACACACTTACAAAAACATTACAAATGTAGCCAATGTGACTATTCTACAAAATGGCATGTATTAACACATACTTCAGGTACTAATTACAAATTTTTTCAATGTAAGTATTCAAGAAAAGTGAAAAGAGATTTACAGCTCAATTAAGACATACTACAACTACTAACTTCAAATGTTATCAGTATGATTATTCTACAAAATTGAAACGCAGTTTAACACACTATATATATATATATATATATATATATATATATATATATATATATATATATATATATATATATATATATATATATATATATATATATGTGTATGATTATTCTACAAAATTGAAACGCAGTTTAAACTATATATATATATATATATATATATATATATATATATATATATATATATATATATATATATATATATATATATATATATAGTGTGTATGATTATTCTACAAAATTGAAACGCAGTATTAAATATATATATATATATATATATATATATATATATATATATATATAATATTTGAATGTAAGTATTCAACAAAAGTGAAAAGAGATTTAAATATCAATTAAGACATACTTCAAACTACTAACATTGAGTACATATATTGGGAAGAGACGCAACCTTACGCGTGTATTTGAAGCTCCGCGGGTGTCATGAGATTTAGATGGCCTTACTAGGCGTGAGAATTTTAGGTGTTATGATAAATTCAGCACTGTGCGAAACAGGAAAGGGGTAGTATCGCGCGTAGTAGCGAAGTACGTTTCAGAGACGGATTAGCCGATATGCCTAATGCGGGTCATCGTTGCAGTTATTCAGACTGCTATAACACTAGAATTAAAACAAAAAAAAACATTTTTCACATTTCCGAAAGATCCAAAGCGGTTAAAAGAATGGGTTAAAAATTGTGGAAATGCCGATTTATTAACAATAGAAAACAATAAGTTGAAGAATAAATTTGTGTGTGAAGATCACTTCAAAGAAGGTGATATTTTAGTGGGGAAGAAAAGGAAATTACTTACAAAGTCAGCTGTACCAATACAATACAAAACGGGTTAGTATATACATATACATTATCTACAGGGTGCGACATATCGCTTAGACAAACTTAGCTTATATAAATCTCTAAATGAGACCAACATAAGAAAAAAGTTTTTAATATTGAAAGCATTGATTGTGTGTATAATTAATGATTGAAAGTAAAGAAAATATTTTTTTCTGTTTCATTTTTAGAAAATCTTGTTCTAGTACTTTTGGTAATTGTTGTCAATTAAAAATGAATCTGTGTGCGTTTCGATAGGTATAAAAGACAATAATGTCTATGCGACTTTTATTATCGCTGGAAACGGTGCCAGTGAATTTTACAAAGTAAATATGAGCAATCGATTTAATTGTTTTGAATCTTATCATTTCTACAAATTGTTAGGTCATGTGAGCACACGTCAGGAATTTATTTTTTGTAAGCATAAAAAATTTAATGAAAAGCTTCTTTGTGAAAATTTCATTTGCAAAGTTTTATTGTTGTTATCTTTAAAAACTCAAAATATGTACGGAGCTACAAACGAAATGTATAATTCTTGAAATTAAAACAGCGTCCTAATTGATAAAATAAAAACACGTTATTTGGCATGTAATTTCGCACTAATTGTGATTTAAAGTATCGTTTTTCCGAAAAATTTCAATAAAACCCATAAAGAATTAATAATCCAAAACATATTAAACCTGCAACGGCTACGGTGAAAGATGCGATCACATAGACTACGCGCCGGTCTGAGATACCCCTAAAGAAAATCTTTTTCTAGAAGCGATAATAACAATAAAAATATTTTTCCAATATTTAAAAACAAAGAATTTTGTGCATACCTACTATTAAAAAAGAATTAAAAACTGAAAATATAAAAATATAAAAGATATTTGTTTTTATTTTTCTCCAGCGCCTACACAATTACTGCAGATCTTTTTTGAGTGTTCCAAACAAATTGGCTTTTCACATATACGACACATGTAAAATGTTTTTCTTTTCAGGTGTCTGGGACATAGGTAACAAGTTTTCTTTTTTACTAACTTTTCGTCTGATTCTGCTTTCTGTTGAGAGTCATCTTCCTCTATCCCTAACATATCGCCAATGCGCATTCTAAGGTTTTTTGGTAATCTGGGATTGATAAATCTTTCTCGTAAATGTGGTTCAGTTAAACTTTTAGCTAATCTTTTCAGAAACTCCATTCTATCAATTTTTTGAAAATGTTTATAGCTTTTATATAAAATATAACCGTTAATTGTGCTTACATTTAAAATAAAATAAAATACTGCCATTGGCCAACGTCTAGTTCGCCTGCTGGGAGAGTAGTTTACACATTTTCTATCTAAACTATCGACTCCCCCTTTTGTTAAATTATAGTCCATGATGATCTCGGGTTTTCCTGTTTCTGGATCGTCTTCTATAGCGTGATGCATTGAGGAAATTAATACAACTGTTTTATTTGGCTTAGGAACGTAAGAGACTAAAGTAATGTCTTCATTGAAACCGTAGAGCTTACTCTTAACTGCTCGTTTTCTGTTTGGGAGAAAACAGAAAGGAATTTCGGGCTGCCGCTTGTTCAAAGTTCCCAAATATGTCGGACCTCTTTTCTGTAATGCTACTACTGTCTCCAAAGATCCAAACCAATTATCAGCCGTGATATCCCTGCTGCTATTTTCAATTGGTCTCACTAATCTTACCACTGCTTGAGTTGGAATTTTAAGCTTTTTCTCTTCATTAGATAAATGTTTACCATCACTACCTTTACCACTATATATATATATATATATATATATATATATATATATATATATATATATATATATATATATATAGGCATTATAAAGGTAACTGTTTCTGGCATCGGTCAAACACAATATTTTGATGCCGTACTTTGCCGGCTTTTTAGGCATGTATATTTTAAAATGACACCGACCTCGAAACGATACAAGACTTTCGTCTATACAAGCGTATGAACCAATAGTAAAATTTATCTGACGATTTTGAATAAAGTTTTGAAATAAATCGCTTATCGCCGCTACAGGATCACTTTTTTTTTCTTTCCTCCCTGTCTATGGCATTGTCAAACCTCAAACAACATAATAAATTTTCAAATCGTCTGTTAGGCATTGTGCATCTAAATATTTCATGTCCAGTGGCATAAAAAGAGTCTAGGTTTTCATTTCCTGCTTTGAAAACTTCCGTATAAACCAAAAGGCCTAGAAAAGCTTTCATTTCTGTCATATTTGCTTCTTGCAAAGATGGATGAGTACAATCTTTATATTTTTGTCGAATTAGCTGTAACCTTTGATTTGTACAAATTATAATTTCTTGGATCATGTCATCTGTGAACAATAAATTCCAAACGTCTATTATTTCTGGATTTTCCCCTAATTTTTGTGCCGGTTTCCGTAGTCCCGGTAAACTTTTTACTAAATTATGCTTTCTTGTTCTCGTATTACGAGGTGCTGGGGTTTTTGACCTACAAAAATAAGCACAGTCAATATTTCACCAGTTTACAAGCAAAACTTACCATTTGCATAGATTTTTCTTCTGACGTCCGTAGTAATACTCTATCTTTTTGGTGTTCTGATTAACATTTTCTTCGGTCGATTCAATATCACATTCATTCTCAATTTCCGATAGTTCAGATTCACTTTCGTGTTCACTGTTTAGTACAAAACCTTCATCAGCGTCACTAAACATTTCATCTTCTTCAGTCATTAAATTATTACACCACTCCTCAAATTTGGGATCATCAGGATGAATAGATGACGGTCCAGGCACCTGAGACATTTCACACGACTGGCTCAAAATACGTAACGTTAACACTACGCGCCGGTACCATATACCGCACATACAATTCGAATGGCTGTAATTTTGAGACGCTGAAATTGTACTGACGTCAGTCTCGTTCAATTGTGAAAAGGTACTGAGATCGGTAAAGTTCAGAGAGCATCGTTATTAATACAAATTAGATTTGAAATTGTATGCCGGTCTGAGATACCGGCGCGTAGCCTTTGCGGGTTAAGAGGATATAAATCACACATTTTCCACTTATTTAAAGTTAAACTCTTATCGCGATCTGCTTGGTCAACGCGCAAGAACAAATTCTTTATGAATATGGGGACAATTTTTTAAAAATTTGTTTTTGTCAAATCCTTAAAGAGTACATAATAATACATAACATGTCCAAAAATTGGAATGTAATTATTTTTTATAAGACCAGAAAATGAGTTTGAATTTGAATGTTTTTTGGGATCAAAAGATATAAAAAAAATTTTTTTTTGAAAAAGTTGTCCCACATATCACCCACAAAAAATTTGTTCATGCGCGTTAACCGAGGAGATCGCGATACGCGTTTAATTTTAAATAAATGGAAAATGTGTGAATTGTATCAATATTTCTCTTTATATGTTTTGGATTTTTAATTTTTTATAGATTTTTTATTGAAATTTTTGGGAAAAACGATAAAAAATTTATGGCTAACTTCACATAGGTAATTCGTTTTTTTTTCCAACGATAAAAATAGAAATTAAATTTAAAAAATCGATTTCTTTCTACCTTTTATATTTATTATTTATTACTATTAGCATTACAGACGGATTATAACCGTTTATTAAACAATCTATAATTCTATTGTTACTTGTAGTAATTACCTGTAATTACTTGAATGGAATTGCAAATTAATTGATTTCCGCCTTAACCTTTTGCAATACTCTTAATTATACTAATAACAAAATATGCCAAATATACCAGAACAATAGGAAAATACATTCTTATACTTTTTAGATTGATTGATTTCGATTACCTTATATAATTTGATAAGCTATACATTGACGTCGTGGTGTACCTGTATATGACCAAAATAAGCGAACACGTTTGTCCTTTCAGATGAAAAAGACAATGTCACTTGCTGGTCCAAATGCTTCACCAATAGGAAAAGAAAAGGATCCCTACTAGAACCCTCTTCCAGTAAAAAGTGAAGGAAAAAATTTTGGATTCCCCAACCAGTATGACGATCGAATTACCTGTCAAAGCATACAACAAAAAAATTGCTGCTAGGTCATCACTTGTAGTTCGACAGAAGATGAATTGGAACAAGCAATCTTTAAGGGATCTGATTCGGATTCATCTTGTATTAGTGACCGAATTTTAAATATGCCGGACAAAAATACTGAATTATCACCCAAATGCAAGAAACTCTCTATTACGTTAAACGTGTTACGAAGGCGATTACGATCATCTTTACAGAAAAATTAAAGATGCAAATCTGCAAAGAAGAAGTTTTCGACGAGATTGATAATTGAAAACAGTGTCAAAAAAGTGATTTTGTGAAGACTTTTATAAAGATACAAGCTTTTCACGAAAGAAGAATGCCTTGAACAAATAAGGAGAAACATCTAGCGCTGTCCATATATTATAAATCTCCTTCGACATATAGGTTTTTAATCAAACATTTTGGATTTGTGTTGCCCGCTGTTCGAACTGTTCAAAATTGGCTGAAAGTGACCAACATTCCCACTGGCTTTGACACTTACCTTATAAAGAACATTGGAAAGAGAGTGAAATATATGACTAAAAATGAGAAACAATGTGTGATACTCGAAATGAGTTGTAAAATGAATTTAGAGTACAACCAATACTTAGACCGGGTTGAAGGTATTGAAGATTTGGGCCACCTAAGAAGGAAAGACAAGCCAGCCAATAGCATTCAAGTCTTTTATTTACGTGGTCTTTTGAAAAATTGGAAATTGCCTTTATGTTACTATACGTCTTCAGGTCCAATAAAATCAAATGACTTGCAAAATATTATAAAAACAGTTATAAAAAAAGTTATTGATCTAAAATTAACTCCGCGAGGATTGGTAGCAGATCAAGGGCCGGCAAACCGAGGAGCGTTTAATTTACTGGAATCTACAAAAACGCGCCATTTGACACTCCCCATTTATTGAAGTCCCTTAGAAACAACTTAATGAATAAAGAAATTAAATTTTTTATAAAAACTGTGAAGTGTCATGGTCGGACATAGTGACAACCTACGAATTGGACCTAAAACTACGTCGACTCGTGCATTGCCTAAAATTACCGATAAACACCTAAATCCTACTAACTTCCAAAAATGCGTGTTTTGTATGCAGCTCAAGTACTCAGTCATTCAACTAGCGCTGCTATTCGAACTGTTACTCATCTTAAACAACTGAAAACTGAGACTAGCTTAAACACAGCAAATTTCATTGAAAAAGTGGATAATATTTTTGATGCTTTAAACAGCCGTCACCTCACCGATTCGAATATATTCAGGCGACCGATTAAAGAAGGTAGTGTAGCTTTAAGAACCCTTACGGAATCGTTAAATTTTTTTGAATCAATTGAGCTTTATTCGAGAAAATCCAATAAGAGACGAAACAACATCTACTGCATTGAAGGGTTTCAAAGAACAGTAACTGCCATTTTAAGTATTTTCGAAGATCTAAAAAAAGAATTGAATATAAAGTTTCTTTATACTTCATATCTAAACCAAGATCCACTAGAAAATGTCTTCTCCGTAGTGAGAACACGTGGAGGGTATAATCCATATCACCCAATTTCGCATTGCCATGCAGCACAATCTATTCATTCGTTTGAAACATGCCGAGTATACTGTCTCTAATTGCATTGACGACTCTCTGGAATTTCTGGATACAGAAGAACGCTTGATCGAGGCAACCGAAACAGCGCGAAAAAATGAAGTATTTAAAAATGTAGAAGATCCTCCTCTTATAAAAGATTCCTTTGAAGAAGTAGCATCTTTAGAGAATAACGACCCTAATGAATGTGCAAACACACCAACTTTTAAAACTGTTAATTTAGAATTTTCAGAGGAAGTTTCTGTCGCGTCATTACCATCTGTGAAACATAATGAAGATGTTGAAAGTGGAAATGTTTCTGTAGACATCTCAATTAATAATGAATTTGTTGATTTCGAACTTACTAATAATTTTTATGTGGCTGGTTACATAGCCAATAAATTAGTCAATAAATATAAGTGTGACAGTTGTAAACAATGTATACTAAAATTAAATAATGAAGTCGTAGAAGAAAGTGAACTACAAATTTTCTACAAATATTACGATTTAGAGAGAATCAGTTATTTAACGCGCCCCACAAATGAATTTGCTTATGCTATGTCTATGCTACTTCGTGAAATTGCTGATCTAATTAAAAAAAAATAAATGTGTAATTAATTTAAAAACAATTATTATGTCACAATTACTAATAAAGACAAAGACAAGTGTTTATTTTAGTAATTTTAGCTGCCACTTAGATAAAGTTTTAAATTTAATGTTCAAAATGATGATAAGACCAATGTTAAAATTTGACTCGGAAAAATTAAGGGTGAAAAAAGTTTCAAACCAAAAAAAAGTTAGGAAACTTTCATCGATATAAATGTATTATTTTGTATTAAATATTTGTTAAAGAAATAAATTTAATATGCAATACTCGTATTTCTCTTTAGATTATTAACCTTTACAAACACAATTATGAAAAATAAAATAAATAGGCAAGTAAATTTGAAAATAAATACTATTTATTGTAATTGTTAATTATAGCTATAAATAGTGAATAGCATTTTGGAACGCTTCATGATCGTTCAATTTTTCAGTACGACACTGCAAGTGCGAAAAAATTGCGCACTGCCTTTAGTTTCATAAAGTCCTCGTGCGAACGATGCAGCCACTCGATGCAGCAACTGCAGGAAGGAGAACACTATTCAATAAAGACATATACTACTTTTCAACAGGTAGTTGGATAGTATATATATATATATATATATATATATATATATATATATATATATATATATATATATACTCAATACTACTAACTTCAAATGTTATCAGTATGATTATTCTACAAAATTGAAACCACTTAATATATATATATATATATATATATATATATATATATATATATATATATATATATATATATATATATATATAATTCAATATGAATATCAGAGTACTAATTACAAATGTGAACAATCTATTTATTCATCGAAATTAAAGGACAGTGTTAATCAATATCATATATAATATATATATATATAATTATATATTATGAAGTGTGATCGATGTGAATATATATAAAATGGAAAAACGCTTTAATATGTTTGCAAGACCTTTTCTATAAAACCGAATGGAACAGATTTAACATATAATTTTGCTAAAAATTATGTATTGTGTCGTATGAGGTATAGGGAGCAGACGTTTATTTCAATACTGTGGTAATACATAGTGTTAGATTGTGTAAATATGTAGTATTAAATATTGGTGGTGGTAGTATAAATCTTGCCACACATCTACTACGGAAATTAAAACTGAGAAAGTATTTATGAACAGCTCTAAAACGAGCATGTTTAAAATTGGCAACAACAGTACATGGTAATGTACATATTTTAGAAAGAACACAAAAAGCAGTATTCTACGTAATCTTGAGTTTTTAGGTATCGTTGAATCTTGGAATGAGGATAACGATGGTATAGGTAGTGATTAAATTAGGTGAGTATTTAAAAACATGGGAACTTGAATTTTTGCCTCCAATAAAGATTGTAACCATTGTTAAAAATCCAAAATTGTCCATAATAGTTAAATTTTGTATACAAGCTAAGGAATAGTTACATGTAAAGCTAAGTTGAAACGTTCATCTGTTATTGTTATAGAAAAACCTGAAAACTGATTAATAAGTAAACTGTTCTTACAATGAATTGTAAAGTGTGATGTATAAAACATATAAATTTAACTGTATATACAAATACAAGTATAAAAGGGTGTATTATATTTTAATTAATGTACTTAACTGTATTTTATACAATAAATACTAAATTATTAATACCTGTTTACACAGTCATTTCTAGTAACTTTTAAATGAATAAAGGGTGAATTGGTATGGAAAAAATGATTGTTAAATATTCCATCATTAAAATATGTTGTCTCAGGTCTCCTTGATAGTTCTGGGGGTGCAGGTTGCAGGTGAGAAAGTAGAACTTAAACATTTTCTAGAATGAAAGATTATAAAGTACTTAATTTAATGTCCTAACACCCAGAGTGGTAAGGTGAGACATCCTCTTTTAGCAGGACAAGCCCTCTTTATGATAAATTTTTTCTCCTCATTACATCCTCCTAAAATCAACAAAATGCCCTCTTTTTATGTAACAAAGAAAAAGGAAATTAGATTGTTATTAGTAGTAAAAAGGTAGGAGCCGTATATTTATGTTCTAATTCTTTCGACATATTGTTAGAATATTTTAGGTTAGTCTGTTATGTATTAATTCTGATCGTACTGTGTAAATAACGTAACTTGTAGGACGTGTGAGAGAGTTTATGTGGAATTGTTTTTTAGTATATCTTACGAAGGTTAGACTGTTAGTACGAACGTACTATATAATGCCGTTTATGGAGTTATTTAAACATTAATAGTACGTAATCGTTTTAAGTATTTTATATTTAACTGAAAATTTAGAAACGTACTAGATGTTGGGCTTGTTAATGCAAAAATTAATATGTACTTATTTGAAAAACGGTTAAGGTAAAATTAATCGAGATGACAAAACAAATTATTTACGAATTTTATGTAATAACTTGACGTAATCTTCTAGATAAAGGAATATTTGAAAATTGAAAGATAATTACTAACGCAGCGCTTTTTAGCACAAGTATTGATTACCAAATTTAGATATCCAAGGTGTTGCTAATAATTCTGTTACAGTTTTATTTTAATTATAGTGTATAGTACCTACCCGGATTTTTTAATTGCATAGAGCAAGTATATCAACGTAATTAATTATCGTAATATATTGGATGAGTTTCATTGTGTTTTGCTATCATGGTCTCTTATGTTAGAACAATTGCAAAAAGGCCTTCAATGATAGTAAGACATTTACATTTGTTTACGCCCCAGTGCATTTTCAAAATTGGTTTGATATTATCTAGTTAGTATTTACGTTTTGTTGATTTTAAGCAGTTGTTTAAAGTATTATTTATTGACTCAAACATTAGGTAGTGTTGTTAATAATTTTAAACTTTTGCGTTTTCAAAATGTATTGGGCAATTATACAGTATTAAGGTTTGCATTAAAGTTATTGAGTATATGTATACGAATTATAACATAATTTGAGAGATCCAGGGCCGGTTGTATAAAGTCTAGTTGACTGAAGGTTGAGTTTGAACCGTCGGTGAATGCAAAATTGTGTTGTACGAACTATAGTTGGCACCGCACCTATGGTTGAATCCCCAGTTTCGCCAACCCGTAGTTCAAGTAGCGGATTAACGTCGGTTGAGTCCGACAGTTTAATTATTTTCATGTGAGTAAAATCTTCTGGTCTGTTTCCTTGCTATTTGTTGTTAAACATGTTATCGTTGTTTATTTTTATTTGTTGTTAAATTTGTTTATTTTATTTAATCTAAAATCTATTTGTACCCTTAAGGTGTTGGACTGGTTAAATTTGTTATTGGTGTATGTGTGTGTGGTTCAATATACTGTTATTGATTCCTCATCGGATTCTGATGTCCATCAAAATGAAAATATGGATTTCAGCACGAATTCTTCTTCTGATTCAGATGAAGAATTAATTTTAGAACTAAATGGTAGAGTGAGACGTGCTCGTACGTTTCTAATACGTACAGACAATTTTACGATGTGGTCTGACCAAGAATTTGTGATGAGGTTTCGGTTACAAAAAGAAACAGTTATGTTTTTGTTAACCTTGATAGGTTTAATTTTGTTAGCTATTCAACTAAAACTGTAGCTTTCACTGCGTCTTTATGCTACGGATAGTATGCTTATAACTGTCGGAGATTTTATTGGGGTCGATAAGTCTACAGCATGCCGAATTGTAAAAAAGGTAACAATGGCAATATGTACGTTTTCAGAAAGGATTCAATTGGAATTTTTATAAAATTACCAACTTTCCTCGTACAATAGGAGCTATAGACTGTACTCATGTTCAGATTCAATCGCCAGGTAAATATATCATTGATACGTCTATTTATGTACATATTGATCATATTTAGGAGGCAATAATGCGGAATATTTTTGTAATGGAAAAAGATATTTCTCCTTAAATGTGCAAATAATTTGTGATGCAGCTCTTCGAATCATGGATATAGTAAGCAAGTTGGTCTGGTTCAACACATGATCAGACTATTTTCAATAATTCTTAGATTCACGCTCGTTTGGAAAATCACGAATTCCATAAGTGTTATTTAAGAGATTCAGGTTATGCATTACAGAAGTATTTAATAACACCATTGCTACACCCAAACAATCCAAGTGAACGGTTTGTTCAAGGAATCCAATTGAGGGATTATTTGGGGTGTGGGGTTTTACCATTTTAATTATGGGAATTAGAATATCAGTAGACACAGCACATTATTATTGCACATGCTATTTTACACAACATAGCACAAGATAAAAAAGAACCAGAACCGTTAGTTGATTCCGAAACTGTACAACCAGAAGCGGATGAAAATCTGCATCACGTAAATGATGCAGAAATGAATAACAGTTTTAGACAACTATTTATTCAGTACTTTTCTACTTTATAAATTAATAATTAGCCTAAAAAATTAGACATATTTGTAAATAAACTTCATTTTTTTACCGATTATCATTTTTAATTTCTTAATTTGCAATTCTAACAATTCATTTTGTAACTTTAGATTTTGATTTTTTAATTTTTGCATTTCTAATATTTGCTTTTGTAAAGCTTCCTTTCTTTTATCTTCCCTAATTAAAATTTCCTGTTGAATTTTTAATTCTACCTTCTAATTGGTTATTTTGGTCAACACCTTAGTTGTATTCTCTACATTGTTATTATTATTTTTACTCTTAATTTTCTTTATACCCACCATGTTTATTCTCCTCTTGTTTATATCTGAGTAACATGCTTCCTGCTACGCAACAATATATTAATAGGTGTTAACGTTTCAATATAAACTCACCGTTTGTTGATATTACTTCAACATTCGAAAGTTCTCTTATGTTCTCTTAAGTTCTCTTTCAATTTGACCAATAAATTAACCGTGTCCACATCACTGTGATCTTGAGTAAGGGTAGGTACACTACCTATAATTAAACCATATTAATACCGAACAGTACATAATAATTTTATTACAACAAAAATCACTATCTCCTACAGATGGCGTGATGCCTTCAATTGACAAGATTGTAATAGCACTAATTCTGTCAAATATGTTTTTCAGAATATCCTTTATATTTTCGGAGGCTCCACCACCTGTTGTATACACGTCTTACCTTTGTCTAGCAAAGTATCGCCGTGCTTCCTTTTCAAAATGTCGTACTTCGTACGCAACTGCTCTGCTGTCTTCTACATTACAGCATTAAAAGGTTCCGCAATTTTAATCCATGTTGTATCCTTTAAAAGATATTTATGTATTAAGGGCATAATCAGAAGATTATGGCTCGAGGGAATGTTAAAAGCACGACGCGAAGCGGACGGCTTTTATATTCCTGAGAACCATAATCTGCAATTATGCCCGTGGTACATACAATGTTTTATTTTATTTTGCACCATGAAACTGGAACAAAATTTTAAAAAGATTCAGTATTTTCGGCAAGTTTTTAAATGCAAATGCAGTGAAATAAAATCGACAGTAGGCTAATTTGTTGTTACTAAGATACTGTGATATTGCTAAATTGTTGCTAAGGTACTGTTTGTTTGTAAATAATTTGCATTCTAAAATGGAAGCTGAAAACGCAAAAACTTATTCACAAGAAATTTTAGATGAATTTGAGGCCGCCCAGGCAAGAATAATTCCAAGTAAATCGAAATATTTATACATAAAAGTACGAAAAGTTTTGGGCGTGGCGGAGCACAAAAAATGTGTCCACAAAATGTGATAAAAAAGTTGTCATGGCATACTTGTCTCAAATGGTAAGGGATTGTATATATACATTAGTCAATTATCTCTATTCAATAAATATCAATTTTTGCAGTCAAAGATCTATAAGCCGTCGTCACTGTGGTGTTTATATTCTAAATTGAAAAAGATGTACAAGTTGAAGGAAGAAATTGATATATCTCGTTTTTCCATGCTCACAGAATTCGTGAAGAATAATTCTGTAGGTGATCAAGCTAAAAAGTCCTATGTATTGCAACGGCATCAAATTGAAGAATTCATGTTGAAGGCGCCTGATCATACGTACTTGTTAGTTAAGGTATAACGATTTTAGTTTATTTTTCCAATTCTCATTATAAAAATTATTGTGTTTTATAGGTTGTCACAACCTTTGGTATTTTTGGAGCATATCGTCGCGAAGAACTGCACGATTTGGCTGTACAGGACGTAACAACTGAGGAATCAGTGCTATTAGTGAAGATCAAAAAAACCGAAACTTATACTTCGAGGCAATTTACAATTGTACCAAGCGATGGATTGGTTGATTACGTCTCTATGTACCGAAAATATGCAGCATTACGACCGGAACGTACTAAAATTGACAGCTTGTCTTTGTCATATCATAATGGCAAATGTATTGCTCAGACTGTAGGGAAAAACACGTTAGGCAAAATGCCGAGGATAATAGCAGAGTTCCTCAATCTACCGGATGCCCATAAGTACACAGGCCACTGCTTTCGCAGAAGTGCGGCGACGATCTTTACAGAAAGCGGCGGTGATACAAGGGTACTGAAGCAGCTTGGTGGCGATCGGATAAAGTACCCGAATCATATGTAGAGAATTCTCTGCAAAATAAAATTAAAATTGCTCAGAACATTACTGGTACAGCAGCTATAAGTATACCACAAAACGGCGAAGGAACTGTCAGCTTTGGTGTTGGCTCATCTGGAGTTACAATTTCAAATCCATCCAACTGTATTTTCAATTTTTATAAAGAATAAGTTTCATTACTATTATTTTTATTAATAAAGGTTGTATAGTAAGTTGTTGTTCAATAATTCTTTCAACTTACGTAACATATCATGTCATATGTTTGTCAATCATGCTTAGCAACAATGACATTTCCTGCTATAAAGACCACATTACGCCCGCATTTGGGCGCATAAAACATTATGGTGGAAAAAAAATAAAATCATTTATTTTACTTTGCCACCATAATGTTCTTTATACGCTCCAAATGCGGGCGTAATTGGTATTTATAACGGTAATGATTGTTAGCATGTAAGCCATGACATGATATTTCACTGTTGAAAAATTATTGAAACAATACTACACCTTAATTCAAAATAATATTAATAGCAATATCACAGTATGTTAGTAGTAACAACAAATTAGTCTTTGCGTTTTCACCTTCTATTTTAGAATGTAAATTATTTACAAACAAACAGTACCTTAAACAATTTAGCAATATCACAGTATCTTAGTAACAACAAATTAGCTTACTGTCGAACTTTATTTCACTGCATTTGCGTTTAAAAACTTGCCAAAATACTGAATCTTTTACAATTTTGTATCCAGTTTCATGGTGCAAATACTAATAATTAAAACATTAGTAATACACGGTTCATAATTGCAGATTATGGCCTTAATCATAATTATCTATTATGTCATATGCATATAAACTGACATAATTATGAATGTGCTATTTAATACATTTATGTCCCGTCGTAAATTTTATTAATTTATATATATCAAATACAACAAATACTTATTGATACATTGTTAATTTGTCATTTTGGTTATTGTAAATATCACTGAATCAACGTAAAATCCATTCTGATATTAATTATGCTTGTTTCATTTGATTTAACCAATCCATAAATTTGTTGTATTCCAAATCAAAATTTTGATTTCCCCAACATTACGCTCATTTTGAACAAAATAAATTGAAATGTTTCAGTAATAAGTTTCATGCATAATTACCTATCATTAATTAATAGATACTTTTAGTTCATATCTTTCTTATAGTTCCATTCTCAGTACGTATCTATAGAATGGTTAAATGAAAAATCAAACACGGCATTTGAATTACATTTATTATACATATATATATATACTATATAGTATATATATATATAATTCTATATATATATATATATATATTTAATTCATCTCCAGAGGTTATTAAAAAACTTTATTATTTGGCAATTCTAGACATTAAGTGATTGAGATTTGAGAATACTTTTCTTTTGGCTCAAGAATTATGCTTTCCACTTCGATTGCAAAAGTAATAAGTGATTCCGTTTGAAAGACAATGCTTAACCAAGATACTTTTATTCTATCTCTTCTTTGGTTTTCCAACTATGAAATTTAAAGAATACTAAATTAGGTTACATCGTTTAAATACCTATTAGAAACATCAACTAAACACCTTAGGTCTTTATAATTTCCAATTATATTTATTTGATACATCTCCAGATGGTTTACTAAAAAAAATTTTATTATGTGGCTCACAGACATTTTATATTGGACAACACCATTGTTGGCACATATTATGTATTTAACTTTCAAAATGTCTTTATGAATGTGAAATATATACTTAAGAAAGTTTTTAATATATACCTTACCGCACTTTAAAATTAGAAAATAAAAATAGATTAATATTAACACTACATAACTCAATGAGAATATTTCTTTATAATTATCGTGAGATTTACATATACATTCCTACTTAAGCAAAAATTAAACGCACTAAACAGAAATGATTTAAAGTACCAACACGATTTATTTAAATTCCTATATTTTAACTTTAACTTTGAAAATCACTTTAATGACACGTGAAATCAGTGTATAGTTGAAGATTCATATTTTACCTTCCCGCCTTTTTTAGCAATTCTAGTCCTATAGCGATGCTTAAACCTGATTGATAAACACTTCCGTAATAGTTCAACGTCGCTAAATTGCGGTGAACGTGACCATTTAAACCATTATTAAATAATTCCTATAGTCCAGACTTCATATTTCGGCATAAGACTTAATTTAACAGTCATAAATTTGTAGAACATTGTCTACTTAGTATCTTGTGTTCATCAAATATATTATATGTATACGTTTGAATAAAACTTGTGAATAGTTCAAGATGTCAGCTGAAATTAATAAAATATTAAATTAGAACCTCAAGGTCCAATCGATTTATTCACTTATTCAAATACAAGGCCATTGTAAATAATGATATAAAACAAGAAATTCATTTGGTTATAATCATATGAAATGAATCTGAAAATTCTACATTTAAAGAAGATAAGTGATTCTTATTCGATAAATCATGTTAATTACAACTGAACCATCTTTAACTTCAAATTAAATTCAAATGTAATCAATGTGACTATTCTACAAATTTAAAAAAGTACCTAAAAAGACATCTAAACATCCACACTTCAAACTTTAATTTCAAATGTGATCAATGTGACTATTCTACACATGTGAAGCGCAATTTAAATGCACATCTATTAAAGCACACATTAAGTACTAATTATAGATGTGATCAATGTGACTATTCAACAAATCTGAACCGCTATTTAAAACAACATCTATTAAGACACATTTCAACCACTACTTACAAATGTGACCAATGTGGGTATTCAACAAAAGCGAAGGGTAATTTACAAAAACATCGTTTAAAACACACTTCAACTACTACTTACACATGTGATCAATGTGATTATTCTTCAAAATTGAAGTCATATTTAAAACTACATCAATTGATACATACATCAACTTCCAATTACAAATGTGATCAATGTGACTATTCATCAAAACTGAAGCACCATTTAAAACAACATCTATTAATACACTCTTCTACCGCCAATTACAAATGTAATCAATGTGATTATTCATCAAATTTGAAACGCAATTTAAAAAAACATCAATTAAAACACATATCAACTACTACTTACAAATGTGGTCAATGTGATTATTCATCAAATTTGAAAGGAAATTTAAAAAAACATCTATTAAAACACATATTAACTACTACTTACAAATGTGGTCAATGTGATTATTCATCATATTTGAAAGGAAATTTAAAAAAACATCAATTAAAACACATATCAACTACTACTTACAAATGTGGTCAATGTGATTATTCATCAAATTTGAAACGAAATTTAAAAAAACATCAATTAAAACACACATCAACTACTACTTACAAATGTGGTCAATGTGATTATTCATCAAATTTGAAACGAAATTTAAGAAAGCATCAATTAATACACACATCAACTTCCAATTACAAATGTGATCTATGTGACTATTCAACAAATCTGAAACACTATTTAAAACAACATGTATTAAGACACAATTCAACCATTTATTACAAATGTGGTCAATGTGAGTATGCAACAAAAGTGAGGAACAATTTAAAAATACATCAATTAAAACACACTTCAACAAGACCTTACACGTGATCAATGTGATTATTCTTCAAAACTGAAGCATAATTTAAAATAACATCAATTAAGACACACTTCAACCACTTATTACAAATGTGATCAATGTGAGTATTCAACAAAAGTGAACAGCGATTTAAAAATCCATCAATTACAACACACTTAAACTACTACGTACACATGTGATCAATGTGATTATTCAGCAAAATTGAAGAGCAATTTTAAACATCTATTAATACACTCTTCAGCCACTAATTTACTAATGTGATCAGTGTTGATTATTCATCAAATTTGGAATGTAATTTAAAACAACATGAATTAAAACACACTTCAACCACTAGTTATAAATGTAATCAATGTGATTATTCATCAAATGTGAAGTAAGGTAAGATGGGGTAATTTGGCCCTACTTTTACAACTTTTAAAATTCAAACGTCCTTCAAGTCATTATCTTGCAGTGATGTACTTTAATATTTTTTGTAGTGTTTTCAAATATTATTGCACATTCCTTTAGAGCATCATTGAGAACTATGTAAATTTGTTAGGAGAAAAAGTTTTTTTAATTTGTCATGGCCCAGTTACCTCCACAAATGGGGCAACTGGACCAACCCTAGTTATTTTATATACAGTTCTATTTTAAAATGTTTGGAGGTAACTGGGTCATACTTTGATATATCTTCTTATATTAGCTAAAATTTTACGACAATAGTTTCCCTAGTCTCAGAGTTATGAAGTCAAATGCAAAATGAAACGACAACCACAAAATTTCAACATTTTGTTCTTGGTTAAAAAAGAGAAATAAGAAAATGCTGATGAAACAAATGTTTATTATTAATTGTAATACAAGACAGTAATATAAAAAAACTAAAAATCTGAACATATTTATCATCATCATTTATCATCATAACATATTTCGACCATGTTATGCATCACTTGACCAAGTGCCAATTCATAATATCTCATTAAAAATCAGTTTACCCACGTATAACTCTGATATTTGGCAGATTTGTCAAAAACATTATGATAAAGGTATTGTGAAAAACAAATCTATTAAATAAACATAATATGTTGGTACTACATCAAAAAAAGTCGGTTGGTCAAGTTTTGCTTTATTTATACAATTAACTTTGTATTTGCAATATAACCTTCTTTACAATCATAATAAAATAATAAACGGATTTATAATTTGTATAGCAAATAGTTAATTTTTTAAATAGGTTTTATCCTAAATTAAAAAATTAAATGATAACTGACAGATTTAATTTGTTACAACTTTTAGTATGTCTAGTTGCTGTTTCCAACTTAACAAGGTTCCAAGTTAAATCCTTCGATATAATTTACATAATAGTTGAATATAAATTAAAATTAAAAATTCTGCATTTGCTATCCTTTGAATTAAATCATTATGATAAAATACTTTTAAATTTGAATTTTTTTTTGATGTAAGGTTTGATTTGGCAAAGGCTTCTATCAATTTAAAATTTATTTTTCAATGTTTCCACTTATCATATGATAAATTTGTTAAATGTGGTTTGCAAAATTTCATTGTTAGGCTTTCTTTGAGATGTTCTGGTTTTCTCTTAAAGCATTTAACAATTAATTTATTTTAAATTATCCGTTATTCGTTACTAATATTTTATAAGTTGGATCGTTCTCAAACTTTATTTAATCCAGCTTATGTTAATTGAGATTTTTAAATTCTGACAGATTGTTTTCATCTTAACATTTATAAATTCTTGCAAGTAGTGTTACAAATCGTTGATGTATAATTTAAGGCACATTATCACCAAAATCGATAAGTTTTAATAACTTGTAGATTCGATATCAATAACCAATGTCAGTTTAGTCAAGTTAAGGATGAACATAAAACAGCATTTAACATTAATCTGCTTGAAATAGTTACATTTTTAACATCACATTGTTATCTGACCTAATATTAGGTAACTTAAATTTAATAATAAAACTACAGTTGTAAATTAGGATTAACAACATTTTAAGATGCTTAACCGTCCGCCTTCTCAAAACAAGGTCCGTTAAATGCCTTATTATTTTTGCTATATGGATCTCCAAATTTATATAAGCCTTAGTATCCTTTGATTAAATGTTACATTAAATTGGTAAAGCTTGAATTTTTGTTTGGTAAGGTTTCTTCTAGCAACAAAGAACTTCAAGGTTTTATCCTCTAAAATCTTTTTGTTGCAGACTAATGGTTTCTCGTTCCTCTTGAGCTAAACTTTAAATGGTCTTGCAAAATTTGTAGGGCTTATACTTTTGGATTTCAATCTTCTGTAAACTGGATCCAAGTAGTTTTAATACTTAATTTATCCATGTATTCGTGTCTTGTAATGCTTACTTTTCAAATTAAAGAATGTACTAAGAAATTGATTGTATTTCCACCATGAACACTAGGGATTTTTTTCTTGCAGGGTCATTACATTAATAATCTGGGCAGTGTCAATCGTCGTATTTAATACAGGCACTTCGATGTTCCACTTCAAAATCATGTTATACTTTGGAAATTTAATATGATCCAATATACCCTTGTAAGTCTTTATCAGTGAAGGATTTTGATTAGTCCACTCGATTCCCTTAAGATCATCTTTACACCTTTGTCTATTTAAAGTCTTTGCTGCTAAATCTGACCTATTTCAGGGCTTTGGATTTAGTGTCTTGCCAAAATATGTTTAAATACCGGAACCAACTTCTTGACTGTCATTGCTACTCCTCAACCAATCCTTTGTAGATTCATTTCACCGTTTTTTTTTCTGTATTTGCACCAAATTAATACATAAGGCACGTTGTAGAATCATGTTGAACCTAATGGAGTTTCTAGTAAAACATTAACTTCAAATTTTCATCTTCGCTTTCTCTGACCAATCTTATAAGGTTCTCCCTTTGCACTAAAATTTCAAATGCTTGTCTTTTTGCTATTACTGATTCCCACGTTGGTCAGAGTCTTTAAGTATGAGTTTTGCATTATTGCACCCTTTTAATTTCTTCCTAATTTCAAATTTAACAGCAAGAAATGTTCTTTTCACCCTTCCTTGGGACTTCGTTCGGAGCCTGCAGCATTATACAACATTATCCGACATTAAATCATTGCTTGTTTTCCATCTCATAAGCTACTTTCATTATTTCGAAATCTTTTCAATTAATCCTTTACCTCTTGAAGTCTTTTGTCTGAAATTTTGTGTTTTCAAATCGATTCCACATTAATCTTTACACTTCTGGTACTTATTAAATCTTTATGTATCTGAGCTTTTCCTACACAGATTCTACATGAAAAAATTGTTTACAATACGAAAATAATGTACATAGACAAACCTCTAAATATGTAGTTCATTAAACCATTTCTTGATGGAATAGTTTGGAGGATTTCACACAAAAGAAACGTTGTGCACGAACCTACATTAAAATTTAATGTACTTTTACGCTTCGTGTCGTACCATTATCTTTCAAGGCATCCACATTTGAAAAATGTGATAATTCTTATCTGCATAACTTAATTAATTACCATCAAAGACGCAACTAATTTAGCAAACAGTAAATACAATATCATTGACAGTAAAATTTTGACTTCCTGTCTTGTTCGAGCTATTTAAATACGTTACAGATTACGTTTTCATTCCTAGTTTTTATTACATAAAAAGCATTTGGTTTCAATTACTTTCTGATAACCTTTAGCCACAAATTAAAAAAGTAAACTAAAGTTTAACATGGGAATTGATTAAAAATTATTATTACGTCATTACGAAAATATCTCATAATTTTCCAAGAAACAAAATACAATAACTTTTTAATAACAAATTGATTTAGCTCTAATTCTATTAAAAGTCAAATTGTCCACACAAAACAATAAAAGTAATCTATTTCTCCCTCAGTAAACAACAATAACTTATTAAGTAAAAATAACCTCACTCTTATTGAAACACGTGCAGTAGATAACCAAATACTTATTTGCATGAGATGACTAAAGACCACATTCGGTGGTGTTTAGTCACTTATTGCAAAATTCACATATTGATATTTCCTTCAGTTTTATATTCACGTCGCTTGATCATGTTTTGTAAAATTATATTAGAAACTTATTCTGTTTGTCGTTTATGTTTTTCCGCCAAAACTGCTTTAACATAAGTTCCTGACCGGTGATGATTTTTTTACTGCTAGATTATATCGTTATACGATAGATGGCAACATAAACTAACAAATAGCTAAATGGCGCTTGGTCAAGTGATGCATAACGCGGTCCATTTATAAGTATTTCTATTAATGAAACATTTAATTGTTTATCGAAATTTAAACTCTTCAGTTTCAAACTTCTTCATAGAAGGAACATCATAAGCTCCTCTTTTGTTAAGAATTTTTGGTGGGGGTATTTTTTGTATTATATCTTCAGGACGATAATCCCACAAATCTGGCTTTTCTGGCCACCTCCAACCTAATTTTCCGCCTTTGGTCATATGTTTTACAGTAATATTAGTGTCAGTAATTTTTACAACTTGTCCTGAAAAATTCAAGTTCTCGTATGGCACAATAACGTAGTCTTCGACGGCAACATCCACGCACTTTTCATCGGCTTCTTCCTCTTCATCAAGACACAAGGATAATTCGTTGCTAGACGACGAGTCATTGTTAATTGTACTTTGTTGGCCTTTCCTCCTTGTATTTGCGATCTGCTGATTTGTAGCTTGCTTTCCTTTAATTTTGGATTCCCTTTCACTTTCTTTTTCTTGCAGCATTTTCAAATAGCCTTCTGTTGTTATAATTTCTGCATTTGTACAAAATTTTCGTCTTTTTTGTAGTACGTTTTCACTAGCATCTGTTTTGTTTGTTTTTACCATTCCCGATCTTCAAAATATTTCTTGGGTTCATTATTATTTTGTGGAACTTCCAAGTTATATGAACATCCTGGTTGGTCTTCTCTGACAGTGTTATTAATTCCTCCTGGAAATTGTGGACCTATTGGTGCAGACTGTGTGAGTTCAAATATCATGTTATGTGGAATTTCTTCTTCAAATATGATTTCACTTCTTTCAATTAAATCCGTAAATGATTGATTAGTAGAGGGTTCTTTATCATCTTTATTATCAATCAGTGGTGCCATAGTTGTAGCAGAATTTGTTAAGCTTGATTTCTTTTTTACATCAGCTGGGTTAAAAACATCATCGCTAATGGCATTCCGGTTAATTGGATTTCCTCTCCGTGCATATTCTTCATCATATAATCCGGTTTTTCTAAATCCGTTTATTATATTATTTGCGTCTATATCATTAAACACTCTATTTAATAAATCCACGAATGTTGACTTTCTAGTAGATTTAACCCCTTTAGCACCCACCACTTTAGTCTTCGATGGGTCATGGCAAAATGATGTTTCATCTAGATTATATATCAAGTGTGGCTTTCCACATAAGTTCAACTCATTATATGTTGATATAACCAGATCAAAAAAATTATTAACAACAAAAAGATTAACTTGACTTGTTCTCACATACTCAACTCCCTGAGGTTTTTTTTATAGAAAAATTGTGGCGTTTACTAAATGATAAAAACCAGTCTTCTCCAGGGCGACCTCCTTTAAATGGCGTTTTGATGTCGTTACTTTTTACAAACATTTGCACAACGTCCAGAACTTCCTCTCTACTTAAACCAAAGCCCCACTTCTCCATTGTCTTTATGCATGATGCAAGGGACATTTCAGCTTCATAACTTAAGGCGACTTTACCACCGCCACCTTTTTCATTTTTTGCGATATTACCATTTCCTCTAGTTCCCCGAAGATAATGTTTTAACGTTGTACGAGGGATGTTGTATGTATCTGATGCCCCTCTAATAGTTCTTTCCCCATGTTTCACTTCCTGAACTGCGTTTTCCAAGTCTTGCCTGGTTTAGCGGTCTCCATCAGCCCCCTTTAATGTTTTTCTGTGATATGTTCTCACCATCTTTAAAACAACAAACTGTATTACTTAGTTTGAGGTAACTGGGTCCCTCATATGACCCAGATGCCTCGCAACATAGGGCCCAGTCACTCAAAATTAAAAATCTCCAGGGGTAACTGGGCTTACATATAATAAACAACATCTTTACTCACTTTGCTTCAAATATTTTTTGTGCCGAAATCTGTTTTAACAAGTTTTATACAATAAATTATACCAATCACCTCAAAGTTGTTTAGCGTCTGAAACACCTGCCACACATTAGCCTCCATTACTGTCTTTGACTTCATTTGGATTACCATAATTTTGTTGTTGGATGTGGTTAACATATGTACCTAACGATCACATAAGAAACCGAAGTGATTAAATGTATTATTATTTTTTAAATCATGGATGGCCCAATTCCCTCGTAAACCCAGTTACCCCATCTTACCTTACAATTTAAAATAACATCTATTCAGACTCACTTCAACCATGAATTACAAATGTGATCTATGAGATTATACATGGAATTTGTAAGGCAATTAAAAATACATCAATTAAAACACTCTTCCAGTTATAAATGTGATTAAGTAATGTGACTATTTAACAAATGTAAAGTACAATTTAAAATAACATCTATTATGACACACTTCAACTACTGCGTACACATGTGATCAGTGTGGCTATTCATCCAAATTAAATGGCCATTAATCAATTAAATTCACACTTTAGGTACCAAATACAAATGTTAACAATGTAATTATTCAACAAAGGTGAAGGGCAATTTAACACAACTGTCAATACACTTCACCCACTAATTGCAAATGTGATTATTCATCAAATTTGGAACGCAATTTAAAACAACATCAATTAAAACACACTTGCAAGTACTATTCACGATTGTTACCAATGTGAATATTCTACAAAAAGGAAACACTCTTTATACCTCATCTTGCCCAGCATATTTCGCATACTGCGTATGTGACCAACGTGAATGTTCTTAAAAATAGAAGTTCCACTTAATACGTCATCTTATTGTACACACTTCCAATATTAATTATAAATGTGATCAATGGGACTTCACCAAAATTGAAAGGCCATACACATTTACAAAAGCATTGCAAATGTGGCCAATGTGACTATTCTACAAAATAACATGTATTAACACATATTTCAGGTACTAATTACAATTTTTTTCAATGTGAGTATTCAACAAAAGTGAAATGAGATTTGTTAAGATCAATTAAGACATACTATAACTACTAACTCCAACTGTTATCGGTATCATTATTCTACAAAATTGAAACAGTTTAAGATAACATATAGTCCGCGCGGCCAAAGAATGCCTCGTGTCGCGCATGGATGTTCGTGCATTCGACCGCACTCGTTAACGCAATAGCGACTGAAAGCATTACCAGTGGCGTCGGTGTCTAATAAATTTGAGTATTATGAGCTTTAAAATTCACCTCGAAATTCACATAGGACACAAAATGGTTCACTGTCGTTTTGTTGCAATAATTGTAATAAAGTTAAATTAACAAGTACGTATGTAAATTAATAACAGAAATAAATAATTAATTAGTGTAATACATGATAATAAACGGAACGCGCTTTTGGTGGCGACGCCACTGATATGCCGCGCTTAAGAGACTTGAAGTTGGACGAATGCGTATCCAACGTTCAGGCATTCCTTGGCCGCGCGGACTTGTGAATTATAATATATATATATATATATATATATATATATATATATATATATATATATATATATATTAATATATACGAATATGCAAGCAAATACTAATTACAAATGTGAACAATCTATTTATTCCTCGAAATTAAAAGGCAGTGTTAATCAATATCAATTAATTCATTCAACTATTAATTACAAAGTTTTGTAAGGTGTGATCGATGTGAATATATGTAAAATGGAAAAACGCTTTAATATGTTTGCAAGACCTTTTCTATAAAACTGAATGGAACAGATGTAATATATAATTTTGCTAAAAAATATGTATTGTCGTATGAGGTATAGGGAGCAGATGTTTATTTCAATGCTGTGTTAGATAGTGTAAATATGTAGTATTAAATGTTGGTGGTGGTAATACAAATCTTGCCACACATCTACTACGGAAATTAAAACTGAGAAAGGAGTTATGAGCAGCGTTATAAATAGCCGTAGCTCTAAAACCAGCGTGTTTAAAATTGGCAACAACAGTACATGGCAATGTACATATTTTAGAAAGAACACAAAAAGCAGTATTCTACGTAATCTTGAGTTTTTATCATTGAATCTTGGAATGATGATAACGATGGTATAGGTAGTGATTAAATTAGGTGGGTATTTAAAAACATGGAGACTTGTATTTTTGCCTCCAATAAAGATTGTAACCATTGTTAAAAATCCAAAATTGGGGTCAGATGCTTGTCCATGATAGTTAAATTTTGTATACAAGCTAAGGAACATGTAAAGCTAAGTTGAAACGTTCATCTGTCATTGTTATAGAAAAACCTGAAAACTAATAAGTAAACTGTTCTTACAATGAATTGTAAAGTGTCATGTTAAAAATATATAAATTTAATTGTAAGGATGTAATTTGTACACAACTGCAAGTATAAAAGGGTGTATTATATTTTAATTAATGTGCTTAAGTGTATTTTATACAATAAATACTAAATTATTAATACCTGTTTACACAGTCATTTCTAGTAATTTTTAAATGAATAACTGGTGCTTTGTTATGGAAAAAATTGATTGTTAAATATTCTATCATTAAAAGATGTTGTCTCAGAGCTCCTTGATAGTACTGGGGTTGAAGGTCGCAGGTAAGAAAGTAGAACTGAAAAATTTTTTACAATGAAAGATTGTAAAGTACTTAATTTAATGTCCTAACTCCCTGTGTGGTAAAGTGACCAGACATCCTCTTTAGCAGGACAAGCCCTCTTTATGATCATAAAATTTTCCTCCTCAATACATCTTCCTAAAATCAATAGAATGCCCTCTTTTTATGTAACAAAGAAAAAGGAAATTAGATTGTTATTAGTAGTAAAAAGGTAGGAGCCGCATATTTATGTTCTAATTCTTTCGACATATTGTTAGAATATTTTAGATTAGTCTGTTATGTATTAATTCTGATCGTACTGTGTAAATAACGCAACTTGTAGGACGTGTGAGAGAGTTTATGTGGAATTGTTTTTCAGTATATCTTACGAGGTTATACTACTGTTAGTACGAACATACTGTATAATGTCGTTTATGGAGTTATTTAAACATATTAAAAGTACGTAATCGTTTTAAGTATTTTATATTTAACTGAAAATTTATAAACTTACTAGATGTTGAGCTTGTTAATGCAAAAATTAATATATACTTATTTGAAAAACGATTAAGGTAAAATTAGTCGAGATGACAAAACAAATTGTTTATGAATTTTATGTAATAACTTGACGTAATCTTCTAGATAAAGGAATATTTGAAAATTGAAAAATATTTACTAACGCAGCGCTTTTTAGCACAAGTATTGATTGCCAAATTTAGATATCCAAGGTGTTGCCAATAATTCTGTTGCAGTTTTATGTGATTGGGTAATTCATTTTAATTATAGTGTATAGTACCTATCCTGATTTTTTAATTGCATAGAGCAAGTATATCAACGTAATTAATTATCGTAATATATTGGATGGGTTTCATTGTTGTGTTTTGCTATCATGAATTCTTATGTTAGAACAGTTGCAAAAAGGCCTTCAATGATAGTAAGACATTTACATTTGTTTACGCCCTAGTGCATTTTCAAAATTAGTTTGATATTATCTAGTTACTATTTACGTTTTGTTGATTTTAAGTTGTGTAAAGTATTATTTATTGACGCAAACATTACGTAGTGTTGTTAATATTTTTAAACTTTTGCGTTTTCAAAATGTATTGGACAATTATACGGTATTAAGTTTTGAATTAAAGTTCTTGAGTATATTTAAACGAATTATAACGTACTTTGAGAGTTCTAGGGCCGGTTGTATAAAGTCTAGTTGACTGAAGGTTGAGTTTGAACCATCGGTTGAATGCAAAATTATTTTCATGTTAGTAAAATCTTCTGGTCTGTTTCCTTGCTATTTATTGTTAAACATGTTATTGCTGTTTATTTTTATTTGTTGTTAAATTTTTTTATTTCATTTAATCTAAAATCCATTTGTACCGTTAAGATGTTGGACTGGTTAAATTTGTTATTGGTGTATGTGTTTGTAGTTCAATATACTGTTATGGATTCCTCATCGGATTCTGATGTCAATCAAAATGAAATTATGGATTTCAGCACGAATTCTTCTGATTCAGATGAAGAATTAATTTTAGAACTAAATCGTAGAGTGAGACGTGCTCGTACGTTTCTAATACGTACAGATAATTTTACGAAGTGGTCTGACCAAGAATTTGTGATGAGGTTTCGGTTACAAAAAGAAACAGTTATGTTTTTGTTACCCTTGGTAGGTTTAATTTTGTTAGCTATTCAACTAAAACTGTAGCTTTCACTGCGCCTTTATGCTACGGGTAGTATGCTTATAACTGTCGGAGATTTTATTGGGGTCGGTAAGTCTACAGCATGCCGAATTGTAAAAAAAGGTAACAATGGCAATATGTACGTTGTCAGAAATTTACATACGTATGCCAAACACTGAAGAGTAGAAGGATTCAATTGGCTTTTTATAAAATTACCAACTTTCCTCGTACAATAGGAGCTATAGACTGTACTCATGTTCGGATTCAATCGCTAGGTAAATATATCATAAACTTAACTTTAACTTAACCTTCACGCCATTCCCTTGCGGGGTAGGCAAAACAATCCCTGCCTCTTATTTATTTTTCATTCACAATCTTTCGCCATGCTTTCCTATCTCTGCATACCTCCCTAGCTTCCGCAAGATTCATACATAGTCTCTGACATGCCCTTTTGTTTTAGAACTCCTTATCTTTCTTTCCTTTATCATAGATTCTACTACATTCAGCCAATTTTACGCGGCCTACCAGGCCGAACTTTCCCTAACCTCACCCACATATATTTGTTTCGTTAATCTTGTGTTATTCATTCTCTCAATGTGACCAAACCAACGTAATGTACAACTTTTATATCTATCCATCATCGTCTTTTCCTCACCACACTCCTCATTATGCATTCATTTTTATCTTGTCCCTTCTCGTTTTACCACATGCGCTTCTCAGAAATCTCATACCCACAGCATTTATTTTTCTTTCGTGCTTTTTTTGACATACCCATGTCTCACTTCCATACAGTACTGATGGGACGAATACGCCATTATAGATTGCTCGTTTCGCAGCTAGGCTCATGCTTTCATTTCTCATTATCGTGCACATACTTCCAATCACTTTCCTTCCAGCATTGACCCTTCGTCCAATCTCGCTCTCAATTGTACCATCTGCAGTAAACATTCTACCGAGATATACCAGCTCGTCCACTTGCTCCACGATTTCATCTTGCAGAGTAAATACTCTACTCTCCTTTCCACCTTCCCGATTGAACACCACAATCTTAGTTTTGTTCGCGTTTACCTTTAGGTCCATGCTCTCACAGACAGTACCAAACTTCCTCAGAGCGGTTTGCAGCTCATCCGCACTGTCACTTAATAACACTGTGTCATCTGCATACACCAGGAGGAGTCGTACATTTACGTCACCAACCATTACACCATTTGTATCGTTACATGCTTGTCTAAGACATTTATCCATGTATACATTGAACAACCACGGTGACATCACAGCCTTGTCGCACTCCTTGCTCAATATTAAAGTATTCACTCACGCCTCCTCTCACCTAACACATGCCCGACTACCGTTTATACTGTCCTTATTCCATTTATTAGACCTTTATTTACGCCATATTCATTTAATATTTCCCACAGCTTCTCTCTCTTCACTCTGTCATATGCTTTCTCCAGATCTACAAACGCACAGTACAACTTCCTTTTTACCTTTAAACACTTTTCGATCACCTGCTGGAGAGCAACCATCTGATCGACACATCCTCTCCCTGGCATGAAGCCACCTTGCACATCCCACATCTTAGATTGTGTAGTTCCTCGTACTCTATCAATCAGTATTCTTCCAAATACTTTACCAGGCACGCTGAGCAAGCTTATTTCTCTGTAGTTCTTACAATCACTCTTGTTCCCCTTACCTTTATACAATGGTATAATGATCGCGCTTTTCCAATCACTCAGCACTTTTCCACACATAAGGCATACATTGAATAATTCACGGAATCTTCGTATAAGCTTTGTACCACCATACTTGAGCATTTCACCAGTGATTTCATCTACGCCTGCTCCCTTGCCGTGTTTCAATCTTCCTACCGTTTTCTCTACCTCAATTATTCCAATATCCTTCTCAGTTTCATTCATCATTTCTTCTATATTCTCCTTATTTAACCCTTCAGTCTTACGTTCCTCACTACTGTACAGCTTTCCGAAATACTCTTGCCAGCATTTTCTCACTTCACAATCGTCCCATACTATTTCGTTTCTATCATTCATCACTCCTGCAGCGTTCTGTTTTGGGCCACGTTTTGTATTTTGACCCATTTCCAGAAGAGTTTTTGTTTCCCTCAAAATCATTCTGCATTTCTCTCCTTCCACAGCCATCACTTCCTCTTTACTTATTCTCACTGTCTCCTTCGCTTCTTTGTTTCTTAATCTGTACACCTCATACAATCTTTTCTTCTCAGTCTCATTTTTTGCAGCAATCATTGCCATGTACGCATCTTTTTCTTACTTACTGCCTTTTTTACCGACTCATTCCACCAAGCACATTTTTCTGTCTACCTACAATCACTCTTCCACATATTCGCACAGCACAATTGACAACAGAGTTTTCAAGCTTATCCATGCACTTTCAACGTCAGTGTCTTTTATTTGTTCGTTCCACACTGCTTCATTCACATTCAACTCTTTATTGACAGCATCTGCGTATTTCATTCTCGCACCATTATCTACTAGTTTGTCAACCCTAATTCTGGACGTTCGCACTACGTTTGCTTTCTTTCTCCACACCCACTTTTCCCTAGACACACTCTCGATACAACCAAAAGTGGTCCGATCCACTCCGCTCCCGCATTACTTTTGTGTCTTTCACCAGGTTTCTAAGCCGTTCATCATACACTATCAAGTCTATCATACTTTTAGATTCACCTCTTTGCCATGTATACATATTCACATTTTATGTTTAAACCACGTATTGATACAAACAGGCTTCTCTTAACACAGATGTTCAGCAGGTGTTCACCATTCTCATTGATTCTTTGGTCTCCGAACTTTCCTAGAACGCGTTCACTATGTTCTCTCTGTACACCCACCCATCCGTTCATATCCCCTAATATAATCACTCTTTCGTTTGGCTTACATACGTTCAACACGTTCTCCACTTCATTCCAGAAGTTCTCACGCTCCTGGTCTCTTTCTTCATTCACCGGTGCATTGCATGCAATAAGAAAAATTCTTCGAAACTCCACTTTCATTCTAACCCATATTACCAGGGGAGAGACCAATTCGTACTGTTTAACACATCTTTTCGCTCGTTCACTTATGATCACCCCAACTCCTTTTGCGCCATGCACTTCCGTCTCAACTCCTGACCATAGTGCCAGGCTGCCATCCTCCATCTCCACAGCATCCTTTCCTTTGCGCTTTGTTCCGATACACACAGAATATCAAGGTGTCTTTCATACATTACATTCGAAATTTCAAATTCTTTACCATGCATACCTCTAACATTCCACGTACCGACTCGCCATTCATTCCTTGCACAGTCGTCATCAACGGGGCCTGTCTGTTTCGACCTTGACCGCCCCTTGTAGCCAGGTCGATCCGAGGCAATTGTATTGTTCTCTTGAGTAATACCCTAGCGAGCAGACCGGTTACTGGCCAAATCGTGCCCCGTAAATATATCATTGATACGTTTATTTATGTACATATTGATCTTGTTTAGGAGGCAATAATGCGGAGTATTTTTGTAACCGAAAAAGATATTTCTCCTTAAATGTGCAAGTAATTTGTGATGCAGCCCTTCGAATCATGGATATAGTAAGCAAGGTGGTCTGGTTCAACACATGATCAGACTATTTTCAATATTTCTAAGATTCACGCTCGTTTGGAAAATCACGAATTCCATAACAGTGTTATTTAGGAGATTCAGGTTATGCATTACAGAAGTATTTAATAACACCATTGCTACACCCAAACAATCCAAGTGAACGGTTTGTTCAAGGAATCTAATTGAGAGATTATTTGGGGTGTGAAATTGTCGTTTTCCCATTTTAATTATGGGAATTAGAATATCAGTAGATACACCACATTATTATTGTACATGCTATTTTACACAACATAGCACAAGATAAAAAAGAACCAGAACCGTTAGTTGATTCCGAAACTGTACAACCAGAAGCGGATGAAAATCTGCATCACGTAAATGGTGCAGAAATGAATAACAGTTTTAGACAACTATTTATTCAGTACTTTTCTACTTTATAAATTAATAATTAGCCTAAGAAATTAGACATATTTGTAAATAAATTACATTTTTTTACCGATTATCATTTTTTAATTTCTTAATTTGCAATTCTAACAATTCATTTTGCAACTTTAGGTTTTGAATTTTTGATTTTTTAATTTTTGCATTTCTAATATTTGCTTATGTAACTCTTACTTTCTTTTAACTTCCCTAATTAAAATTTCATGTTGAATTTTTAATTCTACCTTCGAATTGGTTATTTTGGTCAACACCTTAGTTGTATTCTCTACATTGTTATTATTATTTTTAGTCTTAATTTTCTTTATACCCATCGTGTTTATTTTCCTCTTGTTTATATCTGAGTAACATGCTTCCTGCTACGCAGCAATATATTAATAGGTGTTAACGTTTCGATATACTAAAGGTACATCACCATTCTATTTCAATTTGACCAATAAATTAACCGTGTCCACATCACTGTGATCTTGAGTAAGGGTAGGTACACTACCTATAATTAAACCTTATTAATACCGAACAGTACATAATAATTTTATTATAACAAAAATCACTATCTCCTACAGATGGCGTGATGCCTTCAATTGACAAGATTGTAATAGCACTAATTCTGTCAAATATGTTTTTCAGAATATCTTTTATATTTTCGGAGGCTCCTTCACCTGTTGTATACACGTCTTACCTTTGTCTAGCAAAGTATCGCCGTGCTTCATTTTCAAATTGTCGTACTTCGTACGCAACTGCTCTGCTGTCTTCTACATTACAGCATTAAAAGGGTCCGCAATTTTAATCCATGCTGTATCCTTTAATAGATAATTGTATTAAGGGCATAATCAGAAGATTATGGCTCGAGGGAATGTTAAAAGCCCGACGCGAAGCGGAGGGCTTTATATTCCTGAGAGCCATAATCATTATGCCGTGGTACATATAATGTTTTATTTTATTTTGCACCATGAAACTGGAACAAAATATTAAAAAGATTCAGTGTTTTCGGCAAGTTTTTAAATGCAAATGCAGTGAAATAAAGTCGACAGTAGGCTCATTTGTTGTTACTAAGATACTGTGATATTGCTATTATATATCATGTCATGTGTTTGCTGTCAATCGTGCTGCTTAGCATCAATAACATTTCCGTGCTATAAAGACCACATTACGCCCGCATTTGGAGGCGTATAAAGAACATTATGGTGGCAAAATAAAATAAAATCATTTATGTCATACATGCATATAAACTGACATATTATGAATGTGCTACGTGGGCATAAAGTGGCACTTTATACCCGCCGGTCGTAAAGTGTTGCTACGTGTACATGTTTATATATGTCAAATACAACAAATACTTATTGATACTTGTTACATTTGTCCAAAAGTAGTGTTTTCTTCATTTTCATTAATTATGCTTGTTTTATTTGTATTTAACCAACCCATAAGTTTGGTGTATTCCAAATCGTAAATAATTTTTGATTTCTGCGCCAACAAGTTGTACGCTCATTTTGAACAAAATAAATTGACATATAACAACTATTGGTGTTGTCACTAAATGCGGCGCCTGTGTCAAAATTTTTGATGGCGCTCTATTAATTAAAAACATTTGTATCAAAAACTAATATTATAAATATTTTGCATGCCTAGGTGATAAGAGCCCCAACAACTATAGGTTCGGACACTTTAATTTTTAATTCTCTAGTAGCATTTTTAAGTAATACGACATGAATAAAAAATAATGAATAATTAATTTGAAATATTATAATTTTAGGCTTATGTTTAGGGACATTTAAATGACTGTTTTTGTTATATTCTTAACGCATTGAAATAAAAACACACAAAGATTGAAATAGTCTGTGTAAACTTTTTATTTAAAATACAAAATTACAAACACAAGAAAACAGATAAACAACAATAATAAATGAAAAATATAATATTTATAATATAAACATAATACATATTATACGGTAAATTAAATACAAACAATGTAAATAAGTCATTAAATAAATTTTACTTTCCTAGCTTTTAGCAAAGAAAAAGTTTGGATAATATCATGAATATCAAGTTTATCCAGTATGTCAGACTCAATTGAAATTATTGCGAGATTTGATAATCTATTTTGCGCCATTGTGGAGCGTAAATAACTCTTTATGATTTTTAATTTCGAAAAAGACCGCTCCGCGGACGCAACTGACACAGGTAATGATAAAAGAATACGGAGTGCTACAGTAAAATTTGGAAAAACTCCTACTAAATCATTTGAATAAATATATCGAATTATTTGGGATATATCTTTTTTTTGAATTCGTAATAAATACTTGACATTGTAAAATTTCTTCACATAAATCATCTGCGTCAATATCGGAGTGATTTTCATGAGTTAATTTCGCTTGTAATTTTTTGCAGCAAGATAATAGGTATTCTTTATTTTGTAAATTATCTAATGAATATAAAAATTGGAATGAATCCATATGTTCTTTTAATAAAGAAAATCTGTTTTGTAACGAAATTAAAGTTTGATCTATTATACAGAAATAAAAATTTACTTTGAATGAATTTTCAGGATTTACTATAGGTTGATCTTCATGTTCATAATCAAATTGAGTAGATTTTTACGTCGTCTTAATGGCCTCGCACTACGAAATTCAGTTTCTATGTCAAACTTTTCTGCAATTAATTTGGAACTTTCAACAATTTCTGCAAAACTAGCATCAGATCGATAATTAGTTAAAAATGTATTTATTTGTTTAATGCATCCAAAGCAAGTTGCAAATTTGTAATTTGAGATTGAAGCATTTTACTCACAAAATTTACTTGATTTAAAATATCATACCACACTTTAACGGAGCAAATAAATGTAAATGTAGAAATTTTTCTCCCAGACATTTTGCTTGGTATTTAGATTGTTCGTGACTCTTGTGTGGTCATTGCAAATTTCAAATAATGCATCAAACATCTGGTAAATATTTATGAGAGGCTTTATGGCATCAATTCTACTTGACCAGCGTGTTTCGGATAAGGGCTTTAAAGTTAAATTAGTAACATGCTTGATTAAGATATTCCATCGATCGATTAGTAGACGCTGAGAAAAATTTGTATAATTCTTGTATTATATTAAAAAAATTATTGTTTCATGGTTGATATTAGCGGCATCATTTACAATTAGATTCAGGCTGTGATTCGTACAAGGAACAAAAAGCTCGCGGGTTCAAATCTAAAATTCTTTTTTGTATGCCACTATTTTTGCCGCGTATGTTAGAGCCATTATCATAGCCTTGACTTCTTATATTATTTATGTCTAAATTTAATGTTTTTAATAGATCAATAAGAAATGCTGTTAATCCAGCCCCTGTAACATCTAAAATTGGATAAAATGCTAAAAAATGTTCATGTATTTCAGTCGATCCTAATGCTAAATTGAAATGAAAGAATCGAATTATTACACTTATTTGTTCAATATGAGAAACATCCGGAGTGCAATCTAATATTATTGAAAAATATTTATTTTGTCGACATAAATTTATAATATGATTTTTAATATTAAAAGCCATTAAGGAAAGTATTTCATTTTGGATTTTGCCTCCTAGATATGTTGGCATTTTGTGAAATTCAGAATCGCTATTTATACGTCGTGTGTGTTCCGATATAATAGGATCAAACTTTTCTAGCATTTTAAAAAATTACCATTGTTGCGATTGTAAAGATTATTGCTTTTGCCTCGAAGTGCTAAATTTCGTTTACATAAAAATTGAATTACATAAATTATTCGCTTTATTACTTCATACCATCGTTTACTTTCAATGTCTAATATTGTTTGCTGTAAATAATCAACAGTAGTTTTATTTTTGAACGATAGAAGGCAACTCTGTTCATTTTTTCAAGTTAGTAAACTGAGTGGAAGTTTTTTCATGGCGGTTCAGGTACATTGCTATATGATGCCAGTCATTAAATCCCGGAATAAATCTATTTTGCTGAGAAGGTTCGGAAAGTTTACAACAAAAGCAATAAACATTATTTTTCGTAATTGAGTAAATCAACCAATTTCTATTACATTCTTCACCATTTTTTAAGTTTCTCTTATAGTAACTTTCAGAAAATTTTTGACCCAACAAATCGCGCGGAAAATTAAAGTTTTTGACTTGTTTAGGACCCGTTTTTATAATAGCTTGCCTAGATATGTGAGATATTGGTTTCGGCCAAAGCCCTGGATCATCAAATGCACATTTATTTATTGTATCTGTACCTGTCTCTTCAGTATAGTCCCCAGATCCAAAAACAGGGGTAATTTCTTTAACGATTTGATTATCTTCACTGGGAGTTGATCCTGGCTGACTTTGTATTTTGAATTCATCTACACTGCAACCGGGTACTGATTCCTGAATTGAATCTGGCGGATAATCTTGGTTTGTTTCGTAAAATACTGTGTTAATCTTGAAGCGTTTTTCTCTTGTTCTTCTTGGCGTCTTTTTTTATTAATTAAATTTTGATGCCCGGAGAGTTTCTTTTTCTTTCTTTCTTGAGACATCTAAATCAAAATATTCAATAAATTATAAACGTAATTATTCTATTACCAAAAGTCTTGTTTGCGTTATTTGCTTTAGTTTTGCTTTAATTATAGCAAAGTATGAAGTAACATTTTCGAATTAATTTTTTTACGAAACATTAATATTAGTATTATTACAATTAATAAATATCGGACGATTGATTTCCAAAACGATACTGCTGGATGTAAGGTTGAACGCATTTCGAAATGGATCAGTGCCTGTGGGCCGTTCAGATTGGCACGAGGGTCCTGGGAGTGAGATAGCTGGTGTTTTTTGATCACCTCCACCTCCAAAAATTTTTTCGGCGATAAGGTTCTTATTATTTAGGGAGTTTTCCACATAGCCTTCTGCAACAGTTGCAGACTTCCATCCCCCATGTCTTTTTAAAACGCCAACAGTCGCACCTGAATTAGCTAGTAGAGATGCAGAGGTTCGCCGCCAACGATGTCCTGTATATGACAACGCATTTAGTAGGTTTAAGAATGTTGCAACTTTCTGGGGCAATTTTCCAAATATATTCTTTCCTACAGGTTGCACTGTACACTGCTTGTTAACGTAACGGACAAAAAATCTTGAATGGGGAGTTTCGGCTTTTCTCAATGACGTATATTTGTTGCAGGTTTTTGTATAACTAATGATAGTTTTATCTGAATCTTTTACAACGAAGTTCCTCTTTGTTCCATTATTGGTGGCTCCAATGTTAACAAGAAGTCTGATGCCAAATCAGACACACCATTAATTGACAATTCGACTAATTCAAGTCCTCTACAAGCCCCTGCCCCTCCAAATATGAGTGCTACCTACAACAAAATCATTTTTAAAAGTAGGTACGGTGATTTTTGGACATACTCACTTTTGTCATTAAAAATGTGTCATCTGAAGCTTTCTTTAGAAACGTATCAATCTGTTCTATAGTTAGTACCTTTGACTTCGTCGCTTTGTAACCAAAATTTTTCCTTTTCAGAAGCGTCGTCAATTTGTGGAATTTACTTATATCAACATTATGTTTAACGTTAAGCATAGTTTTTAACATTGAAACTGGGCCCACAATGCAGAAGCAGCAAATTTGTTTACCTTTTCATAATGCGTCGACCCTGCCCTGTTTCTCACACATTCATCAGACTAGGCATAGTCGAAATGAGCCAATCTATGCTAACCTGAGGTATACTATCTCACGCTTCTAATATCCGTTGTTGAAGGGCAACTACATTGTTTGGGAGTGCCTGTACATCATTTATTCGCTGTCCGACCATATCCCATAAATGTTCGATTGGTGATAAGTCTTTCAAACGAAAAGGCCATGGAACCAGATCAACATTAGCAGTATGTAAAAACTCCATAGTAACCCTTGCGGTATGCGTCCGGGCATTATCTTTCTGAAAAATTTGATTTTTATTTCTTGCAGATATGGCAGTAATACTGGTTCAAGAACATTGTTAATGTACCAATTTGCATTTAATGTTCCCTCAATAACTACTAGAGGAGATCTGCTTCCATGGCAAGTAGCCCCCCACACCATCACATACATTTAGTGAGAGCAGTATGTCGTTGTACAGAAAATTCTCTCCAAGGCGTCTTCTAACCAATCTGCGACCATCATGATCCCATAAACAAAATCGAGATTCATCACTAAAGATGAGTTGACTCCATTGTACATACCAATGCAACCTCTCGTTACACCATTTCCACCGTGCAGATCGATGGCGTGAAGTTAGAGGTAAATAAAGCAATGTTCGGTATGATCCGAGCCCAAAAGATCGAATTCTTCGATACGTCGATCGTAAGGAGATTTGATGATCAGTTAATCCTATCCATCTATCACCAATTTTCCTGCTTGATAAAAACGATCACGAAGAGCACGATCTTCACGATCAGTGGTGAGGCTAGCATGGCCGGAGTGCAAACGTCGTCGTTTTTCATTTTTTTCTGACCATCTTCGCCGACATAAAGAAATTGTGGCGACATTGCCTCCCACGCGAGTAGTAACATCACGATAATCCGGCTTCTTGTAGACCGATCATTCTTCCACGTTCAAACTGATAGAAATTTGCCCGATGCCGTACAAGAGGCATTATTTCAACATTAATGTGTTTACTTACTAAGCTTCCAAATATGCTTAACGTTGACACTTAAGTATCTAATGTCAAATGAAAAGAAAGGTTTTGTTTACATATACATCAGCATTTACTGGGTGTTCATTTATTTATGGCGGCCAGTGTATTGTTTCTCAACTATTAATTTACCAACGCATTTCCTCGAAACTATTTTGTTAATACGTACTGCTTTTTAGCAATGATAAAAAATGCGTGTTAGATGTTACTTTTAACTTTATAATGTAATAAGGAATTTTTAATTTTGCAAAATGATATATTAATATTACGTCAATGGTGGTTATTAAGGACTCGATGGTTGCCAAGGAAACCATTACACAATTCAACAATGTTGAGCAAAATTTCACGTTTCTTACAATCCTGTAATATGAAATCACGACTCTTACTTCTAAAATAAGGAGGAAGATTTTAAAATAGACCACAATTTTAGCAAAATGCTTAGCGGTTGAATTTTTGGCCAAATATACTCTGTTTCATCTGGTTTGGAATAAAGCAGACCATGGAAGTCTAAAGAGAGTATGGTACCATTGTCAAAAGAACAAAAAGTTACTATCGTAGCTTGACTTTTGAAAATTGTAGGTTATACTCTCAAAGCGAAAATAATGCAGCGTTGCAACGTAGTTTTTCACACTATTTCGACTTTGTATACCTTTTACCTTCACTTTTAATTTTTTTGATCTCAGGATTGTGCACTCAACTAGTTTGATAAATCCACGTTTCGTTTAGATACACAAATCTATCATTTTGACCTGAACTGTAACGGCAGAAATTTTCTCCAAAACAAATGACAATGAACAAACCTTGACTTTTTCATTACTAGACGAACTTAAAGAAACAGTACTGACAAAACAACCTGAAACTACTCCAGCCAATCTAGACCTTTTACTAGTTCCTACAGCTGCAACCCCAAGCACCTCAACCTCTTCCTATCCTGTGTTGGACTCTCCACGCGCATGTTTGCCTAATACAGAAACATATAAAGGCAAAAGGTTGTAAGAATATAGGAAGAATATAGAAGAAATCAGAAAACAAAGAGAAAGTATTCAATGTAGCAACGATATTCAAGAAGAACGAAGTGACATATTACGACAATTTATTATGTAAAATAAACGCTAATATAGTAAATACAATATTTATAATTCATAATTTTCGTAATAAATGTATTTTTAACTATAAATTTCTAGCAATTGTTATTCTTTTATCTACAGCTTCTTCCAGTGGGCATGACTAAACTAATCTTCGTACATTGTTTGAGTTAAATGACCGTTATCTCGAAACGGGCACATGACTCATGGATAAGGGATATGCAGAATCTCCAATTAAATGGTAATTTGGTGACAATGGATTGTCCCCATTAGTCAGTAAACTGTATTAAGAACTGTTGCGAAACACTCGTGCATCGTGCATGTGACCTGGCATTCCAATGTAGCAGTCAGTAAATGCACCTCTGTGGTCGCATGTGCCTGTGCAAAAAGCATAAAATTATAGCACTGCTGCAACGATGAGTTAAAACAATTACTTTGTAATATTACTGAATGAAATCCTTTACGATTATAAAAATCATTAGGATTATATTCTGGTTGTTTGCATAGAATATGACAACCATCAAGGGCTCCAATTATCCCCCAAATTCCTCGAGAATGACGTTCAAAATCCTATAATATACAATTATAAGAGTTGCTATTACATTGTCATTAATAGTGTTAGCAAAGAATATTCTTTGGTGTTAGAGAAAACAACAAATACGAAGACACCTGCGCAGAAACCGAATATTGCATTAAAAAGATGGAATAATGATATGAGTGAGAAGTAGATATTATGTTCCGTCCATAAAATGTAGTGTTGTTTATTGTTTTCTAACCTCATTTTTCGTGCACGTTTTTATCAGATCCTTTTATTTACAAGTAAGTTGTATTTGTAATCCACAGTAATATGTATTAATATAATATATTGATTTGGTTCGTTGTTTATAATGGATGATGGAAGTACATCGTCTGATAATACATCAAACATTACAGCAAAGAAGCGGCGTATCTTATCGTAAGATGCCCGCGAAATTATTTGGAATGTTTATCAGTTTCATAAAAATATGAATGAAGGTATGTCATTATTGTACGATTAACATCTGTCAGTTTTTTCACGATTACATTTCTTTACAGTTAACGTTCTTGATATCGTTGTGAAAGCAACTGTAGTATCTAAAAGTACCGTCGTTAGAATTATTAGAGAAGGGAGTGCAATTCAACGTAGAGAAATATAATCGTTCAAGATCATCTGTCGATAATTGTAGAACAAGTCATTCGATGCATTGTACACAATTTTCATGTCACGGAGAAACGACGACCAACCGTCAATGCTATCTATATTATTAAAAATGACGAATCCATTGGTTTCTCTGGGAAGGAAACGTCTTTAAGAAGATTATTAAATAAAATAGGTTTTAAATGGATGAAAACCGTTGACAATCGTAAATGTTTAATGGAACGATACGATATACAATCTTTACGTTGTGCTTATATACGAACAATAACAAAGTATCGAAGAGCAGGGTGACCCATTGTGTATACAGATGAAACATATATGCATGCATCGCATACAACGCTACATTCCTGGGTAGATGATTCCAAACTTCCAACGAAGGTTTAAAATGTCCAATCGGTAAAGGTCAACGTCTTATAATAGTACATTCTGGTGGTGAAATGAGATTTATTAATAATGCCCTCTTAGTTTTTAAATCGGGCTCAAAAACAGGTGATTATCACGACGATATGTACTTTGTTAATTATAAACGATGGATTGAGCACCAGTTATTACCGAATTTGCTCGAAAAGTCAGTTATTGTTATGGATAATGCAAGTTATCATAACACGTTAGCAGTTAAACATCCAACTTTTAACTAAAAAAATGGAAATGATAACTTGGTTACAAGAACGAGGGATCGTACATGATGAATCCCAAACAAAAGTGGAGCTGTATGATTTAATAAAATGTAATAAACCGAGCTACACGGAATATCCAATTGATGCTATATTTGCGAAACATAGTCACTCTGTATGTCGACTACCTCCATACCACCGGGAGCTAAATCCAATAGAAAAAATATGGGCCATTGTAAAAGCTTGGGTGGCATCGAGAAACACAACTTTTAAATTAGCCGATGTTGAAAAACTAACTCGTGAAAAGTGTTCGATGGATTTGGAGAGCCACTTGCAAGAAGTGTGCCGTCATGTTAAAGAAATTGAAGAGGAATACATTAATAAAGAGCATATTATGGATCTCGTTTGTGAGGAATTGATTATATGTAGGAGTGGAGGCTCGTCGGATGAGTCTGATTTTATATCAGATTATGATAACGAAGAAATAAATGTAGAGTAATTGTGTAATATTTTATTGTATTTATATTGTTAATTTCACATTGCACATGTGTTGTTCATGTTCGTAGATATGTTTCTAAGGCACTGTATCATCTTAAGCACTTTTTAAACACTTAGTCTATGATCTACCAATATAACGTCTTCGTTCCATAACCCTTTTTATAGTTCGCAGAGTTTTTATGCATTGTACCAATTATTATATCTCATTTATCTTTAACACACTAATATGTATCGTGTTGACCTTTTTAACATGGTACTGCCATAGCTCAATGCTTTTATGAATACAACATCATTGTGCGAATCCCATAAAACCTGTTTTGTTGTATAAAAACCATCTGTTTATATTTGTATACTATATTTTCCTCATAACAAATTATATAACTTCAACTTTATTTGAACTTGCATCCTATCTAATATTTGAATTCGATAAAACTCTACCCCCTCTATTACATCTATTTATAACTATCGCAGTATAAAACTGTTTAGACACGAATTAATTACCCTTAGAACTGTGGTTAATAATTAAAATGCGAATTACAACATTTCCGAGTAAATTTATGAACAAGTAACATAACCTTATATTTCACTTTTCACAATTAAATGTTTTTTTCTTGTTTAAATTGTCCTAATTATAAAATATAAACATCATAATTAAAGGTTATTAACTAAAAAATGTACAAAACGTAACTTTTACTTTTCCTAAATCTTACGTATTGTGGCAGTAAACGTGAAATTACGCTAATAACATCCTTAAATATGGCATGTGCAGTGCTCTTAGCTAGCCCAAACCGGTCCCCTACTGCTAAAACACTTTCCGGCTTTGTTAATGTCCATATCATAAACACCAATTTTTTACCAAGATTCTGTTTCGGTTTTGCATGTTATGTCCAACAACATTTCTTAATATCTATTAACAAAATAAAACATACTTCTACATAAACAATTTATATGCTGACGATTTACAATCATACTTCAAAAGATCTAAGTGATATACAAAAATGTTTCTTGAACAAATCGTCAGTAAATTGGGGAAGAATTACTTCATAGAAATCTTTATTGCGGGCTAATGGAATCCTTTCACGAAGTTCGTCAGGATTGGCTTCCGCCGTTAATTGAGGAATCGTTTTTTTAGTCAATGCTTCCACTAAGGGTTAAACCTTTAGCAAAATGGTTAATTGCATTGAGCATATGAGGGACATCATCATTAATAGCTAACATTAGTATTCTATCCAGCATTCAACTTTGAATTTGCAAAGCTTTTGTGTATTTGGCATGTTGATAGAGCATGGCGTAATAAAATTAATTTAATTAAGAATAAAGAAAAACAAAGTGAGGTAGGTGTTGAAAGTGTTTTTAATGTTTATATGCCAGTTTTGTTTTTCATAGATATACAAAATGCTGTGCATTCTTCGCCAGGAACCACATCGTGAAAAATTTGAAGAATTATCACCCTCATTTATGGCATTACTACATTCTGAAGCATCCTTTTTGAACTTTAAGAATTACATAACGAAATACATGCAAAGGGCTCCACTTTGGGCTACATGTTTTAGAGTAGGATGGTATCAATACAAATATGCATTTGGAGTCCATGCATAAAGTATTAAAGTATATTTACTTGAAAGGGAATGTATGTAGGCGTTTCGATAAAACAATCAGTATTTTACTGAAATATGTTCGTGATAAGCAGTTTTCGAGAGTAATTAAACTAATCAAGGGCAAACATTCTGGTAAAATGGCCAATTCAAACAAAAGGCATTAGAATGCTACTCATGATGATAATATGACCATCAGTAATAGTGTACCTGGTAAAGGGTGGAAAGTAGTTTCAGGTAACAATTCATATACTGTCACAGTTTCTAATTCAGTGGCAGATTGTCCAAATCATAACTGCAAATGTAAATGTTCCCTATGTAATGCATGTTTCATTCCCAATCTTGTTTTATATAAATTATATATATTATGTTGAGCCTTATTCTGTTGGTTAACGGGAAAAAAAGGCAAATAAATGATGATGATATTAGAAACTGAAGACAAGAAAAGCTATCAGCTCTTTATATTGGGTAGAGTAAAACAATTACTAATTATTAAACTATTTCTTTATTATTTTTCTACTGGCTATCGATTTCGGCCTTATATGGCCATCATCAGGCCTTGCTGAAATGAGTGTTGTGAGTTATGAATGGTTGATGTTTATAGTTACCGTTAATTGTGATAAAAGGATGGCATATGAGTATGCAGTTAAATTTATAATCTGTAAAAGAATATTTTAGCATATATTGATAACATTTGTAATTATATTCTTTAAATTTACATGTGTGTTTTATACTCTTAATGTGTTTTTCATCTCGACGAAAACATATTTGATTATTGTTAAAGTAAAAAGAAACGAAGTAATTTGTACTTTTATTACACTACCTATAAGATTTTCGCTTCTTGGAATTTGAGTTCTTTTGCAATATTTCTATATAAAGCTGTGAGTATATCATTTTATGCAATGAGTCTGAATTATCATATGCGAGTAGATGCAATTACTGCCAATTCCTATTTAACCTACTCGAATACCTGAAAAGGTCTATTGTGTGATAAAATTTACTGGTTCTGTCAAGTTTTCTTTCTAGACAGTAGTTGCTAAGTACCTGTAGAATAGTATATTCTATAATAAGTTAGAGAAAGTATTATAAACACTTGTTTGACGAAAATGCGTGTAGATAAAATAAAATATAAATAATTGTCTGTTGTTTGTTATCGGTTGTTTTAGGAGTGTTGCATTCAAGCATTATTTTATACCAGCTAGTACATATAAGTAAAAGAATATTCTCCCATTGTATAGAAGCACCATTAACATATTAAAAATGTACAAAAATGGTAACATATAATACGAATAAAAAAGTTTTGTATAAAATAAGAAGACACAAGAAGTGATATTATTTCTGTTCAGAGGGGCAATTACACTCTGTTGTATTAAGCACTATTCTGTTTTAAAAAAATTCTAAACCTCTAGTTGTACCTACTTACATGCAGCTGTAATTCCTCTCGGAGTATATACGCACAACTGGGAAAAGATTTTGGATGGCCTCACTCAATAATATCAGAAATAGATATTCAATTTACAGAGCATTAAATGCTAACCAATTACATGGACTGGAAACATCAGTGCATAAGGAATATAACAAAGAAAACCACAATTTTCACAAGTACTACTATCAATATGTATAGGTCAGTGAGATATTGATGTTATATTTTAGCTCCATGAATAAAAACTTTACACTCTTATTATCTAGTGCACTACTGTAACACTTGCCATTTTACAAGTTCTATATACATTCTTTAATACCAGAGGATGATAAAAGAATAAACACACATCTACAATTTCATCGCCATTATGCCTTGTTTAACTTGGTTTTATTGCTGTAGACATTGAATGATTAAACTTTCATTCATTATAAAATAAACTTTTATTGTAATAATTTAACGCTATTACATTCGGTTATGTCGTTGACTGTCAGTCAACGGTCACATGAAGTACCTAAACTTAAAAAAATTAGTTAGTAACAACTCGATTTCTTGGTTGCTCTACCAACATTTATTTACTGCTAGAGCTACGGCTCCTTGGCAGTATAAACATTATTTACTTATTACTACCGCTAATATTACTATTATATTAAGTTTTAAAGATGTAAATGTAAACACGATGATATCATATGTAGAAAACCTAAACAATGGGGCAAATAGGCAACCTATCCAGCACGAGCGTTTTTTAAATTTTCATTTAAATTTTAAATCTGGCACCAACATTACTGCAACCTGATTGGTGGCAAAAAAAATATTGTTTGCAAATGTTTAAAGTAATAAGTTTCATGCATAATTACCTATCATTAATTAATAGATACTTTATTACGTACAATGTACGGTTTCTACACAAGCATTACCATTCTTTAGTATGTATCTATAGAATGGTTAAATGAAAAACCAAACACGGCATTTGAATTACATTTATTTATACAATTATATATACTTTTATAAGATTTCTAATTCTGTCAAGGTTATTGTAAAAACTTTTATTTTTTGCAATTCTAGACATTAAGTGATTGAGATTTGAGAATACGTTTTCTTTTTTCAGACTCGAGAACTCTTTGCTTTCCACTTCGATTGCAAAAGTAATAAGTGATTCCTTTTGAAGAGACACAATGCTTAAGCCAAGATACTTTTAGTTCTATCTCTTCTTTGGTTTTCCAACTATGAAATTCTACAAGATACTAAATTAGGTACATCGTTTAAATACCTATTAGAAACATCAACTAAACACCTGTAAGGTCTTTAAAGTACATCTCCTCCAATTAATTATTTATTTGATGTACACTCTCCAGATGGTTTCTTAAAAATAAAATTTTATTATGTGGCTCCAGACATTTTATATTGGAAACACCATTGTTGGCAATATTATGTTTTACTTTCAAATGTCTTTTGAAGTTGCTGAAATATATACTTAAGAAAGTTTTTAATATATACACTTACGCACTATGTAAAATTAGAAAAATAAAAAATAGATTAATATTAACACTACATAACGTCAATAAGGATATTTCTTTATAATTATCTAGATTTACATATGCATTCCCTACTTAAGCAAAAAAATTAAACGCACTAAACACAAATGATTTAAAGTACCAACACGATTTATTTATACCTATATATTAACTTTAACTTTGAAAATTACTTTAATGACACGTAAAATCAGTGTATAGTTGAAGATTCATATTTTACCTTCCCGCATTTTTTGCAATTCTAGTCCTTATAGCGATGCTTAAACCTGATTGGTGGGAGCACTTCCGTAACTAGTCACACGTCGCTAAATTCCGGTGAACGTAACCTGTTAAACCATTATTAAAAATTCCTATATTACAGACCATATTTCGGCATAAGGCTCTTAATTTACGCGTCATAAATTTGTAGAACATTGTCTCTTAGTACGTTTTTCATCAAATATATTATATGTATACGTTTCAATAAAACTTGTGAATAGTTCAAGATGTCAGCTGAAATTAATAAAAATATTAAATTAGAACCTCAAGGTCCAATCGATTTATTCCTTATTCAACAAGCCATTGTAAATAATGATATAAAACAAGAAATTCATTGTGGTTATAATCATATGAAATGGGAATCTGAATCTTCTACGTTTAAAGAAGATAGTGATTCTTATTCGATAAATCATGTTAATACAACTGAACCATCTTTACTTCAAATTAAATTCAAATGTAATCAATGTGACTATTCTACAAATTTAAAAAAGTACCTAAAAAGACATCTAAACATCCACACTTCAAACTTTAATTTCAAATGTGATCAATGTGACTATTCAACACACGTGAAGCGCAATTTAAATGAACATCTATTAAAGCACACATCAAGTACTAATTATAGATGTATGATATGTGACTATTCTACAAATTTAAAAAAGCACCTAAAAAGACATCTAAACACCCACACTTCAAACTTTAATTTCAAATGTGATCAATGTGACTATTCAACACATCTGAAGCGCAATTTAAATGAACATCTATTAACGCACACATTAAGTACTAATTATAGATGTGATCAATGTGACTATTCAACAAATCTGAACCGCTATTTAAAACGACATCTATTAAGACACATTTCAACCACTACTTACAAATGTGACCAATGTGAGTATTCAACAAAAGCGAAGGGTAATTTACAAAAACATCATTTAAAACACACTTCAACTGCTACTTGCACATGTGATCAATGTGATTATTCTTCAAAATTGAAGTCATATTTAAAACAACATCAATTGATACATACGTCAACTTCCAATTACAAATGTGACCAATGTGAGTATTCAACAAAAGCGAAGGGTAATTTAAAAGACATCATTTAAAATACACTTCAACTACTACTTACACATGTGATCAATGTGATTATTCTTCAAAATTGAAATCATATTTAAAACAACATCAATTGATACATACGTCAACTTCCAATTACAAATGTGACCAATGTGAGTATTCAACAAAAGTGAAGGGTAATTTACAAAACATCATTTAAAACACACTTCAACTACTACTTACACATGTGATCAATGTGATTATTCTTCAAAATTGAAGTCATATTTAAAAGTACATGAATTGATACATACGTCAACTTCCAATTACAAATGTGATCAATGTGACTATTCATCAAATGTGAAGCACAATTTAAAAGGACATCTATTAGTACACTCTTCTACCAATTACAAATGTAATCAATGTGATTATTCATCAAATTTGAAACGAAATTTAAAAACACATCAATTAAAACACACAACTACTACTTACAAATGTGGTCAATGTGATTATTCATCAAATTTGAAACAAAATTTAAAAAAGCATCAATTAATACACACATCAAGTACCAATTACAAATGTGATCAATGTGACTATTCATCAAATGTGAAGCACAATTTAAAACAACATCTATTAGTACACTCTTCTACCACCAATTACAAATGTAATCAATGTGATTATTCATCAAATTTCAAACGCAATTTAAAAATACATCAATTAAAACACACTTCAAGTATTAATTATAAATGTGATGAATGTGACTATTCAACAAATGTGAAGCATAATTTAAAAAAACATCAATTAAGACACACTTCAACCTCTAATTACAATTGTGGTCAATGTGATTATTCATCAAATTTGAAACGAAATTTAAAAATACATCAATTAAAACACAACTACTACTTACAAATGTGGTCAATGTGATTATTCATCAAATTTGAAACAAAATTTAAAACAGCATCAATTAATACACACATCAAGTACCAATTACAAATGTGATCAATGTGACTATTCATCAAATGTGAAGCACAATTTAAAACAACATCTATTAGTACACTCTTCTACCACCAATTACAAATGTAATCAATGTGATTATTCATCAAATTTGAAACGCAATTTAAAAATACATCAATTAAAACACACTTCAAGTATTAATTATAAATGTGATGAATGTGACTATTCAACAAATGTGAAGTACAGTTTAAAACAGCATCTACTCAGACACACTTCAACCTCTAATTACAAATGTGGTCAATGTGATTATTCATCAAATTTGAAACAAAATTTAAAAAAGCATCAATTAATACACACATCAAGTACCAATTACAAATGTGATCAATGTGACTATTCAACAAATGTGAAACACTATTTAATACCACATGTATTAAGACACATTTCAACCATTAATTACAAATGTGGTCAATGTGAGTATTCAACAAAAGTGAGGAACAATTTAAAATCACATCAATTAAAACACACTTCAACAAGACCTTACACGTGATCAATGTGATTATTCTTCAAAATTGTAGCATAATTTAAAACAACATCAATTAAGACACACTCCAACCACTTACTACAAATGTGATTAATGTGAGTATTCAACAAAAGTGAAAAGCGATTTAAAAATCCATCAATTACAACACACTTAAACTACTACGCACACATGTGATCAATGTGATTATTCTTCAAAATTGAAGCGATATTTAAAAGAATATCAATTAATACACTCGTCACGTACCAATTACGTACGTAATCAATGTGATTATTCACCAAAATTGAAGAGCAATTTTAAACATCTATTAATACACTCTTCAGCCACTAATTTACTAATGTGATCAGTGTTGATTATTCATCAAATTTGGAACGTAATTTAAAACAACATGAACACTTCAACCACTAGTTATAAATGTAATCAATGTGATTATTCATCAAATGTGAAGTAAGGTAAGATGGGGTAATTTGGCCCTACTTTTACAACTTTTAAAATTCAAACATCCTTCAAGTCATTATTTTGCAGTGATATACTTTAATATTTTTTTGTAGTGTTTTTCAAATATTATTGCACATTCCTTTAGAGCATCATTGAGAACTATGTAAATTTGTTAGGAGAAAAAGTTTTTTTTTAATTTGTCATGTGGGCCCAGTTACCTCCACAAATGGGGCAACTGGACCAACCTAGTTATTTTATATACAGTTCTATATTAAAATAATGTTTGGAGGTAACTGGGTCATACTTTGATATATCTTCTTATATTAGCTAACGTTTTACGACAATAGTCTCCTAGTCTCAGAGTTATGAAGTCGAATGCAAAATGAAACGACAGTCACAAATTTTCAACATTTTGTTTTTGGTTAAAAGAGAAATAAGAAAATACTAATGAAGCAAATGTTTATTATTAATTGTAATACAAGACAGTAATATAAAAACTAAAATCTGAACATATTTATCATCATGATAACATATTTATAAGTATTTCTATTAATGAAACATTTAATTGTTTATCGAAATTTAAACTCTTCAGTTTCAAACTTCTTCATAGAAGGAACATCATAAGCTCCTCTTTTGTTAAGAATTTTGGTGGGGTATTTTTGTATTATATCTTCAGGACGATAATCCCACAAATCTGGCTTTTCTGGCCACCTCAACCTAATTTTCCGCCTTTGGTCATATGTTTTACAGTAATATTAGTGTCAGTAATTTTACAACTTGTCCTGAAAAATTCAAGTTCTCGTATGGCACAATAACGTAGTCTTCGACGACAACATCCACGCACTTTTCATCGGCTTCTTCCTCTTCATCAAGACACAAGGATAATTCGCTGCTGGACGACGAGTCATTGCTAATTGTACTTTGTTGGCCTTTCCTCCTTGTATTTGCGTTCTGCTGATTTGTAGCTTGCTTTCCTTTAGTTTTGGATTCCCTTTCACTTTCTTTTTCTTGCAGCATTTTCAATTAGCCTTCTGTTATAATTTCTGCATTTGTACAAAATTTTCGTCTTTTTTGTGGTACGTTTTCACTAGCATCTGTTTGGTTTGTTTTTACCATTCCCAGTAACAGTTCTTCAAAAGATTTCTTGGGTTCATTATTGTTTTGTGGAACTTCCAAGTTATATGAACATCCTGGTTGGTCTTCTCTGACAGTGTTAATTCCTCCTGGAAATTGTGGACCTATTGGTGCAGACTGTGTGAGTTCAAATATCATGTTATGTGGAATTTCATCTTCAAATATGATTTCACTTCTTTCAATTAAATCCGTAAATGATTGATCAGTAGAGGGTTCTTTGTCATCTTTATTATCAATCAGTGATGCCATAGTTGTAGCAGGATTTGTTAAGCTTGATTTCTTAATAGTGTTATACTTTTTTACATCAGCTGGGTTAAAAACATCATTGCTAATGGCATTCCGATTGATTGGATTTCCTCTCCGTGCGTATTGTTCATCATATAATCCGGTTTTTCTAAATCCGTTTATTATATTATTTGCATCTATGTCATTAAACACTCTATTTAATAAATCCACGAATGTTGACTTTGGTATTCTTTTTCGAGGATTTTCGCGTTGCCATTTCACTAATCGTTTGTCCCAATTGAGTTTAAATGACTTGAATACAGCCACGTCCAGTGGCTGTAATACTTGTGTTGTGTGCGGTGGTAGTTTAATAATTGTAATCCTATTTTCCATGGCAATTTTTACTAAATCAGGAGTTATATGAGTGGAATGACCATCATATATTAATAATATGGGTCGCTCATCGCCTACATTATGTAAAAAGCAATTCATAAACCAATTTACAAAAATGTGACTCTCCATCCACCCTCTCTTGCTAGCAGTGTAGAATGTTTTGTCCGATTCTGATTTGTTTAACCAGGATTCCATAATATTTTTGCCTTTAAATACTACCAATGGTGGCAATTTGATGCCAGCTGCTGAACAGCATATCAAAACAGTTGTATTTTCTCGTCCACAACTGCTAATCATTCTAGTAGATTTAACCCCTGTAGCACCCACCACTTTAGTCTTCGGTGGGTCATGGCAAAATGATGTTTCATCTAGATTATATATCAAGTGTGCCTTTCCACATAAGTTCAACTCATTATACGTTGATATAACCCGATCAAAAAAATTATTAACAACAAAAGGATTAACTTGACTTGTTCTCACATACTCAACTCCCTGAGGTTTTTTTTTATAGAAAAATTGTGGCATTTACTAAATGATAAAAACCAGTCTTCTCCAGGGCGACCTCCTTTAAATGGCGTTTTGATGTCGTTACTTTTTACAAACATTTGCACAACGTCCAGAACTTCCTCTCTACTTAAACCAAAGCCCCACTTCTCCATTGTCTTTATGCATGATGCAAGGGACATTTCAGCTTCATAACTTAAGGCGACTTTACCACCGCCACCTTTTCCATTTTTTGCGATATTACCATTTCCTCTAGTTCCCCGAAGATAATGTGTTAACGTTGTACGAGGGATGTTGTATGTATTTGATGCCCCTCTAATAGTTCCTTTCCCATCTTTCACTTCCTGAACTGCTTTTTCCAAGTTTGAGGTAACTGGGTCCCTCATATGACCCAGATGCTCAACATAGGGCCCAGTCACCCAAAATTAAAAATCTCCAGGGTAACTGGGCTCCCCAGTGTTTTAGCAGAAAAATATAAGAATAATGATTTTATGCATTTTACATATAATAAACAACATCTTTACTCACTTTGCTTCAAATATTTTCGTGCCGAAATCTGTTTTAACAAGTTTTATACAATAAATTATACCAATCACCTCAAAGTTGTTTAGCATCTGAAACACCTGTCACACATTAGCCTCCATTACTGTCTTTGACTTCATTTGGATTACCATAACTTTGTTGTTGGATGTGGTTAACATATGTACCTAACGGTCACATAAGAAACCTAAGTGATTAAATGTATTATTATTTTTAAATCATGGATGGCCCAGTTCCTCGTGAACCCAGTTACCCCATCTTACCTTACAATTTAAAATAACATCTATTCAGACTCACTTCAACCATGAATTACAAATGTGATCTATGAGATTATACATGGAATTTGTAAGGCAATTAAAAATACATCAATTAAAACACTCTTCCAGTTATAAATGTGCTTAATGTGACTGTTTAACAAATGTGAAGTACAATTTAAAATAACATCTATTATGACACACTTCAACTACTGCGTACACATGTGATCAGTGTGGTTATTCATCAAAATTAAAGGGCCATTAATCAATTAAATTCACACTTTAGGTACCAAATACAAATGTTAACAATGTGATTATTCAACAAAGGTGAAGACAATTTAACACAACTGTTAATACACTCTTCACCCACTAATTGCAAATGTGATTATTCATCAAATTTGGAAGGCAATTTAAAACAACATCAATTAAAACACACTTGCAAGTACTATTCACGATTGTTACCAATGTGAATATTCTACAAAAGAAACACTCTTTAATGCCTCATCTTGCCCAGCATATTTCGCATACTGCGTATGTGACCAACGTGAATGTTCTTAAAAATAGAAGTTCCGTTTAATACGTCATCTTATTGTACACACTTCCAATATTAATTATAAATGTGATCAATGGGACTTCACCAAAATTGAAAGGCCATACACACTAACAAAAACATTACAAATGTGGCCAATGTGACTATTCTACAAAATAACATGTATTAACACATATTTCAGGTACTAATTACAAATTTTTCAATGTGAGTATTCAACAAAAGTGAAAAGAGATTTACTAAGATCAATTAAGACATACTATAACTACTAACTCCAACTGTTATCGGTATCATTATTCTACAAAATTGAAACACAGTTTAACACAACATACAGTCCGCGCGGCCAAAGAATGCCTCGTGTCGCGAATGGATGTTCGTGCATTCGACCGCACTCGTTAACGCAATAGCGACTGAAAGCATTACCAGTGGCGTCGGTGTGTAATAAATTTGAGTATTATGAGCTTTAAAATTCACATAGGACACAAAATGGTTCACTGTCGTTTTGTTGCAATTATTGTAATAAAGTTAAATTAACAAGTACGTATGTAAATTAATAACAGAAATAAATAATTAATTAGTGTAATACATGATAATAAACGGAACGCGCTTTTGGTGGCGACGCCACTGATATGCCGCGCTTAAGAGACTTGAAGTTGGACGAATGCGTATCCAACGTTCAGGCATTCCTTGGCGCGACTTGTGTATCTATATATATATATATATATATATATATATATATATATATATATATATATATATATATATATATATATATATATATATATATATATATATATATATATATATATACGAATATACAAGCAAGTACTAATTACAAATGTGAACAATCTATTTATTCTTCCAAATTAAAAGGCAGTGTTAATCAATATCAATTAATTCATTCAACTATTAATTACAAAGTTTTGCAAGGTGTGATCGATGTGAATATATGTAAAATGGAAAAACGCTTTAATATGTTTGCAAGACCTTTTCTATAAAACTGAATGGAACAGATTTAATATATAATTTTGCTAAAAATTATGTATTGTCGTATGAGGTATAGGGAGCAGATGTTTATTTCAATGCTGTGTTAGATTGTGTAAATATGTAGTATTAAATGTTGGTGGTGGTAATATAAATCTTGCAACACATCTACTACGGAAATTAAAACTGAGAAAGGATTTATGAGCAGCCTTATAAATAGCCGTAGCTCTAAAACGAGCATGTTTAAAATTGGCAACATACATATTTTAGAAAGAACACAAAAGCAGTATTCTACGTAATCTTGAGTTTTATCATTGAATCTTGGAATGAGGATAACGATGGTATAGGTAATGATTCAATTAGGTGGGTATTTAAAACATGGAAACTTGTATTTTGCCTCCAATAAAGATTTTAACCATTGTTAAAAATCCAAAATTGGGGTCACATGCTTGTCCATAATAGTTAAATTTTGTATCCAAGCTAAGGAACATGTAAAGCTAAGGTGAAACGTTCATCTGTCATTGTTATAGAAAAACCTGAAAACTAATAAGTAAACTGTTCTTACAATGAATTGTAAAGTGTCATGTTAAAAATATATAAATTTAATTGTAAAGATGTAATGTATACACAAATGCAAGTATAAAAGGGTGTATTATATTTTAATTAATGTACTTAAGTGTATTTTATGCAATAAATACTAAATTATTAATACCTGTTTACACAGTCATTTCTAGTAATTTTTAAATGAATAACTGGTGCTTTGTTAAGGAAAAAAATTGATTGTTAAATATTCTATCATTAAAAGATGTCTCAGAGCTCCTTGATAGTTCTGGGGGTGAAGGTTGCAGGTAAGAAAGTAGAACTGTAACATTTTTACAATGAAAGATTATAAAGTGCTTAATTTAATGTCCTAACTCCTGAGCGGTAAAGTGACCAAACATCCTCTTTAGCAGGACAAGCCCTCTTTATGATCATAAAATTTGTCTCCTCAATACATCTTCCTAAAATCAATAAAATGCCCTCTTTTATGTAACAAAGAAAAAGGAAATTAGATTGTTATTAGTAGTAAAAAGGTAGGAGCCGCATATTTATGTTCTAATTCTTTCGACATATTGTTAGAATATTTTAGATTAGTCTGTTATGTATTAATTCTGATCGTACTGTGTAAATAACGCAACTTGTAGGACGTGTGAGAGAGTTTATGTGGAATTGTTTTTCAGTATATCTTACGAAGGTTATACTACTGTTAGTACGAACGTACTATATAATGTCGTTTATGGAGTTATTTAAACATATTAAAAGTACGTAATTATATTTTATATTTAACTGAAAATTTAGAAACTTACTAGATGTTGGGCTTATTAATGCAAAAATTAATATATACTTATTTGAAAAACGATTAAGGTAAAATTAGTCGAGATGACAAAACAAATTGTTTATGAATTTTATGTAATAACTTGACGTAATCTTTTAGATAAAGGAATATTTGAAAATTGAAAGATATTTACTAACGCAGCGCTTTTTAGCACAAGTATTGATTGCCAAATTTAGATATCCAAGGTGTTGCCAATAATTCTGTTGCAGTTTTATGAGATTGGGTAATTCATTTTAATTATAGTGTATAGTACCTATCCTGATTTTTTAATTGCATAGAGCAAGTATATCAACGTAATTAATTATCGTAATATATTGGATGATTTTCATTGTTGTGTTTTGCTATCATGAATTCTTATGTTAGAACAGTTGCAACAAGGCCTTTAATGATAGTAAGTCATTTACATTTGTTTACGCCCTAGTGCATTTTCAAAATTGGTTTGATATTATCTAGTTACTATTTACGTTTTGTTGATTTTAAGTAGTTGTGTAAAGTATTATTTATTGACGCAAAGATTAGGTAGTGTTGTTAATATTTTTAAACTTTGCGTTTTCATAATGTATTGAGTATATTTAAACGAATTATAACGTACTTTGAGAGTTCTAGGGCCGGTTGTATAAAGTCTAGTTGACTGAAGGTTGAGTTTGAACCGTCGGTTGAATGCAAAATTGTGTTGTACGAACTATAGTTGGCGCCGCACCTATGGTTGAACCGCCAGTTTCGCCAACTCTTAGTTCAAGTAGCGGATTAACGTTTCAACTGTTGGTTGAGTCCGACAGTTTAATTATTTTCATGTTAGTAAAATCTTCTGGTTTGTTTCCTTGCTATTTGTTGTTAAACATGTTATTGCTGTTTATTTTTATTTGTTGTTAAATTTGTTTATTTTATTTAATCTAAAATCTATTTGTACCCTTAAGGTGTTGGACTGGTTAAATTTGTTATTGGTGTATGTGTTTGTGGTTCAATATACTGTTATTGATTCCTCATCGGATTATGATGTCCATCAAAATGAAATTATGGATTTCAGCACGAATGCTTTTTCTGATTCAGATGAAGAATTAATTTTAGAACTAAATCGTAGAGTGAGACGTGCTCGTACGTTTCTAATACGTACAGATAATTTTACGAAGTGGTCTGACCAAGAATTTGTGATGAGGTTTCGGTTACAAAAAGAAACAGTTATGTTTTTGTTAACCTTGATAGGTTTAATTTTGTTAGCTATCCAACTAAAACTGTAGCTTTCACTGCGTCTTTATGCTACGGGTAGTATGCTTATAACTGTCGGAGATTTTATTGGGGTCGATAAGTCTACAGCATGCCGAATTGTAAAAAGGTAACAATGGCAATATGTACGTTGTTAGAAATTTACATACGTATGCCAAACACTGAAGAGGTAGAAGGATTCAATTGGATTTTTATAAAATTACCAACTTTCCTCGTACAATAGGAGCTATAGACTGTACTCATGTTCGGATTCAATCGCCAGGTAAATATATCATTGATACGTTTATTTATGTACATATTGATCATATTTAGGAGGCAATAATGCGGAGTATTTTGTAATCGAAAAGATATTTCTCCTTAAATGTGCAAGAAATTTTGATGCAGCCCTTCGAATCATGGATGTAGTAAGCAAGGTGGTCTGGTTCAACACATGATCAGACTATTTTCAATAATTCTAAGATCCACGCTAGTTTGGAAAATCACGAATTCCATAACTGTTATTTAGGAGATTCAGGTTATGCAGTACAGAAGTATTTAATAACACCATTGCTACACCCAAACAATCCAAGTGAACGGTTTGTTCAAGGAATCCAATTGAGAGATTATTTGGGGTGTGGAATCGTCGTTTTCCCATTTTAACTATGGGAATTAGAATGCCAGTAGACACATTATTATTGCACATGCTATTTTACACAACATAGCACAAGATAAAAAAGAACCAGAACCGTTAGTTGATTCCGAAACTGTACAACCAGAAGCGGATGAAAATCTGCATCACGTAAATGATGCAGAAATGAATAACAGTTGTAGACAACTATTTATTTAGTACTTTTCTACTTTATAAATTAATAATTAGCCTAAGAAATTAGACATATTTGTAAACAAACTACATTTTTTACTGATTATCATTTTTAATTTCTTAATTTGCAATTCTAATAATTCATTTTGTAACTTTAGGTTTTGATTTTTAATTTTGCATTTCTAATATTTGCTTATGTAACTCTTCCTTTCTCTCTTCCCTAATTAAAATTTCCTGTTGAATTTTTAATTCTACCTTCTAATTGGTTATTTTGGTCAACACCTTAGTTGTATTCTCTACAATGTTATTATTTTTACTCTTAATTTTCTTTATATCCACCATGTTTATTCTCCCTTGTTTATATCTGAGCAACTTATGCTTCCTGCTACGTAGCATTATCAGTGTATACGAACTTCAATCTGCACAATATTATATTAAAAGGTGTTAACGTTTCAATATAAACTCACCGTTTGTTAATATCACTTCAACATTCTATAGTTCTCCTATCACTTATGTCATTTCCATTAAAACATCATATTTTTCTTGTGGCTCTACTAAAGCTACATCACCATTATCTTTCAACTTGGCCAATGAATTAACTGTATCCACGTCACTGTGATCTTGTGTAAGGGTAGTATACTACCAATGATTATACCATATTAATACCGAACAGTACATAATAATTTTATTACTGTAAAAATCACTATCTCCTACATATGATATGATACCTTCAATTGACAAGTCTGTAATAGCCCTAATTTTGTCAAATACTTTTTGAGAATAACCCTTATAATATGTTCCGGGGCTCCACCACCTGTTCTATACACGTCTTGCCTTTGTCTAGCAAAGTATAACCGTGCTTCCTTTTTCAAATTGTCGTACTTCATGCGCAACTGCCCTGCTGTCTTCTTCATTACAACAACATTAAAAGCGTCCACAATTTTAATCCATGCTGCATCCTTTAAAATCATTTAGGTCATACATGCATATAAACTGACATATTATGAATGTGCTACGTGGGCATAAAGTGGCACTTTCTGCTCGCCGGTCGTAAAATATTGCTACGTGTACTTATTTATATATGTCAAATACAACAAATACTTATTGATACTTGTTACATTTGTCATGTTTGACAATTTAATAAATAAGGTCTTTGGTTATTGTAATATATCTCTCGATCCGACGTAAAATCCAGTTGCGTGATATCCTTTAGAATACCTTTTCAGAAATTCTGTTAGTTTGGGATATTTCCGTATATCGATGCCTTTGTTCTAAAGTAGTGTTTTCTTCATTTTCATTAATTATGCTTGTTTCATTTGTATTTAACCAATCCATAAATTTGGTGTATTCCAAATCGTGAATAATTTTTGATTTCTGCGCCAACAATTTGTACGCTCATTTTGAACAAAATAAATTGACATATAACAACTATTGGTGTTGTCACTAAATTCCCTAGATACCCAACGCATGAACTGCTTGATATAAATGACATAATTTTATAACAAATTAAATTATTTTTAGGAGAAAAAATGTGTATAACATAAAATTTTGTATGTACCACGGACATTAATTGATGTTTGTGCCCACGGGCGATTAAAAGCTTAATACCCTTGTGTAGTAAAACTCAGGATGGTTAACATAAAGAGAGGTTTTTAAAGAGAAAACGCGTGCACCATCTTACACATTTATTTATTTCTTTTTTTTTTCTTGCCAACCTTCCCTTCTTAAAAGTAACTAAATGCGGGAAATTCAAATTTAAATACTACAATTCGGCCATCCAGACCTTGTGATCGCCTCGATCAACCATAACATAAATTATACATAAGTTAAACATAAATAATCATAAGTGTACACATAAGAGTCAACTAACGTACATAATAATAATAAAACCAAGCATAAACATAAGGTAGGTACATAAATCTAAAATGCATAATAAACATAATTTTGTGGTATGCAAAATGAGTTTCTTTTTTTTTTTTAAAGGTTACAAAGTGAAAATACCTAAATCTAAGTAAACAAATACAGAACATTAAATAAAATTCAAAATATAATGATATAAATGTACTTCTTCAATTACAACATGAAAATAGTTAGTCATGGGACCATAATCTCAAATAAGATGCCTCCACAACACCTTCATACGGTTTACGAGTAATTTGATGACCATCGATATCAACTATAACATATCGATCATTGCCTAATACTTTTTTAACCATATATGGTCCTTTAAACAAGGGAATTAATTTTTTGTTCACTCCTGGTGTAACATCAATGTTTGTCATAACTACATAGTCACCTATTTGATACTGTTTCGGCTTCTTATGTCTTTTATCAAAATAAGATTTATTATACTCTTGAGTCTTAATTATTTTATCAGAAGCAATGTTTCTGATATTTTCCAAGTCACGTTCATCTTTATTACAATCAAGCATAAGTTTTAAAACATCATTAGTTTTGCCTAATTGATTAATTCCAAATAAAAGTTTTTCAGGTGTTTCACCTGTGGAACGATTGATTGTGTTGTTAATCGTAAATTCCCCATCAACTAAAGTAAGATCCGATTTGTCAAGGCTACTTGCTAATTTTGCCACCATTGGAGTTATATCTCTATTTAACCGTTCTACTTGCCCGTTAGCTCTGGGAACTCCTGTAGCTATTTTAACATGTTCAATTTGTAAATCTGTCAAAAATTGTTCAAATAATTTTGAGGTATATGCAGAACCTCGGTCTGTAACAATTCTTTTGGTTTGCTATATACTGAAAAATACTGTTTTAAATGTTTGATAACTTCATTTAAATTTGTAGTTTTACAAGGAATAATTTTATGAAGTAAAACCATCGACTACACTAAAATGTATTTAAAATAATTCTTAGACCTCTCAAAAGGACCAAGGTGATCCAAATGTAAAATGATAAATGGCAAATTTCCTTTAGGTATGTTATAAAGTTGTCCTTCCTTTTTACCAACATTCGGAGAATAAACTATACATTTAAGACAATTGGATATGTAGGACTTGACTTTATTTCTTAAGTCTGGGAACCAATCATCTCTACAAATGACTTCTGTACACTTTTGAAGACCAACGTGTGCTAAATCATCATGACAGGTACGTATAACATTGATTTCCATTGATTTAGGTACATAGAATAGTAGTGTATCATTATATTTTCTGTAAACTAATCCATTCCGTAATTCAAAAAGTTTGCTTTTAGTTCTTTCTAATTCCTGTTTAATCTTTTTAATTTCAGGATCCAAATTTTGTTTAACACAAAGGTTCTGCTCAAATGTACTCTCAGATAGTACTAGTACAAAACATCTACTTAATGCATCTGCATGCCTCAATGATGATGATGGCATATGTTCTAACTTGTAATCAAAACCTTGTAAGAATAAGCTCCAACGCAAAATTCGAGGATTAATGTCTTTTTTTTAAGTGATTCAAACTATTGCAGTCTGTAAAAATTTGGAAGGTAATGCCTTGTAAATAACTGCGAAATCGTTTCAAAGTGTAAAATATCGCTAACATCTCTAATTCAAAGCTGTGGTATTTGATTCTGTAGTTGAAGTTCTTTGACTAAAATAAAAGATAGGATAGAAATGACCATCTTTCTGTTTCTGTAGAAATACAGAACCAAAACCGAGTGCACTAGCATCACAATGAATTTGTGTTTCAGCAGTAGGGGAATAAATAGCCAAAACTGGTTCGGAAGTCAAAATCTCTTTTAACTTGTTAAAAGAGTGTAAATGGATATCAGTAAAATTAAATGGTGCATCCTTTTTTATCAAATCATATAAAGGCTTACTTATAATTGAAAAGTTCTTAACAAACTTTCTAAAATAGGCAGATAAACCAAGAAAACTGTGTAACTCTTTAGCATTGTGAGGTACTGGGTAATTTTACAAGGAAGATAAAGTGGTTTTACTCGGCATAATTGTGGAATTAGTAATTTCATATCCTAAATAATTAATTCTAGTTTTCAGAAATGAGCACTTGTCCAATCATAGACTTAATTTATTTTTTACTAAGGTGATGAATACCTCCTTCAAAGTTTCTAAGTTCTCTTCAATTGAGGTGGTTGCAATTAATATATCATCGATATATATCAAAATTTTATTTACGTAAATTAAGTCCTGAAAAACTTGATTAATGAAGCGCATAAATACGGGAGAACTTTTCCGAATAATGTTATCTTCCAATAAATCACAAACAATGTTTTTTACTACCTCGCTTTCATAAAAAGATAAATGCCTTGGTTTATAATAAAATGAACGTTCTAGCTTAGGGCAAATACTTATTTTCATTTCAAAGTCAACCTCTGGTTGATGTGGCCTTATAGGTAAGTTATAGTACTGATTATATATGTCAATTAATTCATCGACATATTTTCTAGGTAGAGACGAATCAATATCTAATGGTGAATTTTCATCATCGTCCACATAATTAATATTCATAATTGCAAAACACTCATCCTCACTTTTAAAATTACATTGACTATTAACTTTCTGACAAACAGTAACGTTACTGCCCTCAAAGACATTGATAGGTACATCTGGTTTCGCTATCAAATCTCGACCGAGAAGGCAATCGTGAGGAATTGCTGAATCTGAAACCAGATAAAATAAAATGACTGTGTTGTAATTATTAGTAAATACATTCAAATTCACAGTACCAATAATGTCAAGCATACTGTTATTTATACCAAAGAATTTTGTGTCTTTTGGTGAAACTAAATTTAAATGGGCAACTAATGTATGCTTGAGAAATGAAATCACACTACCAGTATCTATAATTGCATTTAGACACAATCTAAAGTTATACTCATCTGACAAATAAATCGGTATAGAATAAGCAGGTGTTAAATTCATCGGCTCTATAGCAAGGGACGAAGTGGTCGAGTCAGGGTTGACAGCAGTACTACCTTGTGAGGTGCTTGCTCTACTCTTGGGACATGTATTCCTCTGATGCTCCTTGGAACCACAAATATAGCATGAACCTCGTTCACGTTTGGGCCTTGGACAATCAGAAATATAATGGCCAATTGTATTGCAGTTGTAACACCGAACAATAGACTTCACTTGTGCGTTTTCATTATTACCTTTTGGAATAAACGGTTTCTTTTGTATATTAACACTATTTCCATTACTAATGTCTTTAAAAACTTTAAGCTGTAGTAGAATGTAGTTTATATTCAAATATCCCGCCATTAGGGTTATGTTGGTAACACTAAAAAGGTCGAGAAACAAAAGAAGGGAAGGATAGATGTTTTTAGTTTTGGTTGAAAGAATAAGATTTTACTAAAGTTTTTGAGTTTTATTCGGCCTATTCCTACAAATTCAGGTGTGGGGTCAAGGAAGAGTTCATACAAGTAAAAGAAAAACGAAGTATGTATATATTTTTACCCTTCTGTAACCACGTGTTAAGTGATAGTGTATACGATTATTTTGAAAAGTTGATATTGTATTACCTTCGAAATTTTTTCAATATGAATGCTGAAGATGGAATTGATTTGTCGGGAGTAGCAGGCGTTGCTACAGTACAAGATATAGTGGATTGTACAGTTCATGCAGTTCGAAGGGCTGAAAGGGTTACAGTTAGTGAAATTGCAAGTTTGTTGCCAAATTACAATGGTCAGAGCGATGCAGCAAGTTTTTTCTCTCGTTTTGATGCCATTCGTAACTTATACGAACTTGAAGATAAGTTTTGTTTGTTGGTGTTAACACAGAAGCTGAAAGGTTATGCTCTTGAATGGTTTTACTCGAAAACAGATTATGTTTCCTTAGATTATTCTTACCTAAAGAGTTTGATGGTGGAACAATTTTCCTTTAGAGAAGATCGCATCCAAATTATGAAAAATTTGAATCACGGAAGTGGGAGAAATCAGAAAAATTCATGAACGATTACCAAGACAAGGTGTTGTTAGAAAATAAATTAGATTTACCAGAAAGGGACATAATATATTATCTAATAGAAGGTATTGAAAATATCTATTTAAGAAATCAAGCAAAATAAAAGAATTTACTTCATTACAACACATGTTTTCAGTGTTTAAAGATATTAGTGTTCCTCGCTTTCACAAAGACTCTTTACCAAGTTTTAGTGGTGATGTTCATCGTGGTGGTGGCAGTGATGATCGATTTGCACATGTTAAGTGCTTTAGATGTAGTCAAATGGGACATTATGCTTCGCATTGTCCTCAACCACAGACACAAAGTTCCGGATCGGCCCTAACAGCTACAACGTCATTTGCAGGTCAGGGTGCTTCTAGGCCACCGAGATCTTCTTTTATTAGTGGTACTACAAGCCAAAGCAGAAGCGATAATCCTAGCTCTCAGCCTAGATGTCGTAGATCCTCATCACCTAATGTTACTCCGGATTCAACTTCTACAGCACTTGTGCTTGAACCAGAATTGAAAAGTGCGTTTATGGTTCCGATAATGTTATGTAATGATGAACATAAACTTGTTTTATCAGGTATTTTAGATAGTGGTTCACCAATTTCAATGGTAAAACATTCTATTGTTGTTAGATTAAACGGCAATAGCAGAATCATTCACTCAGAAAGAAAATTTTTGGAGTTAACAAAATTCCGCTGGTTGTGCAGGGAGTTATACAGTTGAAAATACTCACAGATTCTTATAATGGTTCATTGTCTTTCTATGTAGTGAGTGATGATGCTATACCCCATGATTGTTTATTGGGTCGTGATTTTATATCTCTAACAGATATTGAAGTGAAACTTGAAGCAGATCGAGCACGAATTTCAAATATAAATTCTGAGAGCTCTGATGTACCTGAAATTTTCAATATTAATTTTGTTAGTAACGATGAGCTTGATGCTTTAAGTATCAACCCAAATATTTGTAACTAGCAGAAACAAGTATTAAATAGTGTTTTTATCAATTTTACATTAAGCCTGATCGACCATTAGTACCTAGGACAACATTTAATATGTCAATTAGATTAGATAATAAATTACATAAGCCTTTCTTTTTTAGGCCAAGGAGATTATCTTTTAGGGAAAGCAGTCAGGTCAAACAAATTCTAGATGATTTATTAAATAGAAATGTTATTGTACCATCACAATCGGAATATGCGTCGCCAGTTGTACTAGTGAAAAAAAAGAATAATGAGATACGAATGTGTGTTGACTATCGTACATGAAATAGCATGACATTGAGGATAATTATCCGTTGCCACTTATTGAAGACCAGATTGATCGTCTGCGGGTAAGACCTTTTTAGTTCTTTAGATCTCAAATCTGCCTTTGAGCACATTGAAATCAGTAATGAGTGCACTAAATTTACATCATTTCTGACTCCGCATGGTCAATTTGAGTATTTGAGAGTTCCTTATGGTTTGAAGAATAGTCCTTCTACTTGTATGCGTTACATTAATTTAATATTTAAGAATTTGTTAAACCAGGATAAAGTTCTCATTTTTATTGACGACATTCTAATAGCGACTGAAACCATACAAGAAAATATAGATATTTTGAAAGAGGTATTTAAAATTTTAGTTAACAATAAATTGCGATTAAGGCTAGATAAATGTATATTTTTGCAAACCACTATAAACTATTTAGGGTACGAAATCACTGAAAATAAATAGGAGTTACATTGCTTGTGTAAAAACTGTCCAGTTCAAGGAATGTAAAAGAGTTGCACAGTTTTATAGGTTTAGCTTCCTATTTTCGAAAATTTGTTAAGGAATTTTCACTAATATGTGCCTACATACTATATGAATTAATAAAGCAAAGTATTCCTTTTAATTTTGATGACAAATGTTTGAACAGTTTCAATAAGATTAAATCACTATTAACTTCTGAACCAGTGATTGCAATTTATAACCCAAGTGCAGAAACACAGCTTCACTGTCACAGCAGTTCAATTGCTTTTGGTGCAGTTCCCATGCAAAGGCAAAAAGATATGCAATTTCATCCTGTATTTTATTTCTCTCAGCGCTACACCAAGTGAAAGCTGATATCATAGCTTTGAGTTGGAAATGCTAGGGATTTATTACGCTTTAAAACGATTCAGAATCTACTTACAGGGCTTAGATTTTAAAATTTATACAGACTGCAACAGTTTAAATATGGCTTTAAAAAGAAAAAGTAAATCCCAGGATCCTCAGGTGGTCTCTTAGTAGTAATACTACTGTACTTCTGATCCACTTTTGTCACCAGAAAAGTCACTAGATTTCTAGGTTGGTAACATTGACTATTTGAAGGGGTGCTAAGTGAAGGCCACGTTGTTGGTAACGGTCCCTGCTAAGGCCACGTGTTAGGTTGGTAACCCTGCTAAGTCAAGGTCAAAGGTAAAAATAGAAGTTGCAAGGTAATCAAAAATAGTATTCAAGGTCGAAGACTTACGGTGGTGTCATATTTCTTATAGTATGCCGATCCTGGACCAGTTCAAGGTCACCCATGTAAATCTTATGGGGATTTATTTCAAGGTCGAGTGAGTTTTCTCGTTATGCCAGAACGCGCTCCACGCATGTTTTTGGCGGGGGATTTAAATTTCACTCGCCCTCTGGTGGTGAAATCGGAAGCTTTTGGAGCTCAAGGTCGAACTTTAAGCGGGAGATTTAAAATGTAGTTGGTCAAAGCTAAAAAATTGCAAGGTAATCATAAATCAAAAATAGTTTTGAAGGTTATTGACTTACGGTGGTGTCATATTTCTTAGAAATATAAGGTCAAGGTGAAAAGCTAAAAATAGAAGTTGCAAGGTAATCATTCTTATAAATCTAAAAGTTTTTTGAGTAAGTTAGCAGTTTTGAAAGGATGCATGTTTATAATAAAAGGCTTCTCCGGGATTGCATTATTCAGTAAACTTTTATTGCTAGAAATGGTGAAAGTAATAAGAATGATAAGAAGAGAAAAGAATTATTAAGTATTGACGAGAGGAAGAAAAGACTCGAGGTGTTAATTAAGGAAATAAAAAATTGAGGATAGATTTAGAGCTGTATGAGGTAAAAAGAAAATGATGCAACTTCGAGTGAATGTGCCATGAAATAAAGGTGTTTTAGTAAATAAATAATTACAGTAGTGTATGTTATATTGCATAAGGAAAAGGCCTAGAAAAATGCGCTCTTAAAAATTTAAATTTTCGCCTAATTCCGAGCAAAAAAAAATTTTTTTTTCGGCACAGTTGTGTTTTAGAAGTGGTAATCCATCATTTTACGTATAAATTTTTTCGAAATATGAAAAAATTACACTTAAATTAGCCAATTCCATTTTGAAACAACAAAAGCACTTAAAACACACCTTTTGTACTTACGTAAGCTCAGAAGAAACATATGCATGCAATTTATCCATTTAATGTATCTAAATGCTCTTTAAATTACCCCAATTTTTGAAACAACACTTAAAACATGACTTGTAATTTTCGGTGCAGCGTTAATAATAGTTGTAGTATAATGAACGCAGTTATTTTGCTGTGAAAGCATTTAACAAGCATTCTATTTTTATATGTCATCAGTTTACATTACAACTTGAAACGGGATTTGAAAATGTATGTACATAATAGATACCATGCAATGTATTTTCATTATACTTCAGTGTTATTTAAGTGAAATTATGCTTTTTTTTCCTAACATTGAAAGTTTTTATTCAAAAAATCTGTATATATAATATATACCAATCATTTAAGAGCGCACATGGTAGCACTTTCAAATTTAAATTTAAGGAACACATAAGAGATTCTATGCAATTTTGAACTCACTTAAATTTTTTATGCTGTACTAAAATGATAAATCAACATTAAACTTACTCATTTAAATTTTCTCTGTTTTATAATAAAATAAATCACATTTTATTTGTAAATACAAATATGTAGTAATTTGTTCTATTTATAACATTAAATCATAGCTTCATTTAAATGGTGAATCAATCTTGTATATATAAAAAACAAGTTATGTATGAATGTAATTTTTAATGTAACTATAAATAAAAGAAATGTAGAATGATATGCAAAAGTGCAAGTTGTGTTGCATAAGTAATTGGCGTGCATCTTTTATTAAAAAAAAAAATTTGAATGTCCGCACTATTTACACAAAAAATTCGCGATATATAAAATCATATGTATATTTCCAATGATATACTGCAATTGAATATCTTATTTTTTATGCATTAAATTAATATTTTTAGAGGTTATGTTTCAAATGAAAATTTTAACACTTCATCTTCTGTTCACTTATAACATCGGCTTAACTTTCTTTATATATGTGTTAATGAAAAATAATAAAGTATAAAAAAATTTTTATTGAAAAAAAAAATCACAACACTACTTAGTACCTAATTATAAACTAACTTAAATGTCTAAACTATCCAATATTCTTAACGCATTTTGTGTATTTTTAATGTTCTGTCGTGCAACTTGTAAGTTGTTGTTCGCTGCAGCCAACTCATTATTTAATCGCTCCACTTTTGACACTTCCGATTTTCAGAATTAATGTATGTTGATAAAATGTTCTGCAACCACCTAACACTTTTTATTTTAAATTGCTGCAAGTCTGTAGGATCCTGAGATATTGCTTGTGATGGCGGTGGTGAACACACTGGTCGTATTAATTCTAAATTTTTTCCTCCGTATTGGAGGAGTGTAGTTGGCTGCGGTGGTGGTGGTGGTAGTGAAGCTTCAATTCCTCCATATTGGAGGAGTGTAGGTGGCTGCAGTGGTGGTGGTGAAGCTACAACTGTGGTTGCGAGCGTGATGCTAGAAAATAATTGGTTTGGTTAATAATATATTTATTAAGGAAATCACCACACAAAAACAATACATTAAGCAAGGAATACTTACTTTTCAAAAAACCTTGCAAAGTCGTCGTCCTCTACATCACTGTCGCGTATAGAGATGATTGGTATCTCATTTTCACTTACAAGTGTCTCAACAACTTGTTTTGACCCCCACACTAATACATCTTGCAGTATGTTGGCTTTCTTCTTCTTCTTTTGTAGTGACAGTTTTGAGCGTTTGCTGTTTGATGCCATTTTGTCTGTATAGTATGTATGTATGTAACTACTGAATATTGAAATAAAGTTATTATGATTATATACATGTAAATTTGTTAACGTGTACAAAAAAAGTGGAAGTGGTTACTATTGAGCTGTGCAAGCAAAGGTGATGAATGCATCATAATCTAGACATGAAAAGGTATTTCATGCCATGTCAGCAATGTTAGGTTATTAGATATTACCAGTAAACGTCCACTAAAGATAATACTAAAGAAAGTGCAATATCTGCATCTTTCTGAACTGAAGCTCTTGGGAATACGCAATCTAAAGGCAATGAACTAAAGAGTGTGAAAGTATCAAATTTCATTTTCATATAAGTCGAGTTTTTGTATGCTGCATAAGGTCAAATACAAGTTATAACAAGTTTGTGATATTTAACCTTGAATTGGGGGAATTGGGGCAAGCGTTTTTTAGTCATCTTAATAATGACGGAATCAATGATGTTAGTTTTGCACATGCGGTTAATGTTTGGAACAAATTTCATATTAGATCGTTAGGGGAGTACTCAGATTTGTATTTAAAAACGGACGTTCTACTTTTAGCTGATATTTTCGAAAATTTTCGGTAAACTTGTTTAAGTACTTACAAATTTGATCCTCTGCACTATTGTACAGCCCCCGGTTTAGCATTCGATGCTATGCTTAAAATTACACAAGTAAAGTTAGAACTATTTACTGATATTGATATGCTAATGTTTATTGAAAGAGGAATTAGGGGTGGTGTGGCTCAATGTTCTAATCGGTATGCTAAAGCTAACAATAAGTACATGGGAGGAAAAATTTGATCCCACTTCCGAAAGTGTGTATTTAATGTACTACGACGTAAATAATTTATACTGAGCCACCATGTCAGAATTTCTACCATTTGGTGATTTTTCTTTTGTTGATAATTTTGAAACTTTAGATTCAATAAACCATCCCGATGATTCGGAAATTGGCTATATACTCGAGTGTGATTTAGACTATCCCATAGAATTACATGAGAGTCACAGTGATCTACCATTGGCACCCGAACATATGGTTCCACCCGTACCTGATTCAATTAGCAATGATATGCTCATCATTCAAATGAACAAGCTGGAAGTATATCTAAATAAACCCATATATGCAGGCTTCAGTGTTTTAGACGTTTCAAAAACTTTTTATACAATTTTCATTATGGTTACATCCTACCTAAGTTTCCAAATAATTCCAAGCTCTTGTACACAGATACAGATAGCCTTATATACACATTTTCGGTTCCTGATATCTATGAGTACATTAAAGAAGACATTGATAAATTCGATACATCTGACTATAGTCCTGAAAATATCTTCGGAATTTGTAGGACTTCGTGCAAAAATGTATGCTTACACTGTTGATAAAAAAGTTGTAAAAAAAATCAAAGGGTTCTACCCATGCAAGCATCAAACAGATCACGATAAATGATTATAAACATATTTTGTTTGATGGTAACGTAATAAGGCGATATAAATATTTGATAAGGTCAAAGAGACATAATGTGTTTACAATAAAACAGAATAAAGTAATACTTAGTCCTTGCGATGATAAACGATTGGTAAATTTCAATTTCACAGATACTAAACCTTGAGATTTAACTTTACTTTAACTTCTGTTTCAGAAAACAATAATTATGAGCAGTCTCGAAAATAAACTGCATGATGAACTATGGTACGGTAGTGATCAAATCTACAGAAAGTACCTGAAGCGTTCTTTGATGGGGAGTGTTCCTCTTAAAGCTTTGTATTGCATATACTACAACATATTATTATTCCTGATGAGTGTTTTAACTGGTGTGCTATAAATTCAAAGTGTGCAAATGAAGTTATTATTAAGACATTATTTGATAAAAAATTAAATTGGACAATAGCATTAAAAGTTTTACAAAATTGTGCATTAATAAAGGTTACAATTCATTAACTTTTAATGAAGTTGATAAAATCTTCGATGGTATGAATTTACTTGGTAACGTACCGCTTAAAATGTATGTATACAATTTATTATGGTGGTGATGATGATTCAACAAATGTTAAATCTAGCTTAGAGAATATTAATTCTGCTTATAAAGATACATTATTTATTATAACTGAATGTATTGAGAAAGCAGCATATTATGCTAATTACAAATGTCCCAATATTTTGATTGAAATATTATTAGAACAAAACATTAACTATAAGTTTCAACCATGGGAAAACGAGGAACATCACAAAATTTATTACTGGATACTAGACAACATCAATAAAGGTGAAACAAATTCAAATTCCTGCTTGGGATGGAGGTGTGGGCCAGATTCGGGTATATGGCCATCCAGTAATTTTAGTGATTATATAAGTACTTTAGGTTCACTTTATAAGATAATGAAATTTTAAAAATAAATGTAATATTTAAAAAAATAAAATACTATTACTTTTTGTGTGTGTTTTATTTCATCTAAGAGCTACATCCTTTTCTACAAACTATATATAACTAATATAAGTAATTTGTTTCACAAAGTACAGGTTAAATGTTATAAAACAATATCATCCTTATTGATCCATGATCTTTCATCCAATCCCCACCATTTTACGAATAACTTATTATTCTTGGAGCGAAGCACTTTTTCTACTAGATATACATCGGGATACTTTGTTTTTTTGTAATTCATGTTCATAAAACCCTCCCAGTACAGGATTACCCTTCATGTCTTCCAGCATGTACGTAGTGGGGTTAGTAATGCGAACTTTCACAATCTTAAATAGTTCACTAGACCAATTGGGTGTGTATCCTTTGGCGAAAATATTTTTAAATTTACTGATTCGTACTATGTCACCCGCAGAATATCGATTCCTATCGATTATTTTTATGTTAGTGTAAGCCTCTAGCTTTGTATGATTACCAACATCTTTGGGCTTCATTCTAATAGTTCTATGCTTACGATTGTTATAATCCATAGTTATGGTATCAATTGTATCAATCCATTTGTATTTACCTTGCAGGCTGAATGACTTATATAGAGCACCTTTAATGGTTCTGATAACACGTTCAGCAATTGCAGCCTTCTTTGTGCTATAGGTAGAGTAATGATTGACTCCATAACGATGCATTAGTTTAGTAAAATGCTCATTGTAGAATTCTTTTCCTGCATCTGTCTGCAAATTGGTAGGTTTCCGACCTTTTTCGAAGATTGTTTGCATGGCCTTGGTAACTTCTTGGCCTGTTTTCGTTTTTAATCCTTTAGTCCATAAGTATTTCGAAAAACAGTCGATGACCACTAATATATACTTATAACCCTTATTTTGTTTGGCATATGTGTTAAATTCAGCTAAATCTGCTTGCCAAAGATCATCAAAACCTCTAATTATTGTTCGCCTTCGTTTAAAATTTTTTCGTGCAGGTTTGTGCAATTCGTTGACGAGTTGTAATTTGGACATGGTGCCAATTTATCTACAATTTCTTTAAGTTGATGTAGTTTTTCCTCCAGCGCTAGATAAGCGTTGGCGTTTCCTTTGAAAGTGTTCCGAACTGCTTGTAAACAGAAATCCAGGTATCCTTTATTTATAGCATCACCATCTTCTTCAGGGTCAGCCAACTGTGTCAAACGATTTCCATCCAAATCAAACCTTGTTGATACATAATATTGCCTAGTGATGACATCTTGAGGATCTATGGGATTGGCCACATTGCTGAGTCTCTTATTCTCAATATCAAATTGATTAGCATCAATCTGTTTAAACTGAGGAGCTAGTTTCTTTAATTGATACTGGACATATGAACGTCCAAATTTGTCAAGGGGCATTTTAGTTGTGACATGTCGACATCAATGCATTCTCATTTATATTGTTTAAAAAGCGGTTGTTCGGTTTTCAATGTATCCATCTTCATATAGTTCTTCTACAATTGATATTATGTCATTTACAACACCTGTGTTTCCCGGTAATTTTTCTGCCCACAATACTTCCAGATCACGAATTAGTTCATGTATATCATTCCAATATTTATATTCAATGGGTCTGTTTGTTAATTCCTTAAAAAACATAGCTCCACCTCCTCCCTTGGTTGTGGTGGGTGATGATGACAGCAAGGGTTTGATTATTTGTGTATACTTTTGCTGCGGCTTCCTCGAATCTGTGCACTTACGTCATAATCACGCCTTACTACATTCGTAGCCTCTAAAATAGTTCTATATTTTTTCTATCTGTTGACTTTACTAGACTTAAGTCGGGTTCATTCATAATAAGCAGATCATATAATCCAGGAGTCCCTTTATACGTGACACCTTTAATAATTATATCGTCTCCTTTAATTGCGATGGGTGTATTACCAATTGTCCATTTATCAGTTTTGGTATCATTGGACTCCATACGTATGATCAATATCACCTTCAGCATTCTTTAAAATACGTTCAACATATATACGTGGCAATTCATTGTACTGCTCGAGAAATTCTTCTGAGATGGGTTCATTATGGGAATCATCTGCGATACTAGACAGTTCTTCTTCTTCCTCCCCAGTATTAATCTCTCCCATGACGGATGTTTCTAAGAAAGATGGAAGACTTGGGGAGGATTACTTTGAAAAACGGAAGCTGAGCTAGTGGACTAGTAGCACCCTTACTTGAATCACCTAATGGAGTGAGACCTGGGGTCCGTTGAACTTGGGCTAGCGGGCTAGTGGGGATAGTAGCATGCTTCCTTGGAAATATGAATACGGGTAGTTTTTAGGTTTAACATCAATGACCTCCTCCTTTTATGTGTTTTTTATCGATTTTATTTACTATTTCAGTTAGAGGTTCTATTAAAGGCTTATAAGTATTTTCGAATGTTCTTTCATTATCAATGCGAGCAGTCTTAATACTGTTATACTTCTGCCGTATTATTTTACGAGCCTGAATAATTTTTTCTTTAATATCCTCTCCTTGTTGTCCATTGCGACAAACAGGTACCGGTTCACCTTGAACAGGTAGCTGTTTACACTAAACAGATAGCTGTTAATACCTAAACAGATCAGTTACTACTAAACTGCTGAAAGCGGTTTAAGGTATTATATATATATATATATATATATATATATATATATATATATATATATATATATATATATATTCGCCATATATACCAAAACGGATTTAATGAACAGGTACCCGTTTACCATGAACAGGTAGCTGTTGTGACAAACAGGTACCGGTTCACCTTGAACAGGTAGCTGTTTACACTAAACAGATAGCTATTAATACCTAAACAGATCAGTTACTGCTAAACTGCTGAATGCGGTTTAAGGTATTATATATATATATATATATATATATATATATATATATATATATATATATATATATATATATTCGCCTTATATACCAAAACGGATTTAATGAACAGATACCCGTTTACCATGAACAGGTAGCTGTTGCGACAAACAGGTACCGGTTCACCTTGAACAGGTAGCTGTTTACACTAAACAGATAGCTGTTAATACCTAAACAGATCAGTTACTACTGAAACCAGTTTAAGGTATTATATATTCATCAAATCCTTTCCTATAGCGACCATTATTAACTTCAGCATCCTTGTTTATGATATATATTCGCCTTATATACCAAAACGGATTTAATGAACAGGTACCCGTTTACCATGAACAGGTAGCTGTTGCGACAAACAGGTACCGGTTCACCTTGAACAGGTAGCTGTTTACACTAAACAGATAGCTGTTAATACCTAAACAGATCAGTTACTACTGAAACCAGTTTAAGGTATTATATATTCATCAAATCCTTTCCTATAGCGACCATTATTAACTTCAGCATCCTTGTTTATGACCATGAAACCAAATGGATCTACCCAACACTTTGAACACATGTCCCGAAACAATTTCATGCTTACGGTGGGACTTATATGATCCTCATACGCATGTTTTAAGTTTAATTCATCTTGCTCAAATAATATAATTAGACTCAAGTAGAAACAGTCAATATCGTTATGTCTACCCATAGAAAAATATGCCCTTATGTTATTTTGCTTTTCACAAGCGATATCATCGAAGATAAAAGTAGAGTTTGATTTTGCACAATTAGGCTTAATCACATCTTGATTGTCGCTGAAGGTAAAGTAACCTATGTCCTTCATAGGAAGTAAGATTTCCTGTAAAAGTTTGTACTTGTTTTGATTCAATGACTTAGAGTATACGTATACATGTTTAAATTTCAAACCATTTTTTCAGTAAGCAGACTGATCATTGCGTTTGTTTTACCGCAATTGGAGGGACCACATATAATACCACGTATACTATTAGGAAGTAAATCACCATGTTTTGAAGTAATAGACTTTTCGTCGTCAACGTCATGATTTTGAATTGGGAGTTTTTGTTTCTGAGCAACTACTTTCATCTTTGATGGATGAAATAAAACTAAACGAATAATTACAACATCTTTATTTATATATTAGACTATATTACAATAATAATTATAATTTTTTCACTTCTCCGGTGAGTGGACTGTACTGTACAATAGCATCATGGAGAATAAGACCATATACAACGATTCCATTATCGAAAGGTGTTAGAGATTCCATTTCCAATTTGATGTCCACTGTTGAGTTTTTTAAGGATTCATTTTGTTTAGAGCAGTCCATTACAAATACTGGACATGATTTGAATTCGGAATAGTTGAATAATGCATCTTTATCATCTTCACCATAGTAATCACATCGAAATTTCAAAAATTGCGATAGGCAGGTATATATTGGTTAGCACTGAAGTTCAAATGCATTGCTTCATATGGATAATACTCAGAATTCAGATGTACTTTAAGATTTCTGATGTTAATGTGATCAAAATTTCCGGCCCTTGCTGACCTTGTATACCTTTTACCTTGTTGGAATGCAACAATTATCCAACGTGGTTTTCCAGTTGCGTTGATGTTTTTATTGGCCATATGTCTGAGGTTGCTTGTTTTAAAGCAGGCAATTCATACAACTCCATTGTCGAAATGGAACAGTAATAATAGAATTTTTATTGATTCCTTGAAACAAGTTAAGTTTCGCAGCATCACTAAGCGTTAAGTGCGGTACTTTGCATTGAATTTTACTTAAGGTTATTGCGGCATCAACTTCACCATAGTAACAGTTTGTATCGCTTCTAGATCGAATTAAAACCAACTCTTGGCGCATATTCACAATTCCTTGACGAGAATCCTCCATTATTCCAAATATGTGGTTCAATGGTATGCATACTGTAAAAGATTTTTCTCCATTTTGCTCATCGAATTCTACTTGTAATGGTTCTTCATTCTTTGGTGACCATCCTAAATGACTTAGTGCTTTGCTTTTGCTTACCGTATAAGAAATATATCCCTTAAGCGTAGATGTTATTCCTGGGTTTCTACAAACATCCACTCTCTGACCACCTAACTCATAACGAATTTCTTCGAAAAGAAAGTTCGGGAAATTGTTGGTTAAGCTGCATGCTTTTCTTTCATCTTCTTTTATGAGCTCAAGTTTACCTTCTATGTACATAAGTAGCCGTAATTAGATCTTGACTTTGAATTAAGATTCGTATTTCTTCGGAAGGTCCATATTTAGAAGATCCATATGGAAGATAAGTGTGAATATCTGATTTAATTATAATATCATCAAAATGTACGTTTTGAAAGACGTTTAACGATTCTGCCATTGTGGCTGAGAACTTTTAAACCAATTGACGTTAAAAAGTATTTCTCTGCAGATGTTAACCGCAATGAAGGTTGATGACTAATTAATGACTTACTGTAGGGATGATGTCTCTTATATGAATTTTTGAAAGATCTGCATTAATTCTCAGACCCATGTTCTTTTAATTCTAAGCGTATTGTGAATGGTTCACTTTCACCAAAGGCTATTAATTCGCCCTTTTGATTAGTCAAATTAATTGTTATATTAATAATTATGTCAGTGTTTACTTATAAATATTGAGTATTGCTTGGAGTTTTATCTAGACGATAACCTGGAGAAACTGAAACATCAATCTCAGATAATACTTTAGCAGGTTTCCCGTTTCAATAATATCCCTTTATAATGTTGCACTCTACGTGTAAATTAGTGTGTTTAAGTATTTCGATGTCTAACGCAGACGTACGTAAAATATTTGGTTCTAATATTTTAGACTCAAACCCTAGCATGCGCCTAATACAATTTTCTTTAGTAAAATCAATCTCAAATGAACTGTTTATCTCACATTTAAGTGTATTGTTGTTTGCTCTAATGCTAAACTTTTCTGTGGGTATTTTAGATTTTAGATAATCGTTAATTTCATCTAACTCATATGCACCGTGTGGAATATTAATCACTTGCAAATGAGATGGATTTGTTCTAAAATAAAATCTATCGTTGCCTGCATAAATGTTTCTAATGCTGTTGCAGCCGTAAAATCCAACCAATCCAATAACGTATTTCTTCCCAAATCTAGCTCTATCGGTGGATAGAAGTTGTAGCTAGCTGTGTTACCAACACCTTCTAAACTGAATGTTATTGACATAACTGAGAAAATTTGATGTTGTGCTGATTATTTATATAAAAATTGTAGGCATAGGTGTCCGCAAATAATTGTATTAAACTCTTGATCTTGGTTGTAATTATAATATATTTTACATCCCCGAAAGTAGTTAATCACTTCGTTTGGTGGTCGAATATTACCGAAACTATCGTAATACCATACCTTTTACCACGCTTTTGTAGCAAACCCAATGGGTACCTGGTCCTCTTTGGCTATCTAAGTTAATAATTCCAGATTCATTTTTCCGTGGCAATTTAGGTATGCTATCTCTCATAAAAATATCCCTAAAGTACGGTACGTTTTGGTGTATTTCTTTAAATCAGTATCCGTTAACGGTCTTTCGGGTAATCTATTCAGTTTTTGGAAACGGTTTTAAGTATAATGCACCACCACCAGATTTGTTTGGTTTTAGATATAGTACACCGCCTTTCTTATTCATGGAGCCTATAGCGACCGATTCCATCATGCGATTATGGCGCGATGTCTCTTCCTGCAATTTTTAGCATTTTTAGCATCATTGACTGCTTTAGCAATTCCTGATGCACCACCAGCTAAAGCACCGATTGCTGATAATCCTGCGAATAACGGAATAAGAAATGGTAAAAACCCTCCTTGTTTAGGTAGGGGAATTACTCTAGGAACTTTAATGTTTCTCTTTCCTCCTAAATTTTTCACCACACGTTTTGCCGTTGAAAGCGCTGACTTTATTGTGTCTGTGAAATTTCCGTTAGGTTTAATTTTTTTAGCTATTGTCTTTCGTAAATGCAATAAATTTCCACCATTGCATTTCTTCTTCATATTAGATCGACGTTTACACCCCATTCCCAATTTTCTCTTTGCTTTCATGATGGTACTGACTGCTAAAGCTGCAGTTCGTTCACCTAGCGTTGCGTCTAATGATTTAAAGCGCTCCCAAGCTTTTTTGCAAAATTTTATCTGCTTTATGTCTACTTTCTAAATCTCGGTAATCTCTGTAACTGATATCATGAAGTTTGCACTGAGCATCTAATTGATTAATACCGAGGTCACCGCGTGCGAGTCGTTTTCTAACTTTTTAACAGGACCGCAAAACAGGTAACCAGGTAAATTCAAATAAAACGGAAGTTTATTGATTATACCAATAACCAAACCACCACCACCTACACTCTTTCGCTTCTTAACTAGCATTGTTTACATGGATGGATAGAAGGGGTATTTATACCTAAATTGAGAAAAACAAATCATAGTTATTTTCTTTTATTCAGTAAATGCTATACATTAGATAAGCAGGACGATAATACAAAATTTCCATTAAACATACAGTGTTATGTGAATTAATATTATACTTAGCATTTATAACATCATCAATATCTTTATAAATTTCACCACCACTGAATTCTCTCTCATTTTACATATGGTGGGGTGCTACTATTAAAAGAAAATGTTATGTTTGTTGTTTTGCCAACTGCACCCAAACTACTTATAAACACATCCTTCGTGTTTAGAAGTGTTTTAAATTCTTCAATTCGTGTTTCTTCTTTTTTGAAATACACATAAAAGCGTTCCGGCAATACACATTTAAAATCACCCGTTTCTATCACTATACGTTCACCATACTTAGTATTAATTATATCCATATTCGTTACTTTATACTTTCTCGATATATCGAGCTCGCACGCATTTTTAAAGGGTTTGCAATAGGTGCTTTGATTTAACCCTGTTAATTCCATATTTAACAATTACGTGCTGCAGACTGATCTCAACATACAGCTCGCTGCAATTTATATAAGAAATATGCGTCCTACATATTACAACATGCTTAAACTTGTTAAATACCTACTTTTGACCTTGACTAGAAATATAATATGATGATGATGATCAGCTCCAAAAATTTATATTTCCGCTAAAAAGTTTGACCTTGAAAATTATATTCTTAGATTTATGATTACCTTGCAATTTCTATTTTTAGCTTTTCACCTTTTTATATTTCTAAGAAATATGACACCAGCGTAGGTCAATAACCTTTGACCTTGAAAACTATTTTTAGATTTATGATTACCTTGCAATTTCTATTTTTAGCTTACTTACCTTATATTTCTAAGAAATATGACACCACCGTAAGTCAATAACCTTCAAAACTATTTTTGATTTATGATTACCTTGCAACTTTTTAGCTTTGACCAACTACATTTTAAATCTCCCGCTTAAAGTTCGACCTTGAGCTCCAAAAGCTTCCGATTTCACCACCAGAGGGCGAGTGAAATTTAGATCCCCCTCAAAAACATGCGTGGAGCGCGTTCTGGCATAACGAGAAAACTCACTCCACCTTGAAATAAATCCCCATAAGATTTACATGGGTGACCTTGAACTGGTCCAGGATCGGCATACTATAAGAAATATGACACCACCGTAAGTCTTCGACCTTGAATACTATTTTGATTACCTTGCAACTTCTATTTTTACCTTTGACCTTGACTTAGCAGGGTTACCAACCTAACACGTGGCCTTAGCAGGGACCGTTACCAACAACGTGGCCTTCACTTAGCACCCTTCAAATAGGCAATGTTACCAACCTAGAAATCTAGTGACTTTTCTGGTGACTTTTTCTAGATCTGGTGACAAATCTAGTGACAAAAGTGGATCAGAAGTACAGTAGTATTACTACTTCTCTTTATTTAGAAAATTTTTGTTATACTGTTGAACACAAACTAAGTGAAAGGATGCGACATGCTGATGCTTTATCTAGAATAAACACTGTTTTAATTTTGACAGATAATACTCTCGAGAAAAACTTAGCAATTAAACAAGAAACAGATTCAGATATTGCACAAATTAAAATGAATTACAGAACACCGAATCTAAATATTTTGAATTAAATAATGGTCTTCTGTACCGTAAACATCATAGTAATGTAGATAATTCTTTAAGTTTATTATTTTATGTGCCTAAATCAATGGAAATTAATGTCATTCGTAGTAGTCATGATGACTTAGGTCACATCGGAACAGCAAAATGCATTGAAATGATACGTAGAAACTGTTGGTTTCCAAATATGAAGTCCAAAGTGGATAGTTATATATCTAACTGTCCAAAATGTGTAGTTTTCTCTCCAAACAATGGTAAAAAAGAGGGTCAGCTATACCCGATTCCAAAAGGTGATTTACCTTTTAATATAATTCATGTTGACCACTTAGGTCCTTTTGAGAAAAGTTCCACTGGATACAAATACATCTTAAGTGTAGCAGATGGCTTCACAAAATTTATTAAACTTTTTGCATGCAAAACTACAAACGCGACTGAAATGATCAAGCATTTGAAAAATTATTTTACAATGTATAGTAAGTGTAAACGTTTAGTTTCTGACCGCGGTGCAGCATTTACGTCAAAAGTGTTTGAATCGTTTTTAATGGATTCACAAATTGAACATACAAAAGTTTCTTCCGGTATGCCTCGAGCAAACGGGAAAATTGAACGCTTTCATCGCGATATTACCCCAATGATTTCCAAACTTACAGTTGAATCTAAAAAATGGCCAGAAACTCTAGTTGATGTAGAATTTGCGATAAATAACACAATTAACAGAAGCACGGGAAATAGTCCGTCAAAATTATTATTTGGAGTAAATCAATTAGGAAGCATAACAGATAATGTAAAAATTTTGTTAGATAATGAAGAAATTAACCGAAATTTAAACACAATCAGAAATGATGCTTTAAAAACATAGAAAAGGTTCAAAATACAATTTACAACAATTTAATAAGAAACACAAAAACCTAAACAGTATAATGTAAATGATTTTGTAGTAATTACGAATATAGATGTAACACCAGGAGTTAACAAAAAACAATCGCAGAATTTAAAGGTCCGTACGTAGTTTCAAAGGTTTTAAACGATCGTTACCCAGTTAAAGATATTGAGGGACATCGATTAAATCAAAGACCATATGAAGGAGTAATTGAATCTTCTCATATGTGTTTATGGGAGACAATGAAAATTAAGTTTATTTTCTTTGTAAGTTAAGATTAGTTTCACTATTATTAAGAATCTATTTACAAAGGTTTGAGACTAAAGAAAAGAAAAGATTTTCACATTATTCAGAATGGTACAATTACAACAAATTTTGTGTGTATTCATTGCTATCAAGTATGTAACTATACTAAGTTTGTATTTCAGTTGAAATAAACATAGGTAGGATTAGATTTAGTTTTAAGTATTGGTAATTTTGTATTGATCGCGGTCGATCAATTGGTCAGATTGGCCGTGTTGTAGTAGAATGTAGTTTATATTCAAATATCCGCCATTAGGGTTATGTTGGTAACACTAAAAAAGGTCGAGAAACAAAAGAAGGGAAGGATAGATGTTTTTAGTTTTGGTTGAAAGAATAAGATTTTACTAAAGTTTTAGAGTTTTATTCGGCCTATTCCTACAAAGCATATGTTTTAAACTTGTAAATTCTTTAATTCTCGCTAAATTCTGCAATTCTGCACTTTCTATACCATCGATAATGTAAATTAGTAAGTTTTCTTCTGTTAATTTTAACTTGTTTCCTAAAACAACCTTATCTTGATAGTATTGCATAAATTTCTCATTCTTTCTCCATTTCCTGTTCTCAAATTTTCGCATCAACTGCAAGTGATCTTCTCGAACTTCAAATTGGTCAAGCATTTCCTGCTTAAGTTCCTCATAACTAAATGCAGCATATTCCGGTTTTGAATGAAACCACACTAAAGCCGGTCCATCTAATTTTAATTTTACCAACAACAATCCGGACTTGCTATCTAATTTGTATAGGTCGATTATTATATCAACACGAGCAAATAAACTTGAAATATCACCAGTTGATCCATTAAAAGTGGGTAATAAATTAGCAAGCTCCTTCAAATTATGTTTCTGGGATTTCATAACGGCACTTAATGTGATGTCAACTACATCTTGAACAGTTGTGGCCTGATTAAAATTTTGGGGGCCTCGTCCGTCATCCTTACGTAAATCGATTAACATTAAAACGGTCGTTCATAATCCCACTTCTGAATTTTCTGTAGTAAAATTCAGGATGGTTAACTATATTGAGAGGTTTTAAAGAGAAAACGCGTGCACCATCTTACACATTTTATTTCTTCTCTTTTCTTGCCAACCTTCCTTCTTAAAAGTAACTAAATGCGGGAAATTCAAATTTAAATACTACACTTGATACATAAATAACTATTGTGGTACAGATTTATAACAAGCTAATACCAAGGTTTACCTTTTTTCCATGTTAAAACATCGGTCTTTTTGCATTCTAATACAGTGCGCTCAGAAAGTAACGGGTAAATTCATTATTTTCGAAATCGTTAATTTGTGGTCAAAATCCTGCGACACGTGGATCTTTTACTTTGATTCCGGACTTTATGCTGGGTCGAACATGTAGATGGCGCTGCGCACTTTCCGGATATGAAGTCAAAGTTCAGATTTTTAAATGGCAACCCTGTATGTTCTTCGCGGAAATCGATACAACTCTTTCTCCTGAGTTAAAAAATGCCCTAGTTATTGGAATTATTTGAAACAGTATGCACAATATTAATTATTAAATGTGGCATAATTCGAAAAATGATGCGGTGTTAGTGTTTGCGTTAAATTAAGAATCTGGGTACTAAACAGTACACAATATAGTTTGTAACGATGTCAACTAGGGTATGCATGTCCCCATCATTGAATGTAACCCTTTTAACACGAGGTGTACTGATCTACAAATATAATCCTTAAAATTCTTATAAATTTAATAACTAAGAATGGGTGATAAATCCTCAATACTATTATAAAATTATATAGTGAAATACTGTAAATGAACTAAACTTAAAACGATATGTTTTATTACTATTACTTCCAAAAATGAAAATTCCTAATATAAATTAATAACTAAGACGAAAAATTAACTACACTAATAAATTTATACACGAAAATAATACGTCGCACAAGTTACCATCAGCTTCAGATTTGAGAAATTGTTTTTTACAGTGGACCAGATAAGTTCAACCCAAAAAGTGTAGGTACCAACATGTAAAATTAATTTAAACTAAAATAATAGAGCAAACCAATGAGTAAAAAACCTTTTTGGGATTTTTAATATTTATGTTTGAATTTTTCAAATTTGACAAAATTGTTTACTACATCTTTAACAATTTTAACAAACATTACTACTGACGAAGATAACTGTAAGTGTTATCGAAACGTTTAGATTGTATAATTTAAAGTACACCATTAAAAATCCCAAAAAGATAAGTATTTTATTATGAGTGTTAATGGTGAAAGTTTACATTTTCATATACTTTCTAAATAGTTTAATGTTCGGTATGTAATCGAGTGTTTATATTCAGCCATTCACAAAGCGTATTTTAGTAAGACACGTTGTATAAAAAATTCAGTTCAACATATTGTACACTTGAAGGAAAAACTTCTAAAGGTAAGCGTATTATTTTTAATATATGTTTTCTACCTGATATTGCTAACAAAAATGCCGATAAAGATTTTTTTAAATGTATTATTACACAGGTTAACGTCATAAGATCAGCTCTACAAAATAGTAGGTACGCATTCGTGGATTTTAAAGTTGTAGTTATTGTTAATTCACGTATAATAATAAACCATTAAAACCTTCTGCCTTTTATTTCCGTTATATCAGTTTGATATTCTTAAAAACATGTTATTTTAATTTAACTCTATGTTATATATGTAATTATTACTTTTTAATGGGTTTTTACAACTGTTAATGAACACATTACAATGAAACAATTTTGTGTGTAAGTAATTGAACATGCAAGTAAATCAAATACGATGTTCCTAATGTATAGGTGGTGACTGTTTAGAGGATCTGCCTATACATAAAGCATCATTGCATTTAGGGTACAAATTATTTATTATTTCACGTCATATTTAATTAGACTTTAATGTATTCAGTTTGAACTGTAATCTGATTTCCGCAAACTGTAAGACATAATTTCAGTTGATTGATTGTGATTGATCTGGTAATCGAGCGTGATTTGTTTGAGATTGATTAATTAATTGATTTGTTTGTGTGTGTGTGTGTGTGTGTGTGAGAGAGAAAGAGAGAGGGGGAGGAAGAAACAAGATAGAGCAAGAGAGAGGTGTGCATTATCAGCTTCAGAAAATGTTCGTTAGTCTATACGCCACTAGATGGCTCTAAAATCAATTTTTACTCAAAGGGGCCAGGGCGCAGACCCTGATACAAGTCCTGCCTTACAAGAACCTCCTTATTAGAATACAATTTTGTATGACGGGTCGAAGGCCTACAGCTGTAAGATTAAGTTAGAACAACATACAATTGCATCAAGGGGCCACGATAGGAGCTAAGCTCTACACTTGTCTTACAAAGTTAGGTTCCACACCATCTCCGGTCAAGGGCGAAGGCCTGAGAACAAGTTGCGAAGCCCTACACGTGTCTTACAAGAACCTCCTTATTAGAAATACAACGTTTTCTCGTATAGGTAAAAGATCATCCAATAGCATGTGACCATTTTAAAGCAATAGGGTCGATAATTTTAATAATAATATCTTATTAATTATGCAATTTCCAACATTGTATGCGTGTGCATTTGCCTAACCTCCAGGGGCAGTGTTCTTAATATAGCCAGGACCTTAATACCATCAAAATAACCTTAAGATTGACCCTAGTCCAACCCCCAGCCCTACAACTTATCCCTAGACCAGCCCCACCCCTAAACACAACCTGTAGATAGGCATTAAAATAAATGTAATAACAATCTCATTTGATAAAAAAATACGCTAATAAAGTAAAATGGGGAAATACAGTCAATGTGTACGTGATTATTATTATCTAATCAATTCTTTAAATAATATCTGATAAACAAGTTCTAATAAATGTTAATAGTAAAACACAAAATTAAATAAATTATCTTTTACATCATTTCCCAAGGGCTAAAAATAATTAATTAATAAAAATAATTAAAGATCATTATCATCTTAAAGCTATCAGATTAAGAATTTCCTAGGATAATTAATTAATAAAAATAATTAAAGATCATCATCTTATATGATCACCATCTCAAAATAAGGGTAATAAATACGGCCCTCACGTTAGCAAAAGATTTAGCTGTAAAAAGGCCTTAATACAGGCGAAAAGGTTGAAGAAGAATTGAAAGCCATATGTTTAGGTGGCAGCTTTAATCGGCGTCATAAGTTTTATTAAAAATAAGGGTTGAAAATACGCGTCCTATACGTGAACGGGTAAAAATAATTAGGGTTGGAAAAAGGTCTCCGAAAGGAAAGGGTGAAAACACGTCCTACACATGCGCAAGTAAAAATAATTAGGGTTGAAAAAGGGCCTTCGAAAAGAAAGGGTAGAAAATACGGTCTCACATGTGGATGTGTAAAAATAGGGGTGAAAAATACGTCCTACACGTAAGCGAGTAAAAATAAGGGTGGAACATGCGGTCCCCACGAGGCCGGTCTTGTGACGTCAAAATCCAAGATGGCGGCGCAAGTGCCTCACTAGTACTCATGGCGTAATAAAATTAATTTAATTAAGAATAAAGAAAAACAAAGTGAGGCAGGTGTTGAAAGTGTTTTTAATGTTTATATTCCAGTTTTGTTTTTCATAGATATACAAAATTCTGTGCATTCTTTGCCAGGAACCACATCGTGAAAAATTTGAAGAATTATCATCCTCATTTATGGCATTACTACATTCTGAAGCATCCTTTTTGAACTTTAAGAATTACATTACGAAATACATGCAAAGGGCTCCACTTTGGGCTACATGTTTTAGAATAGGATGTGGTATCAATATGTATATGCATTTGGAGTCCATGGATAAAGTATTAAAGTATATTTACTTGAAAGGGACTGTATGTAGGCGTTTAGATAAAACAATCAGTATTTTACTGAAATATGTTCGTGATAAGCAGTTTTCAAGAGTAATTAAACTAATCAAGGGCAAACATTCTGGTAAAATGGCCAATTCAAACAAAAGGCATTTGAATGCTACTCATAATGATAATATGACCATCAGTAATAGTGTACCTGGTAAAGAATTGAAAGTAATTTCAGGTAACAATTCATATACTGTCACAGTTTCTAATTCAGTGGCAGATTGTCCAAATCATAACTGCAAATGTAAATGTTCTCTATGTAATGCATGTTTGCATTTGTATTCAAGTTCGTGTTTGGACTACATCATTAAAGCAAATTTGTGCAAATACATTCACAAAGTATGTATTGAAAACAACAAAATTGCAATACATGATATTACGGAAATAACAAGTAGCTGCCCGAACGGCAATTCTTAAATTAATGTGCACTTGCACACTCCGCAGAAACAAGCAACTAAAGCTAAGGATTTAAAAAGGACGTTCATTTATTAATAAATAATATAAAACAAACCTTGAAAAGACGGAGGATACTGATATATTACAAAATATTCAGCAGAGTTTAAAACAAGTATATAATTTGGCATTTATTCAAATAAATTTTCTTGTCAAGTCCAAGTAAAAGTTCCAGTTCCTGCTAATAAAAATTTCAAAACAACGGTTTTGTTCCACAAGAAAAGAAGACTGGAATTGAAATCTACTATTTCAAAACCTTCAGTAGAAGAGCAAAAAATTTTCTAGAACAGCTGTCAAATTGTAGTACCTCCTTTACCTAATCGCTACGAATTTCTCACCTTCACTGCAAACCGTTAGTCCTTTTATCCGCATATTCATATTCATATTCATATTATTATGTATGTATCATTCCCAATCTTGTTTTATATAAATTATGTATTTTATATTGAGCCTTATTCTGTTGGTTAACGGAAAAAAGACAAATAAATGATGATATTAGAAACTGAAGACAAGAAAAGCTACCAGCTCTTTATATTGGGTAGAGTAAAACAATTACTAATTATTAAACTATTTCTTTATTGTTTTTCTACTGGCTATCGATTTCGGCCTTATATGGCCATCTTCAGGCCTTGCTGAAATTAGCGTTGTGAGTTATGGATGGTTGATGTTTATAGTTACCATTAATTGTGATAAAAGGATGGCATATGAGTATGCAGTTAAATTTATAATCTGTAAAAGAATATTTTAGCATATACTGATAAAATTTGTAATTATATTCTTTAAATTTACATGTGTGTTTTATACTCTTAATGTGTCTTTCATCTTGACGAAAACATATTTGACTATTGTTGAAGTAAAAAGAAACGAAGTAATTTGTACTTTTATTACACTACTTATAAGATTTTCGCTTCTTGGAATTTGAGTTCTTTATTTCTATGTAAAGCTGTGAGTATATCATTTTATGCAATGAGTCTGAATTATCATATGCGAGTAGATGCAATTACTGCCAATTCCTATTTAACCTACTCGAATATCTGAAAAGGTCTATTGTGTGATAATACTGATTCTGTCAAGTGTTCTTTCTAGAAGGTAGTTGCTAAGTACCTGTAGAATAGTATATTCTATAATAAGTTAAAGAAAGTATTATAAACACTTGTTTGACGAAAATGCGTGTAGATAAAATAAAATATAAATAATTAACTGTTGTTTGTTATCGGTTGTTTTAGGAGTGTTGCATTCAAGCATTATTTTATACCAGCTAGTACATATAAGTAAAAGAATATTCTCCCATGGTATAGAAGCACCATTAACGTATTGAAAATGTACAAAATGGTAACATATAATACGAATAAAAAAGTTTTGTATTAAATAAGAAGACACAAGAAGTGATATTATTTCTGTTCAGAGGGGCAATTACACTCTGTTGTATTAAGCACTATTCTGTTTTAAAAAAATTCTAAACCTCTAGTTGTACCTACTTACATGCAGGTGTAATTCCTCTCGGAGTATATACGCACAACTGGGAAAAGATTTTGGATGGCCTCACTCAATAATATCAGAAATAGATATGCAGTTTACAGAGCATTAAATGCTAACCAATTACATGGACTGGAAACATCAGTGCATAAGGAATATAACAAAGAAAACCACAATTTTCACAAGTACTACTCTCCATATGTATAGGTCAGTGAGATATTGATGTTATATTTTAGCTCCATGAATAAAAACTTTACACTCTTATTATCTAGTGCACTACTGTAACACTTGCCATTTTACAAGTTCTATATACATTCTTTAATACCAGAGGATGATAAAAGAATAAACACACATATACAATTTCATCGCCATTATGCCTTGTTTAACTTGGTTTTATTGCTGTAGACATTGAATGATTAAACTTTCATTCATTATAAAATAAACTTTTATTGTAATAATTTAACGCTATTACATTCGGTTATGTCGTTGACTGTCAGTCAACGGTCACATAAGTACCTAAACTTAAAAAATTAGTAACAACTCGATTTCTTGGTTGCTCTACCAACATTTATTTACTGCTAGAGGTACGGCTCCTTGGCAGTATAACCATTATTTACTTATTACTACCGCTAATATTACTATTATATTAAGTTTTAAAGATGTAAATGTAAACACGATGATATCATATGTAGAAAACCTAAACAATGGGGCAAATAGGCAACCTACGCAGCACGAGCGTTTTTTAAATTTTCATTTAAATTTTAAATCAGGCACCAACATTACTGCAACCCGATTGGTGGTAAAAAAATATTGTTTGCAAATGTTTAAAGTAATAAGTTTCATGCATAATTACCTATCATTAATTAATAGATACTTTATTACGTACAATATACGGTTTCTACACAAGCATTACCATTCTTCAGTATGTATCTATAGAATGGTTAAATGAAAAACCAAACACGGCATTTGAATTACATTTATTTATACAATTATATAGACTTTTATAAGATTTCTAATTCTGTCAAGGTTATTTTTTGCAATTCTAGACATTAAGTAATTGAGATTTGAGAATACGTTTTCTTTTTCAGACTCAATAACCCTTTGCTTTCCACTTCGATTGCAAAAAATAAGTGATTCCTTTTGAAGAGGCACAATGCTTAACCCAAGATACTTTTAGTTCTATCTCTTCTTTGGTTTTCCAACTATGAAATTCTACAAGATACTAAATTAGGTACATCGTTTAAATACCTATTAGAAACATCAACTAAACACCTGTAAGGTCTTTAAAGTACATCTCCTCCAATTCATTATTTATTTGATGTACACTCTCCAGATGGTTTCTTAAAAATGAAATTTTATTACGTGGCTCCAGACATTTTATATTGGAAACTCCACTGTTGACAATATTATGTTTTACTTTCAAATGTCTTTTGAAGTTGCTGAAATATATACTTAAGAAAGTTTTTAATATATACACTTACGCACTATGTAAAATTAGAAAAATAAAAAATAGATTAATATTAACACTACATAACGTCAATGAGAATATTTCTTTATAATTATCTAGATTTACATTTATACATTCCCTACTTAAGAAAAAAATTAAACACACTAAACAGAAATGATTTAAAGTACCAACACGATTTATTTATACCTATATATTAACTTTAACTTTGAAAATTACTTTAATGACACGTAAAATCAGTGTATAGTTGAAGATTCATATTTTACCTTCCCGCATTTTTTGCAATTCTAGTCCTTATAGCGATGCTTAAACCTGATTGGTGGGAGCACTTCCGTAACTAGTTCCACGTCGCTAAATTGCGGTGAACGTGACCATTTAAACCATTATTAAAAATTCCTATATTACAGACCATATTTCGGCATAAGGCTCTTAATTTACGTGTCATAAATTTGTAGAACATTGTCTCTTAGTACGTTTTTCATCAAATATATTATATGTATACGTTTGAATAAAACTTGTGAATAGTTCAAGATGTCAGCTGAAATTAATAAAAATATTAAATTAGAACCTCAAGGTCCAATCGATTTATTCCTTATTCAACAGGCCATTGTAAATAATGATATAAAACAAGAAATTCATTGTGGTTATAATCATATGAAATGGGAATCTGAAACTTCTACGTTTAAAGAAGATAGTGATTCTTATTCGATAAATCATGTTAATACAACTGAACCATCTTTACTTAAAATTAAATTCAAATGTAATCAATGTGACTATTCTACAAATTTAAAAAAGTACCTAAAAAGACATCTAAACATCCACACTTCAAACTTTAATTTCAAATGTGATCAATGTGATTATTCAACACATGTGAAGCGCAATTTAAATGACCATCTATTAACGCACACATCAAGTACTAATTATAGATGTATGATATGTGACTATTCTACAAATTTAAAAAAGTACCTAAAAAGACATCTAAACATCCACCCTTCAAACTTTAATTTCAAATGTGATCAATGTGACTATTCAACACATGTGAAGCGCAATTTAAATGCACATCTATTAACGCACACATTAAGTACTAATTATAGATGTGATCAATGTGACTATTCCACAAATCTGAACCGCTATTTAAAACGACATCTATTAAGACACATTTCAACCGCTACTTACAAATGTGACCAATGTGAGTATTCAACAAAAGCGAAGGGTAATTTACAAAAACATCGTTTAAAACACACTTCAACTACTACTTACACATGTGTTCAATGTGATTATTTTTCAAAATTGAAGTCATGTTTAAAACAACATCAATTGATACATACGTCAACTTCCAATTACAAATGTGATCAATGTGACTATTCATCAAATCTGAAGCACAATTTAAAACAACATCTATTAGTACACTCTTCTACCACCAATTACAAATGTAATCAATGTGATTATTCATCAAATTTGAAACGCAATTTAAAAAAACATCAATTAAAACACATATCAACTACTACTTACAAATGTGGTCAATGTGATTATTCATCAAATTTGAAACGAAATTTAAAAAAACATCAATTAAAACACATATCAACTACTACTTACAAATGTGGTCAATGTGATTATTCATCAAATTTGAAACGAAATTTAAAAAAACATCAATTAAAACACATATCAACTACTACTTACAAATGTGGTCAATGTGATTATTCATCAAATTTGAAACGATATTTAAAAAAGCATCAATTAATACACACATCAAGTACCAATTACAAATGTGATCTATGTGACTATTCAACAAATCTGAAACACTATTTAAAACAACATGTATTAAGACACATTTCAACCATTTATTACAAATGTGGTCAATGTGAGTATTCAACAAAAGTGAGAAACAATTTAAAAATACATCAATCAAAACACACTTCAACAAGACCTTACACATGTGATCAATGTGATTATTCTTCAAAACTGAAGCATAATTTAAAACAACATCAATTAAGACACACTTCAACCACTTATTACAAATGTGATCAATGTGAGTATTCAACAAAAGTGAACAGCGATTTAAAAATCCATCAATTACAACACACTTAAACTACTACGTACAAATGTGATCAATGTGATTATTCTTCAAAATTGAAGCTATATTTAAAAGAATATCAATTATTACACTCGTCACGTACCAATTACGTACGTAATCAATGTGATTATTCAGAAAAATTGAAGAGCAATTTTAAACATCTATTAATACACTCTTCAGCCACTAATTTACTAATGTGATCAGTGTTGATTATTCATCAAATTTGGAATGTAATTTAAAACAACATGAATTAAAACACACTTCAACCACTAGTTATAAATGTAATCAATGTGATTATTCATCAAATGTGAAGTAAGGTAAGATGGGGTAATTTGGCCCTACTTTTACAACTTTTAAAATTCAAACGTCCTTCAAGTCATTATTTTGCAGTGATGTACTTTAATATTTTTTTGTAGTGTTTTTCAAATATTATTGCACATTCCTTTAGAGCATCATTGAGAACTATGTAAATTTGTTAGGAGAAAAAAAGTTTTTTTTTAATTTGTCATGTGGGCCCAGTTACCTCCACAAATGGGGCAACTGGACCAACCCTAGTTATTTTATATACAGTTCTATATTAAAATGTTTGGAGGTAACTGTGTCATACTTTGATATATCTTCTTATATTAGCTAAAATTTTACGACAATAGTTTCCCTAGTCTCAAAGTTATGAAGTCAAATGCAAAATGAAACGACAATCACAAAATTTCAACATTTTGTTCTTGGTTAAAAAAGAGAAATAAGAAAATACTGATGAAACAAATGTTTATTATTAATTGTAATACAAGACAGCAATATAAAAAAACTAAAAACATATTTATCATCATCATTTATCATCATAACATATTTATAAGTATTTCTATTAATGAAACATTTAATTGTTTATCGAAATTTAAACTCTTCAGTTTCAAACTTCTTCATAGAAGGAACATCATAAGCCCCTCTTTTGTTAAGAATTTTTGGTGAGGGTATTTTTTATATTATATCTTCAGGGCAATAATCCCACAAATCTGGCTTTTCTGGCCACCTCCAACCTAATTTTCCGCTTTTGGTCATATGTTTTACAGTAATATTAGTGTCAGTAATTTTTACAACTTGTCCTGGAAAATACAAGTTCTCGTACGGCACAATAACGTAGTCTTCGACGACAACTTCCACGCACTTTTCATCGGCTTCTTCCTCTTCATCAAGACACAAGGATAATTCTCTGCTAGACGACGAGTCATTGTTAATTGTACTTTGTTGGCCTTTCCTCCTTGTATTTGCGTTCTGCTGATTTGTAGCTTGCTTTCCTTTAGTTTTGGATTCTCTTTCACTTTCTTCTTCTCTGACAGTGTTATTAATTCCTCCTGGAAATTGTGGACCTATTGGTGCAGACTGTGAGTTCAAATATCATGTTATGTGGAATTTCATCTTCAAATATGATTTCACTTCTTTCAATTAAATCCGTAAATGATTGATCAGTAGAGGGTTCTTTATCATCTTTATTATCAATCAGTGATGCCATAGTTGTAGCAGAATTTGTTAAGCTTGATTTCGTAATGGTGTTATACTTTTTTACATCAGCTGGGTTAAAAACATCATTGCTAATGGCATTCCGATTGATTGGATTTCCTCTCCGTGCATATTCTTCATCATATAATCCGGTTTTTCTAAATGCGTTTATTATATTATTTGCATTTATATCATTAAACGCTCTATTTACTAAATCCACGAATGTTGACTTTCTAGTAGATTTAACCCCTTTAGCACCCACCACTTTAGTCTTCGATGGGTCATGGCAAAATGATGTTTCATCTAGATTATATATCAAGTGTGCCTTTCCATGTAAGTTCAACTCATTGTATGTTGATATAACCAGATCAAAAAAATTATTAACAACAAAAGGATTAATTTGACTTGTTCTCACATACTCAACTCCCTGAGGTTTTTTTACAGAAAAATTGTGGCGTTTACTAAATGATAAAAACCAGTCTTCTCCAGGGCGACCTCCTTTAAATGGCGTTTTGATGTCGTTAATTTTTACAAACATTTGCACAACGTCCAGAACTTCCTCTCTACTTAAACCAAAGCCCCACTTCTCCATTGTCTTTATGCATGATGCAAGGGACATTTCAGCTTATTAACTTAAGGCGACTTTACCACCGCCACCTTTTCCATTTTTTGCGATATTACCATTTCCTCTAGTTCCCCGAATATAATGTTTTAACGTTGTACGAGGGATGTTGTATGTATTTGATGCCCCTTTAATAGTTCTTTCCCCATCATTCACTTCCTGAACTGCTTTTTCCAAGTCTTGCCTGGTGTAGCGGTCCCCATCAGCCCCCTTTAATGTTTTTCTGTGATATGTTCTCACCATCTTTAAAACAACAAACTGTATTACTTAGTTTGAGGTAACTGGGTCCCTCATATGACCCAGATGCCTCGCAACATAGGTCCCAGTCACCCAAAATTAAAAACCTCCAGGGGTAACTGGGCTCCCCAGTGTTTTAGCAGAAAAATATAAGAATAATGATTTTATACATTTTACATATAATAAACAACATCTTGACTCACTTTGCTTCAAATATTTTCGTGCCGAAATCTGTTTTAACAAGTTTTATACAATACATTATACCAATCACCTCAAAGTTGTTTAGCGTCTGAAACACCTGTCACACATTAGCCTCCATTACTGTCTTTAACTTCATTTGGATTACCATAACTTTGTTGTTGGATGTGGTTAACATATGTACCTAACGGTCACATAAGAAACCGAAGTGATTAAATGTATTATTATTTTTTAAATCATGGATGGCCCAGTTCCCTCGTGAACCCAGTTACTCCAACTTACCTTACAATTTAAAATAACATCTATTCAGACTCACTTCAACCATGAATTACAAATGTGATCTATGAGATTAGACATGGAATTTGTAAGGCAATTAAAATACATCAATTAAAACACTCTTCCAGTTATAAATGTGATTAATGTGATTAATTCGTATATATTGAAATATATATATATATATATATATATATATATATATATATATATATATATATATATATATATATATAGTAATATATACGAATATACAAGCAAGTACTAATTACAAATGTGATTATTCATCAAAATTGCAAGGGGTTTACACAGACACCAATTACATCCTTAGATTAAAGATTAACTACTAATTACAAATGTGAACAATCTATTTATTCCTCGAAATTAAAAGGCAGTGTTAATCAATATCAATTAATTCATTCAACTATTAATTACAAAGTTTTGCAAGGTGTGATCGATGTGAATATATATAAAATGAAAAACGCTTTAATATGTTTGCAAGATCTTTTCTATAAAACCGAATGGAACAGATTTAATATATAATTTTGCTAAAAATTATCATAACTGGTGCTTTGTTATGGAAAAAATTGATTGTTAAATATTCTATCATTAAAAGATGTTGTCTCAAAGCTCCTTGATAGTTCTGGGGGTGAAGGTCGCATGTAAGAAAGTAGAACTGAAACATTTTTTACAATGAAAGATTATACTTAATTTAATATTCTAACTCTCTGAGTGGTAAAGTGACCAGACATCCTCTTTAGCAGGACAAGCCCTCTTTATGATCATAAACATTTTCTCCTCAATACATCTTCCTAAAATCAATAAAATGCCCTCTTTTTATGTAACAAAGAAAAAGGAAATTAGATTGTTATTAGTAGTAAAAAGGTAGGAGCCGCATATTTATGTTCTAATTCTTTCGACATATTGTTAGAATATTTTAGATTAGTCTGTTATGTATTAATTCTGATCGTACTGTGTAAATAACGCAACTTGTAGGACGTGTGAGAGAGTTTATGTGGAATTGTTTTTCAGTATATCTTACGCAGGTTATACTACTGTTAGTACGAACGTACTATATAATGTCGTTTATGGAGTTATTTAAACATATTAAAAGTACGTAATTATATTTTATATTTAACTGAAAATTTAGAAACTTACTAGATGTTGGGCTTGTTAATGCAAAAATTAATATATACTTATTTGAAAAACGATTATAAGGTAAAATTAGTCGAGATGACAAAACAAATTGTTTATGAATTTTATGTATAACTTGACGTAATCTTCTAGATAAAGGAATATTTGAAAATTGAAAGATATTTACTAACGCAGCGCTTTTTAGCACAAGTATTGATTGCCAAATTTAGATATCCAAGGTGTTGCCAATAATTCTGTTGCAGTTTTATGAGATTGGGTAATTCATTTTAATTATAGTGTATAGTACCTATCCTGATTTTTTAATTGCATAGAGCAAGTATATCAAGGTAATTAATTATCGTAATATATTGGATGAGTTTCATTGTTGTGTTTTGCTATCATGAATTCTTATGTTAGAACAGTTGCAAAAAGGCCTTCAATGATAGTAAGACATTTACATTTGTTTACGCCCTAGTGCATTTTCAAAATTGGTTTGATATTATCTAGTTACTATTTACGTTTTGTTGATTTTAAGTAGTTGTGTAAAGTATTATTTATTGACGCAAACATTAGGTAGTGTTGTTAATATTTTTAAACTTTTGCGTTTTCAAAATGTATTGGACAATTATACGGTATTAAGTTTTGAATTAAAGTTATTGAGTATATTTAAACGAATTATAACGTACTTTGAGAGTTCTAGGGCCGGTTGTATAAAGTCTAGTTGACTGAAGGTTGAGTTTGAACCGTCGGTTGAATGCAAAATTGTGTTGTACGAACTATAGTTGGCGCCGCACCTATGGTTGAACCCCCAGTTTCGCCAACTCTTAGTTCAAGTAGCGGATTAACGTTTCAACTGTCGGTTGAGTCCGACAGTTTAATTATTTTCATGTTAGTAAAATCTTCTGGTCTGTTTCCTTGCTATTTGTTGTTAAACATATTATTGCTGTTTATTTTTATTTGTTGTTAAATTTTTTTTTTTATTTAATCTAAAATCCATTTGTACCGTTAAGGTGTTGGACTGGTTAAATTTGTTATTGGTGTATGTGTTTGTAGTTCAATATACTGTTACGGATTCCTCATCGGATTCTGATGTCCATCAAAATGAAATTATGGATTTCAGCACGAATTCTTCTTCTGATTCAGATGAAGAATTAATTTTAGAACTAAATCGTAGAGTGAGACGTGCTCGTACGTTTCTAATACGTACAGATAATTTTACGAAGTGGTCTGACCAAGAATTTGTGATGAGGTTTCGGTTACAAAAAGAAACAGTTATGTTTTTGTTAACCTTGATAGGTTTAATTTTGTTAGCTATTCAACTAAAACTGTAGCTTTCACTGCGTCTTTATGCTACGGGTAGTATGTTTATAACTGTCGGAGATTTTATTGGGGTCGATAAGTCTACAGCATATTGATCATATTTAGGAGGCAATAATGCGGAGTATTTTTGTAATCGAAAAAGATATTTCTCGTTAAATGTGCAAGTAATTTGTGATGTAGCGTTTCGAATCATGGATATAGTAAGCAAGTTGGTCTGGTTCAACACATGATCAGACTATTTTCAATCATTCTTAGATTCACTCTCGTTTGGAAAATCACGAATTCCATAAGTGTTATTTAGGAGATTCAGGTTATGCATTACAGAAGTATTTAATAACACCATTGCTACACCCAAACAATCCAAGTGAACGGTTTGTTCAAGGAATCCAATTGAGAGATTATTTGGGGTGTGGAATCGTCGTTTTCCCATTTTAATTATGGGAATTAGAATATCAGTAGACACAGCACATTATAAAAGACACAGCACAAGATAAAAAAGAACCAGAACCGTTAGTTGGTTCCGAAACTGTACAACCAGAAGCTGATGAAAATCTGCATCACGTAAATGGTGCAGAAATGAATAACAGTTTTAGACAACTATTTATTCAGTACTTTTCTACTTTATAAATTAATAATTAGCCTAAAAAGTTAGACATATTTGTAAATAAACTACATTTTTTTACTGATTATCATTTTTTAATTTCTTAATTTGCAATTCTAACAATTCATTTTGTAACTTTAGGTTTTGATTTTTTAATTTTTGCATTTCTAATATTTGCTTATGTAACTCTTCCTTTCTCTCTTCCCTAATTAAAATTTCCTGTTGAATTTTTAATTCTACCTTCTAATTGGTTATTTTGGTCAACACCTTAGTTGTATTCTCTACAATGTTATCATTTTTACTCTTAATTTTCTTTATACCCACCATGTTTATTCTCCTCTTGTTTATATGTGAGTAACATGCTTCCTGCTACGCAGCAATATATTAATAGGTGTTAACGTTTCAATATAAACTCACCGTCTGTTGATATTACTTCAATATTCGAATCACCATTCTCTTTCAATTTGACCAATAAATTAACCGTGTCCACATCACTGTGATCTTGAGTAAGGGTAGGTACACCACCTATAATTAAACTATATTAATACCGAACAGTACATAATAATTATATTACAACAAAAATCACTATCTCCTACAGATGGCGTGATGCCTTCAATTGACAAGCTTGTAATAGCACTAATTCTGTCAAATATGTTTTTCAGAATATCCTTTATATTTTCGGAGGCTCCACCACCTGTTCTATACACGTCTTACCTTTGTCTAGCAAAGTATCACCGTGCTTCCTTTTCAAATTGTCGTACTTCGTACGCAACTGCTCTGCTGTCTTCTACATTACAGCATTAAAAGGGTCCGCAATTTTAATCCATGCTGTATCCTTTAAAATCATTTATGTCATACATGCATATAAACTGACATATTATTACTGTGCTACGTGGGCATAAAGTGGCTCTTTATGCCCGCCGGTCGTAAAGTGTCGCTACGTGTACTTGTTTATATATGTCAAATACAACAAATACTTATTGATACTTGTTACATTTGTCAGTCTTTGGTTATTGTAATATATCACTCGATTCAACGTAAAATCCAGTTGCGTGGTATCCTTTAGAATACCTGTTCAGAAATTCTGTTAGTTTGGGATATTTCCCTATATCGATGCCTTTGTCCAAAAGTAGTGTTTTCTTCATTTTCATTAATTATGCTTGTTTCATTTGTATTTAACCAACCCATAAATTTGGTGTATTCCAAATCGTAAATAATTTTTGATTTCTGCGCCAACAAGTTGTACGCTCATTTTGAACAAAATAAATTGACATATAACTATTGGTGTTGTCACTAAATTCCCTAGATACCCAACTCACAAACTGCTTGATATAAATGACATAATTTTATAACGAATAAAATTTTTTAGGGAAAAAATAAATGTATAACAAAATTTTGTATGTACCACGGGCATTAATTGATGGTTGTGCCCTCAGGCGACTAAAAAACTTAATGCCCTTGATACATAAATAACTATTTTGCACTTCCGAGACTAAAATAGATACTTTAGTCTCTGTCTACAGGGACTAAAGTGGGTCATTTATTCCCTAGGGATTAAATATGGACTAAACCCCTAGAGAGTTCATTGACAGTTGTCAAACTTCAAATATTTTGTATTAATTTTTTTACGAAACTAACATTAATATTATTACAATTAATAAATATCGGACGATTGATTTCCAAAACGATACTGCTGGATGTAAGGTTGAACGCATTTCCAAATGAATCAGTGCCTGTGGGCCGTTCAGATTGGCACAAGGGTCCTGGGAGTGAGATAGCTGGTGTTTTTTTGATCACCTCCACCTCCAAAAATTTTTTCGGCGATAAGGTTCTTATTATTCAGGGAGTTTTCCACATAACCTTCTGCAACAGTTGCAGACTTCCATCCCCCGTGTCTTTTTAAAACGCCAACAGTCGCACCTGAATTAGCTAGTAGAGATGTAGAGGTTCGCCGCCAACAATGTCCTGTATATAACAACGCATCTGGTAGGTTTAAGAATGTTGCAACTTTCTGGGGCAATTTTCCAAATATATTCTTTCCTACAGGTTGCACTGTACACTGCTTGTTAACGTAACGAACAAAAAAATCCTGCATGGGGAGTTTCGGCTTTTCTCAATGACATATATTTGTTGCAGGTTTTTGTATAACTAATGATAGTTTTATCTGAATCTTTTACAACAAAGTTCCTCTCTGTTCCATTATTGGTGGCTCCAATGTTAACAAGAAGTCTGTTGCCCAAATCAGTCACATCATTAATTGACAATTCGACTAATTCAAGTCCTCTACAAGCTCCTGCCACACCAAATATGAGTGCGACCTACAACAAAATCATTTTTAAAAGTAGGTATGGTAATTTTTGGACATACTCAGTTTTGTCATTAAAAATGTGTCATCTGAAGCTTCCTTTAGAAACGTATCAATCTGTTCTATAGTTAGTACCGTTAACTTCTTCGCTTTGTAACCAAAATTTTTCCTTTTCAGAAGCGTCGTCAATTTGTGGAATTTACTTATATCAACATTATGTTTAACGTTAAGCATAGTTTTTAACATTGAATACTGGGCCCACAATGTAGAAGCAGCGAATTTGTTTACCTTTTCATTAAAAAACACCAGCAAAGCACCTTCGTTAAAATTTTTAATTTTGTTTTCACAGCACCACTTTAAAAATATATCATACTCTTTATCGTAAATTTTACGAGATTTGGAAGGTAGTAAGTCCTGTAAAGCCTCTTCAGCGGCTTTTTCTAGATCAAATTCGTCGTACATATTTATTACCGTTTTGTAAAAAATTTTTCAAATATGGCTACCGCTGTTTACTAATTCCCATGCTAACCGACTCTTTTTTTTTTAATAGCAAGATTTCTAGATAATTTTATACAAATTTGTCACATTGACACGAACAAATTTGGAATTATTGTAAATAAAAAATAAATACTTTGGAAGTGCAAGAAATAGCGTATATACTTCGGGACCAAAGTGCCTAAATCCCTTGAGTGGTTGTTGCCCTCCGGCAACAAACCCCACTCGCGGGATTAAATGCTGCACTTTGGTCCCGCTATATATAATATACTATTTTGCACTTCGTGGATTAAAAGTACTATTTGGTTCCCCCATTTCGGGGACTGAGGTGTTACTTTTAATGTCTAGGGATTAAAAAATAATTTAATCTTGTTATGGCATTGAAACATCTGGGATTTTAAAAATAATTCATAAATTTCATTAGCCTTGAATAGTGTAGCTTCTTTGTCAAAGTGACTTTTCTAATAATTTAAATTTATCATAGATGTAATATTTTAATTTTCAGAAAATAGTATAATTATTTCTATTATTACTCCACGAAGTGCAAAAAATAGTGTAGATACCACGGGATTGAAGTTCCTTAATCCGTTGAATCTATTCGCGGGATTAAATGAGTCACTTCAATCCCTTGTTTCTAATATACTATTGTAATGATGTCAACTAGGGTATGCATGTCCCCATCATTGAATGTAACCCTTTTAACACGAGGTGTACTGATCTACAAATATAATCCTTAAAATTTTTATAAATTTAATAACTAAGAATGGGTGATAAATCCTCAAATTATATAGTGAAATACTGCAAATGAACTAAACGTAAAACGATATGTTTTATTACTACTGTACTACTTCCAAAATGAAAATTCCTAATGTAAATTAATAAGTAAGACGAAAAATTAACTACACTAATGAAATTATATACTAAAATAATACGTCGCTGAAGTTACCATCAGCTTCAGATTTGAAAAATTGTTTTTTACAGTGGACCAGATAAGTTCAACCCAAAAAAGTATAGGTACCAACATGTAAAACTAATTTAAACAAAAATAATAGAGCAAACGCCAAATACGAAGACACCTGTGCAAATACCGAATATTGCATTAAAAAGAAATGGAATAATGATATGAGTGAGAAGTAGATATTATGTTCCGTCCACAAAATGTAGTGTTGTTTATTGTTTTCTAACCTCATTTTTCGTGCACGTTTTTATCAATTGTAAACAGTTTTTTTCAAAACTCCTTCCGTTTCAACACCTTTTATTTACAAGTAAGTTGTATTTGTAATCCACAGTAATATGTATTAATATAATATATTGATTTAGTTCGTTGTTTATAATGGGTGATGCGAGTACAACGTCTTATAGTACATCAAACATTCCAGCAAAGAAGCAGCGTGTCTTATCGCAAGATGCTCGCGAAATTATTTGGAATGTTTATCAGTTTCATGAAAATATGAATGAAGGTATGTCATTATTGTACGATTAACATCTGTCAGTTTTTTCACGATTACATTTCTTTACAGTTAACGTTCTTGATATCGTTGTGAAAGCAACTGGAGTATCTAAAAGTACCGTCGTTAGAATTATTAGAGAAGGTAGTGCAATTCAACGTGGTGAAATAGAATCGTTCAAGACTTCTAATAAAAGAATGAAAACCGCACGAAGATCATCTGTCGATAATTGTGGGGAACAAACGCATTGTACACAACCGTCAATAGTAGTAATGAGACACCCTCCCCACTCCTTTTTTTACGTCACAAGCCCCGCCCCCTTTCACTTTTTTATATGCCCACGTGGGGGACCGGATTTTCCACCTTTATTTTTACTAGCTTACGTGTAGGACGTGTTTTTTCACCCCTATTTTTGCAGATCCACGTGTGAGACCGCATTTTCAACCCTTATTCTGTATATACCCTCGTGTGAGACCGTATCCTTTCTTTTCGAAGGCCCTTTTCAACCCTAATTATTTTTATATACCCTCGTGTAGGACATATTTTTTCACCCCTATTTTTGCACATCCACGTGTGACGGTATTTTCAACCCTAATTATTTTTACTCGCTTACATGAAGGACCGTATTACCCTTATTTTTATGATTTCTTTTGGGGGGGGGGTTAAACCTTATGGCTGTATTAAGGACCTTTTGACAGCTAGGACTTTTTTGTGGTTGCTAACGTGAGGACGGGTGGGGGCTGGTCTTGGCTTAGAACTGTATTTAGGGTTGGAGCTTAGGGCTGGTCTAGGGATAAGTCTTAGAGTTTGGTCTTGGTGCTGGGGCTAGAGCTAGGGATAAGTCTTAGGGTTTAGTCTTGGGGCGGGACCTGTAGCTAGGTCTTAGGGTTATTTCTGATGGTATTAAGGTCCTTTTGGTTGTAACCCTGGAGGCTGAGCAGACACATACGCATACAATAATTGCATAATTAATAAGATATTATTATTATCGGTCCTATTGTTTTAAAAACGACCAAATGCTATTGGATGATCTTTTACCTAAACGTTGTATTTCTAATAAGGAGATGAGATAGCAGTTGTATTAGGATTAATCATACGTGGGGAATTTGAATGACAGTAAAATTTAATTATAGAACACTTATTTTTATTGTCATAATTAAAAAAAATCCTCAGTGAGCTATAAAAAAAAAATTACTGACATTCCTAATGGAACAAAACATTTTTAATAAGTTAATTAATTACAGTAACAGTTTGTGTTTTCTAAAACGCATATTAAAAACATAGTTTACCTGCATTGAAATAATATCCATCCGTCCGTTAAGAATGTTGTACGCCTTAATATTTTTTAAAGAAACTTAATGCTTGTGTTTTATAACTGTAATTAAAAATCTGTAAATAAATAAAGGGTTAACACCACACTTACCAGCTCTGTACTTAAAGAACGTTTTCGAGGGACTACTTCACGAGTGATAGTCACCGCTTTGTGTTGCTTAGGTAATTAAACTTTCTAGGTTGTGTAAAAACCACCTGTAGTTAGAGTGTAAAATATACAACCTCATTGTCTTTATTGCACTTACTGCAAATGGTATTTACTTTTCTCTTAAAATAAATCGGTTTGAAAAATATTCATATTGTACGCACAAATTGTTTTATAAAAAACCATATTAAGTGTTTGGAATGTTTAAAATTCCATAACAATATGTAGTAAGAAATCACTGTTCACGTTTACTTTTAACTAATTACCGTGTAAACTGTTAAATTTAATTTAATAGTCTAAAAACCAATATAAATGGTTAATATAATTTCTTTTTAAAAACACTAAATAATAAATTTTATATAACACGATTTTAAAAAAAACACACGCCGAATTAAAAGAAAAAACAGGTATTACGCAATTCTTAATTAAAAAGTAAGGTACTAAAAAATATTTTTATTTATCAAAATAGAATGGTTGGATAACAGACGTTAAACAATATTTTAATTATCTCATCATTTAGAATTAAACATGTACTAAAATAGTTTTTTACAAAATCAATCATTGATAAACTATGTAATCTAAAATATAGAAACACTAAGACATAAAATCCACATACATCCGAATGATAGTCTTGTAGTATTTTTTTTATTGTATACGAAGCATATGGAATTCTTCTCTAGGAAATGTAAATGATATCCTTGCGGTGCTCGCCCAAAGGAATCAAAATACTCGCCATTACCATTCTCGTCAATGTAGATAGCGGTCCAATGCTGACCTGGCTTGTTTGCAGGATCCGTGTTTACGATAATTGCACACGGTCGAGGTGCGTGTTTCGGTAATTGATTAGAAGCACATACAAGCCGAAACACATTCTTCTTGTGGCTGGGGATCGATTTCAAGCATCTCAACACTTGTACGGCATACATCTTTGGAATTGGTATGTGTCCAGTCTTGTAGTAGTAGTAATGCGTTTTCCAGTGCACACATAGGCTCAGTGATGTTATTACTTAAACAGCTATATGCTTTTGCTTCCTTTTTGAACTGTTTAATCGACGGACAACCACTCTCCTCCAGGTTTACTATTGGTTTGTTAAGAAACCTTAAAAACTGTTGTTTTTCACTACCCTTAACGTGAATCTTGTTAAATGGGCGCAACACTCTCATCAGCTCCTCACGGAAATTGTTGTAATGTACATGGCCCCACCACCATTTCAACCCATGATAATTATCTTCCATAAATTTTATCTGTCGTGACATGGATCCTGATATAAAGTAGCCTCGTGATGGTTTTATTAGCATCAACGATAAATGACCGTGATCTGTAACCACGGCAATTTCTTTAGGTATGAATTCGTTGTTAACACCACTAAACCCTTGCGTGTCCAAGTATACGTCCATCTTCTATCGGTTGCTGCTGTCCACTGAAGCTTAGCAGGTTAGAGTTACCACTTTTAACAGCTAAAATCCACAACGACATTCCGATGTTTATCGATCTCGATCACATTATCGAATTCTGCATACACCAAACAGTTAACGGTTACGGTGAGCGCTTCTTCAAACCCGACTTCCAGCCGAAGGGACCCGTTTCTAACTAAATTCCAGTACGTGCTAGCGTTTGCAGACAAGTCAGGTGTTAGGTCAAAGGCCATTAAACAGTAGCCGTTGGGATAATCACTTCTTGATATATCGTTACCTTCATTCAAAAAATGAATACCCGTACCAGAGAATAAGGTGTGGTACGCTCTTACGTATAAACCATTAGCTGTAAAGTCTGGTTGTAAGGCCTTCGAAGGAATTTGTTGTCCGTCAATATATAATGACATGTAGTTAATATTGCAGTGATGAAAATTGAACGGATTTGAGGGGTAGTCACCGTTGAAGGCTTTATTTGCTACAAAGCCTACGATGCATCGTGTAGGTAACTGACCCAGGAAAACATTATCCAATGATTTTCGCTGTATGCCTGCAGGTATAGTTAACACTTTTACGTCGGTCCTTGTAACAGGATATTTTTCGGCTGTTGTTTCTAAAGCTTTAGCGTGCGCAATTAGAATAGTTGGATTGATTCGCATACGTCTCACCAGTAAACTAGCGTCTATAATTCGCGTCTTGTAATTTGAAGCGTGTGCCGCCATTAGGCTAAAGGTATCTCTTGATCGTACAAATTTAGTCTTTAACTCAACACCACTTATGAGAAACTTCTCTTGATTAAACAAATTCGAGTGCACGTAACCAATCATCTCTATCTGTTTACCGGTAGCCGCAAGTGCTTGACGTTTTGAGAAACCGTTATTTGCGTTTCCCAGTGTATTCATCTGTCCAGCTGTATCATTGTGCCACAAGGTACATCCTAGATGTGAACTTTTGGCCTCCTTTCCATAATTTAGCAACGTTTCGATATATGAACGGTAGGCGTAGGTGTTGTTTGGTCGTGACACCATCTTCTGATTTAAGTAAACCTCCACCTGTGAGAAAAGCGAATGTATCCAATTGTTTACCGGTGCTACAACATCAGCGTCTGTAAGTGCTGTATCATCATGCTTTAGAACCTTAGCTGTAATGTACAGCATAGTCTGGCTTAAATCTATATAATCGTTTCCATTTCCGGGGATTACAAATTCTATTGGGACGTCATCACTCAGAGCTGATAATGGTTTGTAAAATATCCACTCGCCACTCTCGATACTTGTCTGCGTCGATGGTAAAGCGAACAAATCCAATTCGGACTTGACGCATTTACACGATTGTGCATGTAGAAAAGCCATTATCTTGAAAATATATCGTCGTAAGCAGACTTCTTCTTAGCAACAGCTCTCAGTGGAGACTGATTATTATCGGTCAGACGTACTCTTTTATAACCCGAACCATCCATCATTTTATCGATTTTCTCATCGGCTTTACGCTTAAGGTTCCTACCTGCCTCGTGAAATCTTTCTTGAAACGAATCATTAATAGGTCGATCCTCTATGACGTGACCAAGAATATTAGCACCCGTTCTAAGAGCTTCTTTACCAATAGCCTTTGCACCAGACTTAAATAACGGTATTATACTTCTAAATATACCACCTAACCAGCTCCCTATTCCATGACCGCGTTGATAGGGCACACCTCTGTAAATAGAGCCGATACCGTTACCGGCCTGATTCATGTAATATTGCTGGTAAGGGCAAACCATTATTGTACTTTCTTAAAGTGTAGCTTCAGGCACGACGTTCCAAACTCAAATGGCATTGGAGCACCTGTATCTGTTTTTATATTAATTTCGATGTTTTCAAATTCCCGCGTCATTACCGGTATGTAGTGTGCAGGCGAGAAAACCACATCTTTATGACCCCCGTAAGCATAGTTTTCTGAAGTAATATTTATTATACGCATAAGCGGAGATAAAACATCACCCACAACTTGCGGTTCAACGATGTCGCAATAAACAAACATCTGAGTTGGTAAGCTTATCCATATACTAGCGGGGTGAGGGGGTATTGGTTCCATGGCTATGTTCTGATACGGTCGATAACCCAATTGTAAGGCTAGACGTTGTGAGAATCCGAATAGCGAGAGCCGAGTTTTTAATCTCGTAGTGACGCGTTTAGTTAGATTATGATATTCGATTGTTAGCAATTTACTTATTAGTACATGGTTATTTAGCCATCTTCAATATAAATGATCTTCTCGTTGTCGAGTTGAAAATATTCTGCGGCCTTTTTTAATATCGTTTCTAACATGTTTTCGTCGTCAGGTGGCTCTGTTCTATAATAAATTAAATTATCTGTTGCACTTACGGCTGCAAAAGAACATGGGTACTGAATTTCCGATATCCCTACAACCCACAAGCCCGTTAATCTTATTCGTTTTGGCAGTTGCGTAATAAAACTTGACGTCATATTACCTGGAAAATACGTCATAGAGCTATTACTCAATAAGGTAAGATAAAACTCCATTTTTATATATCTCTCAGCTGCGAAGCTAACACCCAGTTATTAAATTTGTCACTGTATCCACGCCACTTGACCAGGTATTGTTTATTTCGCCCACCACCCTTCTCAGCTAGAATCTTATCGACTTTAAATAGAGTATCTTTATCAACCGTAACAACTTGCAATTCTTCTTCGTAAAAGGTACCCTCAACAGGATCGTTATTAAGATCGATTATTCTATAAACTGGTGGTCTTCTTTTATCACCGTACTAATTGTAAAAACTTCATCGCTCCAATTCGTTTCATATCCCTTCTCAAAGGTGTACTTAGTTCTGGCGATTCTGACATGCTCACCGACTTTATATTTAGGATGACGTTCTGGACCTAAACCTTTCGCGTACAGGTTATTTCACACTTCCAAAATGTTTTTATCGTTTACTGCCGCGGGGGCCATCTTTATACTTGAATGAGGACTATTGTTGTAGGCAGTCACAAGTCTTTCGAGTACATCAATATATCTGTAGGAATTTTTGTAAGTGAAATAACGCCACATCTTTGTTTTCAATGTTTTATTAAATCTTTCAACTACAGATGCTTTTCCATCAGGGTTATTTGTTACATAGAAATTGATATTTTGTCTCTTGAAAAAGTTTTGTACACTGCTCGCCACAAACTCTTTGCCTTTATCCGTTTGTAGATTTGCCGGAGTATTGTCGCAATCCTTAAGAATATCCGCGAATGCTTCAATTACAGATGAGGCTTTCTTCGTTTTAAGTGCTCTCGCCCATGCTCTCTTGCTAAATACATCAATTACCGTTAGTATGTAGTTGTATCCGCTATTGTGTTTACTTAAAGTCCGCATATCACAAAGATCAGCCTGTCGCAATTCGTAAAGGTTACTCACAATATATTTATTTCGTGGAAACTTTTTTCTGACTGGTTTATGTGCCGTATAAGCTTCCTGTGTCTGCAGCCAGTTTTTTAATTCACCATATCTACCCTTTACAGCATTAGTTAAAGGTGTTATACCAGCGAACCCTGCTGGGTGGGAGGGATCATAGTATACAGCATCCATGTTATGACCGCCACGAATCCCAATCTAGTGAAAGTCCTCTTCTTCTTTGAGAGATTCTTCTCGGTGTTTCTCGCGTTTCACTATCAGCATCGTAATTCTCACCTATAGTTGTGAGGGTCCGTTCAGCGCTGGGCGATACAGAAACATCATACCTTTGCGTGTTTCCGATAAACGCTCGTGGTATATTTATTTCTTTAATGTACGTCGCAAACTGACGCCAACCGCGCGGATTTGTGATTTTTCGTTTTCTTAACGTCTCGTGAACCAGATCGATAATGTTGGAATGTGGTATGATTTCACCTTTTATTGTGACAGTGCCCCTTTTATCCCAAAAAAACATCGCTGTTCGTATTCAGTATATGTAACAAATTCGCGCCTTTTCTCTTAAATGAAGGCGGAAGCGTTGATACTATCTCGTCGTCTGTCAGACCTTTGCGTTGCAGTAAATCTCTAATATCATCAGAAACAGCGTCACCGCTAATTGTTATACTGGTGGGCTGACGTAACTGATTGGAAAAGTGTAGATACCTTTGAAAAACTTGGTTGTACTGCTGCCATTTGTCATGGTCGGTCATTTTAGTTTTTAAAATTTTATCCATATCGTTACCCAGCTGCGTTAAAATGTTGTTTTGTGTAACATCTGGTGCCTGTAAGCGCTGTATAAAGTCCATCGGTAGAATAATCATCTTCTTCAGAGTGTGGTCCATGGTTATTGAAACAGATTACCCAGAATTCCGCCGAGTAATGGTCCTAACAGCAGTGGTAGAAATGCACCACCTTTCTGTACAAGAAACTGTTTCTTCTTTTTTATAGCCAAGCGTCTTAAAGTGTGCTTATGTTGAGAGAGTCGCTGCTTCTGATCAACTGACAGAGGTACACGACCTTTTAAAATGTTATGTGCACACTCACAAATACACTCTACCTGTTTACTATCCAAACATTTCAATAAAGCGTCACGTTGTTCTCGATTAAAACGTCAGCCATTATATATGATGTAATCTTTATGACTGTGAGACTTAAACCCTTTTTTCGCTATATATACCTGGCAGATACCTTGAGGCTCGAATATGTTTGTTCTATATATTCTATATCTTTGAATAAAGGCTGCCACTCACTGTAAAACCAGATAATTTTTTCAAAACCTGTATCGCAGGCGGTTTCGATATTTTTTAGAAAATCAACGATAAAATACGATTTCCCACATCCCGACGGACCTGCAACTATCGCCGAAAAGGGGTGCTTAAATTGACCTTCCATCTTGAATCGCTAAACGATACTAAGAGATACTCCATTTTTTTTTTTTTTTTTTGTTAGTATGCTCATGCTTTTGTGTTAGTAATTACTTATTATTTGCTTATATTTATCCTATTGTGAACTGTTCAGGAGTCCTTCTCCTCTTCAGCCCTGGTCATTCCTTGTTGTTGTGTTGCGTTGTCTGGTGTTATTGTATAGTGTACAATCATGAGGTGTGATTATTTTTAGGTTAAAAAAAAAAAAAGATTTGATTTTAATTCAGTAGTGAGAGTTACTGGGTTAAGTGTGCGTGTTGTATGTGGGTGGGTTTGGCGTGATTGGTGTGCTTATCTGCATTGGCCGGTGTCTTGCTAGGGTCGTCATCCAATAAACGTGGGGATGCGGAGGGCATAAGGGATGTTATCCATGGATTCTTCTATCTCCTCTGGGAGGTCGTCGAGGAGTTGAGTAAGGATAGCGGGAGGATGTTTAAATTTTAATTTGGGATTCTTTCGTGGGAATTGGGGAAATCGGTAGTTATAGGGAGTGGTCAGGATCTCTTTGGTTGGGACGGTGTCGCCGAAAATTCTTTGTGCGTGTAATTTCTCTCGAGGGTTTGGATTCTGTGGGTGATTGGTGGTATATTGGCGTGATGGATGGTGAGGTTATTAGGGTACCTGAAGGGTAACCGGTGTATACGTCGGAAAATTCGGCGTTCACAGGAAGCTATAGAGGAAAGGTGTTTGGAGTTTATATTAGTGCATATGGGAGCTCGAAATCCATAACAGGGCGGATGTAGGTTTTATAAGTGTGCATGAGTGTTTTGGGGTGACAACCTCTGATTCTACCCGGAGGCGCCCAGTAGGTTTGCGCGGTTCCTAATTTTATTGAGGGTTTTCTGAACATCCGGGAGCCAATTTAGGGTTCTCGTAAAAGGATTCCAAGGTAGGTGATTTGATCTTGAAGAGGAGTCTTTCTTGATTCAAGGTGAGGGACACATTTTGGAGGCAAGTTTGGGGCACCTATCTTCCGTGTAATGAGGATGGCGGAATAGGATTGCTTGAGTCTTGGTAGGATTGACGGAGACTCTCCACCGGTTGGCCCAGTTGGAGAAGTTCCGTAGGGTTTTGGATATGAGGAGGGAGGCCGTTTCACTGTTCCGATTAACCGTCCAGAAGGCTGTGTCATCTGCGAACTGTGCTACGGCTACTCCGGGTTGGGTGACTTCGGGAATATCGGAAGCGAAGATAGTGTAGAGGATCGGAGCTAAGGCAGAACCTTGCGGTACGCCTGCTGTGGGTTGGAAAGGATCTGAGTAGGTTTTCCCCACTTTGACCTGGACTGATCGATCAGTCAGGTACGAAAGTAGGAGTTTGGTGAAAGGATCGGGAATGTTTAGGTTTCGGATCTTGTGCAGGAGACCGGCGTGCCAGACCCTGTCAAAAGCCTGCTTAATGTCCAGAAACACAGCCAGATTGCATTGCTTGTGGTTGAATGCTCTGGTGGTCTCTGTAAGCAGCTTCAACAAGGGATCGTGACACGTTCGGTTGGGACGGAAGCCGAATTGGCTGTTGGGAAGAAGGTCATTAAATTCTAGGTGTTCCCTGAGTCGCCTGGCTAGGATCTGCTCGAAGCATTTCCCGAGGCAACTCAGGAGGGATATAGGTCTATAGGAGGAGGGTGAGGTTAGGTCAGCGTGAGGTTTTGGTATCATGACGGTGGAAGCCGATTTCCAGTCCGTCGGGAAGTACGATAGGGTAAGGCATTTGTTATAGATGTCGGTGAGTAAACGGAGAGTTGGGTCGGGTAGGTGCCTGAGGATCTTTCTATTTAGGCCATCACGACCTGGGGCTGAATTTTTCCCTTTTTGAAATATGTGAGGACCTGTTCGGGCGTAATGGGGGCATAAAAAGGACTCTCGTTGTCGAGTTGTGGTTCAGGAAGGTTAAGGTATCGGAATTCATCCAGGCGACCCTCGAGGAGTGCCTTGAAGCGGTTATCAAACTGGGGATCATCTGGGGATTGGAAAATGGTTTGAAGGTGGTGACCAAAGAAATCGGCCTTTCCTTGGTCGGAGGAGATTAAGTTGCCCTGAAGGTCGGTTAGGTGTGATTTAGGGTTAACTTTCCTTCTGGTCAGTCTATCAAACTGTTGCCAGAAGAGTTTGCCATTTCTATAATCTAGCTGGGAGGTGGCTTTGGACCAGGAGTCTTCGGAGTGTTTGTTGGTTTCTCGCCTGATCAAGGCGTTTAGGCGATTATATTCGGTCTTGAGCCGGATCCCTGGATCGCAGGAATTGACGATAAATTCGTCTTTTCTCTTTGATCCAGTTCACAATGTGTTGTGGGAGCGGTTTGTGAGAAATGTCGATGTTTTTTAGTGGCACAGCGGTATCGACCGCTTCCGCAATTACGGAAGTTAGGTCTCTAATGGCTCTCTCGAGATCTTGGGTCGTTTGAAGATTGGGTGTGGGAAGGTTATTGGAGATGTGATCGGAGAACACATTCCAGTCTGCTTTAGAAAAATCTTTGATGACTGTATATTGAGGAGGTGTAGGAGGAGCTGGACAAAATGAAGTTTTGACCAGTAGGGGTATGTGATCGGATGTGATCGTGGTACCTAAAAAGCACTCACGATCGAAATAGTGGGCTAAGGGTTCGGATACTATGATATGGTCTATTATTGAGGCACCTACATGGCTAAAGAATGTGGGTTGTTTGTTGGCGACTCGCAACAATGGCAACTGCAACAGAGCAGATGACAGCCTGTTACCGTTGTCATTAGTCGCGGTGTCACCAAATTGGGTATGGCGGGCGTTAAAATCACCGAGGATAACGGCATTATTGAGGCTGGAGGCGTAAATTAAAAGCTCATCTGATAGGGTATTATGGCCAGGTTTGTTGTAGTAGGATATAAAGATTATTGGGGTGGGGAAGTGCACCGTTGCAGCAACGCATTCGAGATGCTGCAAATGCGCAGGAAGTTGAAAAGGATGGATGGGAAGCAATTTTTAACTAGGAGGGCGGTTCCATGTTGGCTATTATTAAGGAAGGAGTGATAGGAATTAAAGTTTAAGGAGCACTTGGGTGTGAGCTTAGTTTCTGTTATTGAGAGGATGTGTATATTATGAGTGTGTAGGAGGTGTTTAATTAGGGGGCGCTTCCGACGCACCCCCCTGGCATTAATGGTCCCTGTTAGGATATCCATTGGAAAGGATTAAGGTGTGGGTTGGCGGATTACGGCGACCTTCACCCGCGTACCGGATACGCAGGCGTTGATACGCCGTTGGAAGAAGTTCTGGGAGACCGAGTCTAGAGTTCGAACAACCCTAGACTGTCGGTCAGGGAACATGGTGAGAAGGGTGTGTGTAAGGACTTGCAAGAAGTCCTTGATGGATAAGGATTGTGTGTCGGGAGCGGGTTTAAGGTGTGCGGTGTCTTCCGAGTCGGACTCTTCAGACAGGATAGGATCGAGGGTAGCCATCTTCGACGGGGAACTGGGAGGTTCCCGACGCTTCCGGCACTGGAAGGAGTAGGTAGGATGGGCTCCCCCGCAGTTGTTACACTTTGGGTTCGCCGAGGTTTTGCACAGGGTGGATCTGTGGCTTCCGCCACAGTTAGGGCATCGGATGGATCGGGTAGGGCACTCCTCCGCGGTATGCCCCATCTGCGTGCAGGTGGAGCAATACTTCGGGAGCGGTTGAGGGATTAGGGAGGGTTCGCACATGAAGCGTCGCCCGAACATGACGACACCTTGTGCGAGGAGGTACTGGAGGGTGGTTTGGGAAGGAGTGATGATTCGGACGAGGGAGGTAGGGGTGTTAGTGGCCTTCGAGATGATACGAACGGCCTTCTTCACTTGTGGAAGATCGATCGCATCGAGGATCTCTTGGGCTAGGATGTCCTTATCTACGTGACGAATCACGCAGGAAAAGGAAGGAGCTCTAGGTGTGGTGTTTGGTGTACGGGGGCCGGAGAGTTGGGTAAGGGAAACGGTAGGTTCACCGAAATGGTGTCGCAGCCTAAGCTGCGTACCATCCGGAAGGGGAGAGGATGTCTCTAAGAGACAGGTGTGGTTGTGGTTGAACGTCAAGTTCAACCACGGAAGGTTGAGGGATTTAAAGGAGTTGAATAAGGATTTTTGGGTGGTTATGGTTTTCGGGATATTGCGGATGCAATATCTCGAGGATTGGGGGTGGGTAGGTATAGGATTGGGTGAAGCGGGTTTAGGACTCAGGGCAGGTGTAGGTGGTTGAGAAGGTGTGGCTAGGAGAGAGGGTATGTGTGCGTGTGCGGGTGTAGGTATCAGGGCAGGTGTATGTGAGTGAGCGGGTGTAGGTAAGAGTGCAGGTTTGTGAGCGGGTTTGAATGGTTTTGTGGAAGAGGTGGATCGTGTGGAGATGTAAGAGTGTGTGGATGTGGTGGATATGGAAGATGCATTGGAATGGGAGCGTGTACGTGAGGCAGGTGGAGGTGAAACGAGTGTGTGTGCGTAGGATTGTGTGAGTGGTGGTGTGGGTGGACGGACGGCGTCGGGGGTAGGGGACACAACTTTGACGGTAGCTCGGTGGCGACCTTGCTTGACCATCTCGGTTGCGTGGTTAGTAATAGGTTTTTTGAATAGATTAAGAGAGAAATAAGAATCTGTTTATGAGAAGGCCGGGTCTCTGCCAAGGTGCAGCCTCACACCCCGAGGAAAAAAGGCTTGGAAATCAGAGACCCAATACGAAACGGTGGAAATACACAGTTAAATTAAAACAAGAAAGTAGTTAAAGTAAAATGATTTATTAATGATACCTTTAGGCTACTAGAGTTGTCCTTGACCCGACGACGATCCTGCGGTTGGCAGTGTTCTAGAAGTTCCTGGAATTTTCCGCTGCTGCTGCAATATTCCGGCGGCTCCTGCTTGCGGCTAGGCTGTGGCCCTCTTCTGATGACCGCTCCTTCGTATTATCTGTATGCAAGCAGTGACAGATCTACCTCCAAAGCGGCGAAGATCACGATGCCGGAACCGGAACGATGAGCGAAAACGCTAGGTTCTTTTTCGAAGTTAAGCGATTGCAATAAAAATCACAAAGCGCTTAAGCTGGGTAGAGGCTTACGTTTGAAGGTTCAAACTGCTCTGAGAGATACTCCACGAGCAGCTTCGTTTAAATAGACAAATGCCTTGCGGGCTAATAGTTGTGTTTGTGAGTTTCCGTTTTTTCGTGTTTGCGCATTTGTATGCTAGCGATTTTTTTTCGTGTTTACGAATTTTAGTGATTTCGTATTTGCTTGTTTTTTCGTCTGCACTTGTTTTTGAAATAGACAAATGCCTTGCGGGCAAATAGTTGTGTGTGTGTGTGTGTGTGAGAGAGAGAGAGAGAGAGAGATAGCGTATCTTACAAGATACAATTTAAAAGAGCACAATTGCCTAACCTCCAGGGGTTACAACCAAACTAGCTACAGGTCCCGCCCCAAGACTAAACCCTAAGACTTATCCCTAGCTCTAGCACCAAGACCAAACTCTAAGAATTATCCCTAGACCAGCCCTAAGCTCCAACCCTAAATACAGTTCTAAGCCAAGACCAGCCCCCACCCCCAGTCCTCACGTTAGCAACCACAAAAAAGTCCTAGCTGTCAAAAGGTCCTTAATACAGCCATAAGGTTTAACCCCCCAAAAGAAATCATAAAAATAAGGGTAATACGGTCCTTCATGTAAGCGAGTAAAAATAATTAGGGTTACCCTATAGGGTTGAAAATACGGTCTCACACGTGGATGTGCAAAAATAGGGGTGAAAAAATATGTCCTACACGAGGGTATATAAAAATAATTAGGGTTGAAAAGGGCCTTCGAAAAGAAAGGATACGGTCTCACACGAGGGTATATAAAAAATAAGGGTTGAAAATGCGGTCTCATACGTGGATGTGCAAAAATAGGGGTGAAAAAACACGTCCTACACGTAAGCGAGTAAAAATAAGGGTGGAAAATCCCGTCCCCCACGTGGGCATATAAAAAAGTGAAAGGGGGCGGGGCTTGTGACGTAAAAAAAAGGAGTAGGGAGGGTGTCTCATTACTACTGTCAATGCTATCTGTAATATTATTAAAGATGACGAATCCATTGGTTTCTCTGGGAAGGAAACGTCTTTAAGAAGATTATTAAATAAAATAGGTTTTAAATTGACGAAAACCGTTGACAATCGTAAATGTTTAATGGAACGATACGATATACGATCTTTACGTTATGCTTATATACGAGCAATAACAAAGTATCGAAGAGCAGGATATACATGCATTGCATACAACGCCACATTCCTGGGTAGATGATTCCAACGAAGGTTTAAAATGTCGAATCGGTAAAGGTCAACGTCTTATAATAGTACATGCTGGTGGTGAAATGGGATTTATCAATAATGCCCTCTTAGCTTTTAAATCGGGCTCAAAAACAGGTGATTATCACGATGATATGAGCTTTATTAATTATAAACGATGGATTGAGCACCAGTTATTACCGAATTTGCTCGATAAGTCAGTTATTGTTATGGATAATGCAAATTATCACAACACGGTAGCAGTTAAACATCCAACTTTTATCAGTAAAAAAATGGAAATAATAACTTGGTTACAAGAACGAAGGATCGTACATGATGAATCCCAAACAAAAGTGGAGCTGTATGATTTAATAAAATGTAATAAACCGAGCTACAAGGAATATTCAATTGATGCTATATTTGCGAAACATGGTCACTCTGTATGTCGACAACCTCCATACCACCCGGAAATAAATTCAATAGAAAAAATATGGGCCATTGTAAAAGCTTGGGTGGATAACTCGTGAAAATTGTTCGATGGATTTGAAGAGCCACTGGCAAGAAGTGTGCCGTCATGTTAAAGAAATTGAAGAGGAATACATTAATAAAGAGCATATTATGGATGTCGTTTGTGAGGAATTGATTATGCGTAGGAGTGGAGACTCTTCGGATGAATCTGATTTTATATCAGATTATGATAACGAAGAAATAAGTGTAGAGGAATTGTGTAATATTTTATTGTATTTATATTGTTAATTTCACATTGCACATGTGTTGTTCATGTTTTTAGATATGTTTCTAAGACACTTTAATTTCTTAAGCACTTTTTAAACACTTAGTCTATGATCTACCAACATAACGTCTTCGTACCATAACCCTTTTTATAGTTCGCAGAGTTTTTATGCATTGTACCAATTGTTATACATGTTCTACACATTAGGATTATTGTACTTCATGTAATCAATATCTGTTGTGTTTAATTGCTTAATTATATTGATTTATATGTGAAATTTCTTATTTATCTTTAACACACTAATATGTATCGTGTTGACCTTTTTAACATTCTATTGCCATAGCTCAATGTTTTTTATGAATACAACATCATTGTGCAAACCCCATAAAACCTGTTTTGTTGTATAAAAACCATCTGTTTATATTCGTATACTATATTTTCCTCATAACCAATTATATAACTTCTTCAACTTTATTTGAACTTGCATACTATCTAATATTTGAATTCGATAAAACTCTACCCCCTCTATTACACCTATTTATAACCATCGCAATATAAAACTGTTTAGACACGAATTATTTACCCTTAGAACTGTGGTTAATAATTAAAATACGAATTACAACATTTACGAGTAAATTTATGAACAAGTAATATAATCTTATATTTCACTTTTCACAATTAAATAAATGTTTTTTTTTTGTTTAAATAGCCCTAATTATAAAAGATAAACATCATAATTAAGAGGTTATTAACTAAAAAATGTACAAAACGTAACTTTTACTTTTCTTAAAAAAACTACAATTTTCCGGTTGAATACTACACGGTCACGTGATTTTTTTCGCGTAGTTTGGTGTCTTCGTATTTGGCGTTTTTTCTACCAAACATGTTATCCAAACAAAACATGAACTAATTCCCTTCACGCAATCAATCAAACAGTATAGTAAATTATAAGTCACAGCCTTTGTAGCGGACCCCTTACTCTGAATAATTGAATAACATTTATTTAAAATTTGAAAATAATCGCATCCAAAGAGGGAAAAACTGGCCCTTCGTAGGTATTACAATAATAGTCCGTAGAGGGTGTAACGAATTTTAACAGTCCAGCTCTTCAGAAAATATGGAGCTTCAGGTAATTATTGACGAGTTATTAAGGTTTTCATATCAAACGTAATCCAGTTGTTTTATTTTTTGGTTTGGCAGCATTGGCATTACAGGGTGGTAGCGAGGAACGGAACAACTCTATGTAATCCAGTATGTAATGGATAGGGGAAAGCATATAATGGAACAGTTTGGAAAAGCATTAATTAAGGCACCTAAAACCCGTAAATCGAAAGTTGATAGATGAGAGTGTTTCACCCGTTATATTACATTCTATTGGAATTTTATTTGTGTTCAATCATCAAAGCAGAACGAGTTGTATAGTTGCCGCAGTGAATTTATGTAGATCCTCGTTCGTAAATGTAAGCACGATCGATTGGTGAAAAATAGTAGAGGTATCAGTTCTGAACCCAGAATAAGCCTGTATGGATGGAGTCAAGGAGAAAAGTAATCTACCCTATCTATGAAACATCTGGCTCTAAGAAGTAACATCATTAATTTCAGGGAAATGTAGAGAACAATGAAATTTACGTTTTCGGATGAAAAAGGAAAAATTAAAACAAAAACAGTGAAATTCGACTTAAGAATTAGACGAACACCAAACAGAGATATTCTGGACGATTGTTAAATAGTGGAGGAAAATGTGACATAACAAAGAATACTTTTTATGCCGCCTAACCCTTTTTTAACGCAGTATATATTACTATTACTGCATTAAAAAGTTATACAAAACTGAGATTACATTTCCAAATATACCTCGTCTAAGGTGTAGGGCACAGGATACTCAAAATCGCATGTCTTCGATGTTGTAGAGCTCACAATACTTATCCACAACGCTAAAACCACTAAATGTTTTAATGCCATATAATTATTAATTATAATGTAACAGATATAACTTAATAATACGAAAACGATCATCATCAATTTGGGTCAGTTTTTAAATTAATATTGATATTGTTACGGCATCTTGTAAGGTAAAGAGTGCCGTAAGGTATTCCCATTTCATATGCTTTATTGGATCTGCACTCGTTCTATATCTTAGACATTCGTCATTTGTATGTCTAGTATCGTAAATGTGTCTTAATTCAGTTTTATATTGATTTATTATTAAACAGTATTCGATATCCAACCAAGTAATTGACTTTGCAAATTTGGAAGATCTGAAAGGATTCAAGTCGTTGTTGATGCAGTATTGACAATTGAAAAAAAAATTGGCATCATCAATATTTTCTACTGTGAGACTAATATTGCTACACTCTTCCACATGCAGCCATCGTTGGTAAGTGCTGCATTGTACGAGTTTTCTTGCTTCGCTTTCTTCTCCACAACGCATGTAGTTTTCATACATATTTTGAGATGTGATAATTAAAGCGCGCTGAATACTTAATCGAAATGTTTCTGGATCGAAATAATTTCCTGAATCGTCGAAAACTGAATGAATGTTATTTTTTTTGGACAACAAATGAATATAATAAATAACACAAACCCCACAATTAACGTTATCTACTTGCTGATGATATTTGGGCGTATTTATAATTTTCCATTTATGCATGTTTAATTTTGCTGTCCCTAATAGATATGTATTCTGTAATTTTCTCGATTATCATCGCTTTGTCCAAATCGTACGAATCACTGGGGTTTAGAATGTACACACTTGTATTCATAAGGTCCAAAGCGATCAAAACCCAGTGCAATTGTTTGTCATTATATGGCAACAAAATATATGTAACTTCGTGAAGATTTTTGATATAAGGATCAAATTTGGTGAAATTCGTTGGCTTTTGGTTAAATAGAATCTATGTAGTAACAGTATCAATATAATACAAACATTTGTTATTGTTGAATAAATATTCTCCAACCCGGTGTATATAACAAAAAAAAAATGAATTGTGTTGTTGTAGTTACGGAAAAAATGTAACACGAGTTAGTGTAGTTTTTCACAAATAATTAATAATTTATTTTAATTTTACGAAAATACAAGCTCAATCTCTAAATATAATCATATCTTAAGCTTCAAAAATATCTCTCGCATTCTCGCTTAAATTATGTGCACATTTAAGTACTATTTGCGTTTGTAAGAATTTCACGAATGCCGTTAGGGTCGGACATTGTGTAATATTAGCGTAGTTTTGTATTGAAGATCAATTGTGTTAATAAAGAAAGTGTTTTCTAAAACCCGATGATCCTTCGTGTGTTCTCAAATAAAGTAAGAAGTGTAGGACTGAAATCCTACATTTTTGGTCCCATCGGGCAGGATAAATCAGTTACGATTTGGTGAGTCGCAGTCTTTTAAGGAAACCGAATGCAGTTTAATTTGAAGGTGAACTTTCAAATCTCCAAGAAGAACTAAGTGAATTTTCAACTTTCCAAGAGGATTCAGGTATTTTCCCAAGTACTTCACAATAAAGAACATTTTGTGTTTTACTTTTATATTAATCTTTATTGCGCTATATTTTAATTTACTTAAAACGTATTTCATAAGGTTCAATTGTCACAATGGATATGTTAAAATTAAAATCAACTCGCACAAGTGCTAAGACTCAAATTACTAGAATTCATAATTGGGTTTTGCAAGATGCATTTATGAAATATAATACTGCTCAAGATAAAATTGAAAATTATTTAATTGATATAGAGGATCAATCAGATCCTGAGGATAGGAACGAGATCGAAATCAAATATTTTGATACTCTTGCTGCAATTAGAAATTCTAATAATAATATTTTCTCTGATAGTCACGTTCTCCAAATGACAATGTCAATATAGCCTCTCACTGTTATCCCAAAATAAAATTGCCGCAAATTAATGTAACTCAATTCTCTTGTAATTTTTCTGAATGGGACAAATTTTTTTTGATCTGTTCACCTTGCTTACTGATAAAAATAGTCAATTTACAAATGTTGAAAAATTTTATTATTTAAAGACATTGCTAAAAGGTGAAGCTTTAATTATTGTAAATTCATTAAAAGTGAGTAGTCATAATTTTGTTACTGCAATTTCACTGTTAAAGGAAAGATTTGAAAATAAAAATAAAATCGTGAATTCTTATTTTAGTAATATTTTAAATGCCCCAATTATAACAAAGTGTAATCCACAGAATTTGAGAGGGTTTGCCACTACTTGTAAAAGTAATTTAGAGTCATTGAAAAACTTAAAACTCGAAGATAAAGAAATTCTCGAAGCATCATTAATTTTCAATTTTCAACAAAAGCTAGATTATAGTTCTAAGAAAATATTTGAGGAAGAAAGAGATATTAAAGCGTTGCCTAGGTTAGATGAGTTTTTCGAATTTCTAGAAAAGAGATGCACAGTATTCGAAAATCTATCTAGTCTTGATATTAAAATAGAAAAAAAGTTTATTAAAATATCATTACATTGCAATAATTTTAATCGTAACGTGCAAAAACAAATCATATTTTGCTCCGGTCTGTCTTATTTCGACGCGAGATCATTTTGACGCGACACCATCTCGACGAGACCTCTTCTCGACGCGAACTCATCCTTTAAATAACCACCTTTTGTATTATTGATTCATTCAACGGTATAATATAAATCGGACCGTCTTATTTCAACGCGGTCACATGGACGCTCCTGTTTCAACACCACTATTTCGACGTTTCGACGCGAACTTATCTCTTCCCCTCAGAATCACATATACGACTATTATTATAATTAATAGACCAAGCGGTATCTGTTTTGGGTGGGATGTTTTCCATATGACCGAAATTTTTTGCTTTAATCGCTCCAAAATGGTACTAGTAATAATAATTTCACTATGCGCGGGTCCAAAGACCTGTGCTCAAATTTTTATTAAACAAAATGTTAAAAAAATATGAAAAATTTTGCTTTTTTTATTCTTTGAACTAGAATATCTCAAAAGCTATTAATTTCAGAGTAAAGTTGCAAAGGAAAAAAAATCGTAATTTCACTTTAAACAAGAAACAGGTAATTTAAAATCGAGAAATACATTCTTAGTATTGCAAAAATAGCAAAAAACAATGAAAAAATGTAAAAAAAACAAGTATTTTTGAAATTTCTTTTTCGAATACTCATAAAAAGGTCTTAATACTTTTTGTATGGTACACCACACCAATTTTGATCGGTCTGATAGTTTTTGAACAATAATTTTGCAATCTATATTTTGGAAAAAAATTACAATTCTTTAAAAATAAACAGAGCCTAAACTAAAACCTCTAGATACTTGAAAATTTAATCACATATAAAAGAGTACTCAAACTCTCAAATGTCTTTTGAAAAATTGAAATCCATTACTTAGGAGAGCCATAGCAATTTTTTAAACATTTGTGTAAATTTTGGGCTTATGAACAATTAGAATAACTTTGCGAATTATAAATTTTTGTTATATTTGAACTTATATTGAAAGTATTCGGAATTATTTGTTTAAAAGTTCCAAAATTGAAAAATTTAAAAAAATTAGTAATATAGGCTTAAACATCAGTGTTTAATGTTGTATAAGATATAAAAATAAATACAAATTAAGAATATTTTTTATTTTATTTATTTTTAAGTGCTGTGTGTTTTATGTTAATACCATAGAAAATGTAATCATTTTACTTAAATTTTTTTTTCATACGAATTATATTTTTGATTTTTTCTTATTTTTATATGTTAAGAAGCGTCTTTCTGAATACTTTCAATATAAGTTTAAATATAAAAACAATTTATATTTCGCAAAGTTATTCTAATTGTTTATAAGCCCAAAATTTACACAAATGTTTAAAAAAATTGCCACGGTTCTCCTAATTAATGGATTTAAATTTTTCAAAAGACATTTGAGAGTTTTAGTGCTCTTTATTATGTCATTAAATTTTCAAGTATCTAGGGGTCTTAGTTTATTTAGGCTCTTTTTTTAAAATATAAATTGCCAAATTATTGTTCAAAAACTATCAGACCGATTTTAATGAAATTTGATGTGATGATTGATCATACCTGTTATATGAGTGCGCGAAAAAAAAAGATACATTTTTTCATTGTTTTTCGCTATTTTTGCAATACGAAGAATGTATTCTTCGATTTTAAATTAGCTGCTTCATGCGTAAAATTTAATTACGGACTTTTATCTGAAATAAATAGCTTTTGAGTTCAAAGAAAAAAAAGCAAAATTTTTCACGTTTTTTTAACATTTTGTTTAATAAAAAATTGAGCACATGTTTTTGAACCCCCGCATAGTGAAATTATTATTACTAGTACCATTTTGGAGTCATTAAAGCAAAAAAATTCGATATGGAAAACATCCAAGCATGGGTATTTTAAAACATACCGTCTGGTCTAAAATGCCATTTCACATTTTTGTAAATAAGTCGTAATTAAAATGAAAAAAAAAACACTTGTGCTGTATCAATTTAATCATAAATGTCAAATGTCGAGGAATTATTTGCATTATTTTCCTGTTTACAAAATACCTTAAAAGTAAAAGAAAATATATGAAAAACCTTAATCCATAAGAAAATTGTGTGCTATTCCTCTTAGGTATTCTGTGTTCTCGCGATTTTCGCAGTCTTGAGCTAATGCCAAAATACGTCGATCTGCCAGCCCATACCCTTCAACGTTTTCTTGGTGCATCATCACCGCGAACAAAGCGCTCATAAACTTGGTCAATAGATTTCTGAACACCGCGAATCCCATCAATGGATGATCTACACCAAATTCAGATTGCAAGCGTCTATGTGCCGCTTCAGTATAATTATTTGTGCGTGATTTATTATTTAAGGTTCTCGTATAACAGGACCAAATTCTAGAATCGAATAGACGTCGACGCTGCATTCTACCAATATACGTGTCCTCAAAATAGTCAAAAATTGGTTCCAATTCATTCGGCAATGAATTATTTAACGCTTGCAATCCGTTTTCCAGGTCATTACTTGGGACAAACGCAAGAGCAGCAATCATGCGGGCATGAAGTGCAAAATCTCCTTTATCATTGTACCGACTTATGAGGCGTTCTTGTATCAATTTTCTCCTTAAATTCTTCACTAAGTGGAATAAACACTCATTCAACTCCGCATGAGGAAAATTAGATTTGAAAGCATTAATTACAGCCAGTTCAAAATCTAGAGATGTCTGAGACGGTTGGAAATTTGGCCAAGTATTACAAATTAAATGCTGGTGTACGTCTCTTCTGTTTTATTTGACAACAGTGCTTATAAAATGGGTAAAACGAAACCACCACGTTCTGCCATTATAACAAAGATCAGAAAAAACGATTTACACAACTCAAAAATTCATGTAGATATGTATCAATCAAATTTATGTTTTGAATTTATCGTATGAATAAAAAAACCTAATATGTATTTAATTTTAATTTTACGTATCATCGAATAATAAAATTAAAGCATAATGAACTTTTAACATGACATTCTTTATAAGAATAACAGATCACATCACTAAAGGATACTCACCTGTTGAAATAAGTTGGGGGTAAATCGAAAAGTCCCATCAACGTAAATTTTTCTTACGTGCATAATCCACGTTTCAACACTGGCTTTACCAAAAATGATAATTCTCATGTCGTCACCAAATCAAGAATCAGCAAGTAAAAAATTGTCTTCTCCATTATTCTTGTAATTGTCAGGTACTACAATAGATACGCGATCTAGAGGTTGTGCTAGTGCTGCATTAACCAACTTTCGGGAACGTTGAACTATTTGTCGCACAGCATTTTGAATTGGAAAACTACCCATAGCTCCACCCGACATGGTTTGGGTGATATTGGTACGGATTTGATTTGGGATTTCTCGAGTTTTGATAGCTCTACGTTTAATTGCGTTAATTGTATGCATCACTTCGACCCGCGCAGCATCACTACCATGACAATGCGTACTGACAATCCGAACAAACTCGTCACTTACAGCGTCTGTATAAATACGACCTTTACATCGAATATATTTATTTAGTTCAACATCACACCGCCATGATTTTTTTGTACCATTAGCAACTAACTTATTGAAACAATACAGGAATCCATTGTGTTAATTTTTTCCCTGTTGCGAATTGAACGTATCATTGTGAACGCAATTTAATTAATCGTAAGGCACGCGAAGAACTGCTAAATGCAAAATCGAAACTTGCATATTTCTGCAAAATTATCATCCTCCCCTTTCATATATTTGAATTGTGGGTTATTAGAAAAGATTATTTTCAATTGTATTTAATCCCTTAATTTGCATTTTTCGTTAAACGCAGATTTAATGGAAACACCTTTGCTAATGTTTGTTTAATGAGACTTCAGTATCAGTAAGAATTTTTTTCTTTGTTTATTGACCCGTTGATTGACAGATACTGTGAATGAGGATTACGAGTGTAAGAGGTATAAGAACTTACTTGAGATGTAACAAATTGTACATTTATCGAACTGTTATATTGATATATATATATATATATATATATATATATATATATATATATATATATATATATATATATATATATATATATATATATATATATATATATATATATATATATATATATATATTTTGTCACCCAGTAGAAATTCAAATATAAATTTCAATACATTTAAAGTAAAATTTACCTTATTTTATAAATTATATTGTAATCACTTTTATATCAAATTATGAATGCATTCCATAGATTATTTATATAATGCGCGCTTCCTTTTAGTAACCTACTTAAGAAAAATCACGTACATTATTTTATGTAGAACAAGTAACCACAATATGGACTTTTTGTACGTCGGCCCAAATTTACACGCGCTAGATATTTCGTAATTATAGGAGCGGCAGGAAACAAATACGTCAATAAACAATTAGTATAAGTAGAAGTAGAAAGGGTGTTAGAGGGATTATTAATTAGCAAGTAGACTTGTAATTATTAATTGTTGTTGTTAGAGAATTAATTGTTAATTGTTGTGTCATCAGAGCAAGCATTGTACAAGATGTACCAGGCAATGTAAGAACTATTTTTTATTATATATATTTTGTTATTGCTTTTATTGTTGTGTTTTGTAGTGACCATGTCTTAACTTTAAACCGCTCATGTCTCCCCAAATCCCCAAAGAGATTCTGGTTGAAAGTCACAAAACCTCTTGCAACCTAATCTCTGAGCTACGCATAAATCAACCCCGGAATATTGCGAAAATTGTAACAAATGGTGGAGCCCCAATATGGTGACAAAAGGCGGAGACGCCTTATGTCATTAAATTAATATTGTGACAATATATATATATATATATATATATATATATATATAGTACTGATCTTTAACACCCTCTCCTAATATAAAACTTTAACTTTAAAAAAAACGTACTTTAATTATATTTTAATTAAAATTATTTAATTATTATTGTAATTTTTATTATATTGGCTAAAACTCTAAATATAAACATATTGATAATATATTCGTCGGTAGAACATGAGACTCATCAAAAGGGATAGGGATCTAAATTTAGAAGAAACTCTACTTTAAAATTATAAAATAAATGATTATGAATTGGAATTATATTGCTTGTTTGAATACAATAATCATAGTTAATATGATTAAAGTACATTGAGTTAATGTCCTATTTATTTTTATATTATCTAAATTGATTAAATAAATTGAAATATAATTTTTAATTCGCATCAATACCTGTGTTACACCCTGTACATAACAAAATTCTTTTAAAAATATATGTGGGCATGCGCTGTGAATACGCAAACATATGATTCGACCACGACTAAAAGTGAAATTCGACATACAAGTACGTATAACTACGTTTGAATAAACAACAATTAATATAAAACATTAAAATTTTTAGAACAAATAACATTCCCTTGGGACATGCATACCTGTTGTTGCACATCAAGATTATTACAAAGGATGGAAATTATGAACATAACAATAAGGTATCAATGTCAACAATAAAGTACTCACATACAATGTCCTCCTTTTGTGGGTTACTGCTATTGAAGTTGATTGAAGACAACAGCTCCTGCGAACTGCAATTCTGCTCCTCGAACATCCAAATTTTTCTTTTAAATGAACAGCTTATTCATTTAGGTAAGTTTCACTATTATTATTAGAATACTGACGAATCTTTATTTTTAGGCTCATCACTTCTTTTTAAATTAATTTCAAAACAAGTTTTGAAAAGCATGGATCGTTGAAGGTTGTTGTAAATTAAACACACTTTTGATTAACAAGGTGTATAATGATAAAAGCACGAAGCTAACACAATTAGATATCCACACCAACATAAACAATAGAAATTTAAAAACGAACAAAGTCGAAACTGCGGAAATATTTTTATAACTTATCGAAAACTTCCGATTTGAAATTTGAAAAGGTAAACTAACCTTAATTTATTTATTTCACGAACAAAAGACTATCACTTGTTTTCGTGACCACTTCCGATACTAAATCGCACTTTGTTATTTTACCGAAGTGACGTTAATTTGTTTTAAAAATTATTTTCAAAAAATTTGGCAACAGCTTACTTTGGCAAGATGTTGCTAAAGATGAAAATCAAGAGAGTTTGTAAATCTATTGCACTTGTATATATACGATTTTGCTCGACAACCAAATCATCGAATGTTTTCTATAGTTACGAAGAATATTCCCTGTATTCTGATTGGATACTGTAATTTTCACATTACGATAATTCTTTAAAGCCCTATAACTTTCGCCCGTTTAACATTTCTTAAATCTAAAAACATTTCCAAAATCTACATAATTTTGTCTATAATTTGAAACCAAACACGGACTAAATACTACACTTAATAACTACGTTAATTTTACACCTATTTATAGACTTTACACTAATTCTATGAATTTTACAGGCCTGGAAACTACCTCTACATGAATAGGGGATACAACTACACCCAAATATCCATCTTAAACATGCCTACGGCCAATTTGAGAGGAAAATTATTTACATTCTATCAATACTCTTAAAATCTAAAATTAACAAAAATGATCATAAATATAAGGAATTATAACATAAAATTGAGGCTACCTTACTATTTTTGCCTCTAGTAATTTATTTTATATAAATTGTCTCAATTTGAAATACTTTTTACAAAAATTTATATGCGAGGAGAAAACATAACCTCATTTTGTTTTTATACTTTTAATGTTAAATTTCGCACTTTTAAACACAATAATTGTTAATGTAAGTGTTTAAACTTAATGTTTAAGTCACAAATTAATTTATTTTACCACTTTCGTAGGTTCAATATGTTCTTCTACGACTAGTGTCGGAATGTTGTCAATCACTAGTTTAATGTCATAAACCGTTGATTACACACAATAATCCCAGAGCTGCTGCTTAAATCATGTTTTATAGTTACTCACTAATGTTCTTGTTCTGTTTTTCATAATTTTGCACTAGTATGTGTTTAACGCACTAATATGAATGTTTTCACTAATCTTGGCTTCGTACATGTGAATTGCGACATTGATACAAGCCTAATTCTAGTTTTAACAATATCTCTGTCAACTACAACCTGTATTACATGTCGTTGGGGAATATTGTTTTAAATAAACTTACAAAACTAAATGAAAACTTGAATTAACTCAAAACGATAACAAACATATTCTATACTTCAACGTACTGTGTTGTCGATTACTTATACTAACATTATTAAAATTATATTAAGAAATATTTAAATTTTTCAAACATCTCAATTTTTATTAATCATTCTTATCTAGAATTATTTAATGAAATGTACCATTTCGTACTAACTAAATTATAACTTCACTATGCAAATTACATAGCTACTTGCACGTAATTTGACTAATCTCAATATATATATATATATATATATATATATATATATATATATATATATATATATATATATATATATATACAGGGCCGCCTTTGGGAGCTGATCCTATGAGTATCTGCTAAACTAAACTTACTATAATTTTGAAAATTTGGTGACAGGGTAATGATGTTAGGGCTAACTCATCTAAAATATTTTCACGTTCGTACCACTTCTGGTTATACCGGAAGTCGGTACTTAGTCGCTTATTTTAAATGGAACACCCTTATATTAATAAATTTTTGGATTCTATGTCGAATTTTAAAGTAAGTTTGTTAAATAAACTAGATACGAAATTTCAGTCGTTTTAAAAAACATTTTTCTAAAAAATTGACAGATGCGGTCTTAGTAATAACTCGTTAATTGTTCCGTTTCTGTCAAACAATTTGAATAAAACTTTGAGGTGTTGTAGGCAAAGGTTTATTGCAACAGTCTGCAAAAATGACATTTGTATTTTTAATAAAAATAAAATTATGAATGTCTAAACTTGACTATCAAAAAATGCAAGTTACTCAAAAAAATCAAATGGAAACCCTTATTTTTTATTACTCAGATCGATTTAACGTCAAAAATTAAGGTAAGTTTGTTTAAAACTTTATTTGCCTAAACGTAACAGTTTCATACTTATTATCAAAAAAGTCCCAATTTTAAAATTTGTGATAAAAATGAGCTACATGCTTAAATCTAGTATTCCTTGTTCGTGGTCACCATGGAAACCAAATAATTGAGAATTGAAATAAAGAAAAATATTTGAAAAAGTTACTGCAAAAAATTATAAAAATTGATAATTTTGTGATTCAAAAGTAATTTTTGCCTAATAGAAATGTTCTAAGCCATTTTTTTCAAATTCGATATACAACATAAGTGTAAAAATTTAATACTTTATGAGCAAATCGAAAAAAACTACTTTTTACTGCGGAGGTAGTAACTACATACTTAACTGTGCATTCTTACACGATAAAGTCGCTTATTTAGTATTTCTTGCTCGTGATCAAATGTAAATTAATTTACAATAAATGTTCAAAATGTTGCCCATTAGACGCAAGACATTGTTGAACCCTTCTTATAACGGCTTCATTTGTAGCCCTTTGGATTTCTTGTGGAGAAAGAGAATTGAAGGCATTTTGCACTCATGCAATGCAATCTTCTTTAGTCGTTAGTGGTGTAGTATAAACAATATTTTTAATTCGACCCCAAAGATAAAAATCCATTGATGTAAGATCAGGTGACCTAGGTGGCCATGGAAAGAGACCATTATTGGCAAACCAATGATCTTCAAAAATTTTATAAAGTTTCATGGAAACAGCATTGGTGTTGTGAGGGGGCGCACCATCTTGTTGGTACCATAAATTTTCCTTTTCCAGATTTAATCGAGGTTGAATTAGAGTGTTTAATATCTCAAGATAATTTTCTCCGAGAAATTAAATTTGTAATCATAAATCGCAACAATCAACTATTTTAAACCACTCAAATTTTCGTTGTACAAATACACGTCAAAGATTTCGTTATTCCGAATAGCACAAAATACGTTAAAATTCCAAATTTCCTGAAAATGACATTCGCGAATTGGATTGCTATTTTCGTTATTCCAGTAATGCGTGTTTCGGCGGTTAAATATGCCATTTTTGTAAATTTAGATTCGTCCGTCCATATGATATTATTCAAAAATTAGGAATTTCTTGCATTTTGAGCAAAATTGTTTCACAAAATTATTCGATACGTTTCAAGAAATCCGCTTCTTTCAAATGTTGAACTAATTGTAAACAGTATGGTCTAAACTTATGTTTCTTAAGAATTCTTCTGATAGTTGTTGGTGTTAAGCCAATATCTGTTTTCGCGTCGTTTATGTGATCAATGTGTTTATTCAGCAAAATTCAAGGGCCGTTTAAAGCAACATCTGTTAATACACTTCTCAACCACTAATTACAATTGTGATCAATGTGATTATTCATCAAATTTAGAACACAATTTAAAAACACATCAATTAATACACACTTACGCCCGGTATTATCAACTTTATTTAAAACTGTATTTAGTTAAAACGGCATTTAGTTAAATGCGCATTTAAACGGTGTAGCTGTATTACCAAGCTTCCTTCAAGCACTTTTAACTAAGTGCTAATTTTAAAAGGGTTGGCAACAGTTGTAACTATTAGCCTAATGTAAACCTGGTTATTCTGTCACCATTTTCAAATTATTAACGAGTTTCTTGAGAAGTACAGCGGTTGGTTTTTATGGTTTTATTTCTATTCTCGTATTTTTGTGTTGTTTCTATTTTCTGTTTTGTTCTATAGTAATTAATCATTTTGTAGATAGATTTAACTGTAGTTTAGCTGTTCTTAGAAATAATTTTAGAAATTGTAGTGGTTTGGTATATCTTTAATTAATTATACTTATGGTGGAAGTAGTTTTTGTAGTATAAACATAGCATACTGTATAGCATTTTACTAATAGAATTCTTTAATTAACTTTCTTTACTAACTATAACTTTTATTACTAACAAGCATGACTTCAAAGAGAGCTCGTGACAAAAATTTTACCGATCAAGACGCTATTGATCTTTTAATTTTAATTTTCATTCACAAAATGTCATTGAAAACAAACAAACAAATGCAACTGTCGTCAAAGAGAAGGTATGTTTATTTTAGTTGTTAGTATCATTTTATTATTAAATCATGTTAGTCATCCATTTGGAACCGTATCACAGAACAATTTAATGCCAATCATTCTTTTCTGTAAGATCTACAATTCAGTTATCTTTAAAGTATGAAAATCTGAAACATCAAGCCAGAAAATATGCAGCTGATATGAAGCAAGAACTGTATAAAACCAGTGGTGGATGTTCACAAACAACACCTAATGTAATATTAGACAAAATTCTAGAAATTATAAATATAAAAACAGTAGAAGGCGAGATAAATATGTTTGATAGCGACAACATGGTTGAAGTTATTGAAGATAATACTGAGACAATGCAAGAAATAGATTTAAACAGCATTTCTATAGTAGCACCAGTGGAAGCAACAGTAGAAGTGTTGCCTTCATTATCCATGGCAAACATTGCCAGTTTTACACACAAATGAACCACCATTAGAATTTGTTCAAGCTACAGCTCCTGTCACTCCAAAACAAGCAATGCAACGAAAAGGTCAGCTATTGAAATGAAAGAGGAATGAAGTAAAAGAGGTGGATAGTGTTTTACAGGCAAAAGAAAACATGTATATAGCAAAAACAAAATTATTGGAATGTGAGCAGTTACAGAAAGAAGAGGATCTAAAAATAAAAGATTGCAAAAGTAATTATTAGAATTGGAGTTAATAGAGAAAGAGAGTCACAAGAAGTATGGTTAGTCTTATTAAAAGAACAACTAGAAGAAAAAAACTACAAAATGAAGAAAGAAGACATGCACTAAATAAGAATTATTCTTAAATTCATTATAAAACTAAACTAGTTATGTTATTTTAATTCTTATAAATACATATATTTTAATGAAGATAATTATAACAAATTTTGAAAATAATTTTCTATTAATCTCCCTCGAGCTGTATTGTCATCAACAATTTCATTATTGTAGCTATCGATGGAATCTGTAACTTCAGTAACAGGAACAGGTACATTCATATCTACAGCTATGTTGTGTAACACACCTAATGATAAAATTGGGAATCTTCGTTTCCATACCCCATATTGCCTTTTCACAGTGTTGTGTGTTTTAATATGAGAGCGGTTGTATAATTCTTCTGCTGCGGTATGTGTATTAAACAGTGAAGTTAATAAATAATTGCAATTTCGATACCCATTATCTCCCAAAAGAAAGCAATTCTGGTATTCTCCATTATCGAACTTTGCTTTCAGTCAGCAATTATTAAAAATTGTTTGATCGTGTGTTGATCCTGGCCATCTAGCTATTAAGTTTGTTATTTTTAGGTTCACACACTGTTTGCACATTATATGAAAAATATCCTTTTCGGTTTCGATACACTTCTGCATCATCTTTACCTAGTAAATAAAATATATTAAATTGGTCGTGGTACTAGAAACAGTTTTATTACCTGGAGATTGTATTTTAATATGAGTACAATCAATAGCACCGATTACTTTTGGAAATTTTGCAATTTCGTAAAATCCAGCCTGAACCTCTTGAATTTCCTCACCTGTGGTAGGCATTTTGATGAAGTTCTGTTGTAATTCAGCAATTGCTATAGAGACCTTCTTAACAACCCGCCCGCAGTAGATTTCGTTACACCAATATAGTCCCCTACCGAAATCAACATACATCCTGTTGCGAAGAAACGTAATGTCAACAATAATTGCTGCATTGGTGAAAGACATTGGTTTCTTAAGGAATCATACTGTAAATCATTTTAATTTGATTTAAAACTTCCAAAACTGCTTCCTTTGTTGCGAAACCTTTCAAAAATTGAGACTCAGAGTATTCTTCAAAATAATTCTTTCTTTGCTTAAACAATTTTGGTTGTCTCCTCTTTCTTGCAATTTCAAATAATTCTTCATCGGATGAAGTTGTAAAATTACTACTACTTGAGTACATTATAGTAGAATGTAAAGGAAAGATAAATACCTAGGATTAAAATTAAATAATTAATTTGTATTTTACACGGACAATATTACTCACCTAATATGATTACTAGAAAGACTTGTTTGTTTTGAAAAAAACAGTTGATTTAATGAAGATATGAAAACAATAGTGAGGTTAAGGTTATAACGATGTCAGCTGTTAAAGACAGAGTAATAAACTTCAACCTTCAACTGTACGTACAACAATAATGAATACGCATGCGTTACTGTTAAATCTACTTTTAAAGGGTCAATCTTGAACATTTAAAGTTAAATGCGCATTTAGCTTAAATGTCTTTTAAAATACGTTCATAATACACTTTCCTAGATATAAAAGCCCTTTTACGCTAAAATACTATTAAAAGTTTGAAACGCAATTTAAAAATTCATCAATTAAAACACTTCCACCACTAATTACAAATGCGATCAATGTGATTATAAATCAAATTTGTAACGAAATTTAAAAGAACATTAATTACCCACACTTCAGCTACCACTTCAAGTGTTAATTAAAATGTGATCAATGATATTATTCATCAAAATCAAAGAGCAACTTAAAACAACATCAATTAAAACACACTTCAACTATTAAATACAAATGTGATCAATGTAATTATTCATCAAGTTTTAAATACAATTTAAAAAAACATCAAATACACACCAATGTGAATATTCTAGAAAATGGAAACGCACTTTAATATGTCATCTTGCCATGCAACTTCGTGAATATTCTTAAAAATCGAAGTTCGGTTTATTACGTCATCTTATTGTACAAACTTCAAATAAAAATTACAAATATGACTATTCTACATGACTTCTATTAACACACACTTCATGTACTAATTACCGATGTGATCAATGTAATTATTCATCAAAACATTTAATACACAATTCAAATTCAAACACAAATGTGATCCTAATGTGAGTATTCAACAAAAGGGAAGAGTAATTTAAAAGAAAATCATTAATTAGGACATACTTTAATTACTAACTTCAAATGTTATCAATATGATTATTCTACGAATTGAAACGCAATTTAACACAATATACTATATATATATATATATATATATATATATATATATATATATATATATATATATATATATAATACAAGTAAGTGCTAATTACAAATGTCATTATTCATCAAAATTGAAGGGCCATTTAACACAACATCAATTAATACACACTTCAACTGCTATTTACAATTGTGATTATTCACCAAATTAGTAGGTAGTCTAAACAGACAACAATTAATATACAATTAAGCTATTACTTCTAATTGTGTTCAATGAAATTATTCATTGAAATTGAAGCCATATTTAAAAAATCATCGATTAATACACACTTCAAGTACTAATTTAAATGTGATCAGTTCATCAAAAGGGAAGTGTAATTTAAAAGTACGTACACTTCAAGTATTAATTACCAATGTGATAAATGTGATTATTCATCAAAATTGATGCGTAATTCAAAACTACATTTCAAGTATTTATTTCAAATAAGATCAAAAGTAAATTAATCGAAATTAAAGGGTAGTGTTGAACAACATGAATTAATGCATTTAACTGCTAATTACTATTGTGAGCATGTGATTATTCATCAAAATTGAAACGTGATTTGAACTACATAGATTGATGCACACTTCTAGTACTAATTATAAGTGTGATCATTATTATGTCAGTAAGACCTTTTCTATAAAATCGAATGGAATAGATTTAATATATAGTTCTGCTAAAAATTGTGTATTGGGTCATGTGAGGTGGACGTATATTTCAATACTATAGTAATACATAGTGTTAGATTGTGTAAATATGTTGGTGCTAATAATATAAATCTTGCCACACATCTACTACGAAAATTAAAACTGAGGAATGAATGATGAACAGCATTATAAATAAACCTAACTCTAAAACAAGCAGGCTGTTTGATAATATGTTTAAAACACTTGAATATAAAGTTGCGAAATTGGCAACAATGTTGATTTTTTAGGAATCTTTGAATGTTGGAATGAGGATTATGATGGTATTAAAATAGGTGGGTAGGTATTTAAAAAAATGGGAACTTGTATTTTTCCCTTCAATAAAGATTGTATCCATTGTTTAAAATCCAAAATTGGGTCACACATACTTGTCCTTAATGGTTAAACTATGTATACCTACAAGCTAAAGAAGTGTTACATGAAAAGCTATGATTAAACGTTCATCTATTATCATTAAAGAAATTCCTTCTGAAAATTGATTAATAAATACTGTTTTTACATTGCATCATAAAGTTTTGTGTATAAAATATATAAATTTAATTGTAACAGTGTAATGTATACACAAGTGCAAGTATATTATGTCTATAAAAGGTTGTATTATATGTATTTGGACTTGTTCATGCAGAAATTAACATATTTGTTTGACAACGATTAAGGTAAACTAGATGAGGACAAAAATTGTTTATGAATTTTATGTGATAACTTGACGTAATCTTCCAGATAAAGGAATATTTGAAAATTGAAAGATGTTTACTAAAGTAACGCTTTTTAGCACAATTATTGATGGACAAAATTTATATACACAAGGGGTTGCCACTAATTCTGTTACAGTTTTATGAGATTGGATAATTGATTTTCATTAAAATCAGATTTATGACTTCCTAATTGTATAGAGCAAGTATAACAACGTAATTAATTACCGCAATTTATTGGATTAGTTTTGGTGTAGTGTTTTGCTTCCATTGATTCTTATGTTAGAACAGCTGCAAAAAGGCCTTCAATCATAATAAAACTAACGTACATTTTGATATTAAATAATTTAGATTCTAATTATTGTTCAGTAGTTATTTTTCCGGATAGGGAATTTATATTTGTTTACGCCCTAGTGCATTTTCAAAATTGCTTTCATGTTATCTAGTTACTATTTACTTTTTGTTAATTTTAAGTGGTTGTGTAAATTATTATTTATAGACTCAAATATTAGGTAGTGTTGTTAATATTTTTAAACTGTTGCGTTTTCAAAAGTTGGCGACGTTTTTGGTTTCTGCGATCTGCGAAGATTTTGTAACAGTCAATCTAAGACTTCTTATCGGTAAATTTAGACCGCAGCGGCGCCAGTAACTTTTATTACCGAATTCTGAGCTTTATTTCATGATGCGTGTAAAGTTTTTAAAGAATTCTTTTAGCTACTGTATGTCTTACCCCGCCCTTCTTCGACGAGTTCATCCCGCGACCCGCTTATTTAATAAGCAAACGCGACCCCTGTGCGGATTGATCGCGTAACAAACTAGTGAACCGTGAGCCATAAACATTTTATTACTTCGAAGAGCAACTATTTCCCTTCGAACAATTATAAACAGAATAAATTGTTCTTGTATTGTGCATTCAATATTAATAGTAATGCATGACAATTGCATGTTTGAATTAATGTATTTTGCTTCCGTCCGGCAATACTAACTTCCCAATCCGCATAAACTCATTGTTCTAGGTCTAGGCCGTAAAACGCTTTTAGGTTAGCAGCATTAATTTTTGAACATGAACATTTGCTGACCGTTGTAATTCATATTAAAGTCATTTGACTCGTCAATATTATTGTCAACCTAATACATTTTCAATGAATTAATAATGTCAGCGCCAACATTTTTTGTATTATAAATCCAGAAACCAGCAGACCTCGAGTGACGACTTGACCCATAATTCTGCTCATATTCACAGAAACCTGTAGTAATACAAATAACTATTTTACGACATCATCTTGGAAAATTGCTGCTTATCATGTCAATTCAACTTTCACCATAATGTTTTTCCGTTTTCATTGATATAAAACTTTAATTTTTTTACTCAACTAGTTTTTGAGAAAAAAGCTAAAAAGTGATGGTAGAGTGGTGTTAAGTTTATTGCTTTTTCATACACTTACGTGTAAAGAGAAAAGTGTGTAATCGGATTAAATAAAAAAAATTTTTTTTGCATTTTTCGACGCTTTACGACCTAAGCGTGTGTGTGTGTGTGTGTGTGTTTGAATCAAAATAAAAATGTCATGTTTTGGACCTGCAAATGGAAGCAGAACTTGTTCATCAAAGTTAACCGAGCTAGTAGAACGGTGATGACACAACCTGCTTAGCATTCGGGAGGTAATGGGTTCGATTCCCATTACCGTCTACCTTGTATCAGGTTTTTTCAGGGGTTTTCCTCATACACATGTAGTGGGGATGGTCACTGCGTATATGCACACCATGTGCGGCCACTTAGGTGAATGCTGGGGTGGTATCTTTTCCCTAAGAAACCTAACTCCGTTCCTTCCGATCCTATCCTGACCACACCCATCTTCAATCCCACTATACATACATACGTAATGCATGTGTGTATGCTGGGAACCTGTCATTGTGGCTGAAGGAGCTTCGAAAGCTCAAGCAGCCCGCCGTCTCCCTTGGGGAGGGAATGAAATATGCGGTCTTTTCCTCTCATCAAAATTATTATGAAATATTTGGTTAGCTTGTTTTATATTTTATACATTCAATATCATTCTTGACAAAATTGACATTGAACATTGAATATTGTATTGTCATGTTAATAAACGCCAGTTAAGTTCCGAATAATGTCGATATTACATAATACTACTAGTGGAAGCTTAAATCATAATTACATATACATATACATATACATATATATATATATATATATATATATATATATATATATATATATATGATATATGCGTGCTGTGTGTGGGTGCGTGCGCGTGCGGTGCGCGTGCGTGTGGTGGGTGGCGTGTGCGCGCGTGTGTGTGTGTGTATGGGCGTGTGGTTGATTTGATTTGGCAGCGGTTTTTGGTTTCTACAATAGCTCCGTATTTCCAAGATATAAAAACACCATCATTTCGGTTTTAAAGTTACACAGTAATAATATTCTATTCAATTTTTCTATACGACTCGTAATTTAGGCGCAAATAAATTTCTTAAATGTAATTTTAAGAATTCGTTCAGGTTTTCAATAACGATGAATTTTATAAGGAAATGTATAAGCACAATTTTTAAAAGAAATTCAATTTTACATAACTTTTACGAAAATGTAAGCTTTCGCCATTATTACACATATTTGAAAATATCTTTTTTGGGTTCTTTAAGGTGTATTTTTGTATCTACGCGAATCTATACGTTTCAATAACACCTACAGTTATCGTCGTCGGTAGTACTTAAATTCTTTTAGATTTGTTTAAGATGTTGAAATGTGAAAAGTGAAAACGCGAGTATACGCCTACTATCTTTATTTTACGTGAAAATTTATAAAATCTCCTCGAGGAAATCATCTATCCTGACCACATTCATTCAGTATATTCACCAGTTCGTTCTTCGTCTTTTTATACATATCCTGCATATGCGTGAGTTCTATTTCTGCATCATTTTCGCGAAATCACCTCATTCTAATGTCCCTTTACGTACACATACGCATTCAAGTTTCCAATATTGCACAACATTACCAAAAATTTCCACAATCAAAACAAGCATCCATATCCCTTACTGCACGTTAATACAATTTCAATATGGCACAAACTCACTCATTCGAACGTCTACAACCATTTCTTTAGTTCAAATTCCTTCATACACAGTAGTAAAAAGACCTGTAGTTTTATCAGTGCCGCATCAATAAAAATTTACTTAAAACATTCTTTCTCAACCAAATTTAAGGCTTTCAGCACGAAAATCTTTCTATATCATTCAAATTTTCCTTCATACGATAACTAACGCTTAATTAAAAATCCAGTGGCGTATGATTTACACAACTTACCTTAAAACACACATAAAAAAAAAAGAATTTTTTTTCCATCTAAACTCACTTCAGCTGCACTCAAAATAGGTTACATACGTTATCAAAATACTACACATACATAATGCGTCAAGATAACGTTACACACTGTATATCTAGATAAAATGTTTTGTGAAGAAAAAATCGCAGTTTCTCTCGTGTAGCAATTGCTGGATTGGTAGCTCTTGTTTGATTTGAGAGTATCGGATCACGTAGCTCTTTTTCATTTTCTACTTCTATGTCGTCATCGTTTCCATTCTTGTCTCGCGGGCGCGAAAACACACCTTCCCTTTTTTAAATGAAATTATGCAGTACGCATACTCCTTGAACAATAGTGTCCACTGTATTTATATGAGCAATTGTTGTGTGTAAAATTCTAAACTTGGATGACATCATTCCAAACGAGCAACTATGGAATTCAATTTCAGTAAAGAATAACTAGATCCTTAAAAAATGTAAATTGTTAAACTGCCTTTAGGATGACAAACAGTGAAAATGTTAATAAAATTTAATTAAATTATGATGTAAGTGTAAAGTTACGAAAAGCTTTAATTTAAAACTGATGAAAGCATTCACAAATAGAAACTTGTAATCAATTAAAAATCCAGTCAAATCTAACGAAGAAATAGCTTTGTTAATAATTGCATGTGAAAGCAATGTAACACGTAATATATATATATATATATATATATATATATATATATATATATTGAGATGATTAGATAAGATTAAGACACTGATTGGAGAGTTTAAACTGGTAATTTCTTTAGAAAAAGTTGAGATCAAGTATGATACGTTTACGATACATTTAATTGATGTAATTTGGTATACGATTACACGAAAGTGGATTTGTATTGGTTAAAACAGGCTTAGTAAAATTTGTACAATTTGGTTCAATCATAAAAAGCATTGTGCTACATAAAAACATGTCAGGAAGGTTAAATAAAGTTATTTCTGTAAGTACGATTAAGTACTTAGTTTTGTTTCATTAAATTTCAGTTCATTAAAAGTATTTTGGCATTTGGATGTTTTACAGGTGTTTAACACATAGTGTAGAGTTATGTTTATATTAGGGACATATAAGTAAGATAAAATGCAGGAAAAATGTTAAAATTCGAGAAAGAGTTACAATACGAACATAATTTAATCATTACTCACAATATAAATGGAAGCGGATGTGCGATAAACAAAGTAGTGCATAATAAACATTAAGAACATTGTACAGAACAATTTTACATAAAGATATTTACATGCAAATACATTTTTATGTTAAATTTTTGAAGAAGTGTGTTAGACAATATGGTTTATTAAAGTGACTTAAATTAAGACAATACAAGCAAGGTGAACATTGAATATGATACAAACAGATTTTATAAGTGATATGGATAACATTTTGGTTGATTTGAACGTTTTAAATGCAAATTATTTGTGTATTTAAAATAAAGTTAGGTTAGGTTTTAAATTTAAGGTTTTTTACAAATTTATAGTTTTTTTTAGATTAATATGAGCTTAAAATGATTTGTTAATGTGATTAATAGGAGGTTTTCCTCATTTCCACACAGTAATTTAACTTGTACAAGTCATTTAAACATAAATTTTGTGAAATGGGGTTGACTATGCAAATTTATTATGTTTAACAGAATTTTCCTCTAAATTTAAGATTTTGGACATATAATAAATGTTTTCTGATACAAATTTTCGTCCAGATCACAAATATGTAGTTAATTTAAGTGTAGATAGTAAGATTTTTTAGATATAAGCAATTTCAGTTTAGAATAAGTCAATTCGTAGAATATTTAAGAGAGTTATATCAACTTGGGTATCATTTTGTGCAGAATTTAGCACAGATTTCATTTCTGTTTTTAAAATTTAAATCAATAGCTTTATAAAAAAGTTATAGCATAATTTATAATTTAGTTAGGTTTTCGAATTTATTCTGACCAATCATAGACTTGGTTACATTATTTGGATTTCTAAAAAAAAAATGAAAATATGGTAACTAACAGAAGGGTATATAAAGAATTGCTCCTGAGCACAATCTCTCTCTCTATATTTTTCTATTTAATCCAGTTGTTTTGCAAAGTTTAAAAAAGTGTAGTGTTTTTGTGTACCAAGTAAGTTATTTAACCATAATTATTATCGGGAGATTTTAATACAAGTTTAACGGAGAGACGACAAGTTCAGAAACAATTGTTTTTAACCTACATTTGTTAAAATAAAGTTAGGTTACCGATATTTGTCCATGTTCGTAAAGCTCATTATGAATTAAATTTCATAGTTGTTACGATTAATGTTTGACGATTTTAGAAAAAGTTTGTTTGTTTAATTTAATTTGTGGTTACATTCTCCAAAATAAAATTGTAATCATTTTTTTTTCAACTGGTATTTTATTCCTGCTGCGACATTTTAATAATCAATATTCCATTCGGATGCTAAAAAGAAAGTGATAATAATTTCAAATTTCTACAATCTTAAAACATTACTTAAACCGATAAGTTTGAAAAATCTTAAAACAATTAAATAATTATCATTATCAATAAAATTTGTGGTTGAGTGAAACTCTTAAGCATATAATAAACACGTTTACCACAACAAAGCAACCATCAATCCGAGGGCCAGTGTGAAATTATTGAACGTATTGCAGCAGCGAACTTGGTGGATCAAGAACTTCGATCATCAATTGGAAGGAGCTTACATGAATAATTGGAACCAGCTGTATGAAAACATCCGTTTGCAGATAGGACAAGGCACATGTGAGTCAATTTTTAATCATAACCCTGTTAGTTGTATCTTTATTTGTGTGATTTCCTGCACTTATTATTTTTATGTATAGGTGTAAATGTTTATGCAATAGTTGTGTTAACATCTGCAAAACAAATAGAAATTTAGTTTTATTTCCAAATTTTAATTTCAATTATCCAGTTATAATCACAATTTTAAGAAGTCATCATTTAGCAAATCTGACATTTTGATACTTGAGTTCATTGAATTCATAACGCATGCGTTATGGTATAAATTTTATTAAGGTACATTTAACATATAGGATTTTTAATATAACGTGGAATCCACATAATGTTGAACCAGTTAATTATTCCCATCAAATCAGAACTCTATCCCCTACAGAGATTTGAGCTAGTACGGTGCACGAATAGAATCGTATATTTTAATTATTCCCCTCAAATTGATCCCTATGCCCATTTTGATATTTGAGTTATTTTAATTTAACAGAGTTTATTTAGCCATTTCAATATATATATATATATATATATATATATATATATATATATATATATATACATGTTGAGATGATATTTATAGTGATTGATAAATATCATGATAATACAGAAATACGCTCAGAATAGAAGGTACATTAAACATAGAGTCATTGCGAAGGAATTGATTAAACATATTTGTAAACCGCAAGTTGCATAAGTTCAACTTAACATAAAACTAAGTACATATGTAATTATACGGCATGTTGTTAGCTATTTAATTCGTTTCACATGTATTACATTTTAACCATGGCTGTACAACAGAATTATTCATGCTAGTAGTTTCTGATTATCTTCGTAGGTGTTAGAATATGTATTTGCTTCAATAAAATTCATGTTATCCATCTGAATAAGGAAATCCTATATTGGTAGCGTAATCTGTTTCTGTTCTGAAAGTAAAAGAAGATAATTTGTATCAGTTAATGTAGGTGAGGGAAGTATGTTAAATTGTAAAATAAAAGACGAAGTTAGAAGAGATTCATAGAACTTACAAGTGTAAAATGTGAAATTAAATAATTATTATGAAAATAACTTACATGTTAGTACGAAGAGAAAGTGTTGTAACTTAAAATAACATTGCAAATGCAAATTAAGTGCAAATGTTGAGAAACCAGATTGTCAAGTATGAACATAGAGGTTGAGATGGAAATTTTGAAAATAAATTATAATTGTATTAGAGACTGATGTATCCTTATCTTTTTGGGTCATAGAATCTATTTCTGTTTATAGTTTTCCTGTAAACAGTGAGATAAGTTAGATATAATTAAATTTGTATATGAAAAACTGCATAATTATTATAATTATAATTATAATTGATATGAGGTATCGGTGGAAAGGAAATTTTGTGTAGATTTAAAAAATAATCATGTTTTTAAGATACGTGCTCATATAAAACCTTTATGTGTAAAAGTAATAATTTGTATATTTCAGAAATATGATTATCCAATCAGAATCAAGGTTTGTTATGTTCGTACAGAAAATTTGTTCCAATCAAATTGGTTGTTAGGCAAAGGAATGATATGAATTTGTTATGTTTTTTTAAAGACTCTCTATCAATCCTTTAAGCTGGAAGCATGTCACGCGATGTGTAAATGGTTCAGATTTAAGATTGATCGTGTGTTTCGTATAACCTCAAATAATGCAGATATCAAAACAATTGAAATTTTTGAAAGACATAATAAGTAAGGTTAACGTGAATTATTTGTACGAGTGATGTGTTATCGTTAAACAATCGAAGTTAAATCATGTTGTCAATTTTTTTTTAATCTACAATTATTTCAACAAAGTTAACATGGTGTTATTATTTCGATAGAAATAAAATTTAAAAAAACTCGATTTAACAAAATATTTATGCAGATAAATTATTGTATTTAATTATACAATAACTTGAAATCAAATAATTATATTTTTATTTATATATATATATATATATATATATATAATAAATAAAATTAAAAGTGTTTATGAAAGTTTAGTAAATATTTCAAAGAAATATTTAAGCATCATACCTGCATAAGCTTAAGCTGTGGATCAACCACCGCTCGATCAGTATATTTCGTGGGATTCAAATTACATCTGATTTGGATAATGGAACTTCAATAAAGAAAATTGGAACAGCTGAAACAAGATAAACATTATGTAAGTTCATGAATCTTATATTAATATTCGAGGTTATGTTGATGTTATTACTTATCACCTATGTGTAGATATGTAAAGGATTCAAGTAAACAATTTACCAGTCAGCAAATAGTACAACCATTCACTGATTTTATATTAATACAATATTACATTAAAAGGCAAAGTTTACTTACTGGAATTATATGTTCTTCATTGTTTAGCCATGATGCAATGTGCGCACAAATTCAACTCGGTAATAACCGCATGCACTCAACATGTTGTGTAATTGCTTATGATACAAGGTGTTTGAATACAATTTTTTTTATACAATTCCAACTTTATTTTAAAATTATAATTGATTTTATTTTGCAAAAGAACCTAACGTACGTGTTTAATACTTTTAATACTGAACTAATCTTGAACTATATCCCCCGGTATGCTGGTCAAGGCAATTCTACGAAATAGCGAACATAATCACAGTATAAATTATACCAATAATTTATGGAACAACAAACGTGGATCAAGGATGTTAAATATTAATCATGCCAATAAATTAATGATGCCGCAACGGGGGCGAAATAGTAATTAAATATATCACAATACACAAAAATATTAAATGTACAAATAAAAATTAAATTCACCATAGAAATTATATATATATATATATATATATATATATATATATATATATATATATATATATATATATATGATTGTGGACCTGAACAGGCTAAATTTGGCGTACCGTGCTAAAGCACTCAGGAACACTTAGGAGGATGGATAGAGGGATAATGAATGGCCAATAGATGCCTATGAACAACCACCTTAAATTTACTCATATTATAAGGGAAGGAATTAGGGAGATCATTCCAGAGTTTAGAAGCCGTGTAGAAAAATGTGAATTGCGCCTGTTTGGTACCACAAGTGGAGATTTGTACTGCATACTGATGATGTGAATGAGCGAACCGAGTGTTTCTGGCAAAAATAGCCCGAGATGATATCAAAGAATATAATTCAGCAGCACAATAGCCGTTGTAATAACGGTAATACAAAGAAAGAACTGAAACCATCCTTCTATTCTCAAGGGACTGTATGTGAGAAGTTAAGTACTGGTCATTTATAAGCCTAATCGCTCTCTTTTGAATACGATCAGCGATATCGAGAGCGTATTGAGCACTAAATATATATATATATATATATATATATATATATATATATATATATATATATATATATATATATATATATATATATATATATATATATATATATATATATTATATATATATATAATATATATTTAATTATTATATTGTGGTAAATTTAACATATAATTAATAAAGCATTTACTTCAAGGTCTTGTAGAAAACACAGTAAAAAACCTAGACATACCAAAAGCTAAAATTAGCATTAAGACGTACCATTGTACCTTTTTTTAATTATAAGGTGCCATAACGGAGATATTAAAATTATTAATTATTAAAATTATTATGGTATAAACGAACATAATAATGAGTTTGTCTTGGCAATATTTCCATATTATCAAATTGAATGTCATGATTTAAATTATTTAAGATCGCTTATCTACCGTAGATATCTCTTGTTGACCTAATCTACAAAATCTCATATACGTCTGGTATCAAAGTTACGTTTTTTGGTTCCAATATAAAGAAAGATAAGTTATAGACTCCGGAAGATGATAATGGGTTTCAACCATCTTTACGTGATCTTAAATATTCTTTAATTTATTTGTAGGTTTAAAAACAGTTCTAATGCCTTGATTAACTACGATTTTTTTCAATTCTATTAGTTATAAAAGAAATAAAAGCATGGCCTAATGTTGGTACTGCCTTGCTTCCTTTTATCCGTTTATCAAACTTTTATATTAATAGCAGGCTAATGTTTGTGTTTTCACTTCTTTATTGCACACATTTGATCCAACATCTTAATCAATGCTAAAAGATTTTATTACTACTGAGGACAATAGCTGTAAGTGTTATTTGAAATTACATTACTTTTCTTTATAAAGTTTGTTAATCAAAAACCAAATAAGTGTTAAAAATTAAATAGTAACGTTTAAAATGTTTAAACTGTATTATTCATATTTTTATAGAATTGCGAGGCTTTTTGGATTTTTTTTTCAAGTTAGCATCTCTTGGCCCTTATTGATATTTTTACAGTGTTAACAATTTTTGTTATCAACGTATTATGAAAGAAGTTGCGTAATCGTATGGTATACTGTGATAACAGGCTATATTTTATAAATCATAGACATATTTTTACCATTTCGAAAATAATATTTTGGATATGAAATACGTAAAATAATATACTATTTAAAATACTTTTTTTCTGGTCCTCCTCAGTTGAAGGCATACGTCTCCAGTTGAATTCAACCTTGTAATCAGTGGTGTGTGCAAACATACTGGCCGTCATGAATAAATGAACACACAGTAAACGCTGATGTATTTTAATGAAATTTCGGAAAACGTGTATTTTATTCCTATTAATAAAAGATGAAAATTTTAGCAAGATATAAATATTGTTAACACTGATAATGCGTCGACCCTGCCCTGTTTCTGACACATTCACCAGACTAGGCATAGTCGAAATGAGCCAATCTATCCTAACCTGAGGTATGCTATCTCACTCTTCTAATATCCGTTGTTGAAGGGCAACTACATTGTTTGGGAGTGCCTGTACATCATTTATTCGCCGTCCGACCAAATCCCATGAATGTGCGATTGGTGATAAGTGTTTCAAACGAGAAGGCCATGGAACCAGATCAACATTAGCAGTATGTAAAACCTCCATAGCAACCCTTGCGGTATGCGTCCGGGCATTATCTTTCTGAAAAATTGGATTTTCTATTTCTTGCAGATATGGCAGTAATACTGGTTCAAGAACATTGTTAATGTACCGATTTGCATTTAATGTTCCCTCAATAACTACTAGAGGAGATCTGCTTCCATGACAAGTAGCCCCCCACACCATCACACACATTTAGTGAGAGCAGTATGTCGTTGTACAGAAAATTCTCTCCAAGGCGTCTTCTAACCAATCTGCGACCATCATGATCCCATAAACAAAATCGAGATTCGTCACTAAAGATGAGTTGACTCCATTGTACATACCAATGCAACCTCTCGTTACACCATTTCCACCGTGCAGATCGATGGCGTGAAGTTAGAGGTAAACAAAGCAATGTTCGGTATGATCTGAGCCCAAAAGATCGAATTGTTCAATACGTCGATCGTAAGGAGATTTGATGATCAGTTAATCCTGTCCATCTATCACCAATTTTCCTTCTTGATAAAAACGATCACGAAGAGCACGATCTTCACGATGAGTGGTGCGGCTAGCATGGCCGGAGTGCAAACGTCGCCGTGCTTCATTATTTTCTGACCTTCTTCGCCGGCATAAAGAAATTGTGGCGACATTGCGTCCCACGCGAGTGGTAACATCACAAATTGATAATTCGGCTTCTCGTAGACCGATCATTCTGCCACGTTCAAACTGATGGAAATTTGCCCGATGTCGTACAGGGGGCATTATTTCAACTTTAATGTGTTTACTTACTAAGCTTACAAATATGCTTAACATTGACACTTAAGTACCTAATGTCAAATGAAAATAAAGTTTTTGTTTCATTGTCCATGATTGCTTGATTAATTTTTATTGCATCTTGCTGAAATTTTCATCGTTTCTTAATTTCGTAATAGTTTTTATGATTAAGGGGCTACATATACAATGGAAACAAGCATTATGTTTTTGCTTCAGTAGCGGACCACTTAAAGCTGTTGATTTAAAGAAATGGATAGTAAAGGTGATCGTATCATGCCAAGAAATTGGTTTAAAAGTTGTTGGTACGGTTTGTGACCAAGGGAACACTAATCAAACAGCGATTAATGGTCTCATAAATGATACGAGACAATTATTTATAAAAAACAATTCCGAGTATAAGGGTTTTGGCCCTCTTATTAATAATCAAGAAATGGTACCTTTATATGATGTCCCGCATATTTTTAAAGGTATCCGCAATAATCTTTTAGAAAAAGATCTACATTTTACCATTAATGGTGTAAATAAAGTTGCTAGTTGACAACAGATTATAAAATAGTGGTGCTAATGGTAATCGTATAAATTATAAAAAGTGTTTTAATACTATAATAAAGAAATAAGTGTTAAATAAATAATGTGTAAATAATGTTCTCCAAAACAAATCGTTAAGCTAACTGGAGATACTAACCATTCACCACTAATAATGCCTTTGTCCCAGTCGGTAGTTTAATGTAGGGTGGTTCATTCTTTTGATTTGCTTAATTACCCCAAATTCTGCTCGATTATTTCCACTTAACATAAATAATAAAAATGCAATGTAATACTAATAAAAATGATCTCGGACGCCAAGTTATTTTTTAATAATGCTCGGAATAACTAAACCGAGGTTTACACTAAAAATTTTATCAAATTGTAAAAAATAAAGAAATATACAGACTATGTTTATTAACAGTCGAATTAGGGTTATATAAAATATATCTTAAAATTCTAGTCTTATACTAATAAAAAATCATTACATAAATAGCTGTTTGCAAAATTTTTGTACACAAATTTTTTTAATAACCTCGTATCTAAACGATTATGGAAATTTCAACTGCGGTGATGTCATCCTTGTCACAATATTGCGTAATATCTTGAAATAATGCTTTACGTTGTAAGCCACACCCAACAGTGGAATTTTCCTTCTTATAAATTTTATCTTCTTAAAATTGAATAAACCAATATTTATTGCATTTTCTCGCACGTTCATGTAATAAATGTAATCAAACTTTAAATTCTGTATTAAAAGCACAACGAAATCGTAAAATGGAAGCGCACGTAACAGTAGAATTAAGTGTGCAATCAAAAGCGGTGAAATTAAAAGTGTAAAAGTAAAATAAAAGTGCCTGAAAAGAGCAAATGTTTTAATTTTTAGTATAATGCGTAAAAATGTCTTACCATCAAATCAATGGCACTGTCACTAAATTTAGGTGGAAAACCAAAAAATGCATTCTGCATCTCACAACGTACCACAAGAAGTGAGAAAAGATGGACGCTCAGGAAATCGGAGGATGTCAGATGATGATGATGACACGTTGCGCAAAAAAAATGATCAGAAGAAAATAATTTATGGAAGTGGAAGTATAAACCTTTAAGAAGTATACACACTTAAGTTACACCAAAATGCAAATTAAGTTGCCTACCTCATAGCTATAATGTAAAAATAATTAAAATTTTCCTTATATTTACAACTGAATGAACGAAAGACCTTAAATTACGGTATGTTTTAACACAACTCAAAATGGGTTGTTACAACATTTTGCAATTTTATTTTTTGGATACGGCTGATGACACAAGAATATGTCTAAAATTAACCGATCGACATGTTATAAAAGGCAAAATTAACAAAATGAAAGTTTCATATGCTACGCAAGTGTTCAGCCATCAAGTGGGTGCTTTGAAGTTGAGAATTTCTAAATGGGGTATGTCAGTGTATAAAAACTATTTATTATTCTCTACATTAAATTCTATTTGCAGGTATGCAAAATAATGAGTATTCATTAGATGCTGAAGCTTCTGACACAGCTGACCTTTTGTTATTTATGGATACCGCATTTGATAGTCTAAATAGACATAAGGTGAAGTGTGAAATTAGTAAGCCTTTAAAGGGTGGTGTAAGAGAAGATACTGGTCACCTACAGTACTGGTCGGAGAGTAAACAAATTTTTAAAACTGTCAAGTTCATGGACCCAAGGAGGTGTTTGTACAAATACCATCTATAAAAAACCTTATTCATACCTTAAAGGGTATGGTTTATTTATGCAAAGTGTTGTTTGCAAGTCAATTTAAATATGTTATACCTCGAGCTATCAATCAAGATGCTCTGGAAAATTTATTCGGATGTATCAGGAGTCATGGGATCAGAAATATTTCTCCTAATGTTTCCCATTTTACAAGTTCCTTTAAAGCTCTTGTGGTTAACTACTATATAGCTGGACACTTGCCTGGAAGGAATTGTGAGAAGGATTATAGTGATGGAGCATTAGATAAATAAATTAAATAAATAGAGCATGACGTTGGAATTAATGCAGAGGAATTTGAACATCAAATGAAACTTTTAGAAGGGAAGAGGAATCGTGTTGCTAATTGTACAATTTATTATGTTGCTGGATATGTGGGTAAGAAAGCTCTCACATTTGTAAAGAATTGTGTGAATTGTAAGAAATCACTGTTAAATATTAACTCACCTCACCAATTGTCAGATTTTGTTGAAGCTAGGGCATATAAAACATGTCGTTTAGTACAACCAGGTAGTTTTCTACATTTTAAAGTGAAGGACGGTATTGGCAGGTTATTTTATTTACTTCCCCGCGTTTGCCACTTGAATAATTTGAGCAAAGTGTTATTAAACATATTGCTACAGCATATAAATACCTTGCCATTAAATTGTGTAGAACACAAACATTTACATTTGTATATATTAAAATTAATTATATGGTGTATCATATTCTTCTGGGTAAAACAAGTAAATTTAATAAGCAAGGGAAGAAGTTCAAAATTTGAGAAAGTGTATAATAAAAATTTAGCAAAAAAAAATTATTTAGATGCTCTTAAAGTTTTGGCACATGAAAAATACTTAAAACGAAAATCAAGGCTTTCAAAAGCTAATAATTTGAACTAATATAGCAGTAACTAAATTGTTTAATCATTAATGTCCAATAAATAACCCTGTTAGTATTTGTATTATTATTTCCATTAAATTGTGATTTTTTAACACAACCATGTATAGCAAAAATGAAAAGATGGAAACGTTAACATGGTTTACGAACTGTACGAGACTTGAAAAGTTCTGTATTTAATGGGACATTAAACAATTTAGTTACTGCTTCCAAAGCCACACTATTATATCATTTGAAAGAAAAATCCATGTAGAGTTGGTTGGTCTATTAAAAATTCCCTGTATACAAAAATATGAATAGAAACTTCATTTATAGTTTTTCACATAAATAATGTATGTAGTTCATATATATGTAAGTATAATTTGTGTACATTATGTTTTAATGAATGCTTTCTATTGTATTAAATAAATATTACTATAGTTACAATGTTTTTTTTGTATGTATTTCCGTAACCTGTAAACTAGCATTATTTACTGCATTGTATCTGTTTCAAATCAACCGCCATGGTACATTAAGTACATGATCATCCACTTGGGGGCGCTAATTTTATTCCCGTCGCAGGTACGTTCGATACGTTTATATTCTTTATCTACGCCAGTGTCATTATGACATATTTATCATCTTCAGGTGTATTACTCAATAACCCAGTGCCATTATGAACTCATAATAACACGCAAATTTTAAAATAAAAACAGGCAAAAGAAATTAGTTACAACTTTTACTTCATTATAAAATCTTTACCAACATTTATTTATTATAAACATTAATTGTAAAGTCTGTACAATTTGTTAAATTCAGTCCATCATTGAAACTCATGTAAAGCACAAAATTGAACGCAAATAATGATTGTCAACGTAAATTGCAACAATCGGCAACCGGTTACTATAACATCGATTAATATGGGCATTAATAATTTTGAATTTTTATTATAAAACGTTTCTGATATTTAAACAAATCGAATCTATGCAAAGAAAATCTATTTGACTGCGTAGATTAAATTTTGAATGATACGTTCGATATGAATTCGTAATGAAACTTTTAATAAACCACTCGGCTAACGCCTCGTGGTTTAACTTTACACGCTTTTCATTATGACGTTCATATCGAACTAGTATCATTAATAACTATTATGTTACGTGATTGCTACTAGAGCACTCAGGAAACTCAAAATCCCAATCACAGAGCGCTAAATTCCGGTGAACGCGACCAGTTAAACCATTAGACTTCATATTTCGGCATGACACTTAATTTACGCGTCATAAATTTGTAGAACATTGTCTCTTAGTACGTTTTTCATCAAATATATTATATGTATACGTTTGAATAAAACTTGTGAATAGTTTAAGATGTCAGCTGAAATTAATAAAAATATTAAATTAGAACCTAAAGAAGAAGGTTCAATCGATTTATTCCTTATTCAACAAGTCATTGTAAATAATGATATGAAACAAGAAATTCATTGTGGTTATAATCATATGAAATGGGAATATGAAAATTCTACATTTAAAGAAGATAGTGATTCTTATTCGATAAATCATGTTATTACGACTGAACCATCTTTACTTCAAATTAAATTCAAATGTAATCAATGTGACTATTCTACAAATTTAAAAAAGTACCTAAAAAGCCATCTAAACATACACACTTCAAACTTTAATTTCAAATGTGATCAATGTGACTATTCAACACATGTGAAGCGCAATTTAAATGAACATCTATTAACGCACACATCAAGTACTAATTATAGATGTGATCAATGTGATTATTCAACAAATCTGAAGCGCTATTTAAAACAACATCTATTAAGACACATTTCAACCACTACTTACAAATGTGACCAATGTGAGTATTCAACAAAAGCGAAGAGTAATTTACAAAAACATCATTTAAAACACACTTCAACTACTACTTACACATGTGATCAATGTGATTATTCTGCAAAATTGAAGTCATATTTAAAACAACATCATTTGATACATACGTCAACTTCCAATTACAAATGTGATCAATGTGACTATTCATCAAATCTGAAGCACAATTTAAAACAACATCTATTAGTACACTCTTCTACCACCAATTACAAATGTAATCAATGTGATTATTCATCAAATTTGAAACGCAATTTAAAAATACATCAATTAAAACACACTTCAAGTATTAATTATAAATGTGATGAATGTGACTATTCAACAAATGTGAAGTACAGTTTAAAACAACATCTATTAAGACACACTTCAACCTCTAATTACAAATGTGATCAATGTGATTATTCATCAAATTTGAAACCAAATTTAAAAAAACATCAATTAAAACACACATCAACTACTACTTACAAATGTGGTCAGTGTTATTATTCATCAAAATTGAAGGGCTGTTTAAAAAAGCATCAATTAATACACACATCAAGTACCAATTACAAATGTGATCAATGTGACTATTCAACAAATCTGAAACGCTATTTAAAACCACATGTATTAAGACACATTTCAACCATTAATTACAAATGTGGTCAATGTGAGTATTCAACAAAAGTGAGAAGCAATTTAAAAACGCATCAATTAAAAACACACCAATTAAAAACACACTTCAACAAGGCCTTACACATGTGATCAATGTGATTATTCTTCAAAACTGAAGCATAATTTAAAACAACATCAATTAAGACAGACTTCAACCACTTATTACAAATGTGATCAATGTGAGTATTCAACAAAAGTGACAAGCGATTTAGAAATCCATTAATTACAACATACTTAAACTACTACGTACACATGTGATCAATGTGATTATTCTTCAAAATTGAAGCGATATTTAAAAGAACATCAATTAATACACTCGTCACGTACCAATTACGTACGTGATCAATGTGATTATTCAGCAAAATTCAAGAGCAATTTTAAACATCTATTCACTAATTACGAATGTGATCTATGAGATTATGCATAGAATTTGGAACGCAATTAAAAATACATCAATTAAAACACTCTTCCAGTCATAAATGTGATTAATGTGACTGTTTAACAAATGTGAAGTACAATTTAAAATAACACCTAGTATGACACACTTCAACTAGTGCGTACACATGTGATCAGTGTGGTTATTCATCAAAATTAAAGGGCCATTTAAAAATTCATTAATTAAAACACACTTCAAATACTTCTTACATGTGATCAATGTGATTCAAAATTGAAGGGACATTTAAAACGACATCAATAGATCACTAATTGCAAATGTGATTATTCATCAGATTTGGAACGCAATTTAAAACAATATCAATTAAAACACACTTGCAAGTACTATTCAAGATTGTCACCAATGTGAATATTCTACAAAAAGGAAATACACTTTAATACCTCATCTTGCCCTGCATATTTTGCATACTGTGTATGTGACCAACGTGAATATTCTACAAAATGGCATGTATTAACACATACTTCAGGTACTAATTACAAATTTTTTCAATGTGAGTATTCAACAAAAGTGAAAAGAGATTTAAAGATTAATTAAAACATGCTATAACTACTAACTCCAACAACTGTTATCGGTATCATTATTCTACAAAATTGAAACATTTAACACAACACACACACACACACACACATATATATATATATATATATATATATATATATATATATATATATATATATATATATATATATATTTGAGATGTTTAGAAAGAGGTAATAGAAGTATCGGACAGCTTACATGACATTTGGGTCATAAAAGGGTAATTTCTGGCTCGATACAAGTGCGAGACACAATTTTACATAAATCTGGTTCACGATGTGTTTAAAATAAATTTATTTGGTATAAATTGATCTGAATATCATTTGCTAAGTTTGGTTTCATCATAAAAGCAATTTGTTGCTACCAAAATTGTCAAGAATGTTAATATCATCATTTTCGTAGAGTCATTTTAGTAGTGCAATTTTTACAATAAAATTCAATTTTTCAAAGGTAATTTGGCAAGTAGACATTTCACAGGTGTTTAAACATGGACTATGTAGTTAGGATTAGGTTAGGGATAGTGTATGTTTAGTTTTTAAAAGCAGGAAATACAAAAATTTAGTTAAAAGGGTTATAATATGGACAGTATAGACAATTTTCGCACACATTTTTGTTAGCGAATTAGTGACAAAAATTATAATACATGATTCACAAGAAGAAAGACATTTAGAACATTATGGCATACAAACATTTATAGTGCCGTACATTTTATAGTGTAAAAATCCTAAAAGAGTGTTAGACGATGAGACTTTTTCAATGCAAGACTGAATAACATTATGCATTGCAAATAAGTAGTGAGAACAATAAAGACAAGTTGTACAAACCTTAAACATAACATTTTAAGTGCTAAAAACATTTTTTAATATGAACTAATTTCATATTTAAAATTTAAGTATGGTTACGTTGTAAATTTTAGCTTTTTCACATAATTTTATACTTTTTCCACATTATTAGATTTAGTTTTTGCTCTTAAAGCAAAGAATAGATGTTCTTTCACAATATAAATAAGTTTTTATAAGGATACAGCGTTTTATCCGCAAAATTATGCTAAATCTGAGATGAATTCTAGACAAATTTATAAAAGCTTAAAATTTTCATCAAATTAAATGTTTCGAATATAAAAGATATGTTTTCTTATGTAAATTGTCCTCAGAATTCCATATGCAAGTAATTTTAGTGTAGCTTGTAAGTGTATAGTTAATAGCTTATTTTGATTAGATTAAGTTGTTTCGTTTATTAGTGGTAGGAATTATTCTTATTAGGTGTCCTTTATTCAAATTTCATAGTTTTCATATTTTAAATTTATTTCACGACCATGTATAAGAAAGTTACGGCCAAAATTCCATTTTGTACAATTTTAATTTTGATTATCCAATCACATTCATTGTAAATTTTGCAATATGGCTGTAAAAATTGAAATTTCTGTAGCAACGAAACCTATAAAGCAAGCTAGGAATCATTCTCTACAGAATTTGTTCAAAAATGAAAAAGTTAAAACAGTGTTGTAAATTTGTTTTACATAACCTAATTTATTATCGTCGAGAAAGTTTACGTTACGAATAATTTCGAGACACTTATTTTATATCTTCGGTTAAAATTAAATAGTTCGGTCACCGATACCTGTCGTTTTAATAAAATAATTCTGTACGATTAATTGATGTCACATTTTTGTAAATTTGTTTCGTGTTTTCCGATTTAAAATAATTCTTTATATACCAAATTAAATTCCATTTTATTTGGTGAAAGTTTGTTTTATTTAGGACAATTCCTCTTAAATAAATATTATTTCGGTAACTAAAATAAAAGTGTTAACAAAATCTTGGATACTTATAATACATTTTAAACGATATCACTCATAAAGATTTAAAACCATTTTAAATTAAAGTTACCATAGTAAATAATGTTTGAGGTTGCCTTTTGGAAAAAACATCTTGAAGCTTGAAGTTGGTGTCTTCGAGAACCGAGATAGCAGTTGGATATTAGTAACAACATAGCAGTGAACATTCCTGCCTCCAGCTGAAGTTTGAAGACATCATTCAATCGACAGGAAGGACTGTATATGTGAGTTTTAAATTTTATAACCCTGTTATTGGTATTTCCTGCAATTTATATTTGTTAATGTTATTAATTAAGAATTTCAATTATTTACTTGGTAAACACCTTGAAGCTAAATTTCTTTTCTTTCAAATTTTCATTTTGATCCATACATTAAAATTTCTTAATTATTTGACATTTTGACAGTTACTTATTTTCATTTAAAGTCATTAACGCATGCGTTAGAAAGCAAATTCTATTCAGAGCAAATTTTATACGTTAAATTAAATTACATATAGGATATTTCTTATATTTTAAAATTTTATCTTCAACTAAATCTGAACTTTTAATTGAGATCCTGAGCTAGAACGTGCAATATAGTAAATATAAATAAATTCTTGATCTTACATTAATTAATTAAATTAAATAATATAATTAATAATTTCAAGTTTATATATATATATATATATATATAATATATTTAAAAGACAATTTTTTTAAATTGTGTAAATAATAAAATTGATTAAGTTTAAGACTTTTTAATTCGTAGAAAATTTTACAAAGAAAAATTAGAAGAGTTAGATACTTATTTATAAGTGTAAAAATTTAATTGTAAAAATAAATATTGTAAATTAAATGAAACTTATATATATATATATATATATATATATATATATATATATATATATATATATATATATATATATATATATATATATATATATATATATACATATATATATATATACATATTAATATATACGAATATACAAGCAAGTACTAATTACAAATGTGAACAATCTATTTATTCATCGAAATTAAGGGCAGTGTTAATCAATATCAATTAATTCATTTAACTACTAATTACAAATTTTTGCAAGGTGTGATCAATGTGAATATATATAAAATGGAAAAACGCTTTAATATGTTTGCAAGACCTTTTCTATAAAACTGAATGGAACAGATTTAACATATAATTTTGCTAAAATTATGTATTGTGTCGTATGAGGTATAGGGAGTAGACGTTTATTTCAATACTGTGGTAATACATAGTGTTAGATTGTGTAAATATGTAGTATTAAATATTGGTGGTGGTAATATAAATCTTGCCACACATCTACTACAGAAATTAAAACTGAGAAAGTATTTATGAGCAGCGTTCTAAATAGACGTAGCTCTAAAACGAGCATGTTTAATATTGGCAACAACAGTACATGGCAGTGTACATATTTTAGAAAGAACACAAAAAGCAGTATTCTACGTAATCTTGAGTTTTTAGGTATCATTGAATCTTGGAATGAGGATAACGATGGTATAGGTAGTGATTAAATTAGGTGAGTATTAAAAACATGGTAACTTGAATTTTTGCCTCCAATAATGATTGTAACCATTGTTAAAAATCCAAAATTGGGGGTCACATGCTTGTCCATAATGGTTATGTAAAGCTAAGTTGAAACGTTCATCTGTTATTGTTATAGAAAAACCTGAAAACTGATTAATAAGTAAACTGTTCTTACAATGAATTGTAAAGTGTGATATATAAAATATATAAATTTAACTGTAAGGATGTAATGTATATACAAATACAAGTATAAAAGGGTGTACTATATTTTAATTAATGTACTTAAGTGTATTTTATGCAATAAATACTAAATTATTAATACCTGTTTACACAGTCATTTCTAGTAATTTTAAATGAATTACTGGTGCTTTGTTATGGAAAAAATTGATTGTTTAATATTCTATCATTAAAAGATGTTGTCTTAGAGCTCCTTGATAGTTCTGAGGGTGAAGGTCGCAGGTAAGAAAGTAGAACTGAAACATTTTTTACAATGAAAGATTATAAAGTACTTAATTTAATGTCCTAACTCCCTGAGTGGTAAAGTGACCAGACATCCTCTTTAGCAGGACAAGCCCTCTTTATGATCATAAAATGTTTCTACTCAATACATCTTCCTAAAATCAATAAAATCCCCTCTTTTTATGTAACAAAGAAAAAGTAAATTAGATTGTTATTAGTAGTAAAAAGGTAGGAGCCGCATATTTATGTTCTAATTCTTTCGACATATTGTTACAATGTTTTAGATTAGTCTGTTATGTATTAATTCTGATCGTACCGTGTAAATAACGCAACTTGTAGGACGTGTGAGAGAGTTTATGTGGAATTGTTTTTCAGTATATCTTACGAAGGTTAGACTGTTAGTACGAACGTACTATATAATGTCGTTTATGGAGTTATTTAAACATTAAAAGTACGTAATCGTTTTAAGTATTTTATATTTAACTGAAAATTTAGAAACGTACTAGATGTTGGGCTTGTTAATGCAAAAATTAATATGTACCTACTTATTTGAAAAACGCTTAAGGTAAAATTAGTCGAGATGACAAAACAAATTATTTACAAATTTTATGTAATAAACTTGACGTAATCTTCTAGATAAAGAAATATTTGAAAATTGAAAGATAATTACTAACACAGCGCTTTTTAGCACAAGTATTGATTGCCAAATTTAGATATCCAAGGTGTTGCTAATAATTCTGTTACAGTTTTATTTTAATTATAGTGTATAGTACCTATCCGGATTTTTTAATTGCATAGAGCAAGTATATCAATGTAATTAATTATCGTAATATATTGGATGAGTTTCATTGTTGTGTTTTGCTATCATGGTCTCTTATGTTAGAACAATTGCAAAAAGGTCTTCAATGATAGTAAGACATTTACATTTGTTTACGCCCCAGTGCATTTTCAAAATTGGTTTGATATTATCTAGTTAGTATTTACGTTTTGTTGATTTTAAGCAGTTGTTTAAAGTATTATTTATTGACTCAAACATTAGGTAGTGTTGTTAATATTTTTAAACTTTTGCGTTTTCAAAATGTATTGGGCAATTATACAGTATTAAGGTTTGCATTAAAGTTATTGAGTATATGTAAACGAATTATAACATAATTTGAGAGATCCAGGGCCGGTTGTATAAAGTCTAGTTGACTGAAGGTTGAGTTTGAACCGTCGGTGAATGCAAAATTGTGTTGTACGAACTATAGTTGGCACCGCACCTATGGTTGAACCCCCAGTTTCGCCAACCCGTAGTTCAAGTAGTGGATTAACGTTACAACTGTCGGTTGGTCCGACAGTTTAATTATAGTTTAATTATTTTCATGTGAGTAAAATCTTCTGGTCTGTTTCCTTGCTATTTGTTGTTAAACGTGTTATTGTTGTTTACTTTTATTTGTTGTTAAATTTGTTTATTTTACTTAATCTAAAATTCATTTGTACCGTTAAGGTGTTGGGCTGGTTAAATTTGCTATTGGTGTATGTGTGTTGTGGTTCAATATACTGTTATTGATTCCTCATCGGATTCTGATGTCCATCAAAATGAAAATATGGATTTCAGCACGAATTCTTCTTCTGATTCAGATGAAGAATTAATTTTAGAACTAAATCGTAGAGTGAGACGTGCTCGTGCGTTTTAATACGTACAGATAATTTTACGAAGTGGTTACAAAAAGAAACAGTTATGTTTTTGTTAACCTTGATAGGTTTAATTTTGTTAGCTATTCAACTATAATTGTAGTTTTCACTACGTCTTTATGCTACGGGTAGTATGCTTATAACTGTCGGAGATTTTATTGGGGTCGATAAGTCTACAGCATGCCGAATTGTAAAAAAAGTAACAATGGCAATATGTACGTTGTCAGAAATTTACATACGTATGCCAAACACTGAAGAGGTAGAAGGATTCAATAGGAATTTTTATAAAATTACTGACTTTCCTCGTACAATAGGAGCTATGGACTGTACTCACGTTCGGATTCAATCGCCAGGTAAATATATCATTGATACGTTTATTTAGGTACGTATTGATCATATTTAGGAGGCAATAATGCGGAGTATTTTTGTAATGGAAAAAGATATTTCTCCTAAAATGTGCAAGTAATTTGTGATGCAGCTCTTCGAATCATGGATATAGTAAGCAAGGTGGTCTGGTTCAACACATGATCAGACTATTTTCAATAATTCTTAGATTCACGCTCGTTTGGAAAATCACGAATTCCGTAAGTGTTATTTAGGAGATTCAGGTTATGCAGTACAGAAGTATTTAATAACACCATTGCTACACCCAAACAATCCAAGTGAACGGTTTGTTCAAGGAATCCAATTGAGAGATTATTTGGGGTGTGGAACCGTCGTTTTCCCATTTTAATTATGGGAATTAGAATACCAGTAGACACAGCACATTATTATTGCACATGCTATTTTACACAACATAGCACAAGATAAAAAAGAACCAGAACCGTCAGTTGATTCCGAAACTGTACAACCAGAAGCGGATGAAAATCTGCATCACGTAAATGATGCAGAAATGAATAACAGTTTTAGACAACTATTTATTCAGTACTTTTCTACTTTATAAATTAATAATTAGCCTAAGAAATTAGACATTTGTAAATAAACTACATTTTTTTACCGATTATCATTTTTTAATTTCTTAAGTTGCAATTCTAACAATTCATTTTGTAACTTTAGGTTTTGAATTTTTGATTTTTTAATTTTTGCATTTCTAATATTTGCTTATGTAACTCTTCCTTTCTTTTATCTTCCCTAATTAAAATTTCCTGTTGAATTTTTAATTCTACCTTCTAATTGGTTATTTTGGTCAACACCTTAGTTGTATTCTCTACATTGTTATTATTATTTTTACTCTTAATTTTCTTTATACCCACCATGTTTATTCTCCTCTTGTTTATATGTGAGTAACATGCTTCCTGCTACGCAGCAGTATATCAATAGGTGTTAACGTTTCAATATAAACTCACCGTTTGTTGGTATTACTTCAACATTCGAAAGTTCTCTTATGACTTCTGTCGTTTCCATTAAAATATCATATTTTTCTGGTGGCTCTACTAAAGGTACATTACCATTCTCTTTCAATTTGATCAATAAATTAACCGTGTCCACATCACTGTGATCTTGAGTAAGGGTAGGTACACTACCTATAATTAAACCATATTAATACCGAACAGTACATAATAATTTTATTACAACAAAAATCACTATCTCCTACAGATGGCGTGATGACTTCAATTGACAAGCTTGTAATAGCACTAATTCTGTCAAATATTTTTTTCAGAATATCCTTTATATTTTCGGAGGCTCCACCACCTGTTGTATACACGTCTTACCTTTGTCTAGCAAAGTATCGCCGTGCTTCCTTTTCAAAATGTCGTACTTCGTGCGCAAATGCTCTACTGTCTTCTACATTACAGCATTAAAAGGGTCCGCAATTTTAATCCATGCTGTATCCTTTAAAATCATTTATGTCATACATGCATATAAACTGACATATTATGAATGTGCTACGTGGGCATAAAGTGGCACTTTATGCCCGCCGGTCGTAATAGATATTTATGTATTACATAATCAAGATTATGGTTCGAGAATGTTAATGACGCAACTACTTTATTGATACTGCTTATCATTATGTGCATCAATGTTTTATTTTATTTTGCACCATGAAACTGCAAAATAGTAAAAGATTCAGTATTTTCGCAAGTCTTTAAATGCAAATGCATTGAAATGTCGACAGTAGGCTAATTTTGTTACTAAGATACTGTGATATTGCTATTATATATCATGTCATGTGTTTGCTGTCAATCATGCTGTTAGCATCAATGACATTTCCGTTATAAAGACAACATTACGCCCGCATTTGGAGGCGTATAAAGAACATTATGGTGGCAAAATAAAATAAAGTGTTGCTACGTGTACATGTTTATATATGTCAAATACAACAAATACTTATTGATACTTGTTACATTTGTCAGTCTTTGGTTATTGTAATATATCACTCGATTCAACGTAAAATCCAGTTGCGTGATATCCTTTAGAATACCTGTTCAGAAATTTTCTTGGTTTGAGATATTTCCTTATATCGATGCCTTTGTCCAAAAGTAGTGTTTTCTTCATTTTCATTAATTATGCTTGTTTCATTTGTATTTAACCAATCCATAAATTTGGTGTATTCCAAATCGTAAATAATTTTTGATTTCTGCTCCAACAAGTTGTACGCTCATTTTGAACAAAATAAATTGAAATGTTTAAAGTAATAAGTTTCATGCATAATTAATAGATACTTTATTACGTACAATGCACGGTTTCTACACAAGCATTACCATTCTTCAGTATGTATCTATAGAATGGTTAAATGAAAAACCAAACACGGCATTTGAATTACATTTATTTATACAATTATATATACTTTTATAAGATTTCTAATTCTGTCAAGGTTATTTTTTGCAATTCTAGACATTAAGTAATTGAGATTTGAGAATACGTTTTCTTTTTCAGACTCAAGAACCCTTTGCTTTGCACTTCGATTGCAAAAGTAATAAGTGATTCCTTTTGAAAGGCACAATGCTAACATAGATACTTTTAGTTCTATCTCTTCTTTGGTTTTCCAACTATGAACTTCTACAAGATACTAAATTAGGTACATCGTTTAAATACCTATTAGAAACATCAACTAAACACCTGTAAGGTCTTTAAAGTACCACTCCTCCAATTCATTATTTATTTGATGTACACTCTCCAGATGGTTTCTTAAAAATGAAATTTTATCACGTGGCTCCAGACATTTTATATTGGAAACTCCACTGTTGACAATATGTTTTACTTTCAAATGTCTTTTGAAGTTGCTGAAATATATACTTAAGAAAGTTTTTAATATATACACTTACGCACTATGTAAAATTAGAAAAATAAAAAATAGATTAATATTAACACTACATAACCTCAATACGAATATTTCTTTATAATTATCTAGATTTGCATATACGTTCCCTACTTAAGCAAAAAAATTAAACGCACTAAACAGAAATGATTTAAAGTACCAAACGATTTATTTATACCTATATATTAACTTTAACTTTGAAAATTACTTTAACCCATTCAGGCCGGCGCGTTGGAACCGGTAACCTACGGTGCCAGCCGGGAGTTCGGAATTCATCGCGCGCTATCGAGAATGAGTTGAGTTGCGTAATACTATTCTGTATTCTGTTCAGTACATTAAGTTGCAACGTGATTCATTAGGTTGTTTTACTATTGTGAAATTAGGCTTATTGTTATATTCCATAAAAATGTGCTCAAACAAACGAAAATTGACACAAAAAGAACTTACAAACGAAGTCAACAAAATTATGAACGAAATTAGTGATGACACAGATATCTCCGATGAATATTCTACTGATAGTGAAAATTATTTATCTAGTGAGATTGATGATGTAATATCTGATGTAGCTAATGAAACTGATGTAGATTCAACTAGAAATGATATTGATACTATTCGTCAGCAAACTTTACACGATTTTGTATGGAAATTTGATAATGATTTTCATCCAAAAGCTTTTGACTTTGATCGAAATAATTCAGGTGTTACCGAAATTCTCACATTAGAAGAAAATGCTGTAGAATCTGATTACTTCACATTATTTTTTGACGAGCCTGTTGTGAAGATTATAATAGAAGAGACAAATAGATACGCCAATCAGACACAGGCATGGGCGTAGCCAGCGAGGGGCAGGGAGGGGCAACTGCCCCCCCTGGAAGAGCAAAAATTAATTAAATAATTTTTAAATTTTAATAAACAAAAAATTAAACCTAAAATATACATATTTTTCTGTTCTGCATATTTTTTTTGTTATCTGTTTTATATATTTTGTTTGTTGTTGTGGCCGTTTGGTTGCTTTTATGAATATTTTAAAATTAATTAATAAGCTCTAATAAATAAAATTATTCGCGTGTCCTTTGTCACTAAATTATATTTCATCAGCAAAAAACAAAGCTGTTTGAAAAACTGACATAGTGCTAAATATATATTAATAGCGTTTTCGATCTATGCATTTAATGCATTGGTGCACACCAGAATTGTCCCACACCAGAATTGGATAAAAACGAGTATTCGATTTACTCTCAGGATACGTCAATTTTTAGTGTTCGATTCAACCACTTAACAGTCGGACATTTTTGAGAAAAATGGCAAAAAAATTGTCACTTTTTTTTTGTTTTCATTTAACTACATTTTTTAATCCTATTAATTAATTAAAATAAATTTACTCAATAAGTAGTTTTAGTGTGAAATATTTTGAAACATTCAATACACAATCCTACATCAGAATCCGAAATAAATATTCTTATAACGTACGTAAGACCTGCACCAACAAGTTAAAACAAAAGTTGCCTGAACGAGACTCGGGATCGCTAGTGTACGGAAAAATGTCACGCCCGAGTGCAGTTCGTGCAAAACTATCAAGTGGTTAAAACACAACTTGCTCCAAATCCTAACATAGGACAATATTTTTTGCAACAACTATTGAGTTGGTGTGTAAGTGCTCTTGTCTAACGACAGTGTCCTATTTAATAGTGTAACGAAACGCCACTGGTTTTCTTCGAGAAAAATCGAGAAAATCGGGAACCGGGGATGCGAATGTTCTGGCAATTTCTAGGCTCAAAAAGGGTATATAAAATTGCCTATCCAGCGCGAAGACAGACAGTACAGTACAGTACATAGTGCAGGATAAGAAGTTGCATACGGCGAATAAAAAGCGAGGCGCGAGATTTAAAAGCGGAATAGCTAAAAAGTGTTGAGAAAGTGAATGTTTGTGTTGTTTTGTTAACTTTATTGGTTTTAAATAAAGTTGGTGTGAATAGTTATCAGTGTTAAATTATTGACTGAGAAACAAGAGGGAAAATCCGTAACAATAGTTTTACCACAGAATACAGAGACAGAAATCACAGAAAAGACAATATGGATATAAGAAATTGGTTACAAAAATGTAAGTTAAATAATTTCAGTAGAAAATTAAATTTGTAATTAAAACTTTAGACTCATTCCATTAGAAATGGTCCAAAAATTTGAAAATTGGTTGCTCGACCAGCACCAAATAAAACAAAACTACCATGTAATGATAGCTTATAATGTAGATATGTTATATCCGATGTTAATTTTTGTTCAAAATTATTTGTATCGCAACGTTTGGAAAAAAATTCAATTGCAGCCCTTTACAAAATTGCCAATTGCTCTTTACTCTTTGCTTGTATCTTTGTGAAACAATTTTTGTTAGCTTTGGCAAAAGATTCTATGCATTATTAATATAATTTTATATATTTTTCATTATTATGATGCCGACTTTTTTGCCTTCTAATTATAACAAAAATTACAATAATGCACCGATTTTGACAGCTGATATCTCAAATGGGACTAAATATAAAAACTTGAAATTTTCACATATTAAAGATCAAACAGCACTTTATACGTGCTATTAATTTCATTTTGTGTTTTTAATCTAGAAAAAAAATATTAACATCGGATATAGTATATCCACATTATAAGCTATCATTACATGGTAGTTTTGTTTTATACTAATTTTTATACTAGGGACTAAGAACAAGAATGATATTAGGTTATTATTTTTAGGTCAAAAATCTCTAAAACGGAAAAAAGTTCATGATGACAGTAGTGAAAGTGGAAGCAATGATTGTGGTGAAGATGAAAATAAAATGGTCGGAACATCAAAATCGGAATCTATTTTTGAAGGAGGCTCAAGTAGTTCTTCAAATCTACATGAAGCTGTCTCTGGAACTGGGACCTCTAAACAATCTGAAGAACGCGATGGCTACCATGAAAATGACATTGGTCGTTATGTTAGTTGTGCCAACAACTTGCTTTCTGAAAAAAAGGAGGAATTATTGACAAACCCTTGGGTTCCATCATCCAATTACGATTTTGCTTCTGATGCCATTCACTTGAAAAGAAAATTTAACCATCGCTGATTAGATCAATATACTCCATGGCTGGTGTACTCAAGTCGTTTGAAAGGTGCTCTATGTTTGTATTATGTTTTATTTCCGCCAAGAATTGCTACAGTTAAAGGAGTTTTGGGGTGATTTATGGTAAGGCCTTACATGAAGTTTAAGGATATACATGAAGATTGCAGAAAGCACGTTGGCAGCCATTACCACAAATCTTCAACAGCTGCTGCAAAAGCATTTCTTGAAAATGCTCCTGTTGAAGTCCAGTTGCAAATAGGGCACCATAAGACGATTGAAGAAAATCAACAAATATTGTCAGCAATTATTTCATGCATAATGTTTTGTGGAATTCATGATTTGCGGCTTAGAGGAAAACAAGGAAATGAGGGAGTTTTCTTTGACCTTTTAAATTTGAGGATTGGCTCTGCTGATGAGAAGCTAAAGAGCCACTTGGATAAATGTTAAAAAAACGCAGTCTATACCTCATCAACAATTCAAAATGAGATCATACAATTATGCGGTGAAGTTATCAAAGAAAAAATAATCGAAGACTGTAAACGGGCAAAAGCTTATGCTGTAATGGCTGATGAAACAGCAGATATCGCTGGAAAAGAGCAGCTTTCTATTGGATTAAGGTTCTATGATGAAAGCCAAAAAATAATCAGGGAGGAATTTGTAGGCTACATTGAGTTAAAATGTCAAGATGCTGCTACAATCGCTAGCGCAATTCAAAGTTTTTTAGAAGATAATCATTTTTCCGCCGATAATTGTGTGGAATTCGGATTTGACGGGTGTTCCACGATGGCCGGCAAAGAAGGTGGTGTACAGGCCATTCTTAAAAAAAAAGTACGCTAAATCTTTATTTTTCCATTGCTCCAGCCACAGGCTAAATCTTGCGGTCAATGATACTAGCAAGCTGCTAGAAATAAGAAACACAGTTGCAACGGTTAAAGACACAATAACCTCCTTTCGTGAATCGCCAGCCCGTAGGAAATCGGTTCCAAATCTTTCAAGGATCTGTGAGACCAGATGGTCGGAAAAATATAAGAGCATAAAAAAATTTTCAGAAAGCTTCACTGACATTGTTAAAGCACTAGAACATCTATCTGTCGAAGGAAACTATGCAACAAGAAAATCTGCCTACCAATTGCACTGTACAGTTACTAAACCAATATTCATTTTAGGCTTAAACATAATTGCAAGATACTCTGCAATTTTCGAACCCGTTGTAAACGTTTTACAAGGTAAAAGTATGGATATGGTTATGGTGAAGAAACATATTGATGATATTCTAGATGTAATCAAAGAAGATCGACAAGATGTCGAAAATGTTTTTTATGAATTATTTAAAAAATCACTTGATATCGCAGAGAAAGTAGGGGTTGAGTTGTCAGTACCACGAGTCACTCAAAAGCAAGTACACAGAAGTAATCCACCATCTGAGCCTGCAGTTGAATACTGGAAGCGGTCAATAATCATCCCCTATCTTGATTCTTTAACTTCGTCTTTGGATGCTAGATTCTTCAACGAAAATACACCTGCTTTTGCTTTTACTTATCTTCATCCTTCAAGCATGCTCAAAATGGCTTCAAAAGATTTCAAAAATAATGCAGAATCTTTCATGGAATTTTATAAGTTGGGTGATGTCTCTGCAGAATTAGATTTGTGGTACAATATGTGGAAGAAAAAGAATTTAACAGAAGACAAATTAAAGGACATTGAAGTGGCTGCACTTTTGGAGGAAGCTAATGTTTTTTTCCGTGCAACAAGGCATGCACTGCTAATATTAAGGGCTTTCCGATCCACTACTGCTACCGTGGAAAGATCGTTCAGTACCCTACGAAGGGTAAAAACCTGGCTCAGGAGTACAATGGGTGATGACAGACTCACTGGGTTGTGTTTGATGAGTGTGCATCGAAAATTTTGAAGGAAAATCAGGACTGCATAGTGAAGAAAGTTTTGGATAAATTTAGTTTAAACCCAAGAAAAATGTTATTAGCTTAATTGAAGTATAATTAAAATCTCAAAGTTTTGTTTTCATTTGCCTTTTCTTTTTATCCTAAAATTTTACATTTTGAACGACCATGGACCATGGTTTGCCCCCTGTTATAAATCCTGGCTACGCCCTTGGACACAGGAACACAAGAAAATGAATAAAGATTGGATAAATGTAGAATTAGAAGAATTGTATTGTTTTTTTGCTATATCTATTCTAATGGGAATCGTGCAAAGCCGAAACTGAGAGATTACTGGTCCACAAACAATTGTATTAGCACTCCATTTTTACGAAAATATTCAAGAGAGAGACCGGTACTTGAAATTAATTTACAATCTTCATTTTGTTGACAACGCCGGCGAAAATATGCAGCTCGATGATCCCCTGAAGAAAATGCGGCCTATTTTAGGTAATTTGAAAGAAAAATTTAGTAATTTGTTTTATCCATTTCAAGATATCTGTATTGATGAAAGTTTGATTTTATGGAAAGGAAGACTATCTTTTAAACAATACATTCCTTCCAAACGCAAAAGATTTGGAATTAAACTATTTGAAGCTTGTGATGTAGAAACCGGATATATCTTGAACTTTATCGTTTATACAAGTAGTAAAACTGAACTAGAAGATAGCAAAGAAAAGTTTGGAATAACAGGAGCTATTGTTAACACTTTATTGAAAAAGTACCTAAACAAACAACACATATTATATGTAGATAATTGGTACAGTAGCCCGACATTGTTCCAACATTTATTCGAACAAGGTACAGGCGCGTGTGGTACCGTGAAATCTTCACGAAAAAAAAGGCCTTTTTTTGGCGAAGTTTTGAAAAAAAGTGAATGTGAATCTGCACATAGTAGTAATATGTTAGCTATAAAATGGTGTGATAAGAGAAATGTACATATGTTAACAACAGTATTTAGATCATAAAACAAAAGAAAAAATTTTCAAACCAGAATGTATTTTACAATATAATAATAAAATGGGAAGTGTGGACAAAATAGACATGCAAGTCAGCTTTGTTGAATGTGCCAGAAAAACTCTCAAATGGTACAAAAAATTGTTCTTTCATTTGCTTGATATTTCGTTATACAACGCGTGCATTTTATATTAAATAAAAACCGGAAAGAAGTCGGATTTTTCCGATTTTCGACTACAAGTAGCACAACAGCTAATAGAAAGGTACCATGTACCGCAGGAAATGCGTTGTCCTTCTAATACTATCGACAATCTCCTAAGACTCGTAGAAAGGCATTTTCCTGCACCAGTACCTCAAACCGAAGCTCAAGGATCGCGAACCCAGCGCCGATATCACGTGTGCAGTACAGCGAAGTACAGAAAGAGGCAAAGGAAGGACACCAGATTTATGTGATTACAGTGCAACGTCGCATTGTGTGTTACCCCCTGTTTTGAAATTTTTCACAAACAAAAGAATTACTGAAATTGATTTTGTTTGATTTGTACGAATATTAGTTTATTTTTGTTATTTCTCCAATAATGTAATTATTTTATTGTATATTTATGTTTATAAATAAATAAACGCTATTGAAATATATATTTTTATTATCTAAATCCAAAACAAAAAATAAAAACTTTTTAACGTACTGGTACTGCAGTAGGCATTATCTGAAAAACGTACCCGTACGTCAAACGGCAGGTAAAGAGAAAATTCATTCCGCACCAGTACGTCACTCAGAACTATTTACGCAAAATATGAAACGTACAAGTACGTAAAAGGGTTTACACTGACGAAAAATCAACTCTACATGTACGACAGCAGTTTAGCTCGAGAGTAATATTTTGCGCACAAGTACGGCACTCGGACACCAATGACAGGAAAACTAAACAGTACATGTACGGCACTAGGTCTGAAAGGGTGACACGTAGAATCAGTGTATAGTTGAAGATTCATATTTTACCTTCCCGCATTTTTTGCAATTCTAGTCCTTATAGCGATGCTTAAACCTGATTGGTGGGAACACTTCCGTAACTAGTCCCACGTCGCTAAATTCCGGTGAACGTGACCAGTTAAACCATTATCCTTGTTTATATACATTATAGTTAGTCAATGAGATAGCTTTATTTGGAAACACATTTCTTAGTCCTAATAGATGGCGATAGTAAATAAAAAATAAATACAAATTAAATGCAAAGTCGCAAACCGGTTCGGATTATAAAAAAATTACACATGATGGCAGTAATTAAGCATGCTGTATGTCCCGACGTACGTACTAAACAATTTCTTGACAGATATCAGCTTTAATTCTTAGAACTCTAATGTGTACGAAACAAATCGCGGTCGAATGTATATTCCTTGTTTATATACAAAATGTATACACTCAGTGCTTATAAACAATAATACAATTTTAATGCAAATGCAATTTTAAAAAGAGTGATTTAATAAATAAAAAACGAGAAGTTCTTGATCTGCAATTTATTGAAGCATTTAACATTTATTAGTAGGAAATTAATCTATGAAATTTATTATTTAACAATAAAAGTAATTCATTATAATTACTTAATTACAAGGTACCAAATTTTGAAAGGAATAAATTAAAACTACAAATTACTTATTAAAAGTAATGCATTCCTTTTCCGATACTTCTAGTCTATCCTTGTTTATATACATTATCTAAATACGTTACAGGGGTTGCACGCACTTGCACTCAAAACACTGTTATTACTGTAACCTTACAATTTCACTTCGTATTGCGTATTATAATCACAGTAACTTATTCTAAATTAGTTTCAATTATTATCATTAATTTTATTTACTTAATTAAATTATTCTCTTGTTGATAATATTCTTAGGTATTTAATAAAATAGTAAAGATAATCTGCTAAATAAAAACTTGCTGCGGACACACGATTTTCTCGTTATTTACTTATTTCTAGGGCTTTGTCGATTTAATAAAAAACACCGTTTGATTAAAATTTTTTTAATACTAGGGTAGCGTAATTAATAATTTCTAATTAATGGTCAAGTCGAAGAATTCATTAAATTAGAAACACTAGATTCAGGGCCGGCGATATGTAGGTAATTCTAATACGTATTAACACCCAAGTATTAGGGCATCCAATCAGAAATACTGGGCAATATTAGTATTTGAATTTCTAGAGATGAAGAAGATACGGTGTACTTCAAAAATGTTCTTACAATTGAAAATAATCTACATTTAATATATTTAAAAGTAGCATAAAATATGTCCGTTTCCCAAAACCAAAATCATAAATCCTAAAATCCCTTTGAATCATCATGTACAAAACAAAATAATTAGGTGTATGACATTCTGTAAAACTCTTGAAATTCGCAACTGTAAAACATCCTAATTTTATGGTTGACTACTTTTTACGATATCAAAACAAATTATTGTATTAAGTGCAGGTATACCCTTCCTGTTCCTATTGTTTCTAAACGTTCGCGAATGCCAAGTTACACTAACTTAATTACAAAGGTAGTTGTAAACTTAGGTATGGTCTAAGGTTATATATGATGGAAAGTAAACGAATATTAGGTACGAAATAGATAATATAGGTACATATAGCGATTACAATATCGGAATCCGGGGGTTTCTAAAACCGGGATCCCGGACAAAATTGGGCCTGGGCGCTGAGACTAAAAAGAATCAAATTTCATTTTTTATCTCAAACCGTTTCTGAAATATGGCTATGTAAAATTTACAAAGCTAGCCCAAAAAGCGTGACCAGACGGTTTTCAAATCGCTCCAGGAGCTGTCCTAATTGAGCAACAGAGCAGAAAGAGGTGTCATTTTGCAGCATTCTTTATGATCTTCCCAGTGATATTTAAACTATTAACCTATTAAATATTATGGAAAAAAAAGACACAAAATGTATATTAATTAATTTACTGCACCGGTTTCGGACTACAAACGTCTCAGTATCAGCAGTCACTAATTATCTAAAATATACGCTACATAGAAGTTCATTGGATAAACAAGCCGTGTTTTTATGAAATACGTTCGTGATTGGTTCAAGAATAAGCAATGCTGAGTGGTTAATTTTACAGAAATGATACAATCTGTATTATTTCCTTCTAAGGTGGATAATTAAATCTCAAAACTAACTTTTCTCATTTTACAAATAGGGCAATAAAACTAATGATTATATTAAGTTTACCTGAAAATTGGAGTATCAGGAAGATGAGGAATGACTTTAATGCTCCTGATTACACTGCTCGGTAATCCAAAAAAATTTTGAAAGAAAAAGGGTTTATGGAAGGGATATGTTTACCAATAGAAACTTTCAAAACTGTACAGCCATTTTACGAAAATGATAAAGTTAGCCGGTCACTGCCAGGTATTAAAGATTGTGTGACGATCACAGAACCAAATGGAAGTTAAGCAAAAATATCAAAATGATTTATTTCGTGTAAGCTTAAAGAAGCCTACATTTCAAAGACAACTTTCCTAACATAAAAATGTGTTTCTCTAAATTTGCTGAGTTGAGACCAACACATGTATATTAGCTGGACAGAGTGACACACACTCTGTTTGTGTATACACAACTCACCAAAACATAAAATTAATAATAGACAACGCCAAACTAAATTCGGTAACGAATGGCAATGCATTGTAAAAATGCTTTGCAACCCATCATCAATTGATTGTAATGAAAATTGTGAATATTCCCCAGGAGAAACTGTAATACGTAAAATTGTACAAGACTCTCTTGATGAACATTTAATTGAACGAGTTGAATTCCACCAGTACCCACTATGAATGTACCAAATTTTACCAAAATCTAAAATGGTGAGGTAAAATGGGTGCGTTGATTTCACATGGAATGACCAAAAAGGAAAGGAAAACAAAACACTCATACAATCAAAGAGCAGTAAAATTGCAAGACCAGGGAAAACTTTAGGAAAGAAAACGGAACATGTTGAAAACAGAAAAAGCTAGGAAACACGGTTTGAAACAGACAAAAATGGGAGAACTGGTTGAACTTCCAATAACCGACACCATAACAGGCAAACGAGAAACGAAGAAAACAGAAAGATACATTTTTACAGTGGCGTAGCCAGGTGGGCCCCCCGAAGGTTGTCATAGCCTTGGATTTTCAATCAAACTCATCCACGATGAACGCTGATTTTTTCTGCATTTCAGACAGGGCAATCTCTCACATTCACTCTTCGACGCCCTTTTACAAGCTAAGAGATAAAATATTAGCGGAAACAGACCATAAAGTAATCAGGAACGAGAATGACTTACACACATACTATTTATAAATAAGGCCCTGTTAGTGTTACTCACACAAATTTGCTATAACTTTCCAACTAACAACTCGCAATGCATACATGAAACGGCAAACGCGAAAAAAAATGCAGAACTATACATACTTATAACAAACTTTAAAATAGAAATTCCCGGTAACCACGTTTAAATTTAAGATTCTACTTCTAGATATACTTTTAATTTTTAATTATCCTATTATAATATTCGAAAAAAATCTAGGACATACATTATAAGTTGATTGCAGTTTCGAATGTCTGTCCATTTTTTATAGTTTTAAATTGATTGTATGTCATGTCAATTTTGCAATTGTGATAAGCAGATTGAAAATATAAGTACATAATGTTATCAGTGACGTATTAACAATGGCGGCCGGCCTCACATTTTGAAGGCTTCAAAATTTTCTATTTAATAGAAAAATTTAAATTACCTAGATAAACACATTATCACACAGTTGTTGACAATTCAAACAGCATTCAAAAAAATTTAAACATAAATGGAGACTTTTCTAGTAATTGGTCAATAGTCACGGCAGATGGCAAGGATTGTCGATTTATGTACTTCCGGCATACCACAATAAACAAAATGTGTCGGAATTTAGGGACCTAGGTTTATGATCCACACCGCCTCTACTTTAAAAATGAAATTTTAAATAATGCAAAATATACATTTGGTGTTTTTCGTTTAATCCAAAACAAATGACTAAATTTACCCAGAAATCGTAAAAATATGTATTTATTAGGGTATTTAAGTGATGTACAATAAACTTTGTTCATGTTTCTGCATTTAAATGGTTAATACTTTAGTGCCAGATGCTTATTTACCAAGGGATGCAAAATTATATATAATTTTTTCATTATTATTTACTCGTAATTATGGCATAAAAAATCTTAAACTCATTTTTATATCTGCCCCCCCCCCCCCCCAAGACTAAATCCTGGCTACGCCACTTTATGTATCGAAACTTTATGATAATAGCCTCAATAATCTATACCTTTTTCATTTATTCTTTCATTAACAAACAGGCATTTTTGCACAAAAAAATTGTGATCGCTATTTAGAAGTTTTAATGTATGTATTTATGTTTTCCACTGAAATTTGTACTCACCACAGTTTTTAATCCATTTTTTTGAGCGTTTTTCGTCCTTCACTGGAAATCTGTGTATTACTAGACGTGGATTCGTTCTTCTACTTTTGCCACATTTATAATAAACACATTTATTTCCCGACATTATTATCCGCGACTAAATATTTGATTATTATATTACCTACTTTAAGAAAAGTCGTTTTTAATTCCAGTACTTTTATTACAATTATTCACTATTAAATCCCGTAGAAATGTTTAATAAATACTATTGAAACGAATAAAGATGTGGTTTTGTTATTTTTATAAAATTACACTACTGTAGGTACTAACCATAAAGTGAATCTGAATTCTGTTCAATGTCATTGGGCCGTTTTATAGTTCATTTTACCCTTGTTTATATATATTATATACATACAGAAGGATTTTACAAAGAACTCGAAATGGGGAAAGAGGTCGAATATCGACCAATGCAGTTTTGGCAACCCTGAATGGGTTTTGCGATCGCAAGCAAGCGGTGCGTCTAGTAATTCGGTAGCTAACTTCACTCAATACAACAAGTTGCTGTTAAATAGGTGTTGTGTTGTGATACCGGTACGTTGTTCGGTTTTGTGCCGATTTTAATAAAGGACAGGCTGTTTAGTTTAAGGTAATTCAGAGTTTTAATGGCACTTAGATTTATTATTTTTATGTAAGATACAAGTGACACGTCTGTACTTACATTCGTGCTACCAATGTTGTGAAATTCTAACCTAATTTTTCTTGACGATTGAAATATTCTTCTGTAAAACTTAGGTAATATCGACCACTGTGATCGATATTACCCCACGGTGGTCGATATTACACTGCTACGAATATTACTTGTTTTAGATGCCACGTGAAAGATATAAGCGTAAGAGTAACCGTTCTTCGTGGACAGAAGAAAACATGCAGCGTGCCGTTAAAGTAGTACAGGACAAAGTTACATCTATAAGAAATGCCGCAAAGATGTTCGGTGTACCATACGGAACGTTGCAAGATAGAATAAAGGGAAGATTTGATCCTAAGAAATACAAGTTAAGTAGGAAGTCGGTGTTCACCGTTGAACAAGAATCAGAACTTACCAACCATATTATCGCTATGTCTAGACTGTTTTATGGACCTACACCACAATGTATCCGACAGCTTGCTTATCAATTTGCCGAAGAGAATGAAATTTCCCACACATTTAACAAGGAAAAAAAGATGTATGGGAAAGATTGGCTTTACTTGTTTATGCGTCGCAACCCAAATATAAGCTTCCGTAAGCCAGAGGCTACTAGTTTAAGCAGAGTTTTGGCTTTTAACAGGGTGGAAATAGATATATTTTTTAATAATCTTGAAAAAATCTATGACAATTATAAATTTGATGCTCATCGGATATTTAATGTCGATGAGACTGGCATTAGCAACGTACACATACCTAGCCGAATTGCAGCGCCAAAGGGCCAGAAACAAGTTGGGGCTATTACGAGTGGTGAAAGGGGGCAGCTGGTCACTGTTGTCTCTGCCAAGAGCGCGGCAGGTCACTATGTTCCGCCAATGTTTATTTTCAAAAGAGAGCGGATGAAAGAAGGCCTTCAAAAAAATGGTCCTACTGGAGCAATATATAGATGCTCTAAGTCGGGGTGGATTACTGAGGAGCTTTTCACAGAATGGATTAAGCACTTTGCATCTTACACAAAATCTAGTAAAAATGACCCTGTATTATTAGTGCTTGACAACCATTCAACCCACTCTAGCTTACCGACATACAACTTTTGCAGAAAAAATGGTATTACAGTCATTTCAATTCCCCCTCACACATCGCATCGGCTTCAGCCCCTTGATGTATGTTTTTTCGGACCATTAAAGATAGCGTACAATCAGGAATGCGACAAATATATAAAATCAAAGCATCTTCAAAAAATCCTACAAACTGATCTTGCGGAATTATTTAAAAATGCCTTCAATAGGGTAGCCACAATCGAGAAAGGTGTACGAGCTTTTGAAGCAACCGGAATATTTTCCTTTAACCGTTTTGTGTTCAGTGACGAAGAATTGACGCCCTTAGCGGACGGAGTAGAGCACATTACCGCAGAAAATGCAAATCCTGCAATTCAACGTATTGAAAGAACTCCATCGCCAGTGGCTGGGCCATCCACGTCTATCTGTCGATCTCTACCTAAAATGATCCAAAATAAACGTAAACGTAACCGTGAATCTTCGTCAGATTCTGATTTGGTTTTAGAAGAGGTTACAGAGGATGAGTTAAGTGATGATACTGACAAGACTCTTCAACCGAAGCAGGCTAAGAAAAGTTTTACTGATCTTCTGCCCTTGCCGAAATCAAAAATCAAAAATATGTCACGAAGAACCCAACATTCCAAAATTATGACTTCGACTCCTTCGAAAGCTGAACTAGAAAAAAAAAAGAACAGAAAAAGAAGATCAGGCCGCAAGATGTGAGAAAAGTCAAGAGAAATGTGGTTTCTGTCCAAAAAAAGAAAAAGAAAAATACTGCAACAACCGAAACATGCAGCGTTTGTGATAATTTTGGAGGAAATAATGACTTATGGTGGAGGTGTCGTTCGTGTGGTTCTTGGACCCACGCCGACTGCACGAATATTGAAAATGCGGATGAATATCAGTGTGAAAACTGCTTAGCTTTGTAATAAATTTTTGTATGTGTTTTCTATGTTATATATTTTGTTCAACAGTCTTATTTCCAATAAAATGTTTGGTCGATATTTACCGACAATCTGATCGAATTTACCCGAAAGGTCGATATTACCCGTTAAAATAATTTTTCTAAATTTTGTGATAAAACAAGAAAAATGCAATGTAAGTAAAACCGAAGTACGAGTTGTTTAGATAAATGTTCGAAAGTAATTGGCTATTAAATCCAGACAAATAACTCCCCACGTGAGCGAGTAATCGGGCTTTCTTCTAAAGTGGTCGATATTCGACCACTTTCCCTAATTACGCATAAAATCTAGACACACAAATATTACACAGGGTGTTAAAAATTAGGAGCCTGAAAAGTAAAAATATAATTAACCCTTGTTCACAAAACAAGAATCGAATTGTAATTGAATTTCCTAATTATTATTCCATGTTTGTTTAAAACGCACATATATAAACGTTCATTTGTATACGTATATATATATATATATATATATATATATATATATATATATATATATATATATATACATAAACAAGGATTTTACAAAGAACTCGAAAAATATATAATATTATTCCATGTTTGTTTAAAACGCTTACATATATAAACGTTCATTTGTATACGATATATATAATTAGAAATCAGATGTTTTATTCACTTTATAGAAAATAAATAATATAAAATTTTTACTAGGACATGACTTTTATGGTATTTTCCTTATTGACTTCTGGAATGCAATAAATCTGTCAGCAATATTATTCTTAATTAGAATAATTCATTAACTTTTGTTCCAAATGAGATGTTTTATTTTCTTAATAGTGTTAGAAATATAACGATTTTAATATGCCAATGTTTGTAAATTAATACGCCTAATTTTGGCATGTATTTAGAAATAAGAGAGGATGGTGGACAGTCAATCGTATGATTTTCCGGTGCTCGGATATATTGCCGCTCTCTAAGTGCTTTATAGAGTTGAATAAAATCGCACATGTAGTTTGAATTTTATGTTTTACGCTTTTTTTTGTTTGCACCTTTCATTGTGATTTTAATTTAGATTTTCTAACAATATTTTTTTTCAAAATAGTTTACGTTTACAAAACATAAAACAACCTTCATTTCAATCTGTAAAGAAATATTTAGAAATTAGAACTGTCCATTTCATTAAATGTATTGTTTTGTATCAGAGGAATGATGTAATTCTCTTCGAATATCAGTTGTTTACGTAGACGGTGCTTTGTTACTTTGCATATAATGCTCCTTTAAACATCAAATAAAAAGAACGTATGTCGTTTACAAATATTTTCAACTTTATTGTTGTAGATAACTGTAATAAAAGTTACTAATTTTCAACCTAGAAATCTGTAATATTGGTACAAACAGCGCCAGATATGCGAATTTAGTGTTTGCATCCAAAACTACTCCGTTTTGCATCCATAAAAATGTTTCCAAGTTTAACAGTCATTGACTAACTATAATGTATATAAACAAGGCCATTATTAAAAATTCCTATATTACAGACTTCATATTTCGGCATAAGACAAGTCTTAATTTACGCGTGATAAATTTGTAGAACATTGTTTCTTAGTACGTTTTTCATCAAATATATTATATGTATACGTTTCAATAAAACTTGTGAATAGTTCAAGATGTCAGCTGAAATTAATAAAAATATTAAATTAGAACCTGAAGAAGGTCCAATCGATTTATTCCTTATTCAACAAGCCATTGTAAATAATGATATAAAACAAGAAATTCATTGTGGTTATAATCATATGAAATGGGAATCTGAAACTTCTACGTTTAAAGAAGATAGTGATTCTTATTCGATAAATCATGTTAATACAACTGAACCATCTTTACTTCAAATTAAATTCAAATGTAATCAATGTGACTATTCTACAAATTTAAAAAAGTACCTAAAAAGACATCTAAACATCCACACTACAAACTTTAATTTCAAATGTGATCAATGTGACTATTCAACACATCTGAAGTGCAATTTAAATGAACATCTATTAACGCACACATTAAGTACTAATTATAGATGTGATCAATGTGACTATTCCACAAATCTGAACCGCTATTTAAAACGACATTTATTAAGACACATTAAGACCACTACTTACAAATGTGACCAATGTGAGTATTCAACAAAAGCGAAGGGTAATTTACATAAACATCATTTAAAACACACTTCAACTGCTACTTACACATGTGATCAATGTGATTATTCTTCAAAATTGAAGTCATATTTAAAACAACATCAATTGATACATACGTCAACTTCCAATTACAAATGTGACCAATGTGAGTATTCAACAAAAACGAAGGGTAATTTACAAACACATTATTTAAAACACACTTCAACTGCTACTTACACATGTGATCAATGTGATTATTCTTCAAAATTGAAGTCATATTTAAAACAACATCAATTGATACATACATCAACTTCGAATTACAAATGTGATCAATGTGACTATTCATCAAATCTGAAGCCCAATTTAAAACAACATCTATTAGTACACTCTTCTACCACCAATTACAAATGTAATCAATGTGATTATTCATCAAATTTGAAACGCAATTTAAAAATACATCAATTAAAACACACATCAAGTATTAATTATAAATGTGATGAATGTGACTATTCAACAAATCTGAAGTACAATTTAAAACAACATCTATTAAGATACACTTCCACCTCTAATTACAAATGTGGTCAATGTGATTATTCATCAAATTTGAAGGGCTATTTAAAAAAGCATCAATTAAAACACACATCAAGTACCAATTACAAATGTGATCAATGTGACTATTCAACAAATCTGAAACACTATTTAAAACCACATGTATTAAGACACATTTCAACCACTAATTACAAATGTGGTCAATGTGAGTATTCAACAAAAGTGAGGAGCAATTTAAAAACACATCAATTGAAACACCACACTTCAACAAGACCTTACACATGTGATCAATGTGATTATTCTTCAAAACTGAAGCATAATTTAAAACAACATCAATTAAGACACACTTCAACCACTTATTACAAATGTGATCAATGTGAGTATTCAACAAAAGTGAAACGCGATTTAAAAATCCATCAATTACAACACACTTAAACTACTACGTACACATGTGATCAATGTGATTATTCTTCAAAATTGAAGCGATATTTAAAGGAATATCAATTAATACACTCGTCACGTACCAATTACGTACGTAATCAATGTGATTATTCAGCAAAATTGAAGAGCAATTTTAAACATCTATTAATACACTCTTCAGCCACTAATTTACTAATGTGATCAGTGTTGATTATTCATCAAATTTGGAACGTAATTTAAAACAACATGAATTAAAACGCACTTCAACCACTAGTTATAAATGTAATCAATGTGATTATTCATCAAATGTGAAGTAAGGTAAGATGGGGTAATTTGGCCCTACTTTTACAACTTTTAAAATTCAAACGTCCTTTAAGTCATTGTTTTGCAGTGATATACTTTAATATTTTTTTGTAGTGTTTTTCAAATATTATTGCACATTCCTTTAGAGCATCATTGAGAACTATGTAAATTTGTTAGGAGAAAAAGTTTTTTTTTAATTTGTCATGTGGGCCCAGTTACCTCCACAAATGGGGCAACTGGACCAACCCTAGTTATTTTATATACAGTTCTATATTAAAATGTTTGGAGGTAACTGGGTCATACTTTGATATATCTTCTTATATTAGCTAAAATTTTACGACAATAGTTTCCCTAGTCTCAGAGTTATGAAGTCAAATGCAAAATGAAACGACAATCACAAAATTTCAACATTTTGTTTTTGGTTAAAAAAGAGAAATAAGAAAATACTGATGAAGTAAATGTTTATTATTAATTGTAATACAAGACAGTAATATAAAAAAACTAAAAATCTGAACATATTTATCATCATCATAACATATTTATAAGTATTTCTATTAATGAAACATTTAATTGTTTATCGAAATTTAAACTCTTCAGTTTCAAACTTCTTCATAGAAGGAACATCATAAACTCCTCTTTTGCTAAGAATTTTTGGTGGGAGTATTTTTTGTATTATATCTTCTGGACGATAATCCCACAAATCTGGCTTTTCTGGCCACCTCCAACCAACGGCGTATTTTAAAATTTGGCGTCCTAGGCCTGTAAGGTTTGCCGCCCCATAAATTAACGAAAAAAACGTAAAAATCGGATAATAATGAAAAAAGGTCATACAAACGAATAAACACTATTTATTAAATATTTACATTTTTTGCGATGCACAAATTGGTTGACAAATTCGTCAATGACACTGTCATAATTAATAGATTTTGTTAAGTCAGCTTCTATATTGAGTATGGCTAAACTGTTCAAACGTTCTTCGCTTATACGGGAACGTAGATAATTTTTTATTCTTTTGAGCACGGAAAACGAACGTTCTGCTGTGCAATTTGTCACTGCAGTGCACAGAAACATACGTAATGCTATTTCTGTGTATGGAAATGCTTCCTTCAAATCATTTTGCTTCATAAATAGATAAAGTTGCCTTAAACTCATTTTGTTATCATTAGCCGTCAAGAATTGTTTTAAAAGAACACATTCTTCTTGTAAATCATCTGCGAGATCAATTTATTTTTGGAGTTTTATAGCGTTAACTCTAACTTCCGCTTCAGACATTGTATCCAATTTGCATAAAAATGCAAAATTGGCGGTTACTGCGTCATACGAAGTTTTGCGTCTCCTTAACTCGCCCAATAATTGGTCACATATTGGGAGGAAGGTATTAACCCTGAAATAATCACGTCCTTGTAACAACATTTCTACCTCGCGATCGCGACACTCATCGTCTCGTTTCTTCCTCTTAATGATTCTCTTGTCACTGGTTCTCTATTCCTCCAAAGATTTTTTTTTACCAGCTGCTTCAAAAGCATCAAAAGATTCCCGTTTGCTTTCTACAAAAGTGATGAGTGACTCGTAGAGCCTGGAAACTACTTCTACGTCTGTGTCGACACCTTGTAAAATTTTGGAAGCTATAGTAAATTGTTTTAATACAGATCCCCAAAATTCTGATAATATGGCCGTTTCTAGGGAGTTTAGTTGAGCCAATAGCCCTGTAGCTTCATTTTTAACAAAAGCTTTTTGGTAGGCAGAGTCACTTTTTATAGCTTTAAGAGCCGATATTATTTGGTTCCAATCTTTATTAAGGCTGGCACAAGCATCATCCCTGGCAGACCATCGCGTATGTGACAAATTTTTCACAGTTACATTTTCAGGCTTAGTCAAAAATGATTGCAGCAATTTTGTACGTTCCGTTGATGCTGTAAAGAATGCGTATAAATTTTGTAACAACTTGAAAAACTTTGTAGCTTCTGAGCAACATTCGGCTGCGGATGATCCGATTAAGTTTAACGAATGTGCGACGCAAGGTACGTATGTTGCATACTGATCTTTGATTTTAGCCTGTAGGCCATTATATTGCCCGGACATATTGCTAGCATTATCATAAGATTGACCTCAGCAATTGTTAATGTCGATATTCAATGTTTTGAAGGTGTCCATAACGGCTAGCAACATGGCTTCTGCTTTGTGACCAGTGTTTGGTAGAAAGCAAAGGAATCGTTCAACTGGTTCTGCATTATCTTGGACAAATCTCACAATTAGAGAAAGCTGATCTACATTTGTAATATCAGGAGTTAAATCTACACTAAAAGAAAAATATTTAGCCTTTTCAAGTTGTTTCATTATTGTTGTTGTCACTGTAGCTACCATAATTTTTATTATTTTTTCATACGTTGCAAAAGACAAATGTGACGTGTTGCCTTTCCCGGGATTGCCGAATTTTTGTATGTGTTTTGCAAGAAACGGATCAAATTCTGAAATCGCTTCTAAAAGCATCATAAAATTTCCGTTATTTGTAGATCCAAATGTATCTGTCTTGCCACGGAACGAAAGACCACGCGTAGCTAGAGATTTTACAGCCACAACAACTCTAAGCAACACATTGCGCCAGTATTTTCTTTCATCTTCTAACTGCTCAAATAATTTGGAGTCAATTCTGGCTTCGGTTTGTCCTCGCCTTTTCATTTTAAAACACAATTTTGTGCCCCAAACTAGTTTCATGTACATGAAGTCTTTCATATGCATGTTTCCAATCACTGAAGCCCTGTCCCGAAGCAAGTGGACTTTTTCCGCTATCAAAAAGACGACATGGTCCGCAAAATACAGATTCAAGTGACTTTGAGTAAATTAAGTAACATCGAGAAACCTTTTCCCCGTTTATAAGATTTGTTTTAAATAAATCCTTGTGTAAAAAGCGATATCGGTCATCCGCTCTTCGTTTAGATTTCGAAAAACTTTGGTCTTCAATATTTTGTTCAAAACCATTTCTTGAAAAATAATCTATTAAGTCTTCATTTACTAGCCACAGAGCTGGATCATTTTCGACTACAAAATAATTCTTTGTTTGAGATTTACTGGTGGGTGCAGAATCTTCATGTAAAGCTGCAGACAGCAAGTAGTTAATTTAAATCACTTAAGGATGTGCAGGAAGCCACAGTATCAACAGCCGTGCTAGAATTGTTAGTACTAATATTAGTAGCTACCGGATCTTGATCTTGCTTAATTAAATTGGATGATTTTAATTTGTCATTCTGTTTATTTTCACATTCAACCGCAGTCTGCAAGAATGCAAGAATATAATCGTGTATGTCTAGACTTTATAAAATAAAGACAGTCATAACATTACATCATTAATTCATTACATGGCCAGTGGCGGCGCAAGACCTAAACTTAATGTGGGCAAGGTACATTTCATGAGGCCCACTGGTGGTGCAAGAACAAGGAATATAAAATAAAAATCACTTGAAATTAAACAGTTTTTATGCATTAAGAAACAAAACTAAATTTTTACTTATACTTCTTTGGAACATTAAAAAAATAAAAAAATAAAGAAAAAATTAAAGAAACAGAAATTTTCTACTTTACAGGTATTGTTAACAAAATTCTAATGACAATGTAAACATTTGGGTAAATTACTTTCAAATCGTTCTGTATGATATATTGAATCAGATGTTGCAAGTCTTTAATAAAGTTGGGTAAATTTGGGATCATATTTTGTAACTCCTCATACAACTCATAAGGTTGGAAGTCACTGCTCTCACCTACTTGCAGGACTGTGTGTAAATCCTGACAGTTTTTCAGTATTTGCTCTTTTGGAATTTTTTTTAACTTGTTTAAGTCGTAGAGAAAACCAAAATGTTCAAAATGTTGATTTAAAGACATAAATCTCGATTCCATGTTACTTATCACAGAATCAATCATGGTATTAAAGAAAATCTGTTTCATACCGGCTTTTAGCAGAGTTTATAGGTTGATCGCTGTCTTCATAATCAAACATCCTTTTCTGTTTGGCAACTCTTTTATTTTTAAAATCGTTTGGCAAATCATAACTGCTTTTCTTAATAAATTGATGAGCGTCAGGCAAGCATTTTTCGAATCCAGTTTGTCGATATTCTTTGATCCAGTCACAAAATGCACGCAAATGTTCAGGAGTCATGCCATATATGTAATGATATGATAAATTCCAAACTGAACATTTCCTTTAAAACGGAATCGCAATCACTGAGTGTGTCCGATTGTTCCGTTTGGCGTTTTAAGTTTTCTATACATTCAACAACATCATCAAATTGCAATAATACGGCCTTCACCGCCTGGATTCTGCTTTCCCACCTTGTGTCTGATAAAGGCTTCATAGTAAGCTTTAATTTATCTTTAATTATTTTCCAGCGTTTGCTGGAACTTGAAAATGGCAAAAAAATCTTCTGAATAAAACCAAAAAATGTTTTTGCTACCACCGAAGAATTAGCTGCGTCTACCAACAATAGATTCCAGCTATGACAACCGCAAGGTGTTAAAAATGCCCAGGGATTTATATTTAATATTCGAGTTTTAACTCCACTATTTATGCCTACCATATTTGCACCATTGTCGTATCCTTGGCCGCGACAGTTCTGAATATCTAAGTAATTTTTTTCTAGCTCTCCTAGTATTGCATTAGTCAATTATTCGCCAGTCGTTTCAGTGACAGCAAGAAATCCGATAAAGTTTTCTTCTATAGTTCCAGTTGATGTATTACAATATCTTAAGATAATCGACATTTGTTCAACTCTACTACAGTCTCTAGTGCAGTCGAGTAAAGAAGAATAATATTTTGCCTCTTTTATCCTACCAATCACTTCACTGGTAACTGTGTTCGACATCAATGTGATCAATTTATTTTGAATATCGTGGCTTAGATAATGGTGTGCAAGTTGTTTATTATTAATGCGATTTGTGTTCCTGTAACGTAGGATCATATTTAGATATCAATTTAAATAAGTCTATGAAGTTACCAGAATTCTTAGTGTTTTCGTCTGTTTTGAGAGATTCTCTGTGACCTCTAAATGCCAGATTATGAGAGGCTAAGCAATTTATGATATCAATTAATCTCTCAAACAAATTGTACCATTGTTTTTGAGATTCAATAATTCGCCATTCGTTTTCCTGGTCTAATGTTTTTCCGTGCTTTATTCCTTCTCTAATGTTATCCATTGGAACATATAGGCCATATGTTCTTTAGTATTCTCTTGTCTGTGTAAAATATCACTCAAGTGTTTCCAATCACAACACCCTTCCTGTACCATTTGAGTTTGTGAATTGCTAAAATGTCTGCATGGAAAACAGAACACTTTATTTTTAGAACTTGAATAAACCAACCAGCGATTACGTTGAGTTTCACCATTACTTAGTTTTCTTGAGAAATGAAAATTGGAAAAGTATCTATGATCATCATCTTGAGGATAATAATTATTTAACTGCTGTGTGGGGTCGCTTTGAACTATATCATGACGCTGAGCATCCGTCATGGGAAACGTCCACAATCCCGGGTCAAAACTGGCATATGCTTATTTCACTACATTACTGGCATCTCTGTTAACAAGCGGAGAACTTATTTCAATCTCTTCTTCTTGATTGTGACTTACATTACTCAAAGTAAACACAGAAATTTCAGCGTCAGATTTTGCTTTCCAAGCTATTTCTGTTCCCGATTTTCGTCGTTCGGTATCAATAGTCGGTGCATCTGGATCTGGAGTAATTTCCGAATTCTCGGATATAGATACATGTTGTTGAGAAGCCGGAGCAACCGATTCATTTGATTCTGTACGCAGCGATTATTTCATTCACATTCATTTCGTGCGCCGAAGAGTGGAATATCTTAAAGTTGAGAATTAATTCTAATCTATTTATTATAAGAAAAACCTTGTGGCGTGTACTTTTGGATTTTCCATACTTTTTCAAATTTATTTTCGGCTGTGAGGCGCGAGGCCCTTTGCACCGCGAGGCCGTGGGCGGTGGCCCACGCCTTACGCCGCCTCTGTACATGGCATACGGGAGTTGAGTTAGTCATCGTGCATAAAACAAAGCTACCACAAACTAAAGAAAAAGTAAAACAGTATTTCAATTTGTTGCGCAATAGAAATAATAATACACATTAGATAGGTTATTTACTAGAGAACTACTATTTTACTACAGTAAGATATGGTTATACCAAAAGCCTATTGGGTAGGATTAGGTAGAACAATTTCTAATATTGTAACACGAATCGACGAATCACGATAGTAAGTTCAAAGTAAAACCTATATCTTTGAATCTTTGAAACAAAAGTACTCTAAAAAATAGTACATAAATATAGAGATAAAATAGGTAGGTACGGGTACCTACCTATGTACTCAATTAAACATTTAAACTGAATAATTTACTAACCTCTGCCGTCACCAATCCAGTTGAACTTGACGCTTCGTCATTATTCTTATTGAAAAAGGCGGAAAAGCTATCAATTTTATGTGTTTTTTTTGAGAAGTTTTTCCTCCTTATGTTTTTTTTTCTAAAGCTTTTCTTCTGTATGCGTGTCCGCTTAGTTTTTTTTTTTAGATTGATCCATCTCAGTAACAGTAACACTTTACACAGTAACAGTATATACCAAATCAAAACAAACTGCAAACTACTTAATATGATAAACTCATTTGTAAACACTAACACTGATAGGTAAGTATTGAGAATATTCACCAAATCCTAATAATTTGATGCCCTGATTAGAAACAATTTCAAACAAGTGACGAGCAAATTACGTGCTATTGTTTTCATTTCACCAACCACCCCCGCCCGCGCCCTTCCGAGACGCAATAAACACGCCGGCGCCAGCCCGGGCGCGGCTGCAACCTGCAACACAATCTCCCCGCGCTTTTGTTCTAGTTAGATACGCTTTTTTTAAATTTCTTTAGGGAAGTCAAATGAAAAAGCAATTAAATAAAATATAAATAACGATTATCAAAGGCGCTTAAACCAGCGAGCACGTGGCGGCTGGCGCCGCCCCTCGCAGCGTATCGCCCTGGGCCATGGCCCCCTTTGCCCTAGGGTAAATACGCCGCTGCCTCCAACCTAATTTTCCGCTTTTGGTCATATGTTTTACAGTAATATTAGTGTCAATAATTTTTACAACTTGTCCTGGAAAATACAAGTTCTCGTATGACACAATAACGTAGTCTTCGACGACAATATCCACGCACTTTTCATCGGCTTCTTAATCTTCATCAAGACCCAAGGATAATTCGCTGCTAGACGACGAGTCATTGTTAATTGTACTTTGTTGGCCTTTCCTCCTTGTATTTGCGTTCTGCTGATTTGTAGTTTGCTTTCCTTTAGTTTTGGATTCCCTTTCACTTTCTTTTTCTTGCAGCATTTTCAAACAGCCTTCTGTTATAATTTCTGCATTTGTACAAATTTTTCGTCTTTTTTGTGGTACGTTTTCACTAGCATCTGTTTTGTTTGTTTTTACCATTCCCAGTAACAGTTCTTCAAAAGATTTCTTGGATTCATTATTATTTTGTGGAACTTGCAAGTTATATGAACATCCTGGTTGGTCTTCTCTGACAGTGTTATTAATTCCTCCTGGAAATTGTGGACCTATTGGTGCAGACTGTGTGAGTTCAAATATCATGTTATGTGGAATTTCATCTTCAAATATGATTTCACTTCTTTCAATTAAATCCGTAAATGATTGATCAGTAGAGGGTTCTTTATCATCTTTATTATCAATCAGTGATGCCATAGTTGTAGCAGAATTTGTTAAGCTTGATTTCTTAATAGTGTTATACTTTTTTACATCAGCTGGGTTAAAAACATCATTGCTAATGGCATTCCGATTGATTGAATTTCCTCTCCGTGCATATTCTTCATCATATAATCCAGTTTTTCTAAATCCGTTTATTATATTATTTGCATCTATATTATTAAACGCTCTATTTAATAAATCCACGAATGTTGACTTTCTAGTAGATTTAACCCCTTTAGCACCCACCACTTTAGTCTTCGATGGGTCATGGCAAAATGATGTTTCATCTAGATTATATATCAAGTGTGCCTTTCCACATAAGTTCAACTCATTATATGTTGATATAACCAGATCAAAAAAATTATTAACAACAAAAAGATTAACTTGACTTGTTCTTACATACTCAACTCCCTGAGGTTTTTTTTATAGAAAAATTGTGGCGTTTACTAAATGATAAAAACCAGTCTTCTCCAGGGCGACCTCCTTTAAATGGCGTTTTGATGTCGTTACTATTTACAAACATTTGCACAACGTCCAGAACTTCCTCTCTACTTAAACCAAAGCCCCACTTCTCCATTATCTTTATGCATGATGCAAGGGACATTTCAGCTTCATAACTTAAGGCGACTTTACCACCGCCACCTTTTCCATTTTTTGCGATATTACCATTTCCTCTAGTTCCCCGAAGATAATGTTTTAACGCTGTACGAGGGATGTTGTATGTATCTGATGCCCCTCTAATAGTTCTTTTCCCATCTTTCACTTCCTGAACTGCGTTTTCCAAGTCTTGCCTGGTGTAGCGGTCCCCATCAGCCCCCTTTAATGTTTTTCTGTGATATGTTCTCACCATCTTTAAAACAACAAACTGTATTACTTAGTTTGAGGTAACTGGGTCCCTCATATGACCCAGATGCCTCGCAACATAGGGCCCAGTCACTCAAAATTAAAAATCTCCAGTGGTAACTGGGCTTACATATAATAAAGATCTTTACTCACTTTGCTTCAAATATTTTTTGTGCCGAAATCTATTTTAACAAGTTTTATACAATAAATTATACCAATCACCTCAAAGTTGTTTAGCGTCTGAAACACCTTTCACACTTTAGCCTCCATTACTGTCTTTGACTTCATTTGGATTACCATAACTTTGTTGTTGGATGTGGTTAACATATATACCTAACGGTCATATAAGAAACCGAAGTGATTAAATGTATTATTATTTTTTAAATCATGGATGGCCCAGTTTCCTCGTGAACCCAGTTACCCCATCTTACCTTACAATTTAAAATAACATCTATTCAGACTCACTTCAACCACGAATTACAAATGTGATCTATGAGATTATACATGGAATTTGTAAGGCAATTAACGAAATTAAACTTTGATCTATTATACAGAAATAAAAATTTACTTTGAATGAATTTTCAGGATTTACTATAGGTTCATAATCAAATTGAGTAGATTTTTTACGTCGTCTTAATGGCCTCGCACTACGAAATTTAGTTTCTATGTCAAACTTTTCTGCAATTAATTTGGAACTTTCAACAATTTCTGCAAAACTAGCATCAGATCGATAATTAATTAAAAATGTATTTACTTTGTTTAATGCATCCAAAGCAAGTTGCAAATTTGTAATTTGAGATTGAAGCATTTTACTCACAAAATTTTCTTGATTTAAAATATCATACCACACTTTAACGGAGCAAATAAATGTAAATGTAGAAATTTTTTCTCCCAGACATTTTGCTTGGTATTTAGATTGTTCGTGGACTCTTGTGTGGTCATTGCAAATTTCAAATAATGCATCAAAAACATCTGGTAAATATTTATAGAGAGGCTTTATGGCATCGATTCTACTTGACCAGCGTGTTTCGGATAAGGGCTTTAAAGTTAAATTAGTAACATGCTTGATTAAGATATTCCATCGATTAGTAGACGCTGAGAAAAATTAGTATAATTCTTGTATTATATTAAAAAAATTTATTGTTTCATGGTTGATATTAGCGGCATCATTTACAATTAGGTTCAGGCAGTGATTCACACAAGGAACATAAAAAGCTCGCGGATTCAAATCTAAAATTCTTTTTTGTAGGCCACTATTTTTACCGCGTATGTTAGAGCCATTATCATAGCCTTGGCCTCTTATATTATTTATGTCTAAATTTAATGTTTTTAATAGATCAATAAGAAATGTTGTTAATCCAGCCCCTGTAACATCTAAAATTGGATAAAATGCTAAAAAATGTTCATGTATTTCAGTCGATCCTAATGCTAAATCGAAATGAAAGAATCGAATTATTACACTTATTTGTTCAATATGAGAAACATCCGGAGTGCAATCTAATATTATTGAAAAATATTTATTTTGTCGACATAAATTTATAATATGATTTTTAATATTAAAAGCCATTAAGGAAAGTATTTTATTTTGGATTTTGTCTCCTAGATATGTTGGCATTTTGAGAAATTCAGAATCGCTATTTATACGTCGTGTGTGTTCCGATATAATAGGATCAAACTTTTCTAGCATTTCAATACATTTAAAAAAATTACCATTGTTGCGATTGTAAAGATTATTGCTTTTGCCTCGAAGTGCTAAATTTTGTTTACATAAAAATTGAATTACATAAATTATTCGCTTTATTACTTCATACCATCGTTTACTTTCAATGTCTAATATTGTTTGCTGTAAATTATCAACAGTAATTTTATTTTTGAACGATAGAAGCAACTCTGTCCATTTTTTCTAGTTAGTAAAGTGAGTGGAAGTTTTTTCATGGCGGTTCAGGCACATTGCTATATGATGCCAATCATTAAATCCCGGAATAAATCTATTTTGCTGAGAAGGTTCGGAAAGTTTACAACAAAAGCAATAAACATTATTTTTCGTAATTGAGTAAATCAACCAATTTCTATTACATTCTTCACCATTTTTTAAGTTTCTCTTATAGTAACTTTCAGAAAATGTTCGACCCAACAAATCGCGCGGAAAATTAAAGTTTTTGGTTTGTTTAGGACCCGTTTTTATAATAGCTTGCCTCGATATGTGAGATATTGGTTTCGGCCAAAGCCCTGGGTCATCAAATGCACATTTATTTATTGTATCTGTACCTGTCTCATCAGTATAGTCCCCAGATCCAAAAACAGGGGTAATTTCTTCAACGATTTGATTATCTTCACTGGGAGTTGGTCCTGGCTGACTTTGTATTTTGAATTCATCTACACTGCAACCAGGTACTGATTCCTGAATTGAATCTGGCGGATAATCTTGGTTTGTTTCGTAAAATACTGTGTTAATCTTGAAGCGTTTTTCTCTTGTTCTTCTTGGCGTCTTTTTTTATTAATTAAATTTTGATGCCCGGAGAGTTTCTTTTTCTTTCTTTCTTGGGACATCTAAATCAAAATATTCAATAAATTATAAACGTAATTATTCTATTACCAAAAGTCTTGTTTGCGTTATTTGCTTTAGTTTTGCTTTAATTATAGGAAAGTATGAAGTAACATTTTCGAATTAATTTTTTTACGAAACATTAACATTAGTATTATTAGATACAATTAATGAATATCGGACGATTGATTTCCAAAACGATACTGCTGGATATAAGGTTGAACGTATTTCCAAATGAATCAGTGCCTGTGGGCCGTTCAGATTGGCACGAGGGTCCTGGGAGTGTGATAGCTGGTGTTTTTTGATCACCTCCACCTCCAAAAATTTTTTCGGCGATAAGGTTCTTATTATTCAGGGAGTTTTCCACATAACCTTCTGCAACAGTTGCAAACTTCCATCCCCCATGTCTTTTTAAAACGCCAACAGTCGCACCTGAATTAGCTAGTAGAGATGCAGAGGTTCGCCGCCAACGATGTCCTGTATATGACAACGCATCTGGTAGGTTTAAGAATGTTGCAACTTTCTGGGGCAATTTTCCAAATATATTCTTTCCTACAGGTTGCACTGTACACTGCTTGTTAACGTAACGAACAAAAAAATCTTGAATGGGGAGTTTCGGCTTTTCTCAATGACATATATTTGTTGCAGGTTTTTATGTAACTAATGATAGTTTTATCTGAATCTTTTACAACGAAGTTCCTTTCTGTTCCATTATTGGTGGCTGATGCCCAAATCAGTCTCATCATTACTTGACAATTCGACTAATTCAAGTCCTCTACAAGCTCCTGCCACACCAAATATGAGTGCTACCTACAACAAAATCATTTTTAAAAGTAGGTACGGTGATTTTTGGACATACTCACTTTTGTCATTAAAAATGTGTCATCTGAAGCTTCCTTTAGAAACGTATCAATATGTTCTATAGTCAGTACCGTTGACTTCTTCGCTTTGTAACCAAAATTTTTCCTTTTCAGAAGCGTCGTCAATTTGTGGAATTTACTTATATCAACATTATGTTTAACGTTAAGCATAGTTTTTAACATTGAATACTGGGCCCACAATGTAGAAGCAGCAAATTTGTTTACCTTTTCATAGTGCGTCGACCCTGCCCTGTTTCTCACACATTCACCAGACTAGGCATAGTCGAAATGAGCCAATCTATGCTAACCTGAGGTATGCTATCTCACGCTTCTAATATCCGTTGTTGAAGGGCAACTACATTATTTGGGATTGCCTGTACATCATTTATTCGCCGTCCGACCATATCCCATGAATGTGCGATTGGTGATAAGTGTTTCAAACGAGAAGGCCATGGAACCAGATCAACATTAGCAGTATGTAAAACCTCCATAGCAACCCTTGTGGTATGCGCCCGGGCATTATCTTTCTGAAAAATTGGATTTTCTATTTCTTGCAGATATGGCAGTAATATTGGTTCAAGAACATTGTTAATGTACCGAGTTGCATTTAATGTTCCCTCAATAACTACTAGAGGAGATCTGTTTCCATGGCAAGTAGCTCCCCACACCATCACATACATTTAGTGAGAGCAGTATGTCGTTGTACAGAAAATTCTCTCCAAGGCGTCTTCTAACCAATCTGCGACCATCATGATCCCATAAACAAAATCGAGATTCGTCACTAAAGATGAGTTGACTCCATTGTACATACCAATGCAACCTCTCGTTACACCATTTCCACCGTGCAGATCGATGGCGTGAAGTTAGAGGTAAATAAAGCAATGTTCGGTATGATCCGAGCCCAAAAGATCGAATTCTTCGATACGTCGATCGTAAGGAGATTTGATGATCAGTTAATCCTATCCATCTATCACCAATTTTGCTGCTTGATAAAAACGATCACGAAGAGCACGACCTTCACGATGAGTGGTGAGGCTAGCATGGCCGGAGTGCAAATGTCGTCGTTTTTCATTATTTTCTGACCATTTTCGCCGACATAAAGAAATTGTGGCGATATTTCGTCCCACGCGATTGGTAATATCACGAATTGATAATCCGGCTTCTCGTAGACCGATCATTCTGCCACGTTCAAACTGATGGAAATTTGCCCGATGTCGTACAGGAGGCATTATTTCAACTTTAATGTGTTTACTTACTAAGCTTCCAAATATGCTTAACGTTGACACTTAAGTATCTAATGTCAAATGAAAAGAAAGTTTTTGTTTCATTGTCTATGATTGCTTGATTAATTTTTATTGTATCTTGCTGAAATTTTCATCGTTTCTTAATAAGAATAAAATACACGTTTTCTGAAAATTTCATTAAAATACATTAGCATTTACGGGTGTTCATTTATTTATGGCGGCCAGTGTATTGTTTCTCAACTATTAATTTACCAACACATTTCCTCGAAACTATTTTGTTAATACGTACTGCTTTCTAGCAATGATAAAAAATGCGTGTTAGATGTTACTTTTAACTTTATAATGTAATAAGAAATTTTTAATTTTGCAAAATGATTATTAATATTACGTCAATGGTGGTTATTAAGGACTCGATGGTTGCCAAGGAAACCATTACACAATTCAACAATGTTGAGCAAAATTTCACGTTTCTTACAATCCTGTAATATGAAATCACGACTCTTACTTCTAAAATAAGGAGGAAGATTTTAAAATAGACCACAATTTTAGCAAAATGCTTAGCGGTTGAATTTTTGGCCAAATATACCCTGTTTCATCTGATTTTGCATTAGAGCAGACCATGGAAGTCTAAAGAGAATATGGTACCATTGTCAAAAGAACAAAAAGTTACTATCGTAGCTTGACTTTTGAAAATTGTAGGTTATACTCTTAAATCGTAAATTATGTAGCGTTGCAACGTAGTTTTTCACCCTATTTCGACTTTGTATACCTTTTACCTTCACTTTTAATTTTTTTGATCTCAGGATTGTGCACTCAACTAGTTTGATAAATCCACGTTTCGTTTAGATACACAAATCTATCATTTTGACCTGAACTGTAACGGCAGAAATTTTCTCCAAAACAAATGACAATGAACAAACCTTGACTTTTTCATTACTAGACGAACTTAAAGAAACAGTACTGACAAAACAACCTGAAACTACTCCAGCCAATCTAGACCTTTTACTAGTTCCTACAGCTGCAACCCCAAGCACCTCAACCTCTTCCTATCCTGTGTTGGACTCTCCACGCGCATGTTTGCCTAATACAGAAACATATAAAGGCAAAAGGTTATAAGAATATAGGAAGAAATTACTAGAAATAGAGAGACGTGTAGAAGAAATCAGAAAACAAAGAGAAAGTATTCAATGTAGCAACGATATTTAAGAAGAACGTAATGACATATTACGACAATTTATTATGTAAAATAAACACTAATATAGTAAATACAATATTTACAATTCATAATTTTCGTAATAAATGTATTTTTAACTATAAATTTCTAGCAATTGTTATTCTTTTATCTACAGCTTCTTCCAGTGGGCATGACTAAACTAATCTTCGTACATTGTTTGAGTTGGAGTTAAATGACCGTTATCTCGAAACGGGCACCTGACTCATGGATAAGGGATATGCAGAATCTCCAATTAAATGGTAATTTGGTGGTAATGGATTGTCCCCATTGGTCAGTAAACTGTATTAAGAACTGTTGCGAAACACTCGTGAATCGTGCATGTGACCTGGCATTCCAATGTAGCAGTCAATAAATGCACCTCTGTGGTCGCATGTGCCTGTGCAAAAAGCATAAAATTATAGCACTGCTGCAACAATGAGTTAAAACAATTACTTTGTAATATTACTGAATGAAATCCTTTACGATTATAAAAATCATTAGGATTATATTCTGGTTGTTTGCATAGAATATGACAACCATCAATGGCTCCAATTATCCCCCAAATTCCTCGAGAATGACGTTCAAAATCCTATAATATACAATTATAAGAGTTGCTATTACATTGTCATTAGTAGTGTTAGCAAAGAATATTCTTTGGTGTTAGAGCAAACGCCAAATACGAAGACAACTGCGCAGAAACCGAATATTGCATTAAAAAGATGGAATAATGATATGAGTGAGAAGTAGATATTATGTTCCGTCCATAAAATGTAGTGTTGTTCATTGTTTTCTAACCTCATTTTTCGTGCACGTTTTTATCAATTGTAAACAGTTTTTTTCAAAACTCCTTCCGTTTCAGCACCTTTTATTTACAAGTAAGTTGTATTTGTAATCCACAGTAATATGTATTAATATAATATATTGATTTGGTTCGTTGTTTATAATGGATGATGGAAGTACATCGTCTGATAGTACATAAAACATTACAGCAAAGAAGCGGCGTGTCTTATCGCAAGATGCCCGCGAAATTATTTGGAATGTTTATCAGTTTCATAAAAATATGAATGAAGGTATGTCATTATTGTACGATTAACATCTGTCAGTTTTTTCACGATTACATTTCTTTACAGTTAACGTTCTTGATATCGTTGTGAAAGCAACTGTAGTATCTAAAAGTACCGTCGTTAGAATTATTAGAGAAGGGAGTGCAATTAATCGTAAATATAATCGTTCAAGATCATCTGTCGATAATTGTGGGGAACAAGTCATTCGACGCATTGTACACAATTTTCATGTCACGGAGAAACGACGACCAACCGTCAATGCTATCTATATTATTAAAAATGACGAATCCATTGGTTTCTCTGGGAAGGAAACGTCTTTAAGAAGATTATTAAATAAAATAGGTTTTTGAATGGACGAAAACCGTTGACAATCGTAAATGTTTAATGGAACGATACGATATACAATCTTTACGTTGTGCTTATATACGAACAATAACAAAATATCGAAGAGCAGGGCGACCCATTGTGTATACAGATGAAACATATATACATGCATCGCATACAACGCTGGGTAGATGATTCCAAATTTTCAAGGAAGGTTTAAAATGTCCAATCGGTAAAGGTCAACGTCTTATAATTGTACATGCTGGTGGTGAAATGAGATTTATTAATAATGCCCTCTTAGTTTTTAAATCGGGCTCAAAAACAGGTGATTATCACGACGATATGAACTTTGTTAATTATAAACGATGGATTGAGCACCAGTTATTACCGAATTTGCTCGAAAAGTCAGTTATTGTTATGGATAATGCAAGTTATCATAACACGTTAGCAGTTAAACATCCAACTTTTATTAGTAAAAAAATGGAAATGATAACTTGGTTATAAGAACAAGGAATCGTACATGAATCCCAAACAAAAGTGGAGCTGTATGATTTAATAAAATGTAATAAACCGAGCTACACGGAATATCCAATTGATGCTATATTTGCGAAACATAGTCACTCTGTATGTCGACTACCTCCATACCACCGGGAGCTAAATCCAATAGAAAAAATACGGGCCATTGTAAAAGCTTAAGTGGCATCGAGAGACACAACTTTTAAATTAGCCGATGTTGAAAAACTAACTCGTGAAAAGTGTTCGATGGATTTGGAGAGCCACTGGCAAGAAGTGTGCCGTCATGTTAAAGAAATTGAAGAGGAATACATTAATAAAGAGCATATTATGGATATCGTTTGTGAGGAATTGATTATATGTAGGAGTGGAGGCTCGTCGGATGAGTCTGATTTTATATCAGATTATGATAACGAAGAAATAAGTGTAGAGTAATTTTGTAATATTTTATTGTATTTATATTGTTAATTTCACATTGCACATATGTTGTTCATGTTCTTAGATATGTTTCTAAGGCACTTTAACTTTTTAAGCACTTTTTAAAGACTTAGTCTATGATCTACCAATATAACGTCTTCGTTCCATAACCTTTTTTATAGTTCGCAGGGTTTTTATGCATTGTACCAATTATTATATCTTATTTATCTTTAACACACTAATATGTATCGTGTTGACCTTTTTAAGATGGTACTGCCATAGCTCAATGCTTGTATCAATACAACATCATTGTGCAAATCCCATAAAACCTGTTTTGTTGTATAAAAATCATCTGTTTATATTCGTATACTATATTTTCCTCATAAAAAATTATATAACTTTAACTTTATTTGAACTTGCATACTATCTAATATTTGAATTCGATAAAACTCTACCCCCTCTATTACATCTATTTATAACCATCGCAATATAAAACTGTTTAGACACGAATTAATTGCCCTTAGAACTGTGGTTAATAATTAAATGCGAATTACATTTCCGAGTAAATTTATGAACAACTAACATAACCTTATATTTCACTTTTCACAATTAAATGTTTTTTTCTTATTTAAACTTGTTCTAATTATAAAATATAAACATCATAATTAAGAGGTTATTAACTAAAAAATGTACAAAACGTAACTTTTACTTTTCCTAAATCTTACGTATTGTGGCATTAAACGTGAAATTATGCTAATAACATCCTTAAATATGGCATGTGCAGTGCTCTTAGCTAGCCCAAACCGGTCCCCTACTGCTAAAACACATTCCGGCTTTGCTAATGTCCATATCATAAACATCAATTTTTTACCAAGATTCTGTTTCGGTTTTGCATGTTATGTCCAACAACATTTCTTAATATCTGTTAACAAAATAAAACATACTTCTACATAAACAATTTATATGCTGACGCTTTACAATCATATTTCAAAAGATCTAAGTGATATACAAAAATGTTCCTTGAACAAATCGTCAGTAAATTGGGGAAGAGTTACTTCATAGAAATCTTTATTGCGAGCTAATGGAATCCTTTCACGAAGTTCGTCAGGATTGGCTTCCACTAAGGGTTAAACCTTCAGCAAAATGGTTAATTGCATTGAGCATATGAGGGACATCATCATTAATAGCTAACATTAGTATTCTATCCAGCATTCAACTTTGAATTTGCAAACGTATTTTCTAATAAAATAAATAAATCAAGAATAAGGAGAATAAATAAGGTTATGTCAAATATTTACAAGTATTATAAAAGACGATTCAATTAATTACCGTTAGAAACAGCGAAAGTTGCTACTAGAGCGCTCAGGTAGCGCAACATCCCAATCACAGAGCGCTAAATTACGTGCGACTAGTTACGGAAGTGCTCCCACCAATCACATTCTAAAGCTGACTTCACTTCGATAGAAGCAGTATTGCGCCAATTTTATACTTTTGTGTTTTATTTCTGCTTTCGTTTATAAAAGATATTTGTGTATAGTGTAGGGTTCGGGTAATTAATTTTAATAGCACTGCAAAATGTCCACTTGCAAAGTTACTTATTTGTGTGAAATTTGTGGGATTACTTTTCAATAAAAAAAAGTAACTTTCGTATTTTTTTAAAAATTTTTCATAATGTGATAAATGAATGTGAATTGATTATAAAGTGTTTACAACCTTCATGTGGATTCCAAAGTTTTACTTTGAAGGGGCTGCGAGACCATCTCATGGATAAACATAAACAAGTTCAAGAAGTTGAACATTTAGTTTGATACTGTCCAAGGTTGGTAAATTTACGTTATAACAAGCAGTGCCGCACACACCTATTATATCGGACCGAACTATCATATTAACGCATGCCATTAAATTACTGATATGATGAAAACCTGAAGGAATTAAATGCTCCTATTTTCAGAGATTAATATAAACATTCCAGCCTTTATATATTCTAAAGCTCCGATCAGTAACGCAAAAATAAACACGGAAAAACTACGAATATTGGTCGGCACTTAAAAAACGTATTCAGAAATGATTGATTTACCTAGTAACGTTGCGTGTACAGGAGAAAACTGACTAAACCATTCGATTCGGGACGCTTTTCTGTATATACTTACAAAGTTTCGAAAAAAAATATGCCATAAAAAACTCAGAAACGCCAAAAAATGCGCGTTTCCGATATCAATATTGTACATGCACTGTTGCCGTAAAAAAATTTATATTTCAAAAAGTTGCGTGTACAGGGGAAAACTGTTTATGCCATTCGATTCGGGACGCTTTTCTGTATATACTTGCAAAGTTTCGAAAAAAAATATGCCATAAAAAACTCAGAAACGCCAAAAAATGCGCATTTCCGATATCAATATAGTACATGCACTGTTGCCGTAAACACTTCTAACCGCTTTTGATTAGAACTCATAATTGGGGGGATTGTGCACAGCGTTATGTGTTCTACATTGGTGTGTAAAATTCTTTTTATTAGGTGCGTTATTGCATTCTTCATGCTTTTAAAAGTGTGGTCCTTTAGAAGAAAAAATTATTATTGGTATCATGTTTTTCAAAGGCAACATACACGTAATACGTCGTTTGTTCCAATTAATACAACGACTCGCCGTTGCAACGATGCCGAATACCGTCCGGAAACACTCCTCCCTACTTTTTTTTCAATTGATTGATTGTTTGGCCTCCTACAGCCAATTCAACATATTTGGCGGGGCGCAAACCGGAGCGAACTAGTACAGAACAAAAATTTGTATAAGTATATAGATAGCTTCAGTAATTATTTGAAATAAACGTAATCCGATTATGTAGTAACTTTTATAACTTACCTCTAAATCCAGAACGCTTGTCCAAGATGTTTGTCTGGTAGCGTCGAAGAAAGGAATCTCCCAAAAAGCAACACTCAGTACTATTTAAACTAGACATTTTCATTTAGATACTCAGAAACGACAAAAAATGCGCGTTTCCGATTTCAATATAGTACATACATTGTTGCCGTATTTATTTTTTTGAGCCGCATGTAAAAAATACATAACCCGGCAGTGGGCAAATAAATGTATTTTTCTCTAACCAATTCTTTAGAGTCACAAACATAATCGAGTATTCATTTTTTAGAACCGCATGTGAAAAATACATAACCCGGCAGTGCGCAAATAAATGTCTTTTTCCCTAACCAGTTTTTGAAGGTTGCCATTTTTCACAGATAGTTATACGTGTTTACAAACTTTACATTTAAATTCCATATTTTTGTATGCTTGGGGACTATTTTCTTTGTCAGTAAGACAATTAAAATGAATCCATCGCTGACACAGGTCACAGCAGATCCATTCTCCAGCCGAATTTTGCCATAGTTGTGCTTGGCAGCAAGTCATTTGTTTGGGCGTATCAGTTTCGTCGTCAAATGTTTCCCATCTGCCACATCCCTGCCAATATGATTTCAATGGAGACCTGTTTGTTTTTGTACAATACATACAGTTATTATTCATTTTGTTGGAACTTCTTAAAAGATAGTTTTGAATGTAACGACGAAAGTTATCTGGTTCAAAATCTTGGTCATCGATAAAAATGCTCAAATTTGTTACAATATTATGAACGTAATGCATCACAAATACACCACAATTACAATCATCGCTTTGTTTTTTGTGATCTACATTTACTTTAGTCCAATCATCAGTCGTAATAAAAAAACTATCAAGGGCGGAAATGAATTGTTTAAAATAATTGTTGGCTATCTCTTCGAAAGCTGTCTTCGATCGGGGCCACGAATCAAAATACAAGAACTGTTTGTCTATACTGTTGACAATGATCAATGACCAGTGATTTCCGTTTATGAAAATGGGCAAAACAATATTTTGTTGGAACCTACTGCTTCTCTTAAATTCATATTTTGGTGGTTTAGTAATAACTCGGGAGACGAAGCTACCAAACTATCAAATTTTGATTGGCTACTGGTTAATAATATAATAAACAAATCTATAATAAAATTTGAAATCCATTGACCTGGATATAATGTACAAAAATCAATAATTTCTAAATATTGATAATAAAAGTTTTGTAATTGATATTGAGCAATAAAAACATTATTATAATTTAGTAAAGGAACTGACAGATAAATATGATACTTGAACACACCGTTTTCAAAAAAACTTTCTACTTTGTTTAATTTTGCCACAGTCCCTACACTATCTAATGCAGAGCGTTTTTGTCCTAGATGATGATTTTGTTTTTTTTTTGTGCTTCTTGGTTTCTTTGCCCACGATTCTTTAGTTGCGTTTAATTGAACCGATAATTTGAGTGCGCGTTTACGAGATTTTGGGAATATATTGTACTGGATAATTTTCCGCACGCTTTCCACGTGATCGCGAATTTGAACTATAAATCGACTACACTTCACTGAGTATACAGTCATGATTGATTGACACAAAAAGTAGCTATAATTTTTTTTAAATTTAAAATCTTTTTCGAATATGGTATCTGAATCAATCGAAAAATTATACACCTGCCCGACGACGATGTTTGAACACTGCTCTATTAATTTAGGATTGATATGACTGACCCTAACCTGTGGACTTGGTGTGGTATTTTCCGCCACTTGAGGCGAAATTGGGGAGGAACAAAAATCATCCAGAAAAAGTACTGGATGTTTTAAAGCAACATTTAAGGCTGAATGATCATTGTAATTTTTCTGCGGAATATCGAAATCATTATTGATAATAGCTACATTGCCTGTACTAGTCATAGAACCCAGAGTAATAATTAAATTTTCTTTTACATGACGAAATCCCGAACTTGAAATAACACTATGCTTAGCATCTACTTTTGTATCATTTGATTTACACTCATTAACCCTTTTGTTTTTTAGTAATGCAGTTAATAATCCCTTAACATTGCCCACATTTCTTACCAATCTTTGCCGAACCATTTTTCGAGTATTCTGAAGGTTGGTTCCAAATACATGAATAGCGGCCTCATAAATTATTGGGGAACTACAAGTAACACCATCTAACTCCCCTACATCGCTTACCTTAGTTGCAAAAAAAGAAGCTAAGTCTTGAGAAAGACCCGAATCAACTTTTTCGTGATACCATTATTGAAATATAAAAGAAATCTCGTAAAGCACAGTTCACAAATTAATAGCAAGTTTACACTTTCAAAATGAAAACTGAAGTTCTCACAAAAATAATTGGAATCAAGTATATTCTATTCTATTAAAAGTTTTTTAAAGTGGGGATGATTGATATAACACAATTAGTTAATATATTTTAAATTACAGTTTAAATAGTTTTCTATTTAAGAATGCAAAACATAATTACAATTTCACTAATTATAGGAGTATTCAACTTTGATGAGAATCTTGTTATCAGAAGTAATAGAATTTAAATTTGGGCAGTATTAAACTATATTTTTCAAATTCCGTTGAAGTAATTTTATTCAGCATATATTAAAATCCATCAAAATACAAAAATTGAATTCTTTAAGTTGATTAATTCTTTTTGAAAAGGTTGTTAAAGACAAAATTTGTGAAAAGTAGGGGGGAGCGTTTTCGGACGGTATTCGGCATCGTTGCAACGGCGAGTCGTTGTATTAATTGGAACAAACGACGTATTACGTGTAAGTTGCCTTTGAAAAACATGATACCAATAAAAAATTTTTCTTCTAAAGGACCACACTTTTAAAAGCATGAAGAATGCAATAACGCACCTAATAAAAAGAATTTTACACACCAATGTAGAACACATAACGCTGTGCACAATCCCCCCTATTATGAGTTCTAATTAAAAGCGGTTAGAAGTGTTTACGGCAACAGTGCGTGTACTATATTGATATCGGAAACGCGCATTTTTTGGCGTTTCTGAGTTTTTTATGGCATATTTTTTTTCGAAACTTTGTAAGTATGTACAGAAAAGCATCCCGAATCGAATGGCATAAACAGTTTTCCCCTGTACACGCAACTTTTTGAAATATAAATTTTTTACGGCAACAGTGCATGTACAATATTGATATCGGAAACGCGCATTTTTTGGCGTTTCTGAGTTTTTTATGGCATATTTTTTTTCGAAACTTTGTAAGTATGTACAGAAAAGCGTCCCGAATCGAATGGCATAAACAGTTTTCCCCTGTACACGCAACTTTTTGAAATATAAATTTTTTACGGCAACAGTGCATGTACTATATTGATATCGGAAACGCGCATATTTTGGCATTTCTGAGTTTTTTATGGCAGATTTTTTTTCGAAACTTTGCAAGTATATACAGAAAGGCGTCCCGAATCGAATGGTTTAGTCAGTTTTCTCCTGTACACGCAACGTTACTAGGTAAATCAATCATTTCTGAATACGTTTTTTAAGTGCCGACCAATATTCGTAGTTTTTCCGTGTTTATTTTTGCGTTACTGATCGGAGCTTTAGAATATATAAAGGCTGGAATGTTTATATTAATCTCTGAAAATAGGAGCATTTAATTCCTTCAGGTTTTCATTATATCAGTAATTTAATGGCATGCGTTAATATGATAGTTCGTTCCGATATAATAGGTGTGTGCGGCACTGCTGTATCATTCGTTGCTGGGTCTCGCGTTGCTAACTTGTTATACGTGGTAAATTTAGGGTTTTGTGAAATTATATAGGATGATAATAAAATATATTTTTTAGATTTACAAATGTGGAAGGATTATGTGGAATTCAATAGTTCATTTCAATGGGTTAAACATGGTGGAAGTTCGGGGAATGGCACTACCTAATTGATGATAAGAAACGGAAAAGGTCCTTAAAGTCACAGGGATCGAATAAAGTGAATGCAAGTTGTACATCTAGTATTGTTGTGACAGAACATTATGGACACAATGCTGAAATATTGAAAACGTTGATGGCAATTTTGAAAGGGTTCATTTAGTAACTAAAAAGGACATTAATAATATTGCTAAGTCTTTTAATATTCACCATGAAGCTGTGAAAGACAAAAATGATGCAGTTAGTGTGAAACTGTGGGAAAATGAACAACTGGCAAACCAAGAAGGTTGTGTAATTTTGTATAAAGAACAATATAGCAATAGCAATTTGATTGGTATTAACGATAATGATTTTATGCTTGGTATAATGACAGTTGCACAAGTGAATCTATTTAAAATTTGGAAATGGTGGTACCATATGTATGGATGCCACGCATGGAACAAACCCATATGATTTTAATTTGATAACAGTTTTAACAATTGACGAGAAGACTATATTGTTATTAAACACTTCATAAATTCAGTAAAAGAAGTTGTTGGTGGAATATCGGCATCTGTTTTTATGAGTGACGATGCTGAGCAGTACTTTTCAGCATGGAGTTCAGTAATGCCATGTAATGAAACAAAAAAGTTTTTGTGTATTTGGCATGTTGATAGAGCATGGTGTAAAAAATTAATTTAATTAAGAATAAAGAAAAACAAAGTGAGGTAGGTGTTGAAAGTGTTTTTAATGTTTATATTCCAGTTTTGTTTTTCATAGATATACAAAATTCTATGCATTCTTCGCCAGGAACCACATTGTGAAAAATTTGAAAAATTATCATCCTCATTTACGGCATTACTAAATTCTGAAGCACCCTTTTTGAACTTTAAGAATTGCATTACGAAATACATGCAAAGGGCTCCACTTTGGGCTACATGTTTTAGAATAGGATGTGGTATCAATACGTATATGCATTTGGAGTCCATGGATAAAGATATTAAAGTATATTTACTTGAAAGGGACTGTATGTAGGCGTTTAGATAAAACAATCAGTATTTTACTGAAACATGTTCGTGATAAGCAGTTTTCAAGAGTAATTAAACTAATCAAGGGCAAACATTCTGGTAAAATGGCCAATTCAAACAAAAGACATTTGAATGCTACTCATGATGATAATATGACCATCAGTTATAGTGTACCTGGTAAAGAGTGGAAAGTAGTTTCAGGTAACAATTCATATACTGTCACAGTTTCTAATTCAGTGGCAGATTGTCCAAATCATAACTGCAAATGTTAATGTTCCCTATGTAATGCATGTTTGCATTTGTATTCATGTTCGTGTTTGGACTACATCATTAAAGCAAATTTGTGCAAACACATTCACAAAGTATGTATTGAAAACAACAAAATTGCAATTCATGATATTACGGAAATAACAAGTAGCTGCCCGAACGACAATTCTAAAATTAATATGCACTTGCACACTTTGTAGAAACAAGCAACTAAAGCTAACGATTTAAAAAAGGACGTTCATTTATTATTAAATAATATAAAAACAAACCTTGAAAAAACGGAGGATACTGATATATTACAAAATATTCAGCAGAGTTTAAAGCAAGTATAAGGTACTGGAGGGTAATAAGGCCCACGTAACATATTTTTATGAGTACCGTACGTAAATAAACTTTATTTAAAAAAACAAAAATAAAATAAATAGTACAATGCTTTAGACATAATGTATTCCAAATTTTATAATGCTTAAATAAAAATATACCGAGTTATATTCAACAAAAAAAAAATCATTATGGGCCTTATTTTACACACACTCTGACAATTAGGCCCATGAAAAAAATAGCTTATTTCTGGCATCTTGGGCACACAAACGCATCTTCGTCATCCGAAGTCAATCCTGCACATTCTTCGTGCACCGAAGTTCTACAAAGCGCACTTACACGCATGTCAGCCTGATAAGCTTCGTTACATAAAAAGCATAGCCAACTTTCACTTACTGGATCATTTTTATTTGCTGTCTGTTGTTTATCCTTACTCTTTGATGTGTTTTCTTTTGTTTTATTATCATTCTGATAATTTGTTACATGCTGTGCAGTATAATTTAAAGCCTTTTTTCTTTGACAGGTTTTCTTATTGGACAAATCCGGTGTTTTCAAAATTTTGCTGAACGATGCACTTTGTTTTGAATTTTTCAAATTGGAGGGTACAGCCACAGGGGGTTTGTTATTTGAAGATAGTGCTACCAATGTTTGAGGAAACGCAGGATTTTTTTAAACATGTACTGGCGGCGATATGTTTTCTTTGTTTGAGATATCCGATACCAACTGCTCTGTGGCTACTTGCAAAGATGATGTGGAAGCATTTGGTTGCTTTTTTTGATTTTTTACAAAGTAAGACAAAGGTAAATTATCCTCTTCATCTGGAGAGTCTAGGTCCTGATTTATTAACCTTCTGGTAACTTGTGATGGTGCAAATGCTATTTCTGGAATACTATTTGGATTGAGACGATAAATACCTGTGGCTCTAAATCCACTCGTAATGTTAGCAACTGTCATAGATTTTTCCCATACTAGTGTGAATACAGCAGAAAATCTTTCTTTAGTTAGACGTCTGCCTGGATGTTGGTCCCAATAGTGTAGTAGCTCATCATCCCAAAAGTGTTCAAAAGATCTAAAAACAGCTTTATCTAGTGGTTGTAGTTCGTGGGTTGTATTGCTAGGAAGACATAGGAGCTCAATGTTATGTTGCTGAGCTTTTTCTGCTATGGTGACATCCAAATGAGAAGCAGCACCATCTAAATCAATACCACCTTGCCTTCAGGTTTGTACCGAGCGAAGTGATCTAGCCACGAACAAAATATCTGTGTAGTCATGTTACCTTTTGCGCTCATGGAAACTACAGATCCAGTGGGTAAATTGTCAGAAAATGTAGGCTTCAAACGAACTCCCTTGAAAATTACCATCGGCGGTATTGTGTTACCAAGGGCATTAACGCAAGCTACAATGGTAACATTTTCCTCATGTTCATGTGCAACCAAGTGCACTCTTTTTGTGCCTTTTAATGCTATGACTGATTGCTGATGGTGCAATGTAAGCCGGCAACCTTTCTCATCCATGTTAAAGATCTTCTCTGGGCACTCACGTAAACTAAAGTTTTCAAGCAATGTTCTTAATTGGGTAAAATAATCATCAACTATAAAACGATTCAGTTTCTGAGCCCGTGCCGGATTCATCGATTGTGCCTTGCGCTTACTTAACTTAGGATGCCTTTTAAGAAAGGCAGCGTACCAGTCCTAGCCAGCAATTTTTCGGTTACCATTTAATTTGTTAGGGATTCTATTTAGCTCTATAAAATTGAACACATTCCTTCGTAATGCTTTAGGAGTCAAGGGCATTCCTATATTTGCCAGTCTGATGATACGGTTTTCTAGTTCAGTCTCCTGTTCATGAGTTAAAATTGGTTTTCGCCCTAATGATCTGTCCGTAATCCCGCTGTTAAAATGGTTCCTTAATGTACGGCGAGGAATTCACATTGTTGCTCCACAGATCTTTATGAATGGCCATTTCGTAACAATGTTAAAGCTTCTTCCATCATCTCCTTATTCCAGTTTGCACGAAGTCCTCTGCATTTTGTTTTCCCATCTAAAAAATAAAAGCAACTTATTTTCTATTGAAAACCACTACTAAAAATAAGGCCCACTAGCACTACTATACGGAATATGCTGAAAATACAGCCCGGGCCTTATTTTCCGATAGCAGTTACTAATTTAAATTCCCGCGTATTCACGACCACGAGCATAAACAAACTTTCTGACGTCATACCTTTTAACCTTAATAAGTACAGAATTTAATCATTTCAAAGACAAAAAATGTATAGTATTCCAAACAGCTGCAAATTAACTTACATTTTAGGTAATTTTATAATTCTCACTCTTAATTTTCTTAAACCACTAAAGTTAACTATAAACACTGCTCGTTTAATGCACCTACAGGTCTGTAGCATCACATACTCAGTAGTAACATGTGACCATGTGCAAATGCGCAAGTTGTCATATTGGAGCGGAACTGCGCCGATGGGCCTTATTTTTCGACGGGCCTTATTACCCTCCAGTACCTTATAATTTGGCATTTATTCAAATAAATTTCCTTGTCAAGTCCAAGTAAAAGTTCCAGTTCCTGCTAATAAAAAATTTACTATTTCAAAACCTACAGTAGAAGAGCAAAAAAATATTCTACAACAGCTGTCAAAATGTAGTACCTCCTTTACCTAATCGCTACGAATTTCTCACCTTCACTGCAAACCGTTAGTCCTTTTATCCGCGTATTCATATTCATATAATTATGTATTTTTCATTCCCAATCTTGTTTTATATAAATTATATGTATATTATGTTGAGCCTTATTCTGTTGGTTAACGGGAAAAAAAGACAAATAAATGATGATATTAGAAACTGAAGACAAGAAAAGCTATCAGCTCTTTATATTGGGTGGAGTAAAACAATTACTAATTATTAAACTATTTCTGTATTATTTTTCTACTGGCTATCGATTTCGGCCTTATATGGCCATCATCAGGCCTTGCTGAAATGAGTGTTGTGAGTTATGAATGGTTGATGTTTATAGTTACCGTTAATTGTGATAAAAGGATGGCATATGAGTATGCAGTTAAATTTATAATGAGTAAAAGAATATTTTAGCATATATTGATAAAATTTGTAATTATATTCTTTAAATTTACATGTGTGTTTTATACTCTTAATGTGTTTTTCATCTCGAAAACATATTTGATTATTGTTGAAGTAAAAAAGAAACGAAGTAATTTGTACTTTTATTACACTACCTACAGTTCAACCAAGCAAACAAAAGCCCCGAGAGGGCGTACCTGAGGGAGCTGTTTTTCAACAGGTACATTCCATACAAAAAGTATTAAGGTGGCAAATTTAAATCAAATGTATGGATTGCTTATTCAAAATTCTGTGAACAAATTTATTTATTTTATGTTAGGTACATCAAATGTTATTGAATTAATTACCAAAAACATTTAAGTATTTATTGTTTAAGTACAAATAAGATGGTTTTGAAGTTATAACATTTTCTACAAATAATTTACACAATTTTTAGTTTTGTAAACATTTGTAAAATACTTGAAAAAAACATCATTCTGATCACATTTGAATATAAAGTGACTAATAAATTACAATGATTCTTCTACAGAACTTTCTTCCTCTTTATCTGATTAACTTGTATTTACTTGAAATGACAACCTTTCTACAGTTTCATCATAAGTGTAAATAATATAATAGCATTTAAAACATTCACATAAATAAAGTGTAATGTTATTCACAATAGAAACAAAACACATATGCATAATTAAAATTTAAAATAATGTCCAAGATTTTATGGAAAAATAAGCGCATATCGTTTATTATTATTGATTTATAACTTGTAACTACAAAATTAAAAATGGTTTTCTATGGGCTATCAAATTCATCAACTTCTTTCTCACTGCTTTCATCTGACGATCCAGTGTTTACCATAAAAGATAAAGTTTCAATTGTTTCGTCAAGTAGTTCATCACGTTGCCACATTTCTTCGGCTATGTGATTAACATGCCTGCATTGCTTGTCCCAGTCAGATGCATTTATTTCTGCAAAAGCATTTCGCACTAAATTCTCAATATTACCTCCACTTTGAGAAACGTTATTCATTGCCACCTTATGCTTTATTAAGCTCCACATAAATTCAATCGGATTGAGTTCACAATGATAAGGAGGCAAACGAAGTACACTGTGTCCATGTTTTTTAAGTAATTCGTCAACATAGTAAGTTTTATTATGGTTAAATTGCTTTACTAACTCCAACATTTCAGCTTTTCGCATGGTGTATGTTGTCGATACTCCATTACTTGTCAGCCAGTCTTGAATTTCTTGTTTCCTTGTTGCTTGCGTTGGTGGTTTATTAATTTGAACGCTGTGATATGGCGCATTATCCATTTCAACTATACCATTGGGTGGTAAGTTTGGTATTAACTGCTTTTCCAACCACTGCATAAAGTTGGTATAATTCATCTCATCGTGATAATCGCCAGATTTACTTTGGGACTTAAAAATTAACAGCCCATGATTAATGAAACCATAAGCCGCGCCTGTTTAGTAAATGGGCCCGGTGGGCCTGGGCCCAGGGCGCAGAGGTTTTGGGGCGCAAGAAAGAGATTAGATTTTAAGGCGCGGCGCAAATGTAAAAAAGTGCAGGCGGTCAGCTGAACCTCAACTACTATTTTATAATATGCAAAAGGTGTCATAGTACTGTCTGTATTTATTCGCTTGTCTTACACAAGTACGCTTATGAAGTATAGTGGTGTAAATTTTTCGCTTTTTAAGTAATTTTAAAGTTTGTTTTAAGTTAATAATTAGGCTTGATTCAACCAAAATGTCCATGTACTATTCTGCACGTCTATTTCTCCATCGAACGATACAGGAAAAAATACATTTTCACAGGTTATATGGCCTCTTACTGTTTTTTCACCTATTATCGCTAATTTACTTCAAAATTCCTATATATTTGTATATACCGGGTGGTGAATGGTTGGACGCACCATAAGAAATCCAGTCGGAAATCATAATCTCTCGAATTCCTGCTTCCCCAATTATTTTACGTAAAGCTCTACAGAAACTTTTCTGTAATGAATTAAATTCTCTATCAGATGAAACTATTAAAAATATTTTACAGTTTAAGCTAATTTCAAAAATTGCACAAATTATGTATCATTCGTGCACAGCATCAGGATAGCAATCTGTCAAACCATGTAAATAATCAAGGAAAACATTTCGGTAGAGTTAACGTTGCGAATGCGCACCTCGAAAATGCTTTTAACTTTTGCTTGGATGGTGCCGGTGGAAGGGGGTGAGGGGAAGGGGGCACGAATGTCTCTCAGCCCATAGCGCGTCACATGCTAACTGCGGGCCTGACCATAAGATTCACCCGCATGAACGATTATGTGTCACTGGCCAGGTTTGATGTTTTGGTACACACCGAGTTCATCATTGGATTGCCAGCACTTGCTAACTCCGTACGATAGATGGATATATCTTTCATCTAGATACGTAACTGGTTTCTTATTTTCTCCTAGAGCATCATTTTGCCGTAAACTTCTTAAATAGCGAGAACGCCAGGCAACAATATCAGTGCGCTCCATTAAAAATGTTCGTTTATCGAGGTATTTTCTAAATTTGAAACCAATTTTTAACAAAGCCTTTTGTAAGGTTTCACGTCCTCCGGAGTAATTAATCTTATCCTCCATTTTATTGACTAAAATGTTCAACGTTGGCACCTTTTTTTCTACAGTATATACTTCATGAACGGTCCTTTTTAAAATGCCTAAATCTGCTTCATCTAAAACCATTTTATTAGAACCTTCACTTCTTTTTTTCTTAGAAGGAGACTTTAAAACTGAATTTTCAGCTGTTGCAGCTTCATTTCTAATACAAAGAAATACGTCATTTAGAAATTACGTTTAAGGTTTACAAACTACGTATCTACCTAATTTTTTTTATAAAACTAATCGATTTTCCGGTTGCCGCAGCAACTAGCTCAGTAGCCTTGTCCAAACGGAATGTCCACACACCATTAGCTTTTTGTTTATCGAAAAATTCCACAACTGCTTTAATGATGTTCCGGGCTTCGGAATGAACACTCTTCTTCGACTTACTAGCCATTACGAATAAAACCTGAAAAATTCGAAATATTGAAAATCAATATGATTTGATATTTTAAAACTTGTCATGCTCATTAAATTTAAGTGCAGCTACGTATTTCAAAATCGCACACTACTCTAAATATTGAAAAATCGATGTAAATCGATATTTAAAAAAGCATGCTTACTGTTTTAAGGTTATGAACTCTATAATCGTTTTATTATGTACATGTGCACAATACATACCGTTTCTCTCACAAATCAATAAAAAGAGCCTTGAAAAAGACTAATCGACAATAAATACTCAAGGAACACGAAAATAACCTGCCAATGCAAAATGCATATGACAAATGTCAAATGTTTGCGTTTGGGAATGTACGGTCGGAGACTTCTTAATGGTAATTGGACGAACGTTTTACCGCTATAAATTTTTTAATTTAGTTCACATATTTTCCGGGGTTTTTGTTTGCTTGGTAGAGCTGTAGTCGCACGTCGCTAAATTCCGGTGAACGCGACCAATTAAACCATTAGCTTTATTCGTTTTAGAAATGCAGCGCGCACCAACTAATTTCAACGTCAACTTATGACAGTAACCTTGAAGTCAAGTTTTTTACTTTAGACAAAACAAGTTAGGGCATAAAAACAGGAGGCGGTAGATTGAGACTTTCCGTCCATGATGTCATGTATGTTAGACGTCATCATTTTGGCGCCATACTACTGTAAACCCAATACACTGTAAAACATAGCAAAAGTAGATTAGATAAACAAAACTACAGTAACCTAAAAAAAAATTGTAAGGCCGCGGATTCGAACCCGCACCAAAAGCGTTGCAAGCGACTCCGCTTCCACGACACCACCAGCGCTGTAGCAGTTTGACATTGAAAGTGATATATAAACCATTTTTAAATATTCGTATTCACGTAGATAAGGCATGCGCATAAAACATGTCGTCATCGACGGAAAGTCTCAATCTACCGCCTCCTAACACGAGGCGGTAGATTGAACTTTATCCGAGTTGCCGTGTATCTAACCTCAATAAGTCTACAGATGTAAATAAAATATTTGCCTTAAATAGAAATAAAAAAGAAAACTAAAATCTACGGTAACCTAGGTTACCGTAGATTTGAATTTCCTAGGCTACCGTATTTTAGTTTTCTTTTTATTTACATCTGTAGACTTATTGAGGTTAGAAACACGGCAACGTCACGACAAAATCAATCTACCGCCTCGTATAAAAACGAATGTGTTTTTAACATAACCACAGTTCTATACACATCCATTTTTTTAACCTCCAAATCCAATATTACCCGTAGTTGCTGAATCATGGCACTCACAGAGGATGCTCTTTTGGTAGCTTATTTTTGAAAGCGATGACGATGCTACAGATTCATCTTCTGATTTTGATAATGAAGTAGTGGACGCAATCATTTAGCAAAAGGAAAGGATGTTGTTGAACCAAGAAAACATTTGGAAGTTTTTTTGTGGTATGTGGATCACTCCTATACTTACATCGATGTTAGTGATCGGTTCAACATCACAGTATCGACGTTATTTGAAGTAATAACGCGTATGAATGCGTTTTGTGATGAAATGGCTGCTGAAGTCATTCAGTGGCCTTCACAACAACAAATACAGCAGACCAAAGCAGAAATGTTCAGAAGAACTCGATTTCCCGGTGTTATTGGTGAGATCACTGAAGTTGACAGACTGTTGTACCTAAAATAAATTAGGGTTTATAGATGGGACACATGTTAAAATAGACCGACCTAGAAAACATCAAGAATCATATTGTAATAGAAAGCATTACCATTCAATACAGATACAAATTATATGCGACGACAAATGTAAAATAATGGATGCATTTATTGGGTATCCAGGTTCTGTGCACGATGCCCGTGTATTCTCATCCAGTTTTATATATCCGCAACTATCAGAATTATGTCAAGGTAATTTGTATATTATTAAACAATAGAAAAATGGACATAAACTCTTGCAGATGGACATCTTTTAGGAGATTCGGCTTATCCATTTCTGCCTTACTCCGTACAAAGATAATGGACATCTGAATAGAATACAGACACGCTATAATACAGTACATAGCTCACTACGAATCAAAGTGGAACATACAAATGGCTTTCTCAAGCAACGATTTCATCAGTTGTACCATGTAAAGCTACGCAAAATTGGACGGGTTGTTGCCCTGGTGAAATCGTGTTGTGTGTTGCACAATTTATGTCAAATACAGGATAAACTGTTGTTTGATTGTGAAGATAATCTACTGGATTTGACTACAGTAGAAGATGTAAATATTACTGTTGCAGATACCAATATGAATTTTGAAGCAACCTCTGGTGTGGCAAAAAGAAATTACATTGCAAGTGTCTTATAAATAACGTGTACTCAGTGAAACATACATTATTACTTATCTATAAGATGGAAACATTACAAACTATTATAATTTTGCTACTTATAAACAAACTATTATATCAAATACATATATGAACACATATTAGCAATTATAACTCTGCCTTCCCTGCCAAGTATTTCTCCATTAGTTCCAATTTACGTTCTAATAATTGGTTTTTTTTCTTTTCTATGGCTAATTTCTGTTCAGCAAGGTCATTTTTTCGTCTCATTTCAATTTGTATTCCTTCTAGAACAATGGACGTAGGTTTGTAACCTTTCTTTAGAATATTAGAAGTTTGAGGCCGGTTTTGCGTAATAGTAGTGATTGCACTGGTACTCGCAGATGGTGTCTCACTAAAAAATATCTTAACAAAGGCTATAGTTTGAAGGTAAAACTACCTGGTTGGAAGCACATTCTCATTTTGGGGCAGTACATTTTCGTTTTCTAATTTTTTGGTTGTCGTTACACTTGAAGTAAGTACTTCTGGGTAAAACCTGAGTTCCTTTTGAAATACATCATGAAGTTCCTCATAAAATTCCAACTTCTTATACCCTTGCCCCGTACTTTTTGTGTGCTTAATAAAATTCTTATAACTTTTCTCAAAACATCGCCACTTGTACTCCATCTGTGTAGCTGTGTAGTTGTATCCATACTTGTTTAATTCCGCTGTTAGTTTAAAAACATTTGTTCCTTAGAAACAATGAGTCTATCGGAAAAACGTTTAAAATATTTAGGGTATAATTCTATTAGTAACTTCTTTGCTTGAAGTGACCACAGCTGTGGTGTAACAGAACATTGTTCGTCACTGTCCACAATTGCATTAGATTCTAAAAATTTGAGTAGATTCCCATTATAAAGAATTTTTTAAGTATACCGTCACAAAGTGTACTTAACGTTAGAGATGTCCCTCAGTTGAGTAACGATTTCTTCACTTTGCAAATTGTTCATTGATCATATGGATAGATGTAATTGTCCACTATCCATATGCTTTCATGACCCTGCATGCATTCATGGTGCTTTGCAGTTGACGTGGTTTTCCATATATTTGCATTGCACACAGAACAAATGTACACGGGCTAAAAAAAGGAAAATATAAATTACCGATCAACGACATAAAAATTAAAACGTACCTGCTCCATAATTTCTTATTAAACAGCAAACTCGTTCCTTTAAAGAAATTGCAAATTTTTTTATGTAACCGCAAACGACAAAATCTTGAGGTTAACGCAACTGGAACATGTTCCACTAGCATGTGTTGGCTAGGATAGCACAAACGTGACTTATGTAGCCTCGATTTGACCTCTGAAAGTTTAAAACGAATAGCGTAAAGGCAGCCACAGTCAAGTTGTGGTTCTAAAACGAATAGCGATGACGTGACCAAATTGACATATGGCGTGTAGAGTCAACTAAATCGAATAAAGCTATTATTAAAAATTCTTATATTACAGACTTCATATTTCGGCATAAGACTTATTTACGCGTAATAAATTTGTCTCTTAGTACGTTTTTCATCAAATATATTATATGTATACGTTTGAATAAAACTTGTGAATAGTTCAAGATGTCAGCTGAAATTAATAAAAATATTAAATTAGAACCTGAAGGTCCAATCGATTTATTCCTTATTCAACAAGCCATTGTAAATAATGATATAAAACAAGAAATTCATTGTGGTTATAATCATATGAAATGGGAATCTGAAACTTCTACGTTTAAAGAAGATAGTGATTCTTATTCGATAAATCATGTTAATACAACTGAACCATCTTTACTTCAAATTAAATTCAAATGTAATCAATGTGACTATTCTACAAATTTAAAAAAGAACCTAAAAAGACATCTAAACATCCACACTTCAAACTTTAAATTCAAATGTGATCAATGTGACTATTCAACACATGTGAAGCGCAATTTAAGTATACATCTATTAACGCACACATTAAGTACTAATTATAGATGTGATCAATGTGACTATTCAACAAATCTGAACCGCTATTTAACTAAACATCTATTAAGACACATTTCAACCACTACTTACAAATGTGACCAATGTGAGTATTCAACAAAAGCGAAGCGTAATTTACATAAACATTATTTAAAACACACTTCAACTACTACTTACACATGTGATCAATGTGATTATTCTTCAAAATTGAAGTCATATTTAAAACTACATCAATTGATACATACGTCAACTTCCAATTACAAATGTGGCCAATGTGATTATTCATCAAATTTGAAACGAAATTTAAAAAGACATCAATTAAAACACACATCAACTACTACTTACAAATGTGGTCAGTGTGTTTATTCATCAAAATTGAAGGGCTGTTTAAAAAAGCATCAATTAATGCACACATCAAGTACCAATTACAAATGTGATCAATGTGACTATTCAACAAATCTGAAACACTATTTAATACCACATTTATTAAGACACACTTCAACCATCAATTACAAATGTGGTCAATGTGAGTATTCAACAAAAGTGAGGAACAATTTAAAAACACATCAATTAAAACACACTTCAACAAGACCTTACACATGTGATCAATGTGATTATTCTTCAAAACTGAAGCATAATTTAAAACAACATCAATTAATACACATTTCAACCACTTATTACAAATGTGATCAATGTGAGTATTCAACAAAAGTGAAAAGCGATTTAAAAATCCATCAATTACGACACAGTTAAACTACTACATACACATGTGATCAATGTGATTATTCTTCAAAATTGAAGCGATATTTAAAAGAATATCAATTAATACACTCGTCACGTACCAATTACGTACGTAATCAATGTGATATTCAGCAAAATTGAAGAGCAATTTTAAACATCTATTAATACACTCTTCAGCCACTAATTTACTAATGTGATCAGTGTTGATTATTCATCAAATTTGGAACGTAATTTAAAACAACATGTATTAAAACACACTTCAACCACTAGTTATAAATGTAATCAATGTGATTATTCATCAAATGTGAAGTAAGGTAAGATGGGGTAATTTGGCCCTACCTTTACAACTTTTAAAATTCAAACGTCCTTCATGTCATTATTTTGCAGTGATGTACTTTAATATTTTTATGTAGTGTTTTTCAAATATTATTGCACATTCCTTTAGAGCATCATCGAGAACTATGTAAATTTGTTAGGAGAAAAAAAGTTTTTTTTTAATTTGTCATGTGGGCACAAATGGGGCAACTGGACCAACCCTAGTTATTTTATATACAGTTCTATATTAAAATGTTTGGAGGTAACTGGGTCATACTTTGATATATCTTCTTATATTAGCTAAAATTTTACGACAATAGTTTCCCTAGTCTCAGAGTTATGAAGTCAAATGCAAAATGAAACGACAATCATAAAATTTCAACATTTTGTTCTTGGTTAAAAAAGAGAAATAAGAAAATACTGATGAATCAAATGTTTATTATTAATTGTAATACAAGACAGTAATATAAAAAAACTAAAAATCTGAACATATTTATCATCATCATTTATCATCATAACATATTTGGATCATGTTATGCATCACTTGACCAAGTGCCAATTCAAGATGTTGGGAAAAATGCTATAAACTTTAATATCTCATTAAAAATCAATTTACCCACGTATAATATAAAGGTATTGTGAAAAACAAATCTATTAAATAAACATAATATGTTGGTACTACATCAAAAAAAGTCAGTTGGTCAAGTTTTGCTTTATTTATACAATTAACTTTGTAGATTCTGCATATCATAACCAAGTCGTTTAGTCAAGTTAAGCAAAACTACATAACCGGCATTTACTTTATTCTGTTGCAAATAGTTACATTTTTTTTAAATACCTTGTTATTACCTAAATAAACAAATTATTATAATAAAAACTGACAAGTTGTGGAATTAGATTAAAAACATTTTAAGATGCTTAATCATCATGCATTTCAAAATCAAGGTCTCCGTTAAATCCTTCGATATCCTCTTCAATATTAGGATCACTCACTAAATTTATATAAAACTCTTTACTATCCTTTGGAATTAAATTTAATAAAAATTTTAAATCTTGAAATTTTGTTTCTGGTATAGGTTTACCATTTGGCCAAAGGCTAGTCAGCAATTCGCTAAAATTCTTATTTGTTGCAGATGGTCTTCCACGTTTCTTCTTCAGATCTATTTCTTGAGCTACATCTTTAAAGTCGGTCTTGACAAAAATTCTGTAGGGCTTATCTTTTTGGATTTCAATTTCTCTAAACTGCAACCAATTAATTTTGTTCTTAAATATATCCGTTTTTCGGTTAACAATAGCTTGTTCTAAGTTGGATGTACTAAAAAAATTTTTGTTTTCCATCCTTTGAACTACTAGAGGATTTTTTTTTCTGCACGAGTTCATTACATTGATATAATCTTGCGGAGTGTACAATCGTTGCTGTAGTTTTAAGGCTCATTCGATGTCACCAAAATCTGTATCGTTTGGAAGAAAGCTATGTCCCGAAGTCAAAAAACGCAATGTAATCTTGTCAAGTGAAGGATGAACATTAAGAACAGCTTTCAACATTAAGATCATCTTAATGTTTCTATTCTGCCCTCCGCAGCTATCTGACCATAATATTAGGTGCTTTGTGGAGTTTGTGTCTTCCAAAATATGTTTAAATAAGCAGGAACCAACTTCTTGAGCTCCCGTCCAGCCTCTCCTCCAACCACACGTAACAGTGGCCCTTATTATTTTTGCTGTATGTATGCCCAAATTATATAGCCATAGTTGCCTTTGTAGAAGATGACATTAGTTAGTAATCGTGGAAGTGGAAGGGTTTTTTCTAAGTCAAAACATAGAACTTCAAGGTTTTCATCCTCTACCGCCCTTTTTCTGTCAGACTTTAATAGGTTTCTCGCCTCTTGAGCTAAATTCAAATGCTTGTCTTTTTGGGCTATATACTGGATTTGCTCTTCGTTGGTCCCAGTAGTCTTTAATACTTCGAGTTTATCGCATGTATTGCACGTGTCCTTTTGTAATGTCTTCCTTTTCAAATTAAAACAAGTCAAGAATATGTGATTGTATTTCGAAAATGACACAGGAGATTTTGTTTCTTGAGTGTACAGATTATACATAACGGGCAGTGTAGTATCCGATCGTAAATACATGGCGCTTGTTTGTTCCCTTGCATAATGCGATTTATGCTTTGGAAATTTTTCAATATGATCCTTTACCTCTTGAAGTCTTTTGTCTGAAATTTTGTTTTTGCCCCCTCCGATTCCTCTTAAATCTTTTACACCTTCTGGTCTTTTTAAAGTCTTTAGTGCTAAATCTACTTTTCCACTTGAGATTCTAAGGGTTTGTACAAAATTGTTTACAAACCACAACTCCACAGATATTGTACTGCCTAGACCAATCCCTTTTTGTAGATTCTTTCACCCTCTTTCTTTTTACTGGGTATTCTGGCACCATTGCACAAATAAGAGCACGTTGAGCATCGTATGAACCTACATTGTAAAATTTTTCAAATTCTTCTTTCGCTTTCTCTGAACCAATCTTATCAAGGCATCCACATTTGCATAAAAATTGTCGAAATTCCTTTTTCAGTTTAAGTTCCCCACGTGGAGAGAGAAGTAAGTTTTGTTTTGCACACACTTTAATTTTCTAATATTCCGATTTTGCGACAAAAATGTTCTTTTTCTACCCTTCCTTGGTCGACCTTGCGATTCAGCGGACGCCTGCAGCATTTCAACATTACCGACATTAACATCATTTTCTTAGTTTTCCATCTCAGCTGAAGTACTTCTATCATTCATTATTTCAACATCTTTATCACATTGAGTGCTACCATCATGAATCTGGTCTAAATTATTGTCGTTTTCAAGAAGTTGGTGATCCACATTTGCTTTCATAGGAATTAAATCCGTATATGTTGGAGCTTCCTACACAACACAGAGAAGAAATTGTTACGAATAGAAAATAATGTATATAACAAACCTCTAAAAATGTATTATTGTTCATTAAACCATTGTCGGATGGAAAGTTTAGAGCATGTTCAACAAAAGAAACTTGTGCAGCACTTATTAATGTACTTGTAGACGCCGTTGTCGTATCATTATTTTCAACCTGAGAAAAAGTGATAATTCTTATCTGCATAACTTAAATTTATTACCATCAAAAACGCAACTAAAGCAAACAGTAAATACATAATGACAGTAAAATTGAATCCGTTTGTTCAGTATTAAAAGTTCAGAACGTACCTGAAAAACTGCATCTGCAGCAAGTTGTAGTATTAAAGCAGTCCTTCTCATCATTAAATTTTGCACTATTAAAAGTTACATTGTCCACACAAAACAATAAAAGTAATCTATTTCTCCCTCAGTAAACAACAATAACTTATTAAGTAAAAATAACCTCACTCTTATTGAAACACGTGCAGTAGATAACCAAATACTTATTTGCATGAGATGACTAAAGACCACATTCGGTGGTGTTTAGTCACTTATTGCTAAATTCACATATTGATATTTCCTTCAGTTTTATATTCACGTCGCTTGATTATGTTTTGTAAAATTATATTAGAAACTTATTCTGTTTCTCGTTTAGGTTTTTCCGCCAAAACTGCTTTAACATAAGTTCCTGATCGGTGATGATTTTTTTACAGCTAGATTATATCGTTATACGATAGATGGCAACATAAACTAACAAATAGTACAGTCACTAAATAACCCACAGTAGCGCAACGTCTTCCATTTTGGGGTTAATTTTTGCGCGGTTTATTTAAAAATTTAAAATTAAAGGTAATTTCAAAATTCAAATATTTGTTCTGGTAGTTTGCATTTAAACAACTGGATTTTGTTAGGACGTAGAGGTAGAGGTATTTTCACATGTTTTAAAAGAAAAAGATCCATTTAATGAGAAAAAGTAGTTTTATTCATCTTAAACATTCGCGCATAGCGATACTTCTGCTACTATTGTTGCAGGCAGCAATAACATTTTATGTTTTAGAGTGATATCTTTCAATGTGAAGAACATCCGACAAGAAACATACAATTTTAATATTTTGGTAAATAAATCATGACAAGTTGGAATATCAGGATGTGAAAACTTGCTCTGCACAAAATGTAGAAAATTTTCTATTGTCAGAGAATTATTTGCGAGACAGTTTCATTAGCCCTGAATTCCATCTCCACTTTACAAATATATTGAAATAATTCTAAAGTTGGATGAACCAAACAATTTTTTAAATTCTCTTAATTTAGTAAAAATATTTATGCTAGTTGTGTTAGTCGGTATTGTTTTAACAGAATTGTAACATGTTGCACAATTACTATAGTGCTTATTTATTTTATGTATTACACAGCCAAGTAAGTAGTACACAGCGACTTGCAAGTCATGTGAATTAGCAAAGATACACTCACTGTCTTCATTCACTTCATTGATTAGTGTGTTTTCAACGTTTTCATTTGATGTTGTAAAAGTTTTATTGAGTTCATCACAATATTTTATAAGGTGATTGGATTCGTCTTGGCTGTAGTTGCTGTTTTTAAACTGCCTTCAAACTGCGCTAAACAGACTAACCGTAGAGACACTTTAAACAATCGTGCATCTGGTATAGGTTGTCTCGATCTTATTGAAGAAAAGGCATTCTCAAGGCAATCTTGTGTCAATCGACCCAGCATCACATAATCAAAGTTGTACTTTTCTAAATAAAGTGCTTGAAAATGAATTGCCGATTCCGTACTCAGCACAATACCACTTTGAAATGGCTTCCATGAACCACCGATACTCATGTTGTAAGTGATATTTTCATTGAATTTAAAAATAGATAGCTTCATCATAATTTTCTTTATTGTATAAAGATAGGGCTAAACCGTGATATCGCCCGTCATCAGTTTCAACCATTTATGGAATTGCTGCAACAACCACGCTGTTGTTCCATGTTTTGCATCTATTTTGCCTTGTGAAATGTAGTACAAAATACCTGCAGCAACATCATTATTAATTAATGCTACGGCTAAACCTACATTCATCTTATCAAAATGTGATGGGTTAATCACATTTTCTTTTAACCGTGGACACAATTTCAGTACATCGTTCTTTTCTAATTCATATATAGTTTTAATGGGTTCAACTGATGCAACATTACATGGTAAATTATACTTTTGTACTATTGAATCATCTAAAACAAAGTTGTAGCCTTTAGTAATTGCCGCAGCAATATTTTTGAACACGTGCACAGGGTCCGGTACGAAAAATATCTTCTCATTGGGCAGACAAAAGTGTTCAATGTGGTTGTTAATTTTGCTGTGTTTTCCTGCTACAATATTGAGGATTTTCCACAGGCTACGATTTTGGGGCCCCATGTCAGATACTACAGCGTGGATTGTTATATTGATATCATGGCATTTTCTAATTATTGTTGCAATTGTGTCAAACAGTTCGTTCGCATTAAAAGAATTTGCTGTGAAATGGTACCCTACAATTTGTTTCCACCTTGTAGAAACTCCTGCCAACATGAAGACTAATGCATGAGTCGCTAATTGATTTGATGCATCTTGGCCAATGGAAGTTGTCATCGTTGGTTTACCAATCACCATAGATACAGAAGTGTCAAATTGTAGCCCTGGCTTAATAGCCATTTCATCAAAGATTAGTGTTGCATGCTTCTCTTCTGGCTTGAAGTTATCGACCTGTAGAACACAATACCAAAATACATGTCATTATAATATAGTATTAGCTATTAGAACATGCATATACTAACCTTAAGCTTCAAGACTTCAAATACTTCTTCTAATACACCTGCTTTAAATTTTAAATTTCTGATTCGATGTTGTAGTGTACGAATACTTGGATATGGAAGGTTGTGCCGAAGAATTTCTTTATAACCTTCTGTTCCACAAGCCATATAGAGTTTTAACCCCCTAGTTATGGTATCTTCTGACCACATTGTACCTTTACGTTTATCAGTTTCTAGAAATTCCAACTGATCTCCATTAAAAATCTTTTCCAAGTTTGTAAGCTGCTTTTGTTTCAACCTTTTCTCATAATTGGAACACTTCCGCAATGCAGCTTTTAGCTCTTTTTAATTTTTCAACAAGATAGGTACAATTTTCCAATGAATCGTTTTCGTGTAATAATTCGTTATCACTTACATTCAAAGCTTCTTCATCTGAAGAAATAGTCATGTCTTCTTCTTGCCGAAATGATTCATCTAAACAAAACAATAATTAATTTTATTTTACTTATATAACGTGTAGAAGTATTACCATTTATTTTATTTCCTGAAATTGTACTTTGCACATTAATATTATCCAAATTAGTTGAATTGGAATATTCTTCTACAATTCGCTTACTGGTTCCAGGATCATTAATAGTGTGTTGTTTTAAAAGATCAGGCCAAGCATTCTGTTTAAGAATTTTCTACCATCCATTCGTAAACTTTCAAACTGGGCACCCGAAAAGTGACACTACAAAACAAATGTGTTATTCCAGCGTTGTAATTGATACCTTATTAGATAAAATACTAGTAAATTGCAATTTTTTGTGTATACATACCTGACAAATTCTTGCATCACGATAAATATTTGGACATGCAATTAAATCACACCACAGCTGTCTTCTACCTGTATTGCGATCTCCACTAGGTATTCTAAATAAACGAAAACCTTTGGAAGTACTGTTCTTACAGTTATAAATAATACAATTAGGCATTTTAACTTAACACAATATGACACAATTTCGCATAACCTCAAAACCTCACCATACACTCCTGATGTTTAACACGAAATGACGCCATTTTGGGGTTAAAATGAGCTTTCTCTCTCACTTTTCCTTCCTACGCATTGGAACATAACCTTGCGCTACTGTGGGTTATTTAGTGACTGTAACAAATAGTACAGTCACTAATTTAGTGACTGTAACAAATAGCTAAATGGCGCTTGGTCAAGTGATGCATAACGCGGTCCATTTATAAGTATTTATATTAATGAAATATTTAATTGTTTATCGAAATTTAAACTCTTCAGTTTCAAACTTCTTCATAGAAGGAACATCATAAGCTCCTCTTTTGTTAAGAATTTTTGGTGAGGGTATTTTTTGTATTATATCTTCAGGACAATAATCCCACAAATCTGGCTTTTCTGGCCACCTCCAACCTAATTTTCCGCTTTTGGTCATATGTTTTCCAGTAATATTAGTGTCAGTAATTTTTACAACTTGTCCTGGAAAATACAAGTTCTCGTATGGCACAATAACGTAGTCTTCGACGACAACATCCACGCACTTTTCATCGGCTTCTTCCTCTTCATCAAGACACAAGGATAATTCGCTGCTAGACGACGAGTCATTGTTAATTGCACTTTGTTGGCCTTTCCTCCTTGTATTTGCGTTCTGCTGATTTGTAGCTTGCTTTCCTTTAGTTTTGGATTCCCTTTCACTTTCTTTTTCTTGCAGCATTTTCAAACAGCCTTTTGTTGTTATAATTTCTGCATTTGTACAAATTTTTCGTCTTTTTTGTGGTACGTTTTCACTAGCATCTGTTTTGTTCGTTTTTACCATTCCCAGTAACAGTTCTTCAAAAGATTTCTTGGGTTCATTATTATTTTGTGGAACTTCCAAGTTATATGAACATCCTGGTTGGTCTTCTCTGACAGTGTTATTAATTCGTCCTGGAAATTGTGGACCTATTGGTGCAGACTGTGTGAGTTCAAATATCATGTTATGTGGAATTTCATCTTCAAATATGATTTCACTTCTTTCAATTAAATCCGTAAATGAGGGTTCTTTATCATCTTTATTATCAATCAGTGGTGCCATAGTTGTAGCAGAATTTGTTAAGCTTGATTTCTTAATAGTGTTATACTTTTTTACATCAGCTGGGTTAAAAACATCATTGCTAATGGCATTCCGATTGATTGGATTTCCTCTCCGTGCATATTCTTCATCATATAATCCGGTTTTTCTAAATCCGTTTATTATATTATTTGCATCTATATCATTAAACACTCTATTTAATAAATCCACGAATGTTGACTTTCTAGTAGATTTAACCCCTTTAGCACTCACCACTTTAGTCTTCGATGGGTCATGGCAAAATGATGTTTCATCCAGATTATATATCAAGTGTGGCTTTCCACATAAGTTCAACTCATTATATGTTGATATAACCAGATCAAAAAAATGATTAACAACAAAAAGATTAACTTGACTTGTTCTCACATACTCAACTCCTGAGGTTTTTATAGAAAAATTGTGGCGTTTACTAAATGATAAAAACCAGTCTTCTCCAGGGCGACCTCCTTTCAATGGCGTTTTGATGTCGTTACTTTTTACAAACATTTGCACAACGTCCAGAACTTCCTCTCTACTTAAACCAAAGCCCCACTTCTCCATTGTCTTTATGCATGATGCAAGGGACATTTGAGCTTCATAACTTAAGACGACTTTACCACCGCCACCTTTTCCATTTTTTGCGATATTACCATTTCCTCTAGTTCCCCGAAGATAATGTTTTAACGTTGTACGAGGCATGTTGTATGTATCTGATGCCCCTCTAATAGTTCTTTTCCCATCTTTCACTTCCTGAACTGCGTTTTCCAAGTCTTGCCTGGTCTAGCGGTCCCCATCAGCCCCCTTTAATGTTTTTCTGTGATATGTTCTCACCATCTTTAAAACAACAAACTGTATTACTTAGTTTGAAGTAACTGGGTCCCTCATATGACCCAGATGCCTCGCAACATAGGGCCCAGTCACTCAAAATTAAAAATCTCCAGGGGTAATTGGGCTTACATATAATAAACAACATCTTTACTCACTTTGCTTCAAATATTTTTTGTGCCGAAATCTGTTTTAACAAGTTTTATACAATAAATTATACCAATCACCTCAAAGTTGTTTAGCGTCTGAAACACCTGTCACACATTAGCCTCCATTACTGTCTTTGACTTCATTTGGATTACCATAACTTTGTTGTTGGATGTGGTTAACATATGTACCTAACGGTCACATAAGAAACCGAAGTGATTAACTGTATTATTATTTTTTAAATCATGAATGGCCCAGTTCCCTCGTGAACCCAGTTACCCCATCTTACCTTACAATTTAAAATAACATCTATTCAGACTCACTTCAACCATGAATTACAAATGTGATCTATGAGATTATACATGGAATTTGTAAGGAAATTAAAAATACATCAATTAAAACACTCTTCCAGTTATAAATGTGATTAATGTGACTGTTTAACAAATGTAAAGTACAATTTAAAATAACATCTATTATGACACACTTCAACTACTGCGTACACATGTGATCAGTGTGGCTATTCATCAAAATTAAAGGGCCATTAATCAATTAAATTCACACTTTAGGTACCAAATACAAATGTTAACATTGTGATTATTCAACAAAAGTGTAGGGCAATTTAACACAACTGTCAATACACTTTTCACCCACTAATTGCAAATGTGATTATTCATCAAATTTGGAACGCAATTTACAACAACATCAATTAAAACACACTTGCAAGTACTATTCACGATTATTACCAATGTGAATATTCTACAAAAAGGAAACACTCTTTAATACCTCATCTTGCCCAGCATATTTCGCATACTGCGTATGTGACCAACGTGAATGTTCTTAAAAATAGAAGTTCCGTTTAATACGTCATCTTATTGTACACACTTCCAGTATTAATTATAAATGTGATCAATGGGACTTCACCAAAATTGAAAGGCCATACACACTTTAAAAACATTACAAATGTGGCCAATGTGACTATTCTACAAAATAACATGTATTAACACATATTTCAGGTACTAATTACAAATTTTTTCAATGTGAGTATTCAACAAAAGTGAAAAGAGATTTATTAAGATCAATTAAGACATACTATAACTAGTAACTCCAACTGTTATCGGTATCATTATTCTACAAAATTGAAACACTGTTTAACACAACATATAGTCCGCGCGGCCAAAGAATGCCTCGAGTCGCGCATGGATGTTCGTGCATTCGACCGCACTCGTTAACGCAATAGCGACTGAAAGCATTACCAGTGGCGTCGGTGTCTAATAAATTTGAGTATTATGAGCTTTAAAATTCACCTCGAAATTCACATAGGACACAAAATGGTTCACTGTCGTTTTGTTGCAATAATTGTAATAAAGTTAAATTAACAAGTACGTATGTAAATTAATAACAGAAATAAATAATTAATTAGTGTAATACATGATAATAAACGGAACGACGCTTTTGGTGGCGACGCCACTGATATGCGCGTGTAGAGACTTGAAGTTGACGAATGCGTATCCAACGTTCAGGCATTCTATTGGCCGCGCGGACTTGTATATATATATATATATATATATATATTATATATATATTATATATATATATATATATATATATATATATATATATATATATATATATATATATATATATATATATATTAATATACGAATATACAAGCAAGTACTAATTACAAATGTGAACAATCTATTTATTCCTCGAAATTAAAAGGCAGTGTTAATCAATATCAATTAATTCATTCAACTATTAATTACAAAGTTTTGCAAGGTGTGATCGATGTGAATATATATAAAATGGAAAAACGCTTTAATATGTTTGCAAGACCTTTTCTATAAAACTGAATGGAACAGATTTAATATATAATTTTGCTAAAAATTATGTATTGTCGTATGAGGTATAGGGAGCAGATGTTTATTTCAATGCTGTGTTAAATTGTGTAAATATGTAGTATTAAATGTTGGTGGTGGTAATATAAATCTTGCCACACATCTACTACGGAAATTAAAACTGAGAAAGGATTTATGAGCAGCCTTATAAATAGCCGTAGCTCTAAAACGAGCATGTTTAAAATTGGCAACAACAGTACACGGCAATAATATATTTTAAAAAGAACACAAAAAGCTGTATTCTACGTAATCTTGAGTTTTTAGGTATCATTGAATCTTGGAATGAGGATAACGATGGTATAGGTAGTGATTAAATTAGGTGGGTATTTAAAAACATGGAGACTTGTATTTTTATCTCCAATAAAGATTGTAACCATTGTTAAAAATCCAAAATTGGGGGTCACATGCTTGTCCATAATAGTTAAATTTTGTATACTAGCTAAGGAACATGTAAAGCTAAGTTGAAACGTTCATCTGTCATTGTTATAGAAAAACCTGAAAACTAATAAGTAAACTGTTCTTACAATGAATTGTAAAGTGTGATGTTAAAAATATATAAATTTAATTGTAAGGATGTAATGTATACACAAATGCAAGTATAAAAGGGTGTATTATATTTTAATTAATGTACTTAAGTGTATTTTATACAATAAATACTAAATTATTAATACCTGTTTACGCAGGCATTTCTAGTAATTTTTAAATGAATAACTGGTGCTTTGGTATGGAAAAAATTGATTGTTAAATATTCTATCATTAAAAGATGTTGTCTCAGAGCTCCTTGATAGTGCTGGGGGTGCATGTCGCAGGTAAGAAAGTAGAACTTAAAATTTTTTACAATGAAAGATTATAAAGTATTTAATTTAATGTCCTAACTCCCTGAGTGGTAAAGTGACCAGACATCCTCTTTAGCAGGACAAGCCCTCTTTATGATCATAAAATTTGTCTCCTCAATACATCTTCCTAAAATCAATAAAATGCCCTCTTTTTATGTAACAAAGAAAAAGGAAATTAGATTGTTATTAGTAGTAAAAAGGTAGGAGCCGCATATTTATGTTCTAATTCTTTTGACACATTGTTAGAATATTTTAGATTAGTCTGTTATGTATTAATTCTGATCGTACTGTGTAAATAACGCAACTTGTAGGACGTGTGAGAGAGTTTATGTGGAATTGTTTTTCAATATATCTTACGCAGGTTTTACTACTGTTAGTACGAACGTACTGTATAATGTCGTTTATGGAGTTATTTAAACATATTAAAAGTACGTAATTATATTTTATATTTAACTGAAAATTTAGAAACTTACTAGATGTTGGGCTTGTTAATACAAAATTAATATTTACTTATTTGAAAAACGATTAAGGTAAAATTAGTCGAGATGATAAAACAAAGACCAAGAATTTGTTATGAGCTTTCGGTTACAAAAAGAAACAGCAGGGCTGGGCAAAATACACTTTATAATGTATTTGAAATACAAACTACAAAATACACTGTTGTCCTGTATTTGAATTACAAACTACAAAATACACTGGCATCCTGTATTTGAAATACAAATTACAAAAATACATTACCATGAAGTATTTGAAATACTATTGAAAATACAAAATACTGTTTAACAGTTTATTTCTTTATAGTTAAAACAGACAAAAAAAAATGGAACAGTAAAACAATGCATGTTGTTTTATTTATACACACATCAAAATGGTCTACACTAGAGATACTGCTTCATTATTTGTCAATAGTAAACAAAAGATAATTTGGCCATATGTACAATATAACAATAGAAAATGTAACAAACAAATAGTAATAGATATTTAATACATTAATATTAAGAATTAAATTCGCATTAATCTATACCATTTTGATGTGTATAGTATTGTAGTTTTCATCTTAAAAATCCTTATCTCTCTTAAATTTGTCGTTTTCTTCAAAAATACTAACTTTTGAACAAACTGTCTGACAAACTGCCCTTGTCGGGAATGAATAAATCCAGCAAAGAAAATAATCTTTCCACTGGTGCTGATGAACATAAACTGGTATTGAACCTAATAAACATTTTCTTAACTATCGGATAAGAATTCAGGACAGTAAGTGATCTATTCCTGTCATTCAGAAAAGATATAATTTCTAGTTCTACTTGCGACTCCTACTTTTGGGATGGTGGAGATGAGCAAATGTAAAAGTCTTCTTCATTCTCACTGCTAGGATCTTGCTCAGCAGCTATTCCAATCAACTGCTCTACCGAATTAACACATAGGTTTTGTAGACGCTTCCGTTCCGGTTCAAGACATTCTGGTAACCACCTCATCTTAAAAGTGGGATGCAAACAAGAAGCTATAATTGCTTCATTAATTTCTGGCAGCAATTGAAAGTAGTTGCTAAATCTCTTATCCAATGCATTTAGCAAACCAGTCACAATAAAGGCTGTATGTCGTAGATTTTTTTCTTGCAGAAACTGTATTCTACTTTTAAAGAAAATAATGTTGGCATTAACTGACCATAAAAGCACATAGTTTCTGCTTGTAAACAGTCCAATGCAGTTGCAAGAGGCTTCATAACAATGCAAAATTCTTCTAAATACTCTATTTCCATTTGTTTAAAAACACTTAAATTCAACTCTTTATGCAATTTATTTAATTTATCCTTAAATTTAATTAACTGAGATACCGAATCATATAGTGAATTCCACCTAGTGGGACAAGGATAATTTAGACTGTAACCCAACATATTAAAATTATTTCTGCCGTTTTAGGCCGACGTGACATATTCCACAAAGTACTACATTTAGCAAAAGCATGGTGTAATCGGGCCATGGGTGATGTTTTTATGATATTATTAAAATCTGTTGTACTATTAAGCTCAAAGTATGACTTGCACATTTTAAATGATTTGGTAACACAATTGAGGTTTCTATTATTAACGTTACTGATGATTCAAATGAATCCATATGTGGAAGTGATTGGCAAAACATCTTGAAATTGTATTGTTCCATCCTCTTCTTCATCACCAGCATAATTTTCATCACCAATATAATCTTCACCTACAATACAAAACTGTGTATCAATTGCCTAGTTACCACAGTGGGAGCAGATAAACAAATTTAAACAATAAATAATTATCTACCATCAAAACTTTTTTTTGATTCTAAACCAAACTCTTTGAAGGCTTTAACAAAATTACTGCCATTATCTGTAATTGTTGAAACTAATTTATCATGGGTAAGTCCATACGCTGAATGAATGTCAAACAAAAGTTCAGCAACTCGTTCATATGAATGGGTTCCTTTAAACCTTCTGCATGCTAAAACTCCACTTTGACGTTCCAATTTGTCTTGGTCAATCTAAAATAAGTATACGTAATAATTTAATCACTACATCAAGTTTATTATTTCTTACCCAATGCGCTGTAACTCCCATAAAACTTCTATGTTTTGTAGACCATATGTCTGCTGTTGTTGAAATATAATTTGTGGTTTGAAATGTTCCTTTCAATTTTTGTTTGATAAAATCATAAGCATCATCAATTCTTCTCCCCAAGGTTTGTCTAGACATAATTTGTAATGTAGGATCACGATCTAAAAACAGTATCAAATAATTTTCGTTTACTGTAAATAGAAAACTTTACCTTGGAATATTTTTATAAAACTTTCATTATCAACTGTTGAAAGAGGCTTCATACTCTGAACTATATAGTTCGTGATGTTTTGTCAAATTTTGCTGTCTTGACAATTTTGGCTACTAATGTTCATATCAACTAATTTCAATTGCTTTCCCATAGAAGATGCGCAAATTTTGTAAATTGGCATCACTACATCTTTTGCCTCGCTCCGCTTACTTTATTGTCTTCTTTGTATTTTTCAAACTCATCTACAACCTTACTGTGCAGCCGCTAAAAATTAGATATTATTCAAGTTTATAATAATTTGATGACACAAAAATTGATAAAATTACCTTCATGTGGGTTTTAAAATTTGTTGTAGCCCTCAACGATCCACTGATGATGGTATTTCGCTTTTCGCAACTACATTAAACAACTGGCTTTACTTTGTCAGGTTTGTTCTTTTGCGTCTGAACTATTTTGAAATACTTTTTTCCATCAAGTATTGCAGGTACTGATGTTAATGATGAATCAGAAACCACGTCGATTTCTGCATTTTGATTTTCCACTTCCATTTTAACTTCACCAACACCTAAATCAGCACCTTATAAATTATAATTATGATTCATCCTTACGACTTAATTTCGACTGAACTGTGATTTCTTTTCTTAATTCTTTCCTAAGATGGATTGATTGGTGCATCTCTTCGATCATACCTTAGAATATATTGTATTCTAATGATCGAAAGTGCATCTTTGCAACAGGTAGTGGCTATATACACATTTCCGGCATAGCATAGCTGCGTAAATAAGACCCAAACTTTTTAAACGACAGGCGATTTGGTGTAAATTTTCTTATGTATTCTATATATTTGTGGGATTGTATTTGAAATACAAACTTTTGCTCAGACGGTATTTGAAATACAAACTACAAGATACATTTCGGTCTTGAATTTGAAATACAGTATTTGAAATACAATTGTATTTCAAATACAGTATTTTAAATACATTTCAAATACTGCCCAGCCCTGAGAAACAGTTATGTTTTTGTTAACCTTGTGAATAATGTAAAAAGGTAAACTTGGCAACTGTGCAAAAATGAAAGACGAAGTGGCAACAACAACATCGAAGACAGATACAAAAGTAAGATATACAATAATGTAAGCGTTCTGAATAAATGTTTGAGAATTACAAATCTTTTGATAAATAAGAATCGATCAGGCAATCAACAAACCTTGATAGGTTTAATTTTGTTAGCTATTCAACTAAAACTGTAGCTTTCACTGCGTCTTTATGCTACGGTTAGTATGCTTATAACTGTCGGAGATTTTATTGGGGTCGATAAGTCTACAGCATGCCGAATTGTAAAAAAGGTAACAATGGCAATATGTACGTTGTCAGAAATTTACATATGTATACCAAACACTGAAGAGGTAGAAGAATTCAATTGGCTTTTTATAAAATTACCAACTTTCCTCGTACAATAGGAGCTATAGACTGTACTCATGTTCGGATTCAATCGCCAGGTAAATATAACATTGATACGTTTATTTATGTACATATTGATCATATTTAGGAGGCAATAATGCGGAGTATTTTTGTAATCGAAAAAGATATTTCTCCTTAAATGTGCAAGTAATTTATGATGCAGCCCTTCGAATCATGGATATAGTAAGCAAGGTGGTCTGGTTCACCACATGATCAGACTATTTTCAATAATTCTTAGATTCACGCTCGTTGGGAAAATCACGAATTCCATAAGTATTATTTAGGAGATTCAGGTTATGCATTACAGAAGTATTTAATAACACCATTGCTACACCCAAACAATCCAAGTGAACGGTTTGTTCAAGGAATCCAATTGAGAGATTATTTGGGGTGTGGAATCGTCGTTTTCCCATTTTAATTATGGGAATTAGAATATCAGTAGACACAGCACATTATTATTGCACATGCTATTTTACACAACATAGCACAAGATAAAAAAGAACCAGAACCGTTAGTTGATTCCGAAACTGTACAACCAGAAGCGGATGAAAATCTGCATCACGTAAATGATGCAGAAATGAATAACAGTTTTAGACAACTATTTATTCAGTACTTTTCTACTTTATAAATTAATAATTAGCCTAAGAAATTAGACATATTTGTAAATAAACTACATTTTTTTACCGATTATCATTTTTTAATTTCTTAATTTGCAATTCTAACAATTCGTTTTGCAACTTTAGGTTTTGAATTTTTGATTTTTTAATTTTTGCATTTCTAATATTTGCTTATGTAACTCTTCCTTTCTTTTATCTTCAATAATTAAAATTTCCTGTTGAATTTTTAATTCTACCTTCTAATTGGTTATTTTGGTCAACACCTTAGTTGTATTCTCTACATTGTTATTATTATTTTTACTCTTAATTTTCTTTATACCCACCATGTTTATTCTCCTCTTGTTTATATCTGAGTAACATGCTTCCTGCTACGCAACAATATATTAATAGGTGTTAACGTTTCAATATAAACTCACCGTTTGTTGATATTACTTCAACATTCGAAAGTTCTCTTATGACTTCTGTCGTTTCCATTAAAATATCATATTTTTCTGGTGGCTCTACTAAAGGTACATTACCATTCTCTTTCAATTTGACCAATAAATTAACCGTGTCCACATCACTGTGATCTTGAGTAAGGGTAGGTACAATACCTATAATTAAACCATATTAATACCGAACAGTACATAATAATTTTATTACAACAAAAATCACTATCTCCTACAGATGGCGTGATGCCTTCAATTGGCAAGCTTGTAATAGCACTAATTCTGTCAAATATGTTTTTCAGAATATCCTTTATATTTTCGGAGGCTCCACCACATGTTGTATACACGTCTTACCTTTGTCTAGAAAAGTATCGCCGTGCTTCCTTTTCAAATTGTCGTACTTCGTACGCAACTGCTCTGCAGTCTTCTACATTACAGCATTAAAAGGGTCCGCAATTTTAATCCATGCTGTATCCTTTAAAATCATTTATGTCATACATGCATATAAACTGACATATTATGAATGTGCTACGTGGGCATAAAGTGGCACTTTATGCTCGCCGGTCGTAAAGTGTTGCTATATATGTCAAATACAACAAATACTTATTGATACTTGTTACATTTGTCAGCCTTTAGTTATTGTAATATATCACTCGATTCAACGTAAAATCCAGTTGCGTGATATCCTTTAGAATACCTGTTCAGAAATGCTCTTAGTTTGGGATATTTCCCTATATCGATGCCTTTGTCCAAAAGTAGTGTTTTCTTCATTTTCATTAATTATGCTTGTTTCATTTGTATTTAACCAATCCATAAATTTGGTATATTCCAAATCGTAAATAATTTTTGATTTCTGCGCCAACAAGTTGTACGCTCATTTTGAACAAAATAAATTGACATATAACAACTATTGGTGTCACTAAATGCGGCGCCTGTGTCAAAATTTTTGATGGCGCCCCATTAATTAAAAACATTTGTATCAAAAACTAATATTATAAATATTTTGCATGCCTAGGTAATAAGAGCCCCAACAACTATAGGTTCGGACACTTTAATTTTTAATTCTCTAGTAGCATTTTTAAGTAATACGACATGAATAAAAAAATAATGAATAATTAATTTGAAATACTATAATTTTAGGCTTATGTTTAGGGACATTTAAATGACTGTTTTTGTTATATTCTTAACGCATTGAAATAAAACACACAAAAGATTGAAATAGTCTGTGTAAACTTTTTATTTAAAATACAAAATTACAAACACAAGAAAACAGATAAACAACAATAATAAATGAAAAATATAATATTTATAATATAAACATAATACATATTATACGGTAAATTAAATACAAATAATGTAAATAAGTCATTAAATAAATTTTACTTTCCTAGCTTTTAGCAAAGAAAAAGTTTGGATAATATCATGAGTATCAAGTTTATCCAGTATGTCAGACTCAATTGAAATTATTGCGAGATTTGATAATATATTTTGCGCCATTGTGGAGCGTAAATAACTTTTTATGATTTTTAATTTCGAAAAAGACCGCTCCGCGGACGCAACTGACACAGGCAATGATAAAAGAATACGGAGTGCTACAGTAAAATTTGGAAAAACTCCTACTAAATCATTTGAATAAATATACTGAATTATTTGGGATATATCTTTTTGAATTCGTAATAAATACTTGACATTGTAAAATTTCTTCACATAAATCATCTGCGTCAATATCGGACTGATTTTCATGAGTTAATTTCGCTTGTAATTTTTTGCAGCAAAATAATAGGTATTCTTTATTTTGTAAATTATCTAATGAATATAAAAATTGGAATGAATCCATATGTTCTTTTAATAAAGAAAATCTGACTTGTAACGAAATTAAAGTTTGATCTATTATACAGAAATAAAAATTTACTTTGAATGAATTTTCAGGATTTACTATAGGTTGATCTTCATGTTCATAATCAAATTGAGTAGATTTTTTATGTCGTCTTAATGGCCTCGCACTACGAAATTCAGTTTCTATGTCAAACTTTTCTGCAATTAATTTGTAACTTTCAACAATTTCTGCAAAACTAGCATCAGATCAATAATTAGTTAAAAATGTATTTAAATGCATCCAAAGCAAGTTGCAAATTTTTAATTTGAGATTGAAGCATTTTACTCACAAAACTTACTTGATTTAAAATATCATACCACACTTTAACGGAGCAAATAAATGTAAATGTAGAAATTTTTTCTCCCAGACATTTTGCTTGGTATTTAGATTGTTCGTCGACTCTTGTGTGGTCATTGCAAATTTCAAATAATGCATCAACAACTTCTGGTAAATATTTATAGAGAGGCTTTATGGCATCAATTCTACTTGACCAGCGTGTTTCGGATAAGGGCTTTAAAGTTAAATTAGTAACATGCTTGATTAAGATATTCCATCGATTAGTAGACGCTGAGAAAAATTAGTATAATTCTTGTATTATATTAAAAACATTTATTGTTTCATGGTTGATATTAGCGGCATCATTTACAATTAGATTCAGGCTGTGATTCACACAAGGAACATAAAAAGCTCGCGGGTTCAAATCTAAAATTCTTTTTTGTAGGCCACTATTTTTGCCGCGCATGTTAGAGCCTCTTATATTATTTATGTCTAAATTTAATGTTTTTAATAGATCAATAAGAAATGTTGTTAATCCAGCCCCTGTAACATCTAAAATTGGATAAAATGCTAAAATATGTTCATGTATTTCAGTCGATCCTAATGCTAAATTGAAATGAAAGAATCGAATTATTACACTTATTTGCTCAATATGAGTAACATCCGGAGTGCAATCTAATATTATTGAAAAATATTTATTTTGTCGACATAAATTTATAATATGATTTTTAATATTAAAAGCCATTAAGGAAAGTATTTCATTTTGGATTTTGTCTCCTAGATATGTTGGCATTTTGTGAAATTCAGAATCGCTATTTATACGTCGTGTGTGTTCCGATATAATAGGATCAAACTTTTCTAGCATTTCAATACATTTTAAAAAATTACCATTGTTGCGATTGTAAAGATTATTGCTTTTGCCTCGAAGTGCTAAATTTTGTTTACATAAAATTGAATTACATAAATTATTCGCTTTATTACTTCATACCATCGTTTACTTTCAATGTCTAATACTGTTTGCTGTAAATAATCAACAGTAATTTTATTTTTGAACGATAGAAGCAACTCTGTCCATTTTTTGTAGTTAGTAAAGTGAGTGGAAGTTTTTTCATGGCGGTTCAGGTATGATGCCAGTCATTAAATCCCTGAATAAATCTATTTTGCTGAGAAGGTTCGAAAAGTTTACAACAAAAGCAATAAATATTATTTTTCGTAATTGAGTAAATCAACCAATTTATATTACATTCTGCACCATTTTTTAAGTTTCTCTTATAGTAACTTTCAGAAAATTTTCGACCCAACAAATCGCGCGAAAAATTAAAGTTTTTTATTTGTTTAGGACCCGTTTTTATAATAACTTGCCTAGATATATGAGATATTGGTTCCGGCCAAAGCCCTGGGCCATCAAATGCACATTTATTTATTGTATCTGTACCTGTCTCTTCAGTATAGTCCCCAGGTCCAAAAACAGGGGTAATTTCTTCAACGATTTGATTATCTTCACTGGGAGTTGGTCCTGGCTGACTTTGTATTTTGAATTCATCTACACTGCAACCGGGTACTGATTCCTGAATTGAATCTGGCGGATAATCTTGGTCAGTTCTGGTCGTTTGTTTCGTAAAATACTGTGTTAATATTGAAGCATTTTTCTCTTGTTCTTCTTGGCGTCTTTTTTTATTAATTAAATTTTGATGCCCGGAGAGTTTCTTTTTCTTTCTTTCTTGAGACATCTAAATCAAAATATTCAATAAATTATAAACGTAATTATTCTATTACCAAAAGTCTTGTTTGCGTTATTTGCTTTAGTTTTGCTTTAATTATAGGAAAGTATGAAGTAACATTTTCGAATAACTTCGCTTTTATTACCTTTTTTTCTAGATTTTGCAAATATGATCGCTACCCCTATTGGGAAATGCGTATTGTTATGTATGTATGTCTATTTTAAATGCAAAATAGCTTACCTTTAATCTTTAATGTTCTTGATATTCTTAAATTCACATTCACTCACAAATATTTTAAAAATACAAGGTGCATAAATTCTACACTAATGCAGTACTGCTTGCTGAAGGAGAATGGAGCAAATAATATGTTTGTTCAATCATAGACGATTTCAAGTAATGCATGTTTTAACAAGACTAAGCGAGTTAGAACGCTTGCGCTTCATTTTGTAAATTCGTGCGTGGACAAATTTCCGCCGCCGCGTCGCCCGCGCGCTCTCGCCCCCGCGGCTATATATCCATCGGCGATTTAATATGGAGAGTCCACTGTACACGTGATATTAACACGATTATACGAACTATTCATGTTAGAACAAGAATAATTACTGAGATCATAAATAAGTTATAATAAAATAAGGCGATATTGAATTATTTTAATCGCAACCTATAACGAATTTTGAATTTATATACATTTTTAAGGCGCCTTTGGCCTCCTGGCGCCTGTGTTCGCTGACACATTCGACACGTGGACGGCGCGCCCCTGACCACGGGCATTAATTGATGTTTGTGCCCTCGGGCGACTAAAAAGCTTAATGCCCTTGATACATAAATAACTATTTTCCACTTCCGAGACTAAAGTAGATATTAGTCTCCGTCTACAGGGACTAAAGTGGGTCATTTATTCCCTAGGGATTAAATATGGACTGAACCCCTAGAGAGTTCATTGGCAGATGTCAAACTTCAAATATTTTGTATTAATTTTTTTACGAAACATTAACATTAGTATTATTACAATTAATAAATATCGGACGATTGATTTCCAAAACGATACTGCTGGATGTAAGGTTGAACGCATTTCCAAATGAATCAGTGCCTGTGGGCCGTTCAGATTGGCACGAGGGTCCTGGGAGTGAGATAGCTGGTGTTTTTTTGATCACCTCCACCTCCAAAAACTTTTTCGGCGATAAGGTTCTTATTATTCAGGGAGTTTTCCACATAACCTTCTGCAACAGTTGCAGACTTCCATCCCCCATGTCTTTTTAAAACGCCAACAGTCGCACCTGAATTAGCTAGTAGAGATGCAGAGGTTCGCCGCCAACGATGTCCTGTATATGACAACGCATCTGGTAGGTTTAAGAATGTTGCAGCTTTCTGGGGCAATTTTCCAAATATATTCTTTCCTACAGGTTGCACTGTACACTGCTTGTTAACGTAACGATTCAAAAAAATCTTGAATGGGGAGTTTCGGCTTTTCTCAATGACATATATTTGTTGCAGGTTTTTGTATAACTAATGACAGTTTTATCTGAATCTTTTACAACAAAGTTCCTCTCTGTTCCATTATTGGGGGCTCCAATGTTAACAAGAAGTCTGATGCCCAAATCAGTCACATCATTAATTGACAATTCGACCTCTACAAGCCCCTGCCACTCCAAATATGAGTGCTACCTACAACAAAATCATTTTTAAAAGTAGGTACGGTGATTTTTGGACATACTCACTTTTGTCATTAAAAATGTGTCATCTGAAGCTTCCTTTAGAAACGTATCAATATGTTCTATAGTTAGTACCGTTGACTTCTTCGCTTTGTAACCAAAATTTTTCCTTTTCAGAAGCGTCGTCAGTTTGTGGAATTTACTTATATCAACATTATGTTTAACGTTAAGCATAGTTTTTAACATTGAATACTGGGCCCACAATGTAGAAGCAGCAAATTTGTTTACCTTTTCATAATGCGTCGACCCTGCCCTGTTTCTCACACATTCACCAGACTAGGCATAGTCGAAATGAGCCAATCTATGCTAACCTGAGGTATGCTATCTCACGCTTCTAATATCCGTTGTTGAAGGGCAACTACATTATTTGGGAGTGCCTGTACATCATTTATTCGCTGTCCGACCATATCCCATAAATGTTCGATTGGTGATGTCTTTCAAACGAAAAGGCCATGGAACCAGATCAACATTAGCAGTATGTAAAAACTCCATAGCAACCCTTGCGGTATGCGCCCGGGCATTATCTTTCTGAAAAATTGGATTTTTTATTTCTTGCAGATATGGCAGTAATACTGGTTCAAAAACATTGTTAATGTACCGATTTGCATTTAATGTTCCCTCAATAACTACTAGAGGAGAAGCCCCCCACACCATCACACACATTTAATGAGAGCAGTATGTCGTTGTACAGAAAATTCTCTCCAAGGCGTCCACACCATCACACACATTTAGTGAGAGCAGCAGTATGTCGTTGTACAGAAAATTCTCTCCAAGGCGTCTTCTAACCAATCTGCGACCATCATGATCCCATAAACAAAATCGATACATACCAATGGAACCTCTCGTTACACCATTTCCACCGTGCAGATCGATGGCGTGAAGTTAGAGGTAAATAAAGCAATGTTCGGTATGATCCGAGCCCAAAAGATCGAATTCTTCGATACGCCGATCGTAAGGAGATTTGATGATCAGTTAATCCTATCCATCTATCACCAATTTTCCTGCTTGATAAAAACGATCACGAAGAGCACGATCTTCACGATCAGTGGTGAGGCTAGCATGGCCGGAGTGCAAACGTCGTCGTTTTTCATTATTTTCTGACCATCTTCGCCGACATAAAGAAATTGTGGCGACATTGCCTCCCACCCGAGTGGTAACATCACGATAATCCGGCTTCTCGTAGACCGATCATTTTGCCACGTTCAAACTGATGGAAATTTGCCCGATGTCGTACAGGAGGCATTATTTCAACTTTAATGTGTTTACTTACTAAGCTTCCAAATATGCTTAACGTTGACACTTAAGTATCTAATGTCAAATGAAAAGAAAGGTTTTGTTTACATATACATCAGCATTTACTGGGTGTTCATTTATTTATGGCGGCCAGTGTATTGTTTCTCAACTATTAATTTACCAACGCATTTCCTCGAAACTATTTTGTTAATACGTACTGCTTTCTAGCAATGATAAAAAATGCGTGTTAGATGTTACTTTTAACTTTATAATGTAATAAGGAATTTTTATTTTTGCAAAATGATATATTAATATTACGTCAATGGGGGTTATTAAGGACTCGATGGTTGCCAAGGAAACCATTACACAATTCAACAATGTTGAGCAAAATTTCACGTTTCTTACAATCCTGTAATATGAAATCACGACTCTTATTTCTAAAATAAGGAGGAAGATTTTAAAATAGACCACAATTTTAGCAAAATGCTTAGCGGTTGAATTTTTGGCCAAATATACTCTGTTTCATCTGATTTTGTATTAAAGCAGACCATGGAAGTCTAAAGAGAGTATGGTACCATTGTCAAAAGAACAAAAAGTTACTATCGTAGCTTGACTTTTGAAAATTGTAGGTTATACTCTTAAAGCGAAAATAATGTAGCGTTGCAACGTAGTTTTTCACCCTATTTCGACTTTGTATACCTTTTACCTTCACTTTTAATTTTTTTGATCTCAGGATTGTGCACTCAACTAGTTTGATAAATCCACGTTTCGTTTAGATACACAAATCTGACATTTTGACCTAAACTGTAACGGCAGAAATTTTCTCCAAAACAAATGACAATGAACAAACCTTGACTTTTTCATTACTAGACGAACTTAAAGAAACAGTACTGACAAAATAACCTGAAACTACTCCAGCCAATCTAGACCTTTTACTAGTTCCTACAGCTGCAACCCCAAGCACCTCAACCTCTTCCTATCCTGTGTTGGACTCTCCACGCGCATGTTTGCCTAATACAGAAACGTATAAAGGCAAAAGGTTGTAAGAATATAGGAAGAATATAGAAGAAATCAGAAAACAAAGAGAAAGTATTCAATGTAGCAACGATATTCAAGAAGAACGAAATGACATATTACGACAATTTATTATGTAAAATAAACACTAATATAGTAAATACAATATTTATAATTCATTATTTTCGTAATAAATGTATTTTGAACTATAAATTTCTAGCAATTGTTATTCTTTTATTTACAGCTTCTTCCAGTGGGCATGACTAAACTAATCTTCGTAGATTGTTTGAGTTGGAGTTAAATGACCGTTATCTCGAAACGGGCACATGACTCATGGATAAGGGATATGCAGAATCTCCAATTAAATGGTAATTTGGTGGTAATGGATTGTCCCCATTGGTCTGTAAACTGTATTAAGAACTGTTGCGAAACACTCGTGAATCGTGCATGTGACCTGGCATTCCAATGCAGCAGTCAATAAATGCACCTCTGTGGTCGCATGTGCCTGTGCAAAAAGCATAAAATTATAGCACTGCTGCAACGATGAGTTAAAACAATTACTTTGTAATATTACTGAATGAAATCCTTTACGATTATAAAAATCATTAGGATTATATTCTGGTTCTTTGCATAGAATATGACAACCATCAAGGGCTCCAATTATCCCCCAAATTCCTGGAGAATGACGTTCAAAATCCTATAATATACAATTATAAGAGTTGCTATTACATTGTCAATAGTAGTGTTAGCAAAGAATATTCTTTAGTGTTAGAGCAAACACCAAATACGAAGACACCTGCGCAGAAACCGAATATTGCATTAAAAAGATGGAATAATGATATGAGTGAGAAGTAGATATTATGTTCCATCCATAAAATGTAGTGTTGTTTATTGTTTTCTAACCTCATTTTTCGTGCACGTTTTTATCAATTGTAAACAGTTTTTTTCAAAACTCCTTCCGTTTCAGCACCTTTTATTTACAAGTAAGTTGTATTTGTAATCCACAGTAAAATGTATTAATATGATATATTGATTTGGTTCGTTGTTTATAATGGATGATGCGAGTACATCGTCTGATAGTACATAAAACATTACAGCAAAGAAGCGGCGTGTCTTATCGCAAGATGCCCGCGAAATTATTTGGAATGTTTATCAGTTTCATAAAAATATGAATGAAGGTATGTCATTATTGTACGATTAACATCTGCCAGTTTTTTCACGATTACATTTCTTTACAGTTAACGTTCTTGATATCGTTGTGAAAGCAACTGTAGTATCTAAAAGTACCGTCGTTAGAATTATTAGAGAAGGGAGTGCAATTCAACGTAGAGAAATATAATCGTTCAAGATCATCTGTCGATAATTGTGGGGAACAAGTCATTCGACGCATTGTACACAATTTTCATGTCACGGAGAAACGACGACCAACCGTCAATGCTATCTATATTATTAAAAATGACGAATCCATTGGTTTCTCTGGGAAGGAAACGTCTTTAAGAAGATTATTAAATAAAATAGGTTTTTGAATGGACGAAAACCGTTGACAATCGTAAATGTTTAATGGAACGATACGATATACAATCTTTACGTTGTGTTTATATACGAACAATAACAAAGTATCGAAGAGCAGGGCGACCCATTGTGTATACAGATGAAACATATATACATGCATCGCATACAACGCTACATTCCTGGATAGATGATTCCAAATTTCCAAGGAAGGTTTAAAATGTCCAATCGGTAAAGGTCAACGTCTTATAATAATACATGCTGGTGGTGAAATGAGATTTATTAATAATGCCCTCTTAGTTTTTAAATCGAGCTCAAAAACAGGTGATTATCACGACGATATGAACTTTGTTAATTATAAACGATGGATTGAGCACCAGTTATTACCGAATTTGCTCGAAAAGTCAGTTATTGTTATGGATAATGCAAGTTATCATAACACGTTAGCAGTTAAACATCCAACTTTTAGTAGTAATAAAATGGAAATTATAACTTGGTTATAAGAACAAGGAATCGTACATGATGGATCCCAAACAAAAGTGGAGCTGTATGATTTAATAAAATGTAATAAACCGAGCTACACGGAATATCTAATTGATGCTATATTTGCGAAACAGTCACTCTGTATGTCGACTACCTCCATACCACCGGGAGCTAAATCCAACAGAAAAAATATGGGCCATTGTAAAAGCTTAAGTGGCATCGAGAGACACAACTTTTAAATTAGCCGATGTTGAAAAACTAACTGGTGAAAAGTGTTCGATGGATTTGGAGAGCCACTGGCAAGAAGTGTGCCGTCATGTTAAAGAAATTGAAGAGGAATACATTAATAAAGAGCATATTATGGATGTCGTTTGTGAGGAATTGATTATATGTAGGAGTGGACGCTCGTCGGATGAGTCTGATTTTATATCAGATTATGATATCGAATAAATAAATGTAGAGTAATTGTGAAATATTTTATTGTATTTATATTGTTAATTTCACATTGCACATGTGTTGTTTTTGTTCTTAGATATATTTCTAAGGCACTTTAACTTCTTAAGCACTTTTTAAACACTTAGTCTATGATCTACCAATATAACGTCTTCGTCCCATAACCTTTTTTATAGTTCGCAGGGTTGTACCAATTATTATATCTTATTTATCTTTAACACACTAATATGTATCGTGTTGACCTTTTTAAGATGGTAGTGCCATAGCTCAATGCTTGTATCAATACAACATCATTGTGCAAATCCCATAAAACCTGTTTTGTTGTATAAAAACCATCTGTTTATATTCGTATACTATATTTTCCTCATAACAAATTATATCTTTAACTTTATTTGAACTTGCATACTATCTAATATTTGAATTCGATAAAACTCTACCCCCTCTATTACACCTATTTATAACCATCGCTATATAAAACTGTTTAGACACGAATTAATTACCCTTAGAACTGTGGTTAATAATTAAATGCGAATTACAACATTTCCGAGTAAATTTATGAACAACTAACATAACCTTATATTTCACTTTTCACAATTAAATGTTTTTTTCTTATTTAAATTGTTCTAATTATAAAATATAAACATCATAATTAAGAGGTTATTAACTAAAAAATGTACAAAACGTAACTTTTACTTTTCCTAAATCTTAGTATTGTGGCATTAAACGTGAAATTACGCTAATAACATCCTTAAATATGGCATGTGCAGTGCTCTTAGCTAGCCCAAACCGGTCCCCTACTGCTAAAACACTTTCCGGCTTTGCTAATGTCCATATCATAAACATCAATTTTTTACCAAGATTCTGTTTCGGTTTTGCATGTTATGTCCAACAACATTTTTTAATATCTATTAACAAAATAAAACATACTTCTACATAAACAATTTATATGCTGACGCTTTACAATCATATTTCAAAAGATCTAAGTGATATACAAAAATGTTCCTTGAACAAATCGTCAGTAAATTGGGGAAGAGTTACTTCATAGAAATCTTTATTGCGAGCTAATGGAATCCTTTCACGAAGTTCGTCAGGATTGGCTTCCACTAAGGGTTAAACCTTCAGCAAAATGGTTAATTGCAATGAGCATATGAGGGACATCATCATTAATAGCTAACATTAGTATTCTATCCAGCACTCAACTTTGAATTTGCAAACGTATTTTCTAATAAAATAAATCAATCAAGAATAAGGAGAATAAATAAGGTTATGTCAAATATTTACAAATATTATAAAAGACGATTCAATTAATTACCGTTAGAAACAGCGAAAGTTGCTACTAGAGCGCTCAAGTAGCGCAACATCCCAATCACAGCGCTAAATTACGTGCGGCTAGTTACGGAAGTGCTCCCACCAATCACATTCTAAAGCTGACTTCACTTCGATAGAAGCAGTCTTGCGCCAATTTTATACTTTTGTTTTATTTCTGCTTTCGTTTATAAAAAAGATATTTGTGTATAGTGTAGGGTTCGGGTAATTAATTTTGATAGCACTGCAAAATGTCCACTTGCAAAGTTACTTATTTGTGTGAAATTTGTGGGATTACTTTTCAATAAAAAAAAAGTAACTTTCGTAAACATTTAAAAATGTTTCATAATGTGATAAATGAATGTGAATTGATTATAAAGTGTTTACAACCTTCATGTGGATTCCAAAGTTTTACTTTGAAGGGGCTGCGAGACCATCTCATGGATAAACATAAACAAGTTCAAGAAGTTGAACATTTAGTTTGATACTGTCCAAGGTTGGTAAATTTACGTTATAACAAGCAGTGCCGCACACACCTATTATATCGGACCGAACTATCATATTAACGCATGCCATTAAATTACTGATATAATGAAAACCTGAAGGAATTAAATGCTCCTATTTTCAGGGATTAATATAAACATTCCAGCCTTTATATATTCTAAAGCTCCGATCAGTAACGCAAAAATAAACACGGAAAAACTACGAATACTGGTCGACACTTAAAAAACGTATTCAGAAATTATTGATTTACCTAGTAACGTTGCGTGTACAGGAGAAAACTGACTAAACTATTCGATTCGGGACGCCTTTCTGTATATACTTGCAAAGTTTCGAAAAAAAAATATGCCATAAAAAACTCAGAAACGCCAAAAAATGCGCGTTTCCGATATCAATATTGTACATGCACTGTTGCCGTAAACACTTCTAACCGCTTTTGATTAGAACTCATAATTGGGGGGATTGTGCACAGCGTTATGTGTTCTACATTGGTGTATAAAATTCTTTTTATTAGGTGCGTTATTGCATTCTCCATGCTTTTAAAAGTGTGGTCCTTTAAAAGAAAAAATTATTATTGGTATCATGTTTTTCAAAGGCAACTTACACGTAATACGTCGTTTGTTCCAATTAATACAACGACTCGCCGTTGCAACGATGCCGAATACCGTCCGGAAACACTCCTCCCTACTTTTTTTTTCAATTGATTGATTGTTTGGCCTCCTACAGCCAATTCAACATATTTGGAGGGCGCAAACCGGGGCAAACTAGTACAGAACAAAAATTTGTATAAGTATATATAGATAGCTTCGGTAATTATTTGAAATAAACGTAATCCGATTATGTAGTAACTTTTATAACTTACCTCTAAATCCAGAACGCTTGTCCAAGACGTTTGTCTGGTAGCGTCGAAGAAGGGAATCTCCCAAAAAGCAACACTCAGTACTATTTAAACTAGACATTTTCATTTAGATACTCAGAAACGACAAAAAATGCGCGTTTCCGATTTCAATATAGTACATACATTGTTGCCGTATTCATTTTTTTGAGCCGCATGTAAAAAATACATAACCCGGCAGTGGGCAAATAAATGTATTTTTCTCTAACCAATTCTTTAGAGTCACAAACAAAATCGAGTATTCATTTTTTAGAACCGCATGTGAAAAATACATAACCCGGCAGTGCGCAAATAAATGTATTTTTCCCTAACCAGTTTTTGAAGGTTGCCATTTTACGTGTTTACAAACTTTACATTTAAATTCCATATTTTTGTATGCTTGGGGACTATTTTCTTTGTCATTAAGACAATTAAAATGAATCCATCGCTGACACAGGTCACAGCAGATCCATTCTCCAGCCGAATTTTGCCATAGTTGTGCTTGGCAGCAAGTCATTTGTTTGGGCGTATCAGTTTCGTCGTCAAATGTTTCCCAGTGTTCGCATCTGCCACATCCCTGCCAATATGATTTCAATGGAGACCTGTTTGTTTTTGTACAATACATACAGTTATTATTCATTTTGTTGGAACTTCTTAAAAGATAGTTTTTAATGTAACGACGAAAGTTATCTGGTTGAAAATCTTGGTCATCGATAAAAATGCTTAAATTTGTTACAATATTATGAACGTAATGCATCACAAATACACCACAATTACAACCATCCCTTTGTTGTTTGTGATCTACATTTACTTTAGTCCAACCATCAGTCGTAATAAAAAAACTATCAAGGGCGGAAATGAATTCTTTAAAATAATTGTTGGCTATCTCTTCGAAAGCTGTCTTCGATCGGGGCCACGAATCAAAATACAAGAACTGTTTGTCTATACTGTTGACAACGATCAATGACCAGTGATTTCCGTTTATGAAAATGGGCAAAAACAATATTTTGTTGGAACCTACTGCTTCTCTTAAATTCATATTTTGGTGGTTTAGTAATAACTCGGGAGACTATCAAATTTTGATTGGCTACTGATTAATAATATAATAAACAAATCTATAATAAAATTTGAAATCCATTGCGCTGGATATAATGTACAAAAATCAATAATTTCTAAATGTTGACAATAAAAGTTTTGTAATTGATATTGAGCAATAAAAACATTATTATAATTTAGTAAAGGAACTGACAGATAAATATGATACTTGAACACACCGTTTTCAAAAAAACTTTTTACTTTGTTTAATTTTGCCACAGTCCCTACACTATCTAATGCAGAGCGTTTTTGTCCTAGATGATGATTTTGTTTTTTTTTTGTGCTTCTTGGTTTCTTTGCCCACGATTCTTTAGTTGCGTTTAATTGAACCGATAATTTGAGTGCGCGTTTACGAGATTTTGGGAATATATTGTACTGGATAATTTTCCGCACGCTTTCCACGTGATCGCGAATTTGAACTATAAATCGACTACACTTCACTGAGTATACAGTCATGATTGATTGACACAAAAAGTAGCTATAATTTTTTTTAAATTTAAAATCTTTTTCGAATATGGTATCTGAATCAATCGAAAAATTATACACCTGCCCGACGACGATGTTTGAACACTGCTCTATTAATTTAGGATTGATATGACTGACCCTAACCTGTGGACTTGGTGTGGTATTTTCCGCCACTTGAGGCGAAATTGGGGAGGAACAAAAATCATCCAGAAAAAGTACTGGATGTTTTAAAGCAACATTTAAGGCTGAATGATCATTGTAATTTTTCTGCGGAATATCGAAATCATTATTGATAATAGCTACATTGCCTGTACTAGTCATAGAACCCAGAGTAATAATTAAATTTTCTTTTACATGACGAAATCCCGAACTTGAAATAACACTATCCTTAGCATCTACTTTTGTATCATTTGATTTACACTCATTAACCCTTTTGTTTTTTAGTAATGCAGTTAATAATCCCTTAACATTGCCCACATTTCTTACCAATCTTTGCCGAATTATTTTTCGAATATTCTGAAGGTTGGTTCCAAATACATGAATAGCGGCCTCATAAATTATTGGGGAACTACAAGTAACATCATCTAACTCGTCTACATCGCTTACCTTAGTTGCAAAAAAAGAAGCTAAGTCTTGAGAAAGACCCGAATCAACTTTTTCGTGATACCATTATTGAAATATAAAAGAAATCTCGTAAAGCACAGTTCACAAATTAATAGCAAGTTTACACTTGAACAAAATGAAAACTGAAGTTCTCACAAAAATAATTGGAATCAAGTATATTCTATTCTATTAAAAGTTTTTTAAAGTGGGGATGATTGATATAACACAATTAGTTAATATATTTTAAATTACAGTTTAAATAGTTTTCTATTTAAGAATGCAAAACATAATTACAATTTCACTAATTATAGGAGTATTCAACCTTGATGAGAATCTTGTTATCAGAAGTAATAGAATTTAAATTTGGGCAGTATTAAACTATATTTTTCAAATTCCGTTGAAGTAATTTTATTCAGCATATATTAAAATCCATCAAAATACAAAATTGAATTCTTTAAGTTGATTAATTCTTTTTTAAAAGGTTGTTAAAGACAAAATTTGTGAAAAGTAGGGGGGAGCGTTTCCGGACGGTATTCGGCATCGTTGCAACGGCGAGTCGTTGTATTAATTGGAACAAACGACGTATTACGTGTAAGTTGCCTTTGAAAAACATGATACCAATAAAACATTTTTCTTCTAAAGGACCACACTTTTAAAAGCATGAAGAATGCAATAACGCACCTAATAAAAAGAATTTTACACACCAATGTAGAACACATAACGCTGTGCACAATCCCCCCTATTATGAGTTCTAATCAAAAGCGGTTAGAAGTGTTTACGGCAACAGTGCGTGTACTATATTGATATCGGAAACGCGCATTTTTTGGCGTTTCTGAGTTTTTTATGGCATATTTTTTTTCGAAACTTTGTAAGTATATACAGAAAGGCGTCCCGAATCGAATGGTTTAGTCAGTTTTCTCCTGTACACGCAACGTTACTAGGTAAATCAATCATTTCTGAATAGGTCTTTTAAGTGCCGACCAATATTCGTAGTTTTTCCGTGTTTATTTTTGCGTTACTGATCGGAGCTTTAGAATATATAAAGGCTGGAATGTTTATATTAATCTCTGAAAATAGGAGCATTTAATTCCTTCAGGTTTTCATTATATCAGTAATTTAATGGCATGCGTTAATATGATAGTTCGGTCCGATATAATAGGTGTGCGGCACTGCTGTATCATTCGTTGTTGGGTCTCGCGTTGCTAACTTGTTATACGTGGTAAATTTAGGGTTTTGTGAAATTATATAGGATGATAATAAAATATATTTTTTAGATTTACAAATGTGGAAGGATTGTGTGGAATTCAATAGTTCATTTCAATGGGTTAAACAATTTAGGGTGGATCGAATTTTCATTTTTTCGAAACTCATCTTCGGTCACTGCGGAAAAGATGCTACGTAGAAGCAGAATTATGATTGCATTAATATATATATGACAAATTCAACTGCTTTATACTGCCCCAATGACTTCGAAAAAATATTAAATCGTGAAATTTGCCTAAAGTTCAACAGGGTGGTTCGAACTGCTTTGCATGGGATTCGTTTTGGGCCATTGCTTGATCTATGCTATATAGAACCACAATTATAGCTGTGTCTTTATCGTAGCTAAATTCAATCGCTTCATACCGCCCCAATGACTTTAAAGTTTTGAGAATTTCTTGAAATTAGCATGAAAGCTAAAAATACGTTTTATGGAACAAAAATATTATAAAATGGGTGTAAGTATTTTTATTGTTTTTTCTAGCATAATAAGTATAATATAATAAAAAGTTACAAAAATTTGCCTAAAAAAATTCTCAGTTCGGGAGAAATAATAGAGGCCAAGTCAGAGTTAAGTTTAGTAGAATATGGGGTGTCCCAAGGCTCTATCCTTGGTCCCATACTTTTTATAATATTTATTAATGACCTACCAATTAATTTTACACCTCCGTGCAACGTCTTAATTTATGCAGACGACACTAACGTAACTGTTGCTTGTAAAAACGATGAGCTAGAAAATTATCTAAATAACATAATGAAAACGCTTGTAAACTGGTTTAATGCAAATAAACTTTTAATGAACGTAGACAAAACAAGAATTTTAATATATGGTAAAAACTCAACAGTTAGTATTAGAGACCTAAAGTTTGAATCCAAAAACATCGAGACGTGTGAATCCTGTAGTTTCTTAGGGGTTACTTTAGATCGAAATCTTAATTGGCGGCATCACATAGAAAACTTAAAATTAATGTTGAACAAATCTATCTTTGCTCTGTCACGATGTAAAAATTTTTGTGACCAAAAAACGTTACTTCAAGTGTATTACTCACTGTTCGAAGCAAAGGTGAGGTACGGCGTTATCTTGTGGGGAAATGCAAACAACAAATTGATTAATGACATATTTAAGATACAAAAAAAGGCTATTCGTACAATGTTTTCATTACGAAAACGGGACACATGCAAGCTGTATTTTGAAAAACACTGCATTAAAACTATCTATGCCCTATATATTATGGAATGTCTGTGTTTTGTTTTCAAAAATAAATCGCAATTCTGTCTAAATTCCGATCATCACTCGTATAACACGAGATTCAAAACAACTTTACTTTAGCCGCATCAAACAATAGAGCACATGACACCTCATATTTACAAATGGGTCTAAGATTCTACAACGCTCTTCCACAATATATAAAGTGCATAATGATATATAAACAATTCAAACAAGAAGTTTCAAAAGTCCTCAATAAAACGGCATTGTACTCATTGGATGATCCTTTTGTCAATGTTGCAGCTTAGGTAATGTGATATCTATGTTTATATGTACCTATCATTTCTATTATTGTAGCTATTGTGTATATTTTACGCCAAACGGCAAACAAATAAACAAACAAACAAACAAACTATCACAATGGTCGATACTCATTTTTCGTGTTAAAAACTGGCATGACTTTGCGTGAGTTTAACCTTGCCTTGATAAATCCGTCTCTTCTTTTGGGACCACGAACAGCCATAGCAGACTCTGTGACGATTTTTACACACCTTTCGGTTGATTGTGTGTGACATGGGAAGTTGGAAATCCTAGGCAAAACGAGATCGTCTAACAGCTTCGGATTTTCGATGTATAGTAAAATGTCATTCTGGTTCATGAATTTTGTCAAGGGTGGTTCGGTTACAGTCACCTTACTCCAGTTTATAAGGTCCATATAATTTTCAGCTTCAAAATTAAATTTAGGCAGTTGAAATGTACGAATGCAAGGTGTTAAAGCTTTCGTTTGTCGAGCTTTTAATATTCTACGCAAAGCCAGTACTCTTACAGTATCACTTTCGTCAGCCAACATAGCTACTAAGATGTTTTCTGCGTGCCCAAAAAATCCGTTTCTTTGAATGACTGGATCGATAATTGCCTTTAACTGGTTTGGCAAGTATCGCGATAACCTCACAGTTTGATGTAAGTGCTTAGCACCGTAAATGCAAAGTGGCTGAGTTTTTATTGCAAACCACATCGGTGCATAAACTCGTAATATAAAATTCACCAATATGAGCAAATTTTCGGTCGGTTCAAGCGAGGAAACATACAATCTAAGAATTCTATTACCTGTCGTAAGCCACCTTGAGTGCACCATTTCTCCAGGATTCTTCTTGAACAAATTTTCGGCGCATGAACCAGAATTAATAGCTTCGCATATATCGTACAAATAAAGTTGGTCTGTGCTTAAATCTTTCTTATTTGTTACATCAGGTAGAGTACAGTTGATGGATCGGAATGGCACAAGGGGAAGCCGCTCACAATCTTTTAAAGCTTGTCCTATAGGTCCTGTGAAGCTTTGAGGCCCAGCTGTGGTACCATCAAGATGCCCAAACAAATGACGAAGGGGGAGCTCATTCGCATGTAATTGACAGATGCACCATTGTAATGGTTTTCTCAATTTCATTTCCAAGTATCGTACAGCACCTCCTTTGCTACCTGTGTTAACAGCAGTCCCATCATACCCCACCACTATAAGCTTATTACAATCGATATTCTTGGTTTCTAAAAATTGTGCGATGTTCTTGCTTATAATCGTGGCCTTTCCAGATGTTAAGGACAGGTGTCCCATGTATTCAGACCCAAGTTCTTTGAGCAAGCTCAAATGTTCTTCAAATATGATCTTTCTTGTAGACTCCTCCAATGTAAGAGTCTTTATAACCATCAGTGTTGGTTATAATAATAAATAAATAATATGAGATGTAAACGGGTAACTTATGCTGGGTCCGTGCCAATAAGCCTATCGGGAGTGTATCTCAATTTTAATAATAATGGAAAAGCAGTAAATTTTATCACTTTACATTTATTTAATGAAGTTTGTTAACTACTGTAACACTCATGCTATCTAAATAATTATGGTAATTTTACAATTAAGGTGCACAAAAGGAAATGAATATACGATCGTATAATCTCACATTTTTTCACCGGCTTTCTTTCTTTTTTTTTTTAACTATGACAGATTAAATGGTACAGATCGTTAGTTTGTTATAAATTTATAATTAACAAGTTGAACTTAAATATTACTTGTAATTTTTAAAGTGGAAAGTATGTAAAATGATAATTCAAAACTAAGCACAGTGATCAAAAAAGCTATAAATTAAATTGAAAGTCAAACAAAACATAAAATCTTAGTTATACTGTTTGTAATTAAATTAACAAATATTTTGATTTGCGGAATAAAATGGAGAAACACTTATCTGTAGCAGGTTCCGCTCCCAGGTGTTATCTGACATTAACTATGAAAATTCCCAAGTATATTGTCCAGTTCTTAATATATATTTTGTTATTAATTAAGTAAAATTCGTCGTTGGCCTTTCCAATGATAATCCTCTAACTACCAGCATGCTTTTCAGACAAACTTACACGACTATTAGCATGTTTCCCAAGATTCTGGTAGCTTAGAAATTCATTATTTGGTATCAAATAAATCTGAGACGAGAAGTACGGACAAAAGCTAAGGGATTGTAATTAGTTTTGGGTAATTAAAAAATATGTAACTTACGCCTTGTTAAGAAGACCTTCCAATCAAAATGACTTAATTAAAGTTCACCAAACTCTTAATAATCAAATCCGCGATAATGCGAAGTAAACTTTGGTAATCGTAAACTCAACGTTTACTTTTTCAAAAAAAACCGTCTTTACCCAATATTTATTTAGACAACGCTCCTCATTTTTTTTGTAGTGCCTTCTTTATTGTCATTTTTTTTTATATGACTATTCTATCGTAAGGTGGCGTATGCATGTACAAAATTTAAATATTGACAATGGAATTGTGTGGAATGAAATCGTTACATCTTGTCCTTGCGACCATCAAAATACAACCCAAAGTTATCACCTTCAAAGGTAAAGGGTGTTTCAGTTAAGCTCGTTCTCTGTTTTTCACGAGCCGGCGTATTTTGTTTCTGTCAACAACATTGGATAAATCATCCTCGGAAATGAGGCCCACATTTTGTAGTGTTGCTGATACAATCGCTGCTCCAGCTCTATCGGAAACACCAAATCTATCCAAAGTTTTGGCAATTGCGCTAAGGTCATTAAGTTTCTGGAACTTCTGTGAAATTTCCGGCTCGTGGGTAACTTGAGACGACTTACAAGTTGAAGACACACGTTGAATTTCAGAGCGTACACTGCTTGATGAAAGAGATTCCGCGTGATGTTTTTCTTGAAACACCTCCTGTTGTCTTTTTCTATTAAGGTTATCGGTTATTCTTTTAGTTTCCTTGAAGTCAACGTTGCCGATAGCCATTTTTCGATTAGTGCGTTGATCAAGCAAAAAGTCTCGTTCTTTTAAAGGTATTTTGTTTGCTTTTTGACAGTTACAAGAATCGAAACACTTACATTTCCATGATGCTATGTCAAACAGGCACTTTGCTTCCTCTTTGAATCGTGCGATCCTTTCTTGGTAGGTTTTGACATCTTTTCTGGACGCATAGGGTTTTAATAAGTTCCTATACTTATCGTGGTACGCTTTGAGTCTTTTCACTATGGCACGATGGTCTATTACAGGAATTGAAGCCAACTCCCACTGATTTATCAACTTTTGAGTAAGTTCGATACACGTGTCACTAACTAGGTTTTTATATTGAGTGTTTTTGTTTCGACTAATCAACAAATAACACAACAAAACGTCTTCATAAGTTGGCAAACTGGCCGGTGGTAAATCTCGTCCATGATCGAATATAGGACATGCCAAATCACTTCGTAACACGGGCATCATGTGGAGAAAACAATTAGTTGGCGAAACAATGTCACCACTCACGCCGCGTCCAGCGTAAACGCTAAAGCCATACTAAGATGACGGGTGACGGAAATATTACCAATAGACTTTGCGGCTGCGTAGTGTGTAGCGCAGTGGCAAAGTGGGGGGCGATGCTAGTGATGTAATTAATTAAGAAATTAAGTAAATCCTGTATTCCTGTATACATTAATGATTTTTTAGTGTAATTAAATGGTTCGTAACCAAAATGATTTTTCCATTTTTGTGTTAACATTTAAGCACCTTGGGCCAGTATTAACCATGCATATTTTTAAGAAAATATATTCTGATCAAAATATGCAGTTCATACAGCAACTTTCTTACACTGGGCAATTTTGATATAAAGAAAAAATTCAAAACAAAATCAGAAAATGCTGATTTTACGTTTATGGAAAAAGTTTAAGCCCCTTGGGGCAGTATTAAATGTAAATATTTTTCTGTAATTTTTTTATAATTAGAACCTGTATTCGATGGAGCAACTTTTGCATAATGGCCAATATTTATTTGGTGAAAATTTGTTTTTTATATATATGGAACGATCCACCCTATAATAAACATGGTGGAAGTTCGGGCAATGGCACTACAAATTTAACTGTTTATTATTGTAACGGAAGCGGGAAAAAATTTCTAATTGATGATAAGAAACGGAAAAGGTCCTTAAAGTCACAGGGATCGAATAAAGTGAATGCAAGTTGTACATCTAGTATTGTTGTGACAGAACATTATGGACACAATGCTGAAATAGTACATGTTTCGTTAGATCAAAACCATAAATGCTTAATTGCATCTCAATTATTACAGGGTAATAAGTTACAAAACATGAGTTAAATTATTAAATCAAGATTTGTTTTATCCACAGGAATACCTTCAACTGAGCTAAATAAAATTAGAGAAAACGTTGATGGCAATTTTGAAAGGGTTCATTTAGTAACTAAAAAGGACATTAATAATATTGCTAAGTCTTTTAATATTCACCATGAAGCTGTGAAAGACAAAATGATGCAGCTTAGTGTGAAACTGTGGGAATAATGAACAACTGGCAAAGGCCAAGAAGGTTGTGTAATTTTGTATAAAGAACAATATAGCAATAGCAATTTGATTGGTATTAACGATAATAATTTTATGCTTGGTATAATGACAGTTGCACAAGTGAATCTATTTAAAAATTTGGAAATGGTGGTACCATATGTATGGATGCCAGCATGGAACAAACCCATATGATTTTAATTTGATAACAGTTTTAACAATTGACGAGAAGACTATACTGTTATTAAACACTTCATAAATTCAGTAAAAGAAGTTGTTGGTGGAATATCGGCATCTGTTTTTATGAGTGACGATGCTGAGCAGTACTTTTCAGCATGGAGTTCAGTAATGCCATGTAATGAAACAAAAAGTTTTAGTGTATTTGGCATGTTGATAGAGCATGGTGTAAAAAATTAATTTAATTAAGAATAAAGAAAAACAAAGTGAGGTAGGTGTTGAAAGTGTTTTTAATGTTTATATTCCAGTTTTGTTTTTCATAGATATACAAAATTCTATGCATTCTTCGCCAGGAACCACATTGTGAAAAATTTGAAAAATTATCATCCTCATTTACGGAATTACTAAATTCTGAAGCACCCTTTTTGAACTTTAAGAATTACATTACGAAATACATGCAAAGGGCTCCACTTGGGGCTACATGTTTTAGAATAGGATGTGGTATCAATACGTATATGCATTTGGAGTCCATGGATAAAGATATTAAAGTATATTTACTTGAAAGGGACTGTATGTAGGCGTTTAGATAAAACAATCAGTATTTTACTGAAACATGTTCGTGATAAGCAGTTTTCAAGAGTAATTAAACTAATCAAGGGCAAACATTCTGGTAAAATGGCCAATTCAAACAAAAGGCATTTGAATGCTACTCATGATGATAATATGACCATCAGTTATAGTGTACCTGGTAAAGAGTGGAAAGTAGTTTCAGGTAACAATTCATATACTGTCACAGTTTCTAATTCAGTGGCAGATTGTCCAAATCATAACTGCAAATGTTAATGTTCTATGTAATGCATGTTTGCATTTGTATTCATGTTCGTGTTTGGACTACATCATTAAAGCAAATTTGTGCAAACACATTCACAAAGTATGTATTGAAAACAACAAAATTGCAATTCATGATATTACGGAAATAACAAGTAGCTGCCCGAACGACAATTCTAAAATTAATATGCACTTGCACACTTTGTAGAAACAAGCAACTAAAGCTAACGATTTAAAAAAGGACGTTCATTTATTAATAAATAATATAAAAACAAACCTTGAAAAAACGGAGGATACTGATATATTACAAAATATTCAGCAGAGTTTAAAGCAAGTATAAGGTACTGGAGGGTAATAAGGCCCACGTAACATATTTTATGAGTACCGTACGTAAATAAACTTTATTTAAAAAACAAAAATAAAATAAATAGTACAATGCTTTAGACATAATGTATTCCAAATTTTATAATGCTTAAATAAAATATACCGAGTTATATTCAACAAAAAAAAAATCATTATGGGCCTTATTTTACACACACTCTGACAATTAGGCCCATGAAAAAAATAGCTTATTTCTGGCATCTTGGGCACACAAACGCATCTTCGTCATCCGAAGTCAATCCTGCACATTCTTCGTGCACCCAAGTTCTACAAAGCACTTACACGCATGTCAGCCTGATAAGCTTCGTTACATAAAAGCATAGCCAACTTTCACTTACTGGATCATTTTTTTGCTGTCTGTTGTTTATCCTTACTCTTTGATGTGTTTTCTTTTGTTTTATTATCATTCTGATAATTTGTTACATGCTGTGCAGTATAATTTAAAGCCTTTTTTCTTTGACATTCTTATTGGACAAATCCGGTGTTTTCAAAATTTTGCTGAACGATGCACTTTGTTTTGAATTTTTCAAATTGGAGGGTACAGCCACAGGGGGTTTGTTATTTGAAGATAGTGCTACCAATGTTTGAGGAAACGCAGGATTTTTTTAAACATGTACTGGCGGCGATATGTTTTCTTTGTTTGAGATATCCGATACCAACTGCTCTGTGGCTACTTGCAAAGATGATGTGGAAGCATTTGGTTGCTTTTTTTGATTTTTTACAAAGTAAGACAAAGGTAAATTATCCTCTTCATCTGGAGAGTCTAGGTCCTGATTTATTAACCTTCTGGTAACTTGTGATGGTGCAAATGCTATTTCTGGAATACTATTTGGATTGAGAGGATAAATACCTGTGGCTCTAAATCCACTCGTAATGTTAGCAACTGTCATAGATTTTTCCCATACTAGTGTGAATACAGCAGAAAATCTTTCTTTAGTTAGACGTCTGCCTGGATGTTGGTCCCAATAGTGTAGTAGCTCATCATCCCAAAAGTGTTCAAAAGATCTAAAAACAGCTTTATCTAGCGGTTGTAGTTCGTGGGTTGTATTGCTAGGAAGACATAGGAGCTCAATGTTATGTTGCTGAGCTTTTTCTGCTATGGTGACATCCAAATGAGAAGCAGCACCATCTAAAATCAATACCACCTTGCCTTCAAGTTTGTACCGAGCGAAGTGATCTAGCCACGAACAAAATATCTGTGTAGTCATGCTACCTTTTGCGCTCATGGAAACTACAGATCCAGTGGGTAAATTGTCAGAAAATGTAGGCTTCAAACGAACTCCCTTGAAAATTACCATCGGCGGTATTGTGTTACCAAGGGCATTAACGCAAGCTACAATGGTAACATTTTCCTCATGTTCATGTGCAACCAAGTGCACTCTTTTTGTGCCTTTTAATGCTAGGACTGATTGCTGATGGTGCAATGTAAGCCGGCAACCTTTCTCATCCATGTTAAAGATCTTCTCTGGGCACTCACGTAAACTAAAGTTTTCAAGCAATGTTCTTAATTGGGTAAAATAATCATCAACTATAAAACGATTCAGTTTCTGAGCCCGTGCCGGATTCATCGATTGTGCCTTGCGCTTACTTAACTTAGGATGCCTTTTAAGAAAGGCAGCGTACCAGTCCTAGCCAGCAATTTTCCGGTTACCATTTAATTTGTTAGGGATTCTATTTAGCTCTATAAAATTGAACACATTCCTTCGTAATGCTTTAGGAGTCAAGGGCATTCCTATATTTGCCAGTCTGATGATACGGTTTTCTAGTTCAGTCTCCTGTTCATGAGTTAAAATTGGTTTTCGCCCTAATGATCTGTCCGTAATCCCGCTGTTAAAATGGTTCCTTAATGTACGGCGAGGAATTCCACATTGTTGCTCCACAGATCTTTGTGAATGGCCATTTCGTAACAATGTTAAAGCTTCTTCCATCATCTCCTTATTCCAGTTTGCACGAAGTCCTCTGCATTTTGTTTTTCCCATCTAAAAAATAAAAGCAACTTATTTTCTATTGAAAACCACTACTAAAAATAAGGCCCACTAGCACTACTATACGGAATATGCTGAAAATACAGCCCGGGCCTTATTTTCCGATAGCAGTTACTAATTTAAATTCCCGCGTATTCACGACCACGAGCATAAACAAACTTTCTGACGTCATACCTTTTAACCTTAATAAGTATAGAATTTAATAATTTCAAAGACAAAAAATGTATAGTATTCCAAACAGCTGCAAATTAACTTACATTTTAGGTAATTTTATAATTCTCACTCTTAATTTTCTTAAACCACTAAAGTTAACTATAAACACTGCTCGTTTAATGCACCTACAGGTCTGTAGCATCACATACTCAGTAGTAACATGTGACCATGTGCAAATGCGCAAGTTGTCATATTGGAGCGGAACTGCGCCGATGGGCCTTATTTTTCGACGGGCCTTATTACCCTCCAGTACCTTATAATTTGGCATTTATTCAAATAAATTTCCTTGTCAAGTCCAAGTAAAAGTTCCAGTTCCTGCTAATAAAAAATTTACTATTTCAAAACCTACAGTAGAAGAGCAAAAAAATATTCTACAACAGCTGTCAAAATGTAGTACCTCCTTTACCTAATCGCTACGAATTTCTCACCTTCACTGCAAACCGTTAGTCCTTTTATCCGCGTATTCATATTCATATAATTATGTATTTTTCATTCCCAATCTTGTTTTATATAAATTATATGTATATTATGTTGAGCCTTATTCTGTTGGTTAACGGGAAAAAAAGACAAATAAATGATGATATTAGAAACTGAAGACAAGAAAAGCTATCAGCTCTTTATATTGGGTGGAGTAAAACAATTACTAATTATTAAACTATTTCTGTATTATTTTTCTACTGGCTATCGATTTCGGCCTTATATGGCCATCATCAGGCCTTGCTGAAATGAGTGTTGTGAGTTATGAATGGTTGATGTTTATAGTTACCGTTAATTGTGATAAAAGGATGGCATATGAGTATGCAGTTAAATTTATAATGAGTAAAAGAATATTTTAGCATATATTGATAAAATTTGTAATTATATTCTTTAAATTTACATGTGTGTTTTATACTCTTAATGTGTTTTCATCTCGAAAACATATTTGATTATTGTTGAAGTAAAAAAGAAACGAAGTAATTTGTACTTTTATTACACTACCTACAGTTCAACCAAGCAAACAAAAGCCCCGAGAGGGCGTACCTGAGGGAGCTGTTTTTCAACAGGTACATTCCATACAAAAAGTATTAAGGTGGCAAATTTAAATCAAATGTATGGATTGCTTATTCAAAATTCTGTGAACAAATTTATTTATTTTATGTTAGGTACATCAAATGTTATTGAATTAATTACCAAAACTTTTAAGTATTTATTGTTTAAGTACAAATAAGATGGTTTTGAAGTTATAACATTTTCTACAAATAATTTAAACAATTTTTAGTTTTGTAAACATTTGTAAAATACTTGAAAAAACATCATTCTGATCACATTTGAATATAAAGTGACTAATAAATTACAATGATTCTTCTACAGAACTTTCTTCCTCTTTATCTGATTAACTTGTATTTACTTGAAATGACAACCTTTCTAGAGTTTCATCATAAGTGTAAATAATATAATAGCATTTAAAACATTCACATAAATAAAGTGTAATGTTATTCACAATAGAAACAAAACACATATGCATAATTAAAATTTAAAATAATGTCCAAGATTTTATGGAAAAATAAGCGCATATCGTTTATTATTATTGATTTATAACTTGTAACTACAAAATTAAAAATGGTTTTCTATGGGCTATCAAATTCATCAACTTCTTTCTCACTGCTTTCATCTGACGATCCAGTGTTTACCATAAAAGATAAAGTTTCAATTGTTTCGTCAAGTAGTTCATCACGTTGCCACATTTCTTCGGCTATGTGATTAACATGCCTGCATTGCTTGTCCCAGTCAGATGCATTTATTTCTGCAAAAGCATTTCGCACTAAGTTCTCAATATTACCTCCACTTTGAGAACGTTATTCATTGCCACCTTATGCTTTATTAAGCTCCACATAAATTCAATCGGATTGAGTTCACAATGATAAGGAGGCAAACGAAGTACACTGTGTCCATGTTTTTTAAGTAATTCGTCAACATAGTAAGTTTTATTATGGTTAAATTGCTTTACTAACTCCAACATTTCAGCTTTTCGCATGGTGTATGTTGTCGATACTCCATTACTTGTCAGCCAGTCTTGAATTTCTTGTTTCCTTGTTGCTTGCGTTGGTGGTTTATTAATTTGAACGCTGTGATATGGCGCATTATCCATTTCAACTATACCATTGGGTGGTAAGTTTGGTATTAACTGCTTTTCCAACCACTGCATAAAGTTGGTATAATTCATCTCATCGTGATAATCGCCAGATTTACTTTGGGACTTAAAAATTAACAGCCCATGATTAATGAAACCATAAGCCGCGCCTGTTTAGTAAATGGGCCCGGTGGGCCTGGGCCCAGGCGCAGAGGTTTTGGGGCGCAAGAAAGAGATTAGATTTTAAGGCGCGGCGCAAATGTAAAAAAGTGCAGGCGGTCAGCTGAACCTCAACTACTATTTTATAATATGCAAAAGGTGTCATAGTACTGTCTGTATTTATTCGCTTGTCTTACACAAGTACGCTTATGAAGTATAGTGGTGTAAATTTTTCGCTTTTTAAGTAATTTTAAAGTTTGTTTTAAGTTAATAATTAGGCTTGATTCAACCAAAATGTCCATGTACTATTCTGCACGTCTATTTCTCCATCGAACGATACAGGAAAAAATACATTTTCACAGGTTATATGGCCTCTTACTGTTTTTTCACCTATTATCGCTAATTTACTTCAAAATTCCTATATATTTGTATATACCGGGTGGTGAATGGTTGGACGCACCATAAGAAATCCAGTCGGAAATCATAATCTCTCGAATTCCTGCTTCCCCAATTATTTTACGTAAAGCTCTACAGAAACTTTTCTGTAATGAATTAAATTCTCTATCAGATGAAACTATTAAAAATATTTTACAGTTTAAGCTAATTTCAAAAATTGCACAAATTATGTATCATTCGTGCACAGCATCAGGATAGCAATCTGTCAAACCATGTAAATAATCAAGGAAAACATTTCGGTAGAGTTAACGTTGCGAATGCGCACCTCGAAAATGCTTTTAACTTTTGCTTGGATGGTGCCGGTGGAAGGGGGTGAGGGGAAGGGGGCACGAATGTCTCTCAGCCCATAGCGCGTCACATGCTAACTGCGGCCTGACCATAAGATTCACCCGCATGAACGATTATGTGTCACTGGCCAGGTTTGATGTTTTGGTACACACCGAGTTCATCATTGGATTGCCAGCACTTGCTAACTCCGTACGATAGATGGATATATCTTTCATCTAGATACGTAACTGGTTTCTTATTTTCTCCTAGAGCATCATTTTGCCGTAAACTTCTTAAATAGCGAGAACGCCAGGCAACAATATCAGTGCGCTCCATTAAAATGTTCGTTTATCGAGGTATTTTCTAAATTTGAAACCAATTTTAACAAAGCCTTTTGTAAGGTTTCACGTCCTCCGGAGTAATTAATCTTATCCTCCATTTTATTGACTAAAATGTTCAACGTTGGCACCTTTTTTTCTACAGTATATACTTCATGAACGGTCCTTTTTAAAATGCCTAAATCTGCTTCATCTAAAACCATTTTATTAGAACCTTCACTTCTTTTTTTCTTAGAAGGAGACTTTAAAACTGAATTTTCAGCTGTTGCAGCTTCATTTCTAATACAAAGAAATACGTCATTTAGAAATTACGTTTAAGGTTTACAAACTACGTATCTACCTAATTTTTTTTATAAAACTAATCGATTTTCCTGTTGCCGCAGCAACTAGCTCAGTAGCCTTGTCCAAACGGAATGTCCACACACCATTAGCTTTTTGTTTATCGAAAAATTCCACAACTGCTTTAATGATGTTCCGGGCTTCGGAATGAACACTCTTCTTCGACTTACTAGCCATTACGAATAAAACCTGAAAAATTCGAAATATTGAAAATCAATATGATTTGATATTTTAAAACTTGTCATGCTCATTTAATTTAAGTGCAGCTACGTATTTCAAAATCGCACACTACTCTAAATATTGAAAAATCGATGTAAATCGATATTTAAAAAAGCATGCTTACTGTTTTAAGGTTATGAACTCTATAATCGTTTTATTATGTACATGTGCACAATACATACCGTTTCTCTCACAAATCAATAAAAAGAGCCTTGAAAAAGACTAATCGACAATAAATACTCAAGGAACACGAAAATAACCTGCCAATGCAAAATGCATATGACAAATGTCAATTGTTTGCGTTTGGGAATGTACGGTCGGAGACTTCTTAATGGTAATTGGACGAACGTTTTACCGCTATAAATTTTTTAATTTAGTTCACATATTTTCCGGGGTTTTTGTTTGCTTGGTAGAGCTGTAGTCGCACGTCGCTAAATTCCGGTGAACGCGACCAATTAAACCATTAGCTTTATTCGTTTTAGAAATGCAGCGCACCAACTAATTTCAACGTCAACTTATGACAGTAACCTTGAAGTCAAGTTTTTACTTTAGACAAAACAAGTTAGGGCATAAAACAGGAGGCGGTAGATTGAGACTTTCCGTCCATGATGTCATGTATGTTAGACGTCATCATTTTGGCGCCATACTACTGTAAACCCAATACACTGTAAAACATAGCAAAAGTAGATTAGATAAACAAAACTACAGTAACCTAAAAAAAAATTGTAAGGCCGCGGATTCGAACCCGCACCAAAAGCGTTGCAAGCGACTCCGCTTCCACGACACCACCAGCGCTGTAGCAGTTTGACATTGAAAGTGATATATAAACCATTTTTAAATATTCGTATTCACGTAGATAAGGCATGCGCATAAAACATGTCGTCATCGACGGAAAGTCTCAATCTACCGCCTCTAACACGAGGCGGTAGATTGAGACTTTTGTCCGTGACGTTGCCGTGTATCTAACCTCAATAAGTCTACAGATGTAAATAAAATATTTGCTTTAAATAGAAATAAAAAAGAAAACTAAAATCTACGGTAACCTAGGTTACCGTAGATTTGAATTTCCTAGGCTACCGTATTTTAGTTTTCTTTTTTATTTACATCTGTAGACTTATTGAGGTTAGAAACAAGGCAACGTCACGGACAAAAGTCTCAATCTACCGCCTCGTATAAAAACGAATGTGTTTTTAACATAACCACAGTTCTATACACATCCATTTTTTTAACCTCCAAATCCAATATTACCCGTAGTTGCTGAATCATGGCACTCACAGAGGATGCTCTTTTTGGTAGCTTATTTTTTGAAAGCGATGACGATGCTACAGATTCATCTTCTGATTTTGATAATGAAGTAGTGGACGCAATCATTTAGCAAAAGGAAAGGATGTTGTTGAACCAAGAAAACATTTGGAAGTTTTTTTGTGGTATGTGGATCACTCCTATACTTACATCGATGTTAGTGATCGGTTCAACATCACAGTATCGACGTTATTTGAAGTAATAACGCGTATGAATGCGTTTTGTGATGAAATGGCTGCTGAAGTCATTCAGTGGCCTTCACAACAACAAATACAGCAGACCAAAGCAGAAATGTTCAGAAGAACTCGATTTCGGTGTTATTGGTGAGATCACTGAAGTTGACAGACTGTTGTACCTAAAATAAATTAGGGTTTATAGATGGGACACATGTTAAAATAGACCGACCTAGAAAACATCAAGAATCATATTGTAATAGAAAGCATTACCATTCAATACAGATACAAATTATATGCGACGACAAATGTAAAATAATGGATGCATTTATTGGGTATCCAGGTTCTGTGCACGATGCCCGTGTATTCTCATCCAGTTTTATATATCCGCAACTATCAGAATTATGTCAAGGTAATTTGTATATTATTAAACAATAGAAAAATGGACATAAACTCTTGCAGATGGACATCTTTTAGGAGATTCGGCTTATCCATTTCTGCCTTACTCCGTACAAAGATAATGGACGTCTGAATAGAATACAGACACGCTACAATACAGTACATAGCTCACTACGAATCAAAGTGGAACATACAAATGGCATTCTCAAGCAATGATTTCGTCAGTTGTACCATGTAAAGCTACGCAAAATTGGACGGGTTGTTGCCCTGGTGAAATCGTGTTGTGTGTTGCACAATTTATGTCAAATACAGGATAAACTGTTGTTTGATTGTGAAGATAATCCACTGGATTTGACTACAGTAGAAGATGTAAATATTACTGTTGCAGATACCAATATGAATTTTGAAGCAACCTCTGGTTTGGCAAAAAGAAATTACATTGCAAGTGTCTTATAAAGAATGTGTACTCGGTGAAACATACATTATTACTTATCTATAAGATGGAAACATTACAAACTATTATAATTATGCTACTTATAAACAAACTATTATTATCAAATACATATATGAACACATATTAGCAATTATAACTCTGCCTTCCCTGCTAAGTATTTCTCCATTAGTTCCAACTTACGTTCTAATAATTGTTTATTTTTCTTTTCTATGGCTAATTTCTGTTCAGCAAGGTCATTTTTTTGTCTCATTTCAATTTGTATTCCTTCTAGAACAATGGACTAGGTTTGTAACCTTTCTTTAGAATATTAGAAGTTTGAGGCCGGTTTTGCGTAATAGTAGTGATTGCACTGGTACTCGCAGATGGTGTCTCACTAAAAAATATCTTAACAAAGGTTATAGTTTGAAGGTAAAACTACCTGGTTGGAAGCAAATTCTCATTTTGGGGCAGTACATTTTCGTTTTCTAATTTTTTGGTTGTCATTACACTTGAAGTAAGTACTTCTGGGTAAAACCTGGGTTCCTTTTGAAATACATCATGAAGCTCCTCATAAAATTCCAACTTCTTATACCCTTGCCCCGTACTTTTTGTGTGCTTAATAAAATTCTTATAACTTTTCTCAAAACATCGCCACTTGTACTTCACCTGTGTAGCTGTGTAGTTGTATCCATACTTGTTTAATTCCGCTGTTAGTTTTACAAACATTTGTTCCTTAGAAACAATGAGTCTATCGGAAAAACGTTTAAAATATTTAGGGTATAATTCTATTAGTAACTTCTTTGCTTGAAGTGACCACAGCTGTGGTGTAACAGAACATTGTTCGTCACTGTCCACAATTGCATTAGATTCTAAAAATTTGAGTAGATTCCCATTATAAAGAATTTTTTAAGTATACCGTCACAAAGTGTACTTAACGTTAGAGATGTCCCTCAGTTGAGTAACGATTTCTTCACTTTGCGAATTGTTCATTGATCATATGGATAGATGTAATTGTCCACTATCCATATGCTTTCATGACCCTGCATGCATTCATGGTGCTTTGCAGTTGACGTGGTTTTCCCTATATTTGCATTGCACACAGAACAAATGTACACGGGCTAAAAAAAGGAAAATATAAATTACCGATCAACGACATAAAAATTAAAACGTACCTGCTCCATAATTTCTTATTAAACAGCAAACTCGTTCCTCTAAAGAAATTGCAAATATTTTTATGTAACCGCAAACGACAAAATCTTGAGGTTAACGCAACTGGAACATGTTCCACTAGCATGTGTTGGCTAGGGTAGCACAAACGTGACTTATGTAGCCTCGATTTGACCTCTGAAAGTTTAAAACGAATAGCGTAAAGGCAGCCACAGTCAAGTTGTGGTTCTAAAACGAATAGCGATGACGTGACAAAATTGACATATGGTGTGTAGAGTCAACTAAATCGAATAAAGATATTATTAAAAATTCCTATATTACAGACTTCATATTTCGGCATAAGACTTATTTACGCGTAATAAATTTGTCTCTTAGTACGTATTTCATCAAATATATTATATGTATACGTTTGAATAAAACTTGTGAATAGTTCAAGATGTCAGCTGAAATTAATAAAAATATTAAATTAGAACCTGAAGGTCCAATCGATTTATTCCTTATTCAACAAGTCATTGTAAATAATGATATAAAACAAGAAATTCATTGTGGTTATAATCATATGAAATGGGAATCTGAAACTTCTACATTTAAAGAAGATAGTGATTCTTATTCGATAAATCATGTTAATACAACTGAACCATCTTTACTTCAAATTAAATTCAAATGTAATCAATGTGACTATTCTACAAATTTAAAAAAGTGCCTAAAAAGACATCTAAACATCCACACTTCAAACTTGAATTTCAAATGTGATCAATGTGACTATTCAACACATCTGAAGCGCAATTTAAATGAACATCTATTAACGCACACATTAAGTACTAATTATAGATGTGATCAATGTGACTATTCAACAAATCTGAACCGCTATTTAAAACGACATCTATTAAGACACATTTCAACCACTACTTACAAATGTGACCAATGTGAGTATTCAACAAAAGCGAAGGGTAATTTACAAAAACATAATTTAAAACACACTTCAACTGCTACTTACACATGTGATCAATGTGATTATTCTTCAAAATTGAAGTCATATTTAAAACAACATCAATTGATACATACGTCAACTTCCAATTACAAATGTGACCAATGTGAGTATTCAACAAAAGCGAAGGGTAATTTACAAAGACATCATTTAAAATACACTTCAACTACTACTTACACATGTGATCAATGTGATTATTCTTCAAAATTGAAATCATATTTAAAACAACATCAATTGATACATATGTCAACTTCCAATTACAAATGTGACCAATGTGAGTATTCAACAAAAGTGAAGGGTAATTTACAAAAACATCATTTAAAACACACTTCAACTACTACTTACACATGTGATCAATGTGATTATTCTTCAAAATTGAAGTCATATTTAAAAGTACATGAATTGATACATACGTCAACTTCCAATTACAAATGTGATCAATGTGACTATTCATCAAATGTGAAGCACAGTTTAAAACGACATCTATTAGTACACTCTTCTACCACCAATTACAAATGTAATCAATGTGATTATTCATCAAATTTGAAACGAAATTTAAAAATACATCAATTAAAACACACAACTACTACTTACAAATGTGGTCAATGTGATTATTCATCAAATTTGAAACAAAATTTAAAAAAGCATCAATTAATACACACATCAAGTACCAATTACAAATGTGATCAATGTGACTATTCATCAAATGTGAAGCACAATTTAAAACAACATCTATTAGTACACTCTTCTACCACCAATTACAAATGTAATCAATGTGATTATTCATCAAATTTCAAACGCAATTTAAAAATACATCAATTAAAACACACTTCAAGTATTAATTATAAATGTGATGAATGTGACTATTCAACAAATGTGAAGCATAATTTAAAAAAACATCAATTAAGACACACTTCAACCTCTAATTACAATTGTGGTCAATGTGATTATTCATCAAATTTGAAACGAAATTTAAAAATACATCAATTAAAACACACAACTACTACTTACAAATGTGGTCAATGTGATTATTCATCAAATTTTAAACAAAATTTAAAACAGCATCAATTAATACACACATCAAGTACCAATTACAAATGTGATCAATGTGACTATTCATCAAATGTGAAGCACAATTTAAAACAACATCTATTAGTACACTCTTCTACCACCAATTACAAATGTAATCAATGTGATTATTCATCAAATTTGAAACGCAATTTAAAAATACATCAATTAAAACACACTTCAAGTATTAATTATAAATGTGATGAATGTGACTATTCAACAAATGTGAAGTACAGTTTAAAACAACATTTACTAAGACACACTTCAACCTTTAATTACAAATGTGGTCAATGTGATTATTCAACAAATTTGAAACAAAATTTAAAAAAGCATCAATTAATACACACATCAAGTACCAATTACAAATGTGATCAATGTGACTATTCAACAAATCTGAAACACTATTTAAAACAACATGTATTAAGACACATTTCAACCATTAATTACAAATGTGGTCAATGTGAGTATTCAACAAAATTGAGAAGCAATTTAAAAACACATCAATTAAAACACGCTTCAACGAGACCTTACACATGTGATCAATGTGATTATTCTTCAAAACTGAAGCATAGTTTAAAACAACATCAATTAAGACACACTTCAACCACTTACTACAAATGTGATCAATGTGAGTATTCAACAAAAGTGAAAAGCGATTTAAAAATCCATCAATTACAACACACTTAAACTACTACGCACACATGTGATCAATGTGATTATTCTTCAAAATTGAAGCGATATTTAAAAGAATATCAATTAATACACCCGTCACGTACCAATTACGTACGTAATCAATGTGATTATTCACCAAAATTGAAGAGCTATTTTAAACATCTATTAATACACTCTTCAGCCACTAATTTACTAATGTGATCAGTGTTGATTATTCATCAAATTTGGAACGTAATTTAAAACAACATGAACACTTCAACCACTAGTTATAAATGTAATCAATGTGATTATTCATCAAATGTGAAGTAAGGTAAGATGGGGTAATTTGGCCCTACTTTTACAACTTTTAAAATTCAAACGTCCTTCAAGTCATTATTTTGCAGTGATATACTTTAATATTTTTTTGTGGTGTTTTTCAAATATTATTGCACATTCCTTTAGAGCATCATTGAGAACTATGTAAATTTGTTAGGAGAAAAATTTTTTTTAATTTGTCATGTGGGCCCAGTTACCTCCACAAATGGGGCAACTGGACCAACCCTAGTTATTTTATATACAGTTCTATATTAAAATAATGTTTGGAGGTAACTGGGTCATACTTTGATATATCTTCTTATATTAGCTAACATTTTACGGCAATAGTTTCCCTAGTCTCAGAGTTATGAAGTCGAATGCAAAATGAAACGACAGTCACAAATTTTCAACATTTTGTTTTTTGGTTAAAAAAGAGAAATAAGAAAATACTAATGAAGCAAATGTTTATTATTAATTGTAATACAAGACAGTAATATAAAAAAACTAAAAATCTGAACATATTTATCATCATGATAACATATTTATAAGTATTTCTATTAATGAAACATTTAATTGTTTATCGAAATTTAAACTCTTCAGTTTCAAACTTCTTCATAGAAGGAACATCATAAGCTCCTCTTTTGTTAAGAATTTTTGGTGGGGGTATTTTTTGTATTATATCTTCAGGACGATAATCCCACAAATCTGGCTTTTCTGGCCACCTCCAACCTAATTTTCCGCCTTTGGTCATATGTTTTACAGTAATATTAGTGTCAGTAATTTTTACAACTTGTCCTGAAAAATTCAAGTTCTCGTATGGCACAATAACGTAGTCTTCGACGACAACATCCACGCACTTTTCATCGGCTTCTTCCTCTTCATCAAGACACAAGGATAATTCGCTGCTGGACGACGAGTCATTGCTAATTGTACTTTGTTGGCCTTTCCTCCTTGTATTTGCGTTCTGCTGATTTGTAGCTTGCTTTCCTTTAGTTTTGGATTCCCTTTCACTTTCTTTTTCTTGTAGCATTTTCAATTAGCCTTCTGTTATAATTTCTGCATTTGTACAAAATTTTCGTCTTTTTTGTGGTACGTTTTCACTAGCATCTGTTTGGTTTGTTTTTACCATTCCCAGTAACAGTTCTTCAAAAGATTTCTTGGGTTCATTATTGTTTTGTGGAACTTCCAAGTTATATGAACATCCTGGTTGGTCTTCTCTGACAGTGTTAATTCCTCCTGGAAATTGTGGACCTATTGGTGCAGACTGTGTGAGTTCAAATATCATGTTCTTCAATCTTCAAATATGATTTCACTTCTTTCAATTAAATCCGTAAATGGTTGATCAGTAGAGGGTTCTTTGTCATCTTTATTATCAATCAGTGATGCCATAGTTGTAGCAGGATTTGTTAAGCTTGATTTCTTAATAGTGTTATACTTTTTTACATCAGCTGGGTTAAAAACATCATTGCTAATGGCATTCCGATTGATTGGATTTCCTCTTCGTGCATATTGTTCATCATATAATCCGGTTTTTCTAAATCCGTTTATTATATTATTTGCATCTATATCATTAAACACTCTATTTAATAAATCCACGAATGTTGACTTTGGTATTCTTTTTCGAGGATTTTCGCGTTGCCATTTCACTAATCGTTTGTCCCAATTGAGTTTAAATGACTTGAATACAGCCACGTCCAGTGGCTGTAATACTTGTGTTGTGTGCGGTGGTAGTTTAATAATTGTAATCCTATTTTCCATGGCAATTTTTACTAAATCAGGAGTTATATGAGTGGAATGACCATCATATATTAATAATATGGGTCGCTCATCGCCTACATTATGTAAAAAGCAATTCTTAAACCAATTTACAAAAATGTGACTCTCCATCCACCCTCTCTTGCTAGCAGTGTAGAATGTTTTGTCCGATTCTGATTTGTTTAACCAGGATTCCATAATATTTTTGCCTTTAAATACTACCAATGGTGGCAATTTGATGCCAGCTGCTGAACAGCATATCAAAACAGTTGTATTTTCTCGTCCACAACTGCTAATCATTCTAGTAGATTTAACCCGTTTAGCACCCACCACTTTAGTCTTCGATGGGTCATGGCAAAATGATGTTTCATCTAGATTATATATCAAGTGTGCCTTTCCACATAAGTTCAACTCATTATATGTTGATATAACCCGATCAAAAAAATTATTAACAACAAAAGGATTAACTTGACTTGTTCTCACATACTCAACTCCCTGAGGTTTTTTTTTATAGAAAAATTGTGGCATTTACTAAATGATAAAAACCAGTCTTCTCCAGGGCGACCTCCTTTAAATGGCGTTTTGATGTCGTTACTTTTTACAAACATTTGCACAACGTCCAGAACTTCCTCTCTACTTAAACCAAAGCCCCACTTCTCCATTGTCTTTATGCATGATGCAAGGGACATTTCAGCTTCATAACTTAAGGCGACTTTACCACCGCCACCTTTTCCATTTTTTGCGATATTACCATTTCCTCTAGTTCCCCGAAGATAATGTGTTAACGTTGTACGAGGGATGTTGTATGTATTTGATGCCCCTCTAATAGTTCCTTTCCCATCTTTCACTTCCTGAACTGCTTTTTCCAAGTCTTGCCTGGTGTAGCGGTCCCCATCGGCCCCCTTTAATGTTTTTCTGTGATATGTTCTCACCATCTTTAAAACAACAAACTGTATTACTTAGTTTGAGGTAACTGGGTCCCTCATATGACCCAGATGCCTCGCAACATAGGGCCCAGTCACCCAAAATTAAAAATCTCCAGGGGTAACTGGGCTCCCCAGTGTTTTAGCAGAAAAATATAAGAATAATGATTTTATACATTTTACATATAATAAACAACATCTTTACTCACTTTGCTTCAAATATTTTCGTGCCGAAATCTGTTTTAACAAGTTTTATACAATAAATTATACCAATCACCTCAAAGTTGTTTAGCATCTGAAACACCTGTCACACATTAGCCTCCATTACTGTCTTTGACTTCATTTGGATTACCATAACTTTGTTGTTGGATGTGGTTAACATATGTACCTAACGGTCACATAAGAAACCTAAGTGATTAAATGTATTATTATTTTTTAAATCATGGATGGCCCAGTTCCCTCGTGAACCCAGTTACCCCATCTTACCTTACAATTTAAAATAACATCTATTCAGACTCACTTCAACCACTATTTACAAATGTGATCTATGAGATTATACATGGAATTTGTAAGACAATTAAAAATACATCAATTAAAACACTCTTCCAGGTATAAATGTGATTAATGTGACTGTTTAACAATTGTGAAGTACAATTTAAAATAACATCTATTATGACACACTTCAACTACTGCGTACACATGTGATCAGTGTGGCTATTCATCAAAATTAAAGGGCCATTAATCAATTAAATTCACACTTTAGGTACCAAATACAAATGTTAACAATGTGATTATTCAACAAAAGTGAAGGGCAATTTAACACAACTGTCAATACACTCTTCACCCACTAAATGCAAATGTGATTATTCATCAAATTTGGAACGCAATTTAAAACAACATCAATTAAAACACACTTGCAAGTACTGTTCACGATTGAATGTGAATATTCTACAAAAAGGAAACACTCTTTAATAGCTCATCTTGCCCAGCATATTTCACATACTGCGTATGTGACCAACGTGAATGTTCTTAAAAATAGAAGTTCCGTTTAATACGTCATCTTATTGTACACACTTCCAATATTAATTATAAATGTGATCAATGGGACTTCACCAAAATTGAAAGGCCATATACACTTACAAAAACATTACAAATGTGGCCAATGTGACTATTCTACAAAATAACATGTATTAACACATATTTCAGGTACTAATTACTAATTTTTTCAATGTGAGTATTCAACAAAAGTGAAATAGATTTATTAAGATCAATTAAGACATACTACAACTACTAACTCCAACTATTATCGGTATCATTATTCTACAAAATTGAAACAGTTTAACACAACATACAGTCCACGCGGCCAAAGAATGCCTCGTGTCGCGCATGGTTGTTCGTGCATTCGACCGCACTCGTTAACGCAATAGCGACTGAAAGTATTACCAGTGGCGTCGGTGTTGTAATAAATTTGAGTATTATGAGCTTTAAAATTCACATAGGACACAAAATGGTTCACTGTCGTTTTGTTGCAATAATTGTAATAAAGTTAAATTAACAAGTAAATTAATAACAGAAATAAATAATTAGTGTAATACATGATAATAAACGGAACGCGCTGTTTTTGGCGACGCCACTAATATGCTGCGCTTAAGAGACTTGAAGTTGGACGAATGCGTATCCAACGTTCAGGCATTCTTTGGCCGCGCGGACTTGTGTATCTACATGTATTTATATATATATATATATATATATATATATATATATATATATATATATATATATATATATATATATATATATATATATATATATATATATATATATATATATATATATATATATATATATATATATATATATATATATATATATATATATATATATATATACGAATATACAAGCAAGTACTAATTACAAATGTGAACAATCTATTTATTCCTCGAAATTAAAGGGCAGTGTTAATCAATATCAATTAATTCATTCAATTACCAATTACAAAGTTTTGCAAGGTGTGATCGGTGTGAATATATATATAAAATGGAAAAACGCTGTAATATGTTTGCAAGACCTTTTCTATAAAACCGAATGGAACAGATTTAATACATAATTTTGCTAAAAATTATGTATTGGCGTATGAGGTATAGGGAGCAGATGTTTATTTCAATGCTGTGTTAGATTGTGTAAATATGTAGTATTAAATGAGGGTGGTGGTAATATAAATCTTGCCACACATCTACTACGGAAATTAAAACAGAGAAAGGATTTATGAGCAGCCTTATAAATAGCCGTAGCTCTAAAACGAGCATGTTTAAAATTGGCAACAACAGTACACGGCAATAATATATTTTAGAAAGAACACAAAAAGCAGTATTCTACGTAATCTTGAGTTTTTAGGTATCATTGAATCTTGGAATGAGGATAACGATGGTATAGGTAGTGATTAAATTAGGTGGGTATTTAAAAACATGGAGACTTGTATTTTTATCTCCAATAAAGATTGTAACCATTGTTAAAAATCCAAAATTGGGGGTCATATGCTTGTCCATAATAGTTAAATTTTGTATACAAGCTAAGGAACATGTAAAGCTAAGTTGAAACGTTCATCTGTCATTGTTATAGAAAAACCTGAAAACTAATAAGTAAACTGTTCTTACAATGAATTGTAAAGTGTGATGTTAAAAATATATAAATTTAATTGTTAGGATGTAATGTATACACGAATGCAAGTATAAAAGGGTGTATTATATTTTAATTAATGTACTTAAGTGTATTTTATACAATAAATACTAAATTATTAATACCTGTTTACACAGTCATTTCTAGTAATTTTTAAATGAATAACTGGTGCTTTGGTATGGAAAAAATTGATTGTTAAATATTCTATCATTAAAAGCTGTTGTCTCAGAGTTCCTTGATAGTTCTGGGGGTGCAGGTCGCAGGTAAGAAAGTAGAACTTACAATTTTTTACAATGAAAGATTATAAAGTATTTAATTTAATGTCCTAACTCCCTGAGTGGTAAAGTGACCAGACATCCTCTTTAGCAGGACAAGTCCTCTTTATGATCATAAAATTTGTCTCCTCAATACATCTTCCTAAAATCAATCAAATGCCCTCTTTTTATGTAACAAAGAAAAAGGAAATTAGATTGTTATTAGTAGTAAAAAGGTAGGAGCCGCATATTTATGTTCTAATTCTTTCGACATATTGTTAGAATATTTTAGATTAGTCTGTTATGTATTAATTCTGATTGTACTGTGTAAATAACGCAACTTGTAGGACGTGTGAGAGAGTTTGTGTGGAATTGTATTTCAGTATAGGTATCTTACGAAGGTTATACTACTGTTAGTACGAACGTACTGTATAATGTCGTTTATGGAGTTATTTAAACATATTAAAAGTACGTAATTATATTTTATATTTAACTGAAAATTTAGAAACTTACTAGATGTTGGGCTTGTTAATACAAAAATTAATATATACTTATTTGAAAAACGATTAAGGTAAAATTAGTCGAGATGACAAAACAAAGACCAGGAATTTGTGATGAGGTTTCGGTTACAAAAAGAAACAGTTATGATTTGTTAACCTTGTGAGTAATGTAAAAATGTAAACTTGGCAACTGTGCAAAAATGAAAGACGAAGTGGCAACAACACCACCGAAGATAGATGCAAAAGTAAGATATACAATAATGTAAGCGTTCTGAATAAATGTTTGAGAATTACAAATCTTTTGATAAATAAGAATCGATCAGGCAATCAACATGGCGCAGTCGGTATTAACCTTAGACAAGGAAACTTACCTAATCTAAGGTTGAAGGGAAATAAGAAATAAAAATAAATAAAATTGTGTAACAAGTGCTCCGTCAGTAAACGGTAACTGGTATAGAAATGGCGTCTAACAGCAAAGGAATAAGGGCAAATCCACCAGATGAATTGAGTTTTGAAGGCAACATGACCGACAATTGGAATTTCTTTAAACAAAAATTCACAATTTATGTACAAGCAGCGAAGTTAATTGAAGAATCAAATGAAAGCAAAGGCTACTTATTGTTGAATAGAATTGGAGTTAAAGGGTTACGGGTTTATAACACATTTGAATTTACACAAGAAGAAGATAAATTTAATTACAAGGAAATAATTAAAAAGTTTGAAGAGAAATTTATATCAAGCAAGAATACTACTTACGAAACACAAGTTTTTCATAAGAAACAAATTACCAACAGAAACATATGATGAATATTGCACGGAGCTGAGACAACTTACTAACACATGTGAATTTGGTGAATTGACAGACAGTTTAATACGTGATAAACTAATTTTAGGTATTAGCAAAATACACATCAAGGATAGACTTTTAAGAGAACCAAATTTAGATCTTAAGAAAGCAATGGAAATTTGCAGAATTGCTGAAGTAACTGCCCATCGGTTAGAAACATTAAATATAAATGAACGAAGTGAAGCAAAGCAAACATTGTATCGAAACAAGACGTTAACCAGCCATCTTCAAGTGGAACCAATCCGAACTACAGAAGAAAACACGAATGGTTGACACCAAATCATAATAACCGCACAAGATCTTCTAGCCGACATCAAAAACACAGTAGGTCAAGTATAAATTTAATAAATAATTGTTCACGTTGTGGGTACACATATGCTATAAATATATGACCTGCTTACAATAAAGAATGTACAAAATGTAAATTATGTAATCATTTTGCAAAAATGTGTACGAAAAAAATTAACATGGTAAATTTAGAGAATAATAACACTAACAGTAATGATGCAGACACATTCTTTGTTGGTAATGTAGATAACATAAATAATAAAGGCAAATGGATAGAAAAATGTAATGTAGATAATAAGATAGAGGTTTCATTTAGATTAGATACTGGCGCAGAATGTAATATAATTCCATTACCTGTAATTGATATGGCTCAATTAAAAAGGCCAGTAGGTATTATTTCTACATCAACAGGTGAAAAAATAGAACCAATAGGCACTTGTATGTTTGGTAATGTTATGGTACGCAATAAAATAAACGTGCATTTGCTTAACTTATTTAATATACGTAAATAAAGTATTAATATTGTTACCTTTAACATAAGTTAGTACTTCTAAACATTTAGATAATAATAACAAGCACACAATTTCACGTTACGTTTTACAATAATGAATCGCGTTTATAACACTACTACGTGCGTTCACCCTCTTTTTTAACCACACATCTGTTTTTTCGAATAAAGGTTTGTTCACCTAATTTTCACTATAACACCCCTCCTGAATTGGTTTCCCTCTTGGCTGGAAATCAATTCCCATTCCTTCACTCAATTTTCTTGTACGTTCACCACTCAAACATTTTGTTAGTATGTCCGCTATATTCAATTCGGTAGGTACATACTTCAAACTAATTTTACCTTCTTTTAGATCGTCTCTAATTTTGAAAGCCTTAATGTCGATGTGTTTGCTTCGTTCCGATGTCGTGTCGTTTTCTGCCAATTTTAAAGCTCCCATATTGTCTATCTTTACGTTCCATGGTTTCTCCACATTGTAGTTTACTTCTAGCTCTTCGAAGAATTGCCTACACCAAATAGTTTCTTTTGCGCACTCGCACAATGCAATAAGTTCCGCTTCGGCGCTGCTTAACGCGACGCTTCTTTGCTTTCTGCTTGCCCACGACACCGCTCCGCCGTTCATCATTAACACATATCCACTATAAGATTTACGGTCGTTGTGGTCGCTTCCCCAATCAGAGTCCGTATATATTTGTACATCTTTTTCTCTTACGTTTTTTGCATATGTTATTTCGCTGTCTAAAGTTCCTTTTAGGTATCTCATTATTCTTTTAACTCCACGTAGGTGTTCTTCACTAGGGTTGGTGGTAAACTGGCTCATGTAGGAAATAGCAAACATGATATCGGGCCTCGTATTGGTAGCCAAATATAGTAAGCTGCCGATCATTTTTTCATAAACGTTTTTCACTTGTTCGTTGATTTTTTCGTAGTTTTTCGTGTATTTCATTCCGGTTTCTAAAGGTGTTCTTGCTGGTTTGCAATCTGACATTCCGAAACTTTTCAGTATGTTAAGTACGTAATCTCGTTGATCTATCCTTATGTATTCATAGTTTCGTTTAATATTTATTGATAGCACTCTTTTGGCTTCGCCTAGGTCTTTTATCTTGAAGTTCTCTTGCAATTTGTCCTTTAATCTTCTTATTTCTTGTTTCTCTCGATGTAACACCATGTCGTCTACATAGAGTGACGGTATCAATGTACGTTCTTGATTGTAATAAAGACAAGGATCTGCCTTTGATCGTTGCATTCCTAAATTTATCAAAAATTCGCTTATTTCTTGGTTCCATAGGTATCCTGACTGATGTAACCCATATAGGCTCTTTTCTAGTCTGCAAACATATTCCTTCTTGTTCAGTTCTTCATTATATCCATCTGGTATCTCCATGTATGTTTCGTCATTCAATCGAGCGTTTAAGTATGTTCCATTCACATCGATATGGTTTATCTCCCAGTCGTTCTGTATACTCATCGCCAACAATATTCGCATTGTTTTTCTCATGATTACAGGTGAAAAACTTTTTTCTTTTATCTGATTGTTACCTAATGCCACTAGTCGCGTTTTATATTTCGTTATTTGTCCGCAATCGTCATATTTTCGCTTGAATATCCACATACTTCTTAATACGTGAGCATTTCTTGGCCGTTTCACTACACTCCAAGTCTCATTTCTAGCTAAGTTTTCGAATTCTTCTTGCACAGCTTCTTCCCAATCGCACCTCTCTTCACATCTCATTGCTTCGTTATACGTTTTAGGTTCGTGCTCTGGTTCAATTTTCGTAATAGTATATAGCATCTTGCCTGACGTGTCGTAATTTTGTAGCCATGCGGGTTTTTTACTGATTCTTTCGCTTTGCGTTTTCGTTTCTTCGTGTCGCGCTTCGTTTCCTTCGTTGTTTCGCTCTTTATCGTTTTCCGTTTGGTCACATAGTTCATTTTCTTGATCTGATTCGTTTTCATCGTTGTCTTCTGGTATCCAGAATGTTCTATTCCACTTCACATCTCGGTCTTCGCAGGTATTTATCTTCTTTTGCTCTTTCATCGGGAAGCTTTCTTCGTCAAAATTTACGTCTCTGCTTACAATTATTATGTTCTTTCGTTGGTCGTATATTCTGTATGCTTTCCGATACTTATCGTATCCAACAAATATCCCAGATATTCCCCTTGGCTCGTATTTTTGCGTTGTTCTTCTTTCCATATACCAACATTTGCATCCGAACGTCTTAAGGTGCTTTATGCTCGCCTTATATCCTTGCCATCTTTCGTGTGGTGTTTCACCGTTATTTGCCGATGTATGTTTCCTGTTGTTAAGGTAGCATGCGGTTAGTGCCGCTTCTCCTCATAATTCGTTTATACAGTGGCTTTGTCGCATTATACATCTCGTTGTATTCATCAACGATTGATTTCCTCTTTCGGCTACTCCGTTTTGTGATGGTGAATATGGACTCGTTATTTGCGCATCGATTCCTTCGTTTTTAGGTACGTCTGAAAACGTTCGTTCATGTATTCTCCTCCATTGTCCATTCTGATTGATCTTATTTTCTTTCCGTGTTTCGTTTCTACGCGTTTTTTGTATTCAATGAATTTCTCCAGTACTTGACTTTTTTTCTCTATCGCTTCTACTTCCGCGTATCTACTGAAATCGTCGATAAATGTTACGAGGTACCGATTTCCTCCAAATGTTGTTGGCGTAATTGGCACTAATACGTCTGTATGAACTAAGTCCAATACACGTTTGCTTCTATGTTCTGTTTTCTTTGGGAAACTAGATCGTTTGATTTTGCACTCGTTGCACGTTTCGCATTTTTCCACGTTATAGTCATTTTTAAGCTCGTACTCTCGTGTTAGTCGTTCACTTTCGTTTTTTCCCGGATGACCGAACCTCGCGTGCCATTTATTTCGTTTTCCCGTCGCCACGTCCGCTCGACAAATGTTTTCGGTTACAGTGTACACGTTATTTTCCCGTTTTCCTTGCACTAATGTTTTTTCCTTTTCGTTTTTGATTGTCACTTCGTTATTGTCAAAGCTCACAGTGGTTTTATTATCACACAATTTTGAAACAGATATTAGATTATTCGCTGATTTGGGGACATATAGTACGTTTTTCAGTATTAAATTTTGTTTTTCATGACCCTGGTTTAAAATTATTTCCACGTCTCCTATACCTTCGCTTTTTAGGATTTCTTCTCCCGCACACCGTATGTTCCGTTCGTCACTTTTTAGTTTAATAAACTTACTTTTTTCGTTAGTGATGTGATCTGTAGATCCACTATCTATAATCCATTCATCTTGCATGTTACTCGTCACGTGTTGGGTTCGACACACAGTCACTCTAGAAACATTTCTTGTGTTTTTTGGCTTGCCTCGCTGATTTGCCGTTCTGCTCGTATCGTCCCCGTATCGTGGACAATTTCGTCCAATGTGTCCGTACCGATTACATCTAAAACATTTTATGCCATTATCTGTCTGGTACGAAATGTCTTCTCCGTGGTCTGATTCGCGTTCGTTTCGCCGTGTATTTACGTTTGTTCGATAAATCACGTTAGTTTTTGTTTCTGATTTTCTTTTTGCGACATTTATTTTGGCGTGTTCATCAGGAGTAGGATTTTTGTTTAAGACCAATTTTTCTTCTTCAAGTAATTTCGTTTTTATTTGATCTAGTTTTATATCATCTTTGCTTAAATCTATCGTTCTTATAGTTGGCTCGAATATTTCAGGTAAACCTATTAAGATTATACCGATTTTAATTTTTTCGTCTATTTTTAACCCTCGTTTATTTAGTTTTTTCTGTATTTCGCATTTTCGGTATATGTATTCATCAATGGATTCTGTCTCCTTTTTTTCTGAATTAACAAAATCTTTTAGTAGTAATATTGCATGGAAACTATCAATTTTTGTATGTGCATTTTCCAAGGTTGTCCACATTTCGTATGCGGTCGTACATTCATCAATAAGTGATAGGTTTTTGTCGTCTACGTTTAGTATCATTAGCGCTTTACATTTATCGTCAATCTTTTTATTTTCAGGTTTTTCGGTAAGAAATTCGTTGTTGGTCAAAGCTTCGTCTAGGTTTTCATCGTAGCATAGCTTTTGACTCTTATGCTCCATGCTTGGTAGTTTTTGTCGTTCAATGTTGTTAGGTGACGCGATAATTCTTCCATTTTTCGTTTGAAATGTAACAATTAAAATAGTGTATCCGACGTTTTTTGTGAAACGTACTATAATTTATGCGGTTTCGTTTTTGTGCAATTTTTAAAGGATGTAACGTTTGCTTTGCGTGAAACGTACTGTATTTAATTTATTGCGTACACCGTTATAAAAAAAAAACGTAATCTGGGTCCATAACCTGTTATGGTACGCAATAAAATAAACGTGCATTTGCTTAACTTATTTAATATACGTAAATTGTAGGAATAGGCCGAATAAAACTCAAAAACTTTAGTAAAATCTTATTCTTTCAACCAAAACTAAAAACATCTATTCTTCTCCTCTTTTGTTTCTCGACCTTCTTATCAGTGTTCCCAACATAACCCTAATGGCGGGATATTTGAATATAAACTACATTCTACTACAACACGGCCAATCTGACCAATTGATCGACCGCGATCAATACAAAATTACCAATACTTAAAACTAAATCTAATCCTACCTATGTTTATTTCAACTAAAATACAAACTTAGTATAGTTACATACTTGATAGCAATGAATACACACAAAATTTGTTGTCATTGTACCATTCTGAATAATGTGGAAATCTTTTCTTTTTCTTTAGTCTCAAACCTTTGTAAATAGATTCTTAATAATAGTGAAATTAATCTTAACTTACCAAGAAAATAAACTTAATTTTCATTGCTCTCCCATAAACGCATATGAGAAAATTCAATTACTCCTTCATATGGTCTTTGAGTTAATTGATGTCCCTCAATATCTTGAACTAGGTAACGATCGTTTCCTAAAACCTTTGAAACTACGTACAGACCTTTAAATTCTGGGATTATTTTTTTGTTAACTCCTGGTGTTACATCTATATTCGTAATTACTACAAAATCATTTACATTATACTGTTTAGGTTTTTTGTGTTTCTTATTAAATTGTTGTAAATTGTATTTTTGAACCTTTTCTATGTTTTTTAAAGCATCATTTCTGATTGTGTTTAAATTCCGGTTAATTTCTTCATTATCTAACAAAATTTTTACATTATCTGTTATGCTTCCTAATTGATTTACTCCAAATAATAATTTTGACGGACTATTTCCCGTGCTTCTGTTAATTGTGTTATTTATCGCAAATTCTACATCAACTAGTGTTTCTGGCCATTTTTTATATTCAACTGTAAGTTTGGAAATCATTGGGGTAATATCGAGATGAAAGCGTTCAATTTGCCCGTTTGCTCGAGGCATACCGGAAGAAACTTTTGTATGTTCAATTTGTGAATCCATTAAAAACGATTCAAACACTTTTGAAGTAAATGCTGCACCGCGGTCAGAAACTAAACGTTTACACTTACTATACATTGTAAAATAATTTTTCAAATGCTTGATCATTTCAGTCGCGTTTGTAGTTTTGCATGCAAAAAGTTTAATAAATTTTGTGAAGCCATCTGCTACACTTAAGATGTATTTGTATCCAGTGGAACTTTTCTCAAAAGGACCTAAGTGGTCAACATGAATTATATTAAAAGGTAAATCACCTTTTGGAATCGGGTATAGCTGACCCTCATTTTTACCATTGTTTGGAGAGAAAACTACTCATTTTAGACAGTTAGATATATAACTATCCACTTTGGACTTCATATTTGGAAACCAATAGTTTCTACGTATCATTTCAATGCATTTTGCTGTTCCGACGTGACCTAAGTCATCATGACTACTACGAATGACATTAATTTCCATTGATTTAGGCACATAAAATAATAAACTTAAAGAATTATCTACATTACTATGATGTTTACGGTACAGAAGACCATTATTTAATTCAAAATATTTAGATTCGGTGTTCTGTAATTCATTTTTAATTTGTGCAATATCTGAATCTGTTTCTTGTTTAATTGCTAAGTTTTTCTCGAGAGTATTATCTGTCAAAATTAAAACAGTGTTTATTCTAGATAAAGCATCAGCATGTCGCATCGTTTCACTTAGTTTGTGTTCAACAGTATAACAAAAATTTTCTAAATAAAGAGACCACCTGAGGATCCTGGGATTTACTTCTTTCTTTTTTAAAGCCATATTTAAACTGTTGCAGTCCGTATAAATTTTAAAATCTAAGCCCTGTAAGTTGATTCTGAATCGTTTTAAAGCGTAATAAATCCCTAGCATTTCCAACTCAAAGCTATGATATCTGCTTTCACTTGGTGTAGCGCGCTGAGAGAAATAAAATACAGGATGAAATTGCATATCTTTTTGCCTTTGCATGAGAACTGCACCAAAAGCAATTGAACTGCTGTCACAGTGAAGCTGTGTTTCTGCACTTGGGTTATAAATTGCAATCACTGGTTCAGAAGTTAATAGTGATTTAATCTTATTGAAACTGTTCAAACATTTGTCATCAAAATTAAAAGGAACACTTTGCTTTATTAATTCATATAATGGCCTACATATTAGTGAAAATTCCTTAACAAATTTTTGAAAATAGGAAGCTAAACCTATAAAACTGTGCAACTCTTTTACATTCCTTGGAACTGGATAGTTTTTTACACAAGCAATGTAACTCCTATTTGGCTTGACTTTATTTTCAGTGATTTCGTACCATAAATAGTTTATAGTGGTTTGCAAAAATATACATTTATCTAGCCTTAATCGCAATTTATTGTTAACTAGTGATTTTAAATACCTCTTTCAAAATATCTATATTTTCTTGTATGGTTTCAGTCGCTATTAGAATGTCATCAATAAAAATGAGAACTTTATCCTGGTTTAGTAAATTCTTAAATACTAAATTAATGTAACGCATAAAAGTAGAAGGACTATTCTTCAAACCATAAGGAACTCTCAAATACTCAAATTGACCATGCGGAGTCACAAATGATGTAAATTTAGTGCACTCATTACTGATTTCAATGTGCTCAAAGGCAGATTTGGGATCTAAAGAACTAAAAAAGGTCTTACCCCGCAGACGATTAATCTGGTCTTCAATAAGTGGCAACGGATAATTATCCCTCAATGTCATGCTATTTAATGTACGATAATCAACACACATTCGTATCTCATTATTCTTTTTTTTCACTAGTACAACTGGCGACGCATATTCCGATTGTGATGGTACAATAACGTTTCTATTTAATAAATCATCTAGAATTTGTTTGACCTGACTGCTTTCGCTAAAAGATAATCTCCTTGGCTTAAAAAAGAAAGGCTTATGTAATTTATTATCTAATCTAATTGACATATTAAATGTTGTCCTAGGTACTAATGGTCGATCAGGCTTAATATAAAATTGATAAAAAACATTATTTAATGCTTGTTTCTGCTTGTTACAAATATTTGGGTTGATATTTAAAGCATCAAGCTCATCGTTACTAACAAAATTAATATTGAAAATTTCAGGTACATCAATCAGAGCTCTCAGAATTTATATTTGAAATTCGTGCTCGATCTGCTTCAAGTTTCACTTCAATATCTGGTAGAGATATAAAATCACGACCCAATAAACAATCATGCGGTATAGCATCATCACTCACTACATAGAAAGACAATGAACCATTATAAGAATCTGTGAGTATTTTCAACTGTATAACTCCCTGCACAACCAGCGGAATTTTGTTAACTCCAAAAATTTTCTTTCTGAGTGAATGATTCTGCTATTGCCATTTAATCTAACAACAATAGAATGTTTTACCATTGAAATTGGTGAACCACTATCTAAAATACCTGATAAAACAAGTTCATGTTTATCATTACATAACATTATCGGAACCATAAAGGCACTTTTCAATTCTGGTCCAAGCACAAGTGCTGTAGAAGTTGAATCCGGAGTAACATTAGGTGATGAGGATCTACGACATCTAGGCCGAGAGCTAGGATAATCGCTTCTGATTTGGCCTGTAGTACCACTAGTAAAAGAAGATCTCGGTGGCCTGGAAGCACCCCGACCTGCAAATGACGTTGTAGCTGTTAGGGCCGATCCGGAACAAGGACAATGCGAAGCATAATGTCCCATTTGACTACATCTAAAGCACTTAACATGTGCAAATCGATCATCACTGCCACCACCACGATGAACACCACCACTAAAACTTAGTAAAGAGTCTTTGTGAAAGCGAGGAACACTAATATCTTTAAACACTGAAAACATGTGTTGTAATGAAGTAAATTCTTTTACTTTTGCTTGATTTCTTAAACGGATATTTTCAATACCTTCTATTAGATAATATATTATGTCCCTTTCTGGTAAATCTAATTTATTTCCTAACAACACCTTGTCTTGGTAATAGTTCATGAATTTTTCTGATTTCTCCCACTTCCTTGATTCAAATTTTTTCATAATTAGGATGCGATCTTCTCTAAAGGAAAATTGTTCCACCATCAAACTCTTTAGGCAAGAATAATCTAAGGAAACCTAATCTGCTTTCGAGTAAAACCATTCAAGAGCATAACCTTTCAGCTTCTGTGTTAACACCAACAAACAAAACTTATCTTCAAGTTCGTATAAGTTACGAATGGCATCAAAACGAGAGAAAAAACTTGCTGCATCGCTCTGACCATTGTAATTTGGCAACAAACTTGCAATTTCACTAACTGTAACCCTTTCAGCCCTTCGAACTGCATGAACTGTGCAATCCACTATATCTTGTACTGTAGCAACGCCTGCTACTCCCGACAAATCAATTCCATCTTCAGCATTCATATTGAAAAAAATTTCGTAGGTAATACAATATTAACTTTTCAAAAATAATCGTATACACTATCACTTAACACGTGGTCACAGAATAAAAAATAATCAGAATGAAAGCTTGGGTAATCTTGAGATCTGCGCATCTTGCTAGCGCACGTCTATTCCGCCATGTTTTGGTAGTAGATCAGTGGCAGCGGCGCAGAATATTATTTCGGTAATGCGACACAGTGGCAGCGCTTGGTTTATACAGATTGTGGTGCATCTAAATGCGAATAAATACAGTTTTGTGGAATTACTTTTATAAACTTCCGAATTAAAATATGAATCAACCAAAACGCAAGGTAGGGATGACTTGTGTTGCGAAAAATTGCAATAACAAGTCTTATAACTGCGACTTATCATTTTTTAGTTTTACGCAAGATGAAGCAAGGTGAAGATATTAATATATTATATATTAATTATAAATATTAAAAATTGTGACCTTCAGGAAAGATGCGTGAAATTTTCCTAAACACTAAAGTTTTTAGTTGAGCTAGCAGGAATTGGATACCTATTTGTTTTACATTAAATTTATTTAAAAGCGATTACGTTTTTAAACAAGGTGATAATGTATGTACGAATTAATTTTTGTCTTTTACGCATATGAAGATCACAATTCTTAATACTTACATTAGAATATATGTATTTTAAAATTCAATTTCCAATTAATTATTTAATTAGGTTACACTTTAGAGTAAGATTATTTTCTACATTAAAAGACATTAATAGAAATTTCAGAGTAATTTCAAGAAACAAATTAATTATTTGGAAAAACCAACAGGTACAATTATTTTTAATTTATGTTGGAAAGTTTGATGTTAATATTGTTTCATTTCGAAATTTCTACTTCTTTTTCAGCTAATAAAAGAATTGTTCTATCTTGTTGTGTTGTTTTTTTCACAAAAATTTGACTTTAATCGTTTAGTGAAAGATTCGTTATTCAATGCTTTAATTTAATCAATGACTACAATTATAGGATCCAACCCTGTTAAATTTACTAAGCCAAACCTGTGTTCTACTACCAAAACATGGCGCAAGGTCATCCATTCTGTTTCAAAAAGATCAAAGGTGCCGCTTCAAGCTTTCCTTCTGATTATTTTTTATTCTGTGACGTGGTTACAGAAGGATAAAAAATATATACATACTTCGTTTTTCTTTTACTTGTATGAACTCTTCCTTGACCCCACACCTGAATTTGTAGGAATAGGCTGAATAAAACTCAAAAACTTTAGTAAAATCTTATTCTTTCAACCAAAACTAAAAAACATCCCCTCTTCCCCTCTTTTGTTTCTCGACCTTTTTATCAGTGTTCCCAACATAACCCTAATGGCGGGATATTTGAATATAAACTACATTCTACTACAAAATAAAGTATTAATATTGTTACCTTTAACATAAGTTAGTACTTCTAAACATTTAGATAATAATAACAAGCACACAATTTCACATTACGTTTTACAATCATGAATCGCGTTTATAACACTACTACGTGCGTTCACCCTCTTTTTTAACCACACATCTGTTTTTTCGAATAAAGGTTTGTTCACCTAATTTTCACTATAACAGGTAATTAATTCAGCAATTAATGATAAGTTAAAAGTGAGATTACATTTTTATGTGATTAATGTAAATAAACCAATTTTAGGTTTGCATGCATGTCAGGAATTAAAATTAATTCAACGAATTAATAATATCAACACAATTGAAAATTATGATAAGCAAATTAGTAAAATTATAAAAGATTATAAATGTGTTTTTGAAGGATTAGGATGTTTAAGTGGAACACATACAATTGAACTTTAGGAGGGTGCCAGTCCAAAAATTTATCCACCTAGGAAAGTGCCGTATGCACTACATAATAAATTAAAAGAAAAATTAACGAATTTAGAAAGAAAAAAACATTGTTGCAAAGGTCGACGAACCGACCGAGTGGGTAAATGCTTTGGTTATAGTACCGAAAAAGAATTTGTATCGATCCAAGAGAGCTAAACAAAGTAATTAAACGGGAACATTACTACATTCCGACGTTAGAGGATATAGTCGGTAAATTAAGAGATTCAGTAATATTTAGCGTATTAGATTGCTCCAATGGGTTTTGGCAAGTTCAACTACCTAAGCAGCACAGAATGTTGGCCCAATATAGGCTAAAAATTTGTTACATATTGGTGCAGTATTGTCATTCGAGATTGGGCCTACATAAGATGTAAATGAAAAAATTGGGCCAGTGTGGAAAAAAACGTTGGGCCAACATAACAATTTAGGTTGGGCCAACATAGCAATTTATATTGGCCCAACATAGCAATTTATATTGCGCCAATCTAATGCCAAATACTGAGTCAACGTGGACACCAACATTGGACCCGTATACCTCACAAGATTGCGCCAACATTGCATGAGATATTGGACCAACATTTACAGGTAAAAACTGGGAAAAAACTTAGCTTTACGATTTTTACGCCTCTTTTAACTTACCGCATGTAACAACGCTACAGTATTTCTCATTAGTTCGGATTGTACACACAATCAAAGTCATGGTTAATCATAGTCAGTTTAATGAAGAAGTGGCAATCCAACTTACACATTTTAAATTTTTACAAAATATGTACATAAAATTAATTTTCTAGATTTCTCATTTTTCTTCCACCTTCCCAGTCGCCAGCAGTTGCAAACACATTGCTCATGTGTTTCCCGATATCCAAATCTGTTGTATCCGGAAATTTGTATCTTACTGCATCTAGAAAAAGTCTTTAAAACACGGAAATAAAATTACCGATATAATACCAGCCATAGCCTTAATCAACTGTGAATAAAGAGAAAAATTCTTTTTCTTTTTTCTACCACAATAGGAATATTGTAAGACCAAGTCTTTGAGAAACATCCTTTTGACCATTCTTACACAGAATTTTCTAGGATCCTGTCCGCCTATGGCCACTAAAGAGGCAACCTGGAATAGAAGAAAATGATAGAATTTTGTTGAAAAGATTTATGTTTACCAAATTTTTAGACTTCTCTAAATCTGCACATTTGTCGTTGAGACTTATAAGGTCTTCTTCTTCCTTAAGTGGAAAGCCAAAGTCGTCTGTCGAGTGTGGTAGATTTCTCATTACGTTATTGGTCACAAATTCCCTTTGCTCCGGGCGTAATAAAACGACTTCCTTTCTCAATTCTTTAATTTTGAACTTTATCTCCCCTAGGGCAGCTGACATCTTTTAAAACCCTTTTCAAAGAATTCTTTAAAGTCTCTGAAATAAAATACGTTCAGTGTAATCGTTTTGTGTGAACATTAGTGTACCCATACCATTAGTTTGGGATCTTTGGTTTCGGTCTTCTTGAACAGCTACTACTGATTTACAGGGAAAAATTTAGTAAAAGGTATGAAAAAATTGCGTTTATTATTACCCTCTCTGCAGTCTTCCTGATCTTCATCAGAAGTGGGATTATTAATAACCCTCTTCACCAACGCACTAGCATCTGCTAAGTTGTACCGCGTCCCTTTGCATACTCCCGACAATTCATAATATTCAACGTCGACGGAGGGCTGTGCACACTCTTCTATCAATTTTCTTACACGACCTTGGCTTTTAAGTTTGGGCCAAAGATACAGTGGTTTCGCTGAATTAATAGCCCAGCTTGACGGCACGTACTCGCAGGAATGATCTAAGACGAAAGAAACCATTATTTTACTTAAAAACCACAAATATAAAATAAATGAAACACAAAAACGTTAACTAAAAATTTGTTACCCATACCTTCATTAAAAACAACAATTTCCCACGATTTGCTCATGGTGATTGTAGAATTTATTTAAAGTAACCTAAAACAAAATACACATGAGTTTTTTATAACCTGTTAACAATATTTACCCAGCGTCTCCATTAAGAAAGACCAATTCCAAAAAAGTCATGTTCCAGTTGAAAAAAAATACATTTCGTAAGAATTGTTTCAATTTCAACTTTAAACTAATAAGTGCTTAAGGATTTGACTCTAAAAATGTTAATCTTGTCTGAGTGGATTGGATATGTGAAAGCAGGCTGTGTTGATTGGAAGATTGATCCAACGAGTTTCATCTGCCCTTCTTCGTCGAGAATACTATGTACTTCCATAACCTTCTTGGACCTTAGTATGACATACCGATCTCGCATATTATTCACAGAAATATACTGATTTTTATATAGAATGGTTAGAATTCCTTTGGAACTGCCCCTCAAAATCTTTACAGGATCAATCAATGGATTGTATGACAGGTTTTTTCGAAACGAAGATAAATTTCGCTCGAGAAGTCGCTTTGCCACTTGAGAAAAGGGCTCATTGCCTGTCCGCACCAGCTTTTTCAGACAACCCAAATAGTTCTCAAATTGAAAGCATGAGATTTGGTCTAAATTATGTCCATTTTCAAAACATTCAAACAAGAGATGATGTAATGAATGCGTATTATATACAGGCTCCATTTCTGGATAGAGTTCGGCAAACAAAACTGGAGCACTCCTTTATCATTCTCAAAGCATCTTCTTTAAGATCCTCCGTAGCGGTAACGCTAGCAATACGGAATGAGCAGTGCAATAACATAAAATGTTTATAAAATTTGGTAGCCAAAAGCGTATTTAAAACAAAAGGTCCAATATAAAGCAAAAATGCTCTGAATTGGGTTGCTTTCCATCTATCTATTTCCTCAATAGCAACTGGTTTACGGTTAAACTCTTTTGGGAATGTCTGACTAATAATCATCAATCGTTTAGACATTTCCTTCGATATGCGGGGATATACGAAAACAGGAATCGCTCTTTACCCAATACTGTAATAATCTTTTCATGGTAGCAAGATATCCCAAATGCATCACATCTAGTGGCATGCCACGGATTATATCAAAATTGTCTATGTTAATAAGGGGACTAACACCGGTGTGGTGCTCCTGATCTAACTGTAAACGGAATCTCTCGTTTGTTCGTAGAATATGATTTGCACTGTTGGGGATAAATAAAATTCTGTTATTAATCCGCTCTCCTTTGATGTGACATCTCTCGCAACCAAAATAACTATTGTGCGGCTTGATACATTTTAAATAAGATCGAGCAGGAGCGTCACAGATTAAAAACACTAATCTGAATGAAAAATGCTCGGTGGTATACGAACCTGAAGGGATTGAAATTCCCCCTTTTTGAAGTTTATTGCACTCCTCGATAAAATCTTTAAGGAAATCATTCAAATCTTTAGGCTTACTTGCTCCCTGAAACAGTGCAATTGTAAACGGTTGAATATTGTAGTTTTTCAGAAATATGCTTCCAAGAATAGGCCAAAACTGTTTATTAGAGTTATTGTAAATGGGAAGACCATCTATGTTACAAATTAAATCAATTGATTTAAGTTCCAAGTTTTTCAGGATCTCACCAACTTCACTATCAAACTGACTAGCCACACCATTTTCTATACCAAAATAAATATACATGCCAGGTTTTCCTGCACTATCAAGCATAACTTTACTATCTAAAGCTCTAGCTGTTTTTAACAGAGTCCTACTGCATGTAGGTAATGTAGGATGGAAATGCTTCAAAATTTTTAAAAGGGAGTCTAGTTGCGAATGGTTTACATTTTGTGTAATACTCCAACGTTTGAGTTCAGTTTCTAAGCAAATGCATTTGTTTTCACCAGAAGAGATACGATTTAACAATTGGTTTTTATTTTCCTCGATTTGTGAACAATTTTCAATGCAGAGTTCTGAATCTGTCGACAACTGTTCCCAATCATCCAATTCTGCACTGGCCTCCAATTGACTATTATCATGAATAAATATTTTTGAAACTGAGTTGGATGTGGAAGCAGGGCTGTCCAATTTAAATCTTGTCGAGAATTTTCAAAGTTCTCATCAAACTTCTTTCGAATTCGACTCATAAACATTGATTTCCGCGATCGATGAGACATGATGATAATTCTGCAATAACTCAGAACATCAAAATTCACTTTAATCACACCCAACATACCATTACTGTGACGCCATAGTACATCGTAAGGCATAATGTATCGTTAAAATGTTTATTAATGTTCATAAAGCCAAAAACATTTTGCTTTACCGCTATCACACTTCAAAGCAATTTAGACCAGCGCATTTGAATTAGGGATGAACAGTAATATATTATTTATTATGTGTAGAAATGAATAATTAAAATTATTTTAAGCAGTTGTGAAATAAATTTTAAATGGAATAGGTTTTTCCGCTGTTTGTGATTATGCAATGTTGACATATAACCATTAATAACAACACAGAGTTTGACAACTTGAAACTTTTGGAAAATAAGTTTTGGGTTAATTATAGTAATTTTTCGTAGTGGTGTGTAATTTCTTTTAGAAAATTTGAAATGTTTAGAACATTTTGGCGATTTTGGAGTATTCTGTTTATTTTGGAAATATTCTATTGATGTCGGAAACATTTTTAAGTTTTTTGAAGTGATTTTGGAAATACTTGGTTTATGTTGAAAATTGATAGGAAGTTTTCTTTATCCCGTTCATATTAGGAATTTTTTAAAAACTTTAAATGAATTTGCTCATTTATATTTTCTAATACGTAATTGATTTTTGATTCTAAACTATTATCTTAGCTTTGTCTGATGATTGGATGATTAGCTAAAGGTTTCACTATACAAATATACCGACGAAAGGAACCTTTATTGAAAAAATGATTGAGGGAAAATTTTTTCACATTGAACAGTGAAGAACTAAAGTGATCCAACAATCAACGATTTAAAAATCAATTTAGAATAAAACGAATATACTAATATACAACTAATAATCAATCATCAGAATTCATATAATCCACCACAGTAATAGATATTTGCTTACATGTATTAGAACATTAGTGATATTGATGGCATCATTTTCACTACTTCTTATGTTTATAAAAGCGTGTTTTCCTTGAAAACCGACGATATCAACAAATATCTATTGCTCAATAAACGTGAATTTGAAAATGCACATTTACACAACTATAAATCAACAGCACCCCTCGACCCTACTTTAGTCGTATTAATTCAACACAGGTTATTACGAAAACAGAAAAAGCAATCATCTTAATAATAACAAAAGAATGTGCAGAATCCACAAATAATAAATAACACTGAACGCGCAGAGCAACCATAATTGTTGCTGTCATGTTAGCAAAACGCACTAATACTAAAGGCATCCCACCCGCCATATTGACTAGACACCAATAGCAAAATTGTACAATGCGCTCAATGTATAATAAGTGTATACAATGTATACACTTGAAACTTACCTGATCAGCGAAAATGGAAATATTTATCTTTGGAAATCGAAATATCACTTGTAGATCGTCACCAAACCACAGTACCGTTAACAGTCGTCAACACGTAACATTAACATAAAAGCAAACAAGCGAAAAGGAAGAGAAACTTGAGAAACGTCAACCACTTCGGACTCGGATGCGATCGGTCAGCGGCGGGAGGACAGCTGCTAATGCTACTAATGTATTTAACTTTATAGTGATGCGCAAGCACCGCAGGGTAATTTGGGAAACCGGATAATTAAAATATTCATTTTGAGAGTATCTCGTGTATTAACAGTTAAATTATTAGTACAATTCAACATTTCGAGGATTTATGTAGAAATTGTCGTTCATTACAATTTCTACATTTATCTATTAGTACTGCTTATAGCAAATAAAAATTTAATCAGTCACATGTCGTCATGTGTGAAACCTTAGCGAATTGCGAATTACATCATACTTAAGTGTAATTCCATACCCTAAAAGCATAAACAAAGTACTTTTCTGAAACAAATTTTGTATGCAGTTATTAATAAGTAAGTAACATCTTTGGGAAGCGTGACAAACACTTTTTTTGCGTTAAGTAAATACTTTTTCAAAGGAAGTTAATTTACGAAAAAAATTTCACAACTTGAACTGAGCCAATGTTGCGAATTTAATATTGAGCGAACAATTTATCACCAACATTGCACCTATGCTGTGAAACAATCTTGTTTCCACATAGATACTTCTACATTGGGACGGTCTTGAATGAACAAATATTGACCAAAACATGACGGGCCATCATTGGTCCAATCTTGGTCAGTATATGCTGGCACTATCTAGTAGTGCCAATATAGACCCAATGTTAGAAATACATTGTCAATATTGATACAACGTTCCAATATTGGAACAATGTAGCGCCAAGCGAAAGCCAACTATGTGTGCTACTTGGGTAGATGAAAAAAGTAGTAAATTGTGCACATTCAACACCCCTTTCGGGCGTTACAGATTTTTGAGATTGCCGTATGGTATTTCATCGGCACCAGAGGTTTTCCAAAAAAGAATTAGGCAAATTTATGAAACTAGCGAGGGCGTAGATACGTACATAGATGATATTTTAATTTGGGGACAAAACATAGAGCAACATAACGAAAGATTAAGTGAAGTGTTAGAAAAAGCAAAATTAAATAACATCAAGTTCAATTTAAATAAGTGTAAATTTGGAGTAAGCGAGGTTAGGTATATGGGTCATATAATATCTGGAAAGGGTTTACAGACTGATAACAATAAAATATCAGCAATCACTAATATGCCACCCCCAAAAGATAGGAAAGAGGTGGAAAGATTTTTAGGGGTAACCAATTATGTAAATAGATTCATTCCTAATTATTCACACATTACAGAACCCTTAAGATTATTAATTAAAAAAGACATTGCATTCCATTGGGAAGATCAACAAAAAAATTCATTTAAGAAATTAAAAAACCTTTTAACAAACGCGCCCATATTACAATTTTATTCAAAAACAGATCCAATAACAATTTCTTGTGATGCTTCAAAAAATGGGCTTGGAGTAGTATTACTACAAAACGATGCACCGGTAGCATATGCATCGAAGGCATTAACAGAATGTCAAACAAAGTACGCACAGATAGAAAAAGAAATGCTGGCCATTGTATTTGGATGTAAAAAGCTTCATCAGTATATATTGGGGGCGTTCTGATGTAACAATTGAAACTGATCACAAACCGTTGATTGGCATATGTAATAAGAGTTTAACATCAGCACCAGCTAGGCTACAGAGAATGTTGATCATGCTTCAACAATATACCTTTAAAATAGTGTACAAACGAGGCAAGGAATTGTACCTCGCAGATACCTTATCTAGAGCGTTCGAAAACAATATAGATGAAAATTTTGAGGAACATTGTAAGGAAATCGAGTATCAATTGTGTTTGGTGAAGGAAGCATTACCCATATCGGATGACAAACTTGAATCATTTAGGTTAGAAATTGCAAAAGATACACATTTAATGAAACTAATAGAAATAATTAAGCAAGGCTTCCCAGAGCACAAAAGTAATTTAAATAATGAATTTAGAATTTATTGGGCATATCGCTTAGATCTAACAGAAAAAGACGGTTTGATTTTCAAAAATGACAAGCTCCTAGTTCCAAAGTCACTTCGAAAAGAAATGTTAATCAGGTTGCATACAGGTCATATAGGAAAAGACAAAACTAAATTAAGGGCTAGAGATGTTTTATTTTGGCCAAACATTAACACCGATATAGAAAATTTAATAGAAAATTGTGATATTTGCTTAACATATAGTAATGCAAATCGTAAAGAATCACTAATCCCACACGACGTACCAACGGGACCTTGGGAAAAACTAGGTGTAGATTTCTACGAATTTAACTCAAAAAAATATATGTTAGTTGTTGACTATTTTTCAAAATTTATTGAACGTTTGAATTCAAATAACGCGACAACTGTTTGCGACGCATTAAAATAGATATTTGCAAGATATGGGATACATAAAGTAATTATGTCAGATAATGGACCGCCATTTAATGCTGTCAAATTTTATAATTTCTCAAAAACTTGGATGTTTAAACATCAATCATGTAGTACGCGGTATTCACAATCTAATGGTCAGGTAGAAATCATGGTTAAAACAGCAAAGAATATTTTAAGAAAAACGGAACTAGACGGCACAGATTTTCACCTGAGTATATTAGAACTAATAAATACTCCGATATCGAACAAAATTCCCAGTCTAGCTCAACTAATGTTTAGTAGGCGACTGAGAACGAAAAAATATTTAATACCCAACCTTATTGTAGAAAAACGATCAAAAGAGAACTGGAAAAGAGACAAAAAATAATGAAAAAATATTATGATAAAGGTGCGAGAGAATTATGTCAGTTGAAAAAAGGGGATAAGATTAGAATAAGCGAAACTGGTAGCATAATAATTAGAAATATAAAACACTTAATTTTAGTTTGTAGGGAAAGCTGTATGAAACCACCTTCTAATTTTATGAAATATCATGACTATGAAATTCCAAATGGAAACAGACATGATTCAAATTTAAATCAACATGTAGAAACATCGACTGTTAAAAATAAAACAACTTTTGAACCGATAGCCTTTAAGAAAAAGTGGTCGTTCCATAAGAGCTCCACAAAAACTAAATTTGTAAATTAGTACAGTATTAAGTCATAACTATAAGAATCTTTTAAGTTGAAAAAAGGGAGATGTGAGTAATGTAAAAATGTAAACTTGGCAACTGTGCAAAAATGAAAGACGAAGTGGCAACAACACCACCGAAGACATGCAAAAGTAAGATATACAATAATGTAAGCGTTCTGAATAAATGTTTGAGAATTACAAATCTTTTGATAAATAAGAATCGATCAGGCAATCAACAAACCTTGATAAGTTTAATTTTGTTAGCTATTCAACTAAAACTGTAGCTTTCACTGCGTCTTTATGCTATGGGTAGTATGCTTATAACTGTCGGAGATTTTATTGGGGTCGATAAGTCTACAGCATGCCGAATTGTAAAAAAGGTAACAATGGCAATATGTACGTTGTAAGAAATTTACATACGTAGACCAAACACTGAAGAGGTAGAAGAATTCAATTGGCTTTTTATAAAATTGCCAACTTTCCTCGTACAATAGGAGCTATAGACTGTACTCATGTTCGGATTCAATCCCCAGGTAAATATAACATTGATACGTTTATTTATGTACATATTGATCATATTTAGGAGGCAATAATGCGGAGTATTTTTGTAATCGAAAAAGATATTTCTCCTTAAATGTGCAAGTAATTTGTGATGCAGCCATTCGAATCATGGATATAGTAAGCAAGGTGGTCTGGTTCAACACATGATCAGACTATTTTCAATAATTCTTAGATTCACGCTCGTTGGGAAAATCACGAATTCCATAAGTGTTATTTAGGCGATTCAGGTTATGCATTACAGAAGTATTTAATAACACCATTGCTACACCCAAACAATCCAAGTGAACGGTTTGTTCAAGGAATCCAATTTAGTGATTATTTGGGGTGTGGAATCGTCGTTTTCCCATTTTAATTATGGGAATTAGAATATCAGTAGACACAGCACATTATTATTGCACATGCTATTTTACACAACATAGCACAAGATAAAAAGAACCAGATCCGTTAGTTGATTCCGAAACTGTACAACCAGAAGCGGATGAAAATCTGCATCACGTAAATGATGCAGAAATGAATAACAGTTTTAGACAACTATTTATTCCGTACTTTTCTACTTTATACATTAATAATTAGCCTAGGAAATTAGACATATTTGTAAATGAACTACATTTTTTTACTGATTATCTTTTTTTAATTTCTTAATTTGCAATTCTAACAATTCATTTTGTAACTTTAGGTTTTGAATTTTTGATTTTTTAATTTTTGCATTTCTAATATTTGCTTATGTAACTCTTCCTTTCTTTTATCTTCCCTAATTAAAATTTCTTGTTGAATTTTTAATTCTACCTTCTAATTGGTTATTTTGGTCAACACCTTAGTTGTATTCTCTACATTGTTATTATTATTTTTACTCTTAATTTTCTTTATACCCACCATGTTTATTCTCCTCTTGTTTATATCTGAGTAACATGCTTCCTGCTACGCAGCAATATATTAATAGGTGTTAACGTTTTAATATAAACTCACCGTTTGTTGATATTACTTCAACATTCGAAAGTTCTCTTATGACTTCTGTCGTTTCCATTAAAATATCATATTTTTCTGGTGGCTCTACTAAAGGTACATCACCATTCTCTTTCAATTTGACCAATAAATTAACCGTGTCCACATCACTGTGATCTTGAGTAAGGGTAGGTACACTACCTATAATTAAACCATATTAATACCGAACAGTACATAATAATTTTATTACAACAAAAATCACTATCTCCTACAGATGACGTGATGCCTTCAATTGACAAGCTTGTAATAGCACTAATTCTGTCAAATATGTTTTTCAGAATATCGTTTATATTTTCGGAGGCTCCACCACCTGTTGTATACACGTTTTACCTTTGTCTAGCAAAGTATCGCCGTGCTTCCTTTTCAAATTGTCGTATTTCGTACGCAATTGCTCTGCTGTCTTCTCCATTACAGCATTAAAAGGGACCGCAATTTTAATCCATGCTGCATCCTTTAAAATCATTTAAGTCATACATGCATATAAACTGACATATTATGAATGTGCTACGTGGGCATAAAGTGGCACTTTATGCCCGCCGGTCGTAAAGTGTTGCTACGTGTACATGTTTATATATATCAAATACAACAAATACTTATTGATACTTGTTACATTTGTCAGTCTTTGGTTATTGTAATATATCACTCGATTCAACGTAAAATCCAGTTGCGTGATATCCTTTAGAATACCTGTTCAGAAACTCTCTTAGTTTGGGATATTTCCCTATATCGATGCCTTTGTCCAAAAGTAGTGTTTTCTTCATTTTCATTAATTATGCTTGTTTCATTTGTATTTAACCAATCCATAAATTTGGTGTATTCCAAATGGTAAATAATTTTTGATTTCTGCGCCAACACGTTGTACGCTCATTTTGAACAAAATAAATTGAAATGTTTAAAGTAATAAGTTTCATGCATAATTACCTATCATTAATTAATAGATACTTTATTACGTACAATGTACGGTTTCTACACAAGCATTACCATTCTTTAGTATGTATCTATAGAATGGTTAAATGAAAAACCAAACACGGCATTTGAATTACATTTATTTATACAATTATATATACTTTTATAAGATCTCTAATTCTGTCAATGTTATTGTAAAAACTTTTATTTTTTGCAACTCTAGACATTAAGTGATTGAGATTTGAGAATACGTTTTCTTTTTTCAGACTCAAGAACCCTTTGCTTTCCACTTCGATTGCAAAAGTAATAAGTGATTCCTTTTGAAGAGGCACAATGCTTAACCCAAGATACTTTTAGTTCTATCTCTTCTTTGGTTTTCCAACTATAAAATTCTACAAGATACTAAATTAGGTATATCGTTTAAATACCTATTAGAAACATCAACTAAACACCTGTAATGTCTTTAAAGTACATCTCCTCCAATTTATTATTTATTTGATGTACACTCTCCAGATGGTTTCTTAAAAATGAAATTTTATTACGTGGCTCCAGACATTTTATATTGGGAACACCATTGTTGACAATATTATGTTTTACTTTCAAATGTCTTTTGAAGTTGCTGAAATATATACTTAAGAAAGTTTTTAATCTATACACTTACGCACTATGTAAAATTAGAAAAATAAAAATAGATTAATATTAACACTATATAACGTCAATAAGAATATTTCTCTATAATTATCTAGATTTACATATACATTCCCTACTTAAGCAAAAAAATTAAACGCACTAAACAGAAATGATTTAAAATACCAACACGATTTATTTATACCTATATATTAACTTTAACTTTGAAAATTACTTTAATGACACGTAAATTCAATGTATAGTTGAAGATTCATATTTTACCTTCCCGCATTTTTTGCATTTCTAGTCCTTATAGCGATGCTTAAACCTGATTGGTGGCAGCACTTCCGTAACTAGTCCCACGTCGCTAAATTCCGGTGAACGTGACCAGTTAAACAATTATTAAAAATTCCTATATTACAGACCATATTTCGGCATAAGGCTCTTAATTTACGCGTAATAAATTTGTAGAACATTTGTCTCTTAATACGTTTTTCATCAAATATATTTATGTATACGTTTGAATAAAACTTGTGAATAATTCAAGATGTCAGCTGAAATTAATAAAAATATTAAATTAGAACCTCAAGGTCCAATCGATTTATTCCTTATTCAACAAGCCATTGTAAATAATGATATAAAACAAGAAATTCATTGTGGTTATAATCATATGAAATGGGAATCTGAAACTTCTACATTTAAAGAAGATAGTGATTCTTATTCGATAAATCATATTAATACAACTGAACCATCTTTACTTCAAATTAAATTCAAATGTAATCAATGTGACTATTCTACAAATTTAAAAAAGTACCTAAAAAGACATCTAAACATCCACACTTCAAACTTTAATTTCAAATGTGATCAATGTGACTATTCAACACATCTGAAGCGCCATTTAAATGAACATCTATTAACGCACACATTAAGTACTAATTATAGATGTGATCAATGTGACTATTCAACAAATCTGAACCGCTCTTTAAAACGACGTCTATTAAGACATATTTCAACCACTACTTACAAATGTGACCAATGTGAGTATTCAACAAAAGCGAAGCGTAATTTACAAAACCATCATTTAAAACACACTTCAACTACTACTTACACATGTGATCAATGTGATTATTCTTCAAAATTGAAGTCATATTTAAAACAACATCAATTGATACATACGTCAACTTCCAATTACAAATGTGACCAATGTGAGTATTCAACAAAAGCGAAGGATAATTTACGTAAACATCATTTAAAACACACTTCAACTACTACTTACACATGTGATCAATGTGATTATTCTTCAAAATTGAAGTCATATTTAAAACAACATCAATTGATACATACGTCAACTTCCAATTACAAATGTGACCAATGTGAGTATTCAACAAAAACGAAGAGTAATTTACAAACACATCATTTAAAACACACTTCAACTACTACTTACACATGTGATCAATGTGACTATTCATCAAAACTGAAGCCCAATTTAAAACAACATCTATTAGTACACTCTTCTACCACCAATTACAAATGTAATCAATGTGATTATTCATCAAATTTGAAACGCAATTTAAAAATACATCAATTAAAACACACTTCAACAAGACCATACACATGTGATCAATGTGATTATTCTTCAAAACTGAAGCATAATTTAAAACAACATCAATTAAGACACACTTCAACCATTAATTACAAATGTGGTCAATGTGAGTATTCAACAAAAGTGAGGAAGTATTTAAAATCACATCAATTAAAACACTTCAACAAGACCTTACACATGTGATCAATGTGATTATTCTTCAAAACTGAAGCATAATTTAAAACAACATCAATTAAGACACACTTCAACCACATATTACAAATGTAATCAATGTGAGTATTCAACAAAAGTGAAAAGCGATTTAAAAATCCAACAATTACACTTAAACTACTACGTACACATGTGATCAATGTGATTATTCTTCAAAATTGAAGCGATATTTAAAAGAATATCAATTAATACACTCGTCACGTACCAATTATGTACGTAATCAATGTGATTATTCAGCAAAATTGAAGAGCAATATTAAACATCTATTAATACACTCTTCAGCCACTAATTTACTAATGTGATCAGTGTTGACTATTCATTAAATTTGGAACGTAATTTAAAACAACATGAATTAAAACACACTTCAACCACTAGTTATAAATGTAATCAATGTGATTATTCATCAAATTTGAAACGCAATTTAAAAATACATCAATTAAAACACCCTTCAAGTATTAATTATAAATGTGATGAATGTGACTATTCAACAAATGTGAAGTACAGTTTAAAACAACATCTATTAAGACACACTTCAACCTCTAATTACAAATGTGGTCAATGTGATTATTCATCAAATTTGAAACGAAATTTAAAAAAACATTAATTAAAACACATCAACTACTATTTACAAATGTGGTCAATGTGATTATTCGTCAAATTTGAAACGAAATTTAAAAAAGCATCAATTAATACACACATCAAGTACCAATTACAAATGTGACTATCAACAAATCTGAAAGACTATTTAAAACAACATGTATTAAGACACATTTCAACCATTAATTACAAATGTGGTCAATGTGAGTATTCAACAAAAGTGAGGAAGTATTTAAAATCACATCAATTAAAACACACTTCAACAAGACCTTACACATGTGATCAATGTGATTATTCTTCAAAACTGAAGCATAATTTAAAACAACATCAACTAAGACACACTTCAACCACTTATTACACATGTGCTCAATGTGATTATTCTTCAAAATTGAAGCGATATTTAAAAGAATATCAATTAATACACTCGTCACGACCAATTACGTACGCAATCAATGTGATTATTCAGCAAAATTGAAGAGCAATTTTAAACATCTATTAATACACTCTTCAGCCACTAATTTACTAATGTGATCAGTGTTGATTATTCATCAAATTTGGAACGTAATTTAAAACAACATGAATTTAAACACACTTCAACCACTAGTTATAAATGTAATCAATGTGATTCTTCATCAAATGTGAAGTAAGGTAAGATGGGGTAATTTGGCCCTACTTTTACAACTTTTAAAATTTAAATGTCCTTCAAGTCATTATTTTGCAGTGATATACTTTAATATTTTTTTGTAGTGTTTTTCAAATATTATTGCACATTCCTTTAGAGCATCATTGAGAACTATGTAAATTTGTTAGGAGAAAAAAAGTTTTTTTTTTAATTTGTCATGTGGGCCCAGTTACCTCCACAAATGGGGCAACTGGACCAACCCTAGTTATTTTATATACAGTTCTATATTAAAATGTTTGAAAGTAACTGGGTCATACTTTGATATATCTTCTTAGATTAGCTAAAATTTTACGACAATAGTTTCCCTAGTCTCAGAGTTATGAAGTCAAATGCAAAATGAAACGACAATCACAAAATTTCAACATTTTGTTCTTGGTTAAAAAAGAGAAATAAGAAAATACTGATGAAGCAAATGTTTATTATTAATTGTAATACAAGACAGTAATATATAAAAACTAAAAATCTGAACATATTTATCATCATAACATGTTTATAAGTATTTCTGTTAATGAAACATTTAATTGTTTATCGAAATTTAAACTCTTCAGTTTCAAACTTCTTCATAGAAGGAACATCATAAGCTCCTCTTTTGTTAAGAATTTTTGGTGGGGGTATTTTTTGTATTATATCTTCAGGACGATTAATCCCACAAATCTGGCTTTTCTGGCCACCTCCAACCTAATTTTCCGCTTTTGGTCATATGTCTTACAGTAATATTAGTGTCAGTAATTTTTACAACTTGTCCTGGAAAATACAAGTTCTCGTATGGTACAATAACGTAGTCTTCGACGACAACATCCACACACTTTTCATCGGCTTCTTCCTCTTCATCAAGACACAAGGATAATTCGCTGCTAGACGACGAGTCATTGTTAATTGTACTTTGTTGGCCTTTCCTCCTTGTATTTGCGTTCTGCTGATTTGTAGCTTGCTTTCCTTTAGTTTTGGATTCCCTTTCACTTTCTTTTTCTTGCAGCATTTTCAAATAGCCTTCTGTTGTTATAATTTCTGCATTTGTACAAATTTTTCGTCTTTTTTGTGGTACGTTTTCACTAGCATCTGTTTTGTTTGTTTTTACCATTCCAGTAACAGTTCTTCAAAAGATTTCTTGGATTCATTATTATTTTGTGAAACTTCCAAGTTATATGAAAATCCTGGTTGGTCTTCTCTGACAGTGTTATTAATTCCTCCTGGAAATTGTGGACCTATTGGTGCAGACTGTGTGAGTTCAAATATGTTATGTGAAATTTCATCTTCAAGTATGATTTCACTTCTTTCAATTAAATCCGTAAATGATTAATCAGTACAGGGTTCTTTATCATCTTTATTATCAATCCGTGATGCCATAGTTGTAGCAGAATTTGTTAAGCTTGATTTCTTAATAGTGTTATACTTTTTTACATCAGCTGGGTTAAAAACATCATTGCTAATGGCATTCCGATTGATTGAATTTCCTCTCCGTGCATATTCTTCATCATATAATCCGGTTTTTCTAAATCCGTTTATTATATTATTTGCATCTATATCATTAAACGCTCTATTTAATCAATCCACGAATGTTGACTTTGTAGTGGATTTAACCCCTTTAGCACCCACCACTTTAGTCTTCGATGGGTCATGGCAAAATGATGTTTCATCTAGATTATATATCAAGTGGCCTTTCCACATAAGTTCAACTCATTACATGTTGATATAACCAGATCAAAAAAATTATGAACAACAAAAGGATTAACTTGACTTGTTCTCACATACTCAACTCCCTGAGGTTTTTTTTATAGAAAAATTGTGGCGTTTACTAAATGATAAAAACCAGTCTTCTCCAGGGCGACCTCCTTTAAATGGCGTTTTGATGTCGTTACTTTTTACAAACATTTGCACAACGTCCAGAACTTCCTCTACTTAAACCAAAGCCCACTTCTCCATTGTCTTTATGCATGATGCAAGGGACATTTCAGCTTCATAACTTAAGGCGACTTTACCACCGCCACCTTTTCCATTTTTGCGATATTACCATTTCCTCTAGTTCCCCGAAGATAATGTGTTAACGTTGTACGAGGGATGTTGTATGTATTGATGCCCTCTAATAGTTCTTTCCCATCTTTCACTTCCTGAACTGCGTTTTCCAAGTCTTGCCTGGTTTAGCGGTCTCCATCAGCCCCCTTTAATGTTTTTCTGTGATATGTTCTCACCATCTTTAAAACAACAAACTGTATTACTTAGTTTGAGGTAACTGGGTCCCTCATATGACCCAGATGGCTCGCAACATAGGGCCCAGTCACCCAAAATTAAAAATCTCCAGGGGTAACTGGGCTCCCCAGTGTTTTAGCAGAAAAATATAAGAATAATGATTTTATACATTTTACATATAATAAACAACATCTTTACTCACTTTGCTTCAAATATTTTCGTGCCGAAATCTGTTTTTAACAAGTTTTATACAATAAATTATACCAATCACCTCAAAGTTGTTTAGCGTCTGAAACACCTGTGACACATTAGCCTCCATTACTGTCTTTGACTTCATTTGGATTACCATAACTTTGGTGTTGGATGTGGTTAACATATGTACCTAACGGTCACATAAGAAACCGAAGTGATTAAATGTATTATTATTTTGTAAATCATGGATGGCCCAGTTCCCTCGTGAACCTAGTTACCCCATCTTACCTTACAATTTAAAATAACATCTATTCAGACTCACTTCAACCACTATTTACAAATGTGATCTATGAGATTATACATGGAATTTGTAAGGCAATTAAAAATACATCAATTAAAACACTCTTCCAGGTATAAATGTGATTAATGTGACTGTTTAACAATTGTGAAGTACAATTTAAAATAACATCTATTATGACACACTTCAACTACTGCGTACACATGTGATCAGTGTGGTTATTCATCAAAATTAAAGGGCCATTAATCAATTAAATTCACACTTTAGGTACCAAATACAAATGTTAACAATGTGATTATTCAACAAAAGTGAAGGGCAATTTAACACAACTGTCAATACACTCTTCACCCACTAAATGCAAATGTGATTATTCATCAAATTTGGAACGCAATTTAAAACAACATCAATTAAAACACACTTGCAAGTACTATTCACGATTGTTACCAATGTGAATATTCTACAAAAAGGAAACACTCTTTAATAGCTCATCTTGCCAAGCATATTTCGCATACTGCGTATGTGACCAACGTGAATGTTCTTAAAAATAGAAGTTCCGTTTAATACGTCATCTTATTGTACACACTTCCAATATTAATTATAAATGTGATCAATGGGACTTCACCAAAATTGAAAGGCCATACACACTTACAAAAACATTACAAATGTGGCCAATGTGACTATTCTACAAAATAACATGTATTAACACATATTTCAGGTACTAATTACAAATTTTTTCAATGTGAGTATTCAACAAAAGTGAAATAGATTTATTAAGATCAATTAAGACATACTACAACTACTAACTCCAACTATTATCCGTATCATTATTCTACAAAATTGAAACAGTTTAACACAACATACAGTCCACGCGGCCAAAGAATGCCTCGTGTCGCGCATGGATGTTCGTGCATTCGACCGCACTCGTTAACGCAATAGCGACTGAAAGTATTACCAGTGGCGTCGGTGTCTAATAAATTTGAGTATTATGAGCTTTAAAATTCACATAGGACACAAAATGGTTCACTGTCGTTTTGTTGCAATAATTGTAATAAAGTTAAATTAACAAGTAAATTAATAACAGAAATAAATAATTAGTGTAATACATGATAATAAACGGAACGCGCTGTTTTTGGCGACGCCACTGATATGCTGCGCTTAAGAGACTTGAAGTTGGACGAATGCGTATCCAACGTTCAGGCATTCTTTGGCCGCGCGGACTTGTGTATCTACATATATTTATATATATATATATATATATATATATATATATATATATATATATATATATATATATATATATACATCCAACTATTATTGTTGCGTCTTTTCAGAGCTACGACATTGTCGCGTCTACCAGAAAACGTAGAATATATTAAAATATTTTTTTTGTGGTGGTAATGGAAGCTAAAGGCCACACTTTATGCGTTTTAAAATTTAATATACATGAAAAATATGGAAATTAAATTTTTAAATTTCTCAGTTCACTATTGCGTCCATTCTGCGTCCTTTCATACGTACATAGTTTCTGCGCCCGAGTATATTACTTTCATTAACAAAAACATTCTGCGTCCAAAATATATACATAACTTTCATCGTTACGATTTTTTTGCGTCGGCAACGTTGCCAATAGCACTATGCTATTTAGTTATACCTACTATGAGCAGCATTGCAACAAAACCCTTGTGACAATGACAATAAAGACGTTTTTGAACTGTAATATTTTATTTGAAAATATTTCTATATTTTCCCTGATAACTATTGAATTCCCATCTTATGTGTAAATAAGATAAAGTTTTACGCAAAATGCAATTCTGCATTTAGACAACCTATCATTGATTCCATGCTGCTAAAAATAAAAAAGGTTTTCGATGGTAACAAATTTTTTCGTTAACATGGTTAGTTTTTAAAATAATTTGCGCTTATTGTTACGGAACGCATTAACATCACGCTACCTTAATTTGAAGTGGCAATGGATAAAAGGTTTTTCTATGAATAAAATAGTTTTTGGCTAACAGCCTAATCGAAATCATAGAAGTAAAATGTTAAACAACATTTTAGAGCCTGACTATTATCAATACTTATTTATTAAAATCACACAACGAACATTTTTTTTTTTGGGGAAAACGTGAAAGGATTTAAAATAACTTTTAACTATTCGACTTTAACAAAATAATTTTAAATACTAAAAACACTATTTGGGAAAATTGTGCATTTATTTATTAAATCGCAAGCTTCCAGATAGATACTCCGTCCTTCGTCAGGCGTACTATGAAAGTGACAAATATTAACAAGATAACTAGAAAATTAAAATTCACTGTCAAAGATGGGGAGGAACTGTGCGATACCTGTATGTCTATTTTCAAGAACTGAAACTTTTACAACAGTGATTTAATTTGAATTCTCTAGTTACTTTGTTAATACTTATTTGTTATTTAAATGTTACCTTGACAACATTTTCATATTACGCCTGACGAAGACCTGAGTATGTATCTAAAAGCCATTTTCCCAAATAGTGTTTTTAATATGTCGAACGTTTGAACTCTTACATCAAACGCCTGTATAGGGAGGCTGTTTTCAAAAAAATGAAAATGTTCGAGAAATTGAAAAGATTAACCAACTTGGTCACCTAACCTCAAAACAGTATTGAACTAACAACTTAATACCAAACTTCATTAGATCGTCCAAGCTACAACAGGCCTTTCATTGGTTTTGAGCAGTTATAAAGAATTCAGATTATTTATTGAATTAATTGGCAAATTAACATTAACCCCAGACGATTTGCTAATTAGTTTTGACTTGTTCACAAAGGTATTAATAAATGACACGTTATTAGAACATTTCAACCAGGAGATCACATGGTTTGAACATTGTCTAACTCCTATTTCTCCATCGATTGCAAATTATTTTATGGAATATTTCGAAAAATAGGGTCTAAATAACGCACCTAAGAAACCAAAACTTTGGCTTAGATGTTATTTTTGTTGTCTGGCCTTTTGGAGAAGAAGAATTAATGGTGTTCTTAAACCATTTAAACAATCTACGTACAAACATTAGGTTTAAAATAGTAAGAGAAACAGATTTTTTTGTTTTCCATTCTCTTATGTCCTAATTTAAAGAAAACCAGAAGGAAATCTTAATACATTCCGTACATCGTAAGGCAACTCATACAAATCATTACATGAATGTTTCATCATCCATCACAGAAGTTTAGTATGATACCAAATTTGTACAACTGTGCCACAAAGATTTGCCATCCAGATAAGCTACAACAAGAATTATATCATATTGAAAATATCTTCATAAATAATGGCTTCAACAAATTAAAAAGTCATCTTAAACTAGGCAAACGACACGTATGGATGATAAATCTACAATTTCAAATAAGTTTGCCACTTTACTTTTTCTGGCAAACACAATGAATAAAATTGGTAAACTATTACAAAAGCATAATACAAAAATAGCTTACAAAAGCAGTATTAAAATTCGAAATCTTCGAAATTCTGCTAAATATCAAATACCATTACATACATGTGGTATTTATGAAGTACCAATGCTGTTGTGGTAATGTCTAAATTGGTGAAACTGCAAGAAGCATTAACATTAGGTTAACAGAACACAAAAGGCACTTACGTTTACTTCATCCTACTAAATCAGCAATTGCTCAACATACCTTAAACACTGCACAATATAAAATTTGAAAACAATGCTGACTTACGACACGAATTGGTATATAAGGAAGATTTGAGAAGCTATAATTCTTAACTTGAACAAAGATAATGGATATAAATTGCCTGATACCTGAAGGTCTATTTTCAAGAACTGAAACATTTACAAGTGATTTAATTTTCTAGTTACCTTAATATTTGTCATTTGACGTTACCTTGTAAACAATTCTCACTTTCATATTACACCTGACGAAGGACACAGTACCTGCCTGAAAACTTGTGATTTAATAAATAACTACAACGTTTTCCTAAATAGTGTTTTAATAAGTTCTTACATTTTTTTTAGTGTTTTTAATGTCAAATGGTGAAAGTTTTAACTTTATAATTTTAAATGTGTTTATGTGCATCTGTTACCAACGTTACGATTCACATCAGCATTCAACAGTTTATTGCTTATTGTACTGAAACAGTGTTACAAAAAAATGACAAAATATCATTTCTACAGATTTCCTTTCTCTATGGAGATTTACTATCACAGGATTGCATACTTGCAATGCACTAAATGAAAGTTCTAAATTTATAAAAAATCATCGTCACAGTTTTTGCAATGTTTTTAACTTCCAAAAATACTAAATTTTGAACAATGTAGCTTTACTAATAAATATAATTGTGTTTGTTTTGTCTACCCTAGACATACATTAAATATGAAGGAAACAAAATAAATATTATATTTTATTCAAATAATAGATTTCACATAAAATTCAAAACTAGCTTAGAAAAATCTAACAGAGTTAGAGTTATGTTTAATATTAAAAAGATATTCTCATGTCTTTTTGTATATATTCTGAACAAAAACTTTAATTTGTGGCCAAGTCTTATTATTGAAAATGTTGGGATGTGTTTCTTTTAACTCCTTAATATCTCCTTTTTTAGGTGGAAGTTTGCACCGGATATGGCGTTTAAAAAACTCCTTGGTGATTGCCCTTTGCTCTTCAGTCCATGGAATTAATTTTCTCATCTTTTTTTTTGCTTCCATATTCATTTTATTCTGTTCATTCCTATTTCCTTTGTCTTCTTCATTTATACCCCTACCAAAATGTTCATCAAAATCATCTTGTAAATTATGACCATCAATATTTTCAGTCCCATTTTCATTGTTGCAGTTGAAGTCCAATAAATCCTCATTTAAATCTATGTTTATTTCATCCAAAGCTTTTCCTTTGTATGCACCTGCTTGCCCTTTTTCCATTAATAACAGTAACTTTGAAATCTTTGCAGTCTGATACACATCGTCCGGCAGCCTGTACACCTGCTTATGTACTTCACTAGTGTGTCCCATAAAAGTTGCTAATTGCTCTATGTCATTTGGAGACATATTAAATATTTGTGTTAAAGTGGCAAGATGTTTCCGAAGTCGTGTTGAAGTAATTGCATCAACATTTTTTAAATTTGCCTGGAGAGCATGAAATTTGACAACCTTATATCCAATTATCGGAGTTAAAGTTTTCAAATGAGGAAATAAGTAAACATTTTCTTTTTTTATAAATAGATCACGATATCTTAATATCACTTCCAAATGATTTTGTATGTCGATACTAAATAAAACAGGCACACCTCTTCCTCTCTTGCCTCTAATAACTACCCGTTTAAAATTTTTTAAGAGAATTTTCTCCGAAGCAGTGAGTACTTCAGAAAATTCCTCGTACGATTGACCATCTCTTGAATTCATATACAAATATAAGGGCATTCTTTGCAGTTCTCCTACACGCTTTCTGTTAAGTAATAAGAGCCGACAAAAAATAGTTTCCAATAATAATTTATAAGCACATTCTCTTTTGGTACTGGACAGATAAACGTTGTCTAGATTATTAATAGCTTGATCAGCTTTGCGAATTAAATAAGTCCGAAATTTTTTATGTCTTCGGCTAATGGGATTATAGTTACTTTATTCCATTTTTTGGAATTCAAATCGAAAGCTGCAAGTGTGGAAACTTCAAATTTCCATGCATCTTCTAATAACTTTTTAAACGTACAAAAATTTGATTCTAGTCCTGCAATATCAACAGTTGAATTATTAGATTTTGTTTTTAATGTGCTTAAAACAGCTATATCACAACAATTTTTTAGAGATGTTTGAATGTTCATTGCAAATGTAGGAGATTGAAATGTTTCTGTTATAGGATCAAATTTGGAAATAATTTTCGTTGCTTCTACGAATAATTCAAAATAAATTGGTTGTAGGGCTTCATATAAATTATTAATAGATGAATTTAGTTTTTGAACTTCTATTAAAATTTTAGACAATTCACGCATTTTTCTAGAGCACACATTTATTAAATGTTTTTCTCTGTGTGATTTTAAATATCTACTACCAAATTTACAAATTAATGAATCCCTTTTAGCTACCATAGAAATTTTGTCAGGCATCATTCGAGGAAATACTTTTTCTGTTAGTTCTTTATCAATAGGCATATATTTAGTTAGTAAAGTTTGTGCATCGGTTAAATGAGAATATTTGGTGTTTTCCCCATTATTCAACGGACATTTCTTCACATGTTTCCATAAGAAATTCGGCCTATAGTATCCAAAGCAAAATTTGCATGGCACACATTCATGTGTTTCTTTTCCTATTACATGGGATTTCTTCATAGGCTTAATGCAATTACTTTGGTTTAGTAAAAAGTTTCCTTTTTTTCTTAAAGTTGTTATTAGTTGTTTTCTTTCAGTCGATTTTGCTGGTAGAATTGATATTTCTTGAACATCAACCTCTGTAGAATGATTACGTAATAAATGCCTTGCAAAATTTAACACACCTTCTTCACAGTAAAAGCAAAAATCTGTAGTTCTTTCATACTTCTTCCAAGGTTTCTTTTTTTGATTATGTTTGTCCTTAGAACTTGATGAAATGTTCTCTCTTAAATAAAATAATAAAGATTAAATATGTTTAATATAAAAAATTACTCAAATAATTTTATATTTTTGTTAACGAAAAGTTTGAGCTTTAATTGATTGAAAAATATTTATAAACAATCAAAAAAATTTAAGAATTTGTAAAAATACGTGAAAATATAAAACATTTCTTTTAAATATCTAAATATCTCTGGTCTGGAACGACACACGACCTTCCGCCCTACAAAACGGTCATTAAATGAAATGAAATAATTTGAATAACAGTCTTTTTAGATGCAAACTCTTATAAGTTCATTATGAAAATGGGAAAATCACTCACTCACTCATTCACTGTCACTCACTTACTCAGTCAGTCACCCACTAAACTCACTCAGTCACTTCACTCACACAATCACTTCACTCACACAATCACTTACTCACTCACTCACGCCCGCAATCACGCACCCACCCAAGCACGCACGCACGCACACACGCGCACACACACGCGCACCGCACACGCGCACAACACGCGCACACCCACACCCGCACACCCACCCACACCCGCGCACGCGCACGCGCGCACACACACACACAGACACACACAGACACACACAGACACACAGCGCACACACACGCACACACGCACACACGCACGCACACATGAACATGAACAAACAAACACACATACACACAGACACCATGGCTAATCTTGACAAAACTTGGCCAAATGTTGTAAAATGAACTAATAAGTCAATTTAGTGACAGTGAAAAATCATTTCTATACCTATACTTCGTCCACTTTTTATTCTCGCGGAAGTAGGCTTGTATTTTTTTTTTTTTCTTTAAATTGGTATAATAAGTTGTGTTTTTGATATTATTGATGGAAATACGACGTTAACCTATAATTTCGGTACAACGTTGCCGCAACATAAATATTTTCATAATTTCATCAAGTTGAACTAACTGGCATACATAAATGTCGTGACAAGAATTTAGTACAATTCCAAAACTAATATCTTTAGAAATCAAAAAAAGCAATTTTAAATGCATATGAAGCATTTAAAAGAGATCGCCCGGATTTGAAGTCGTTGGAGTTGATGGGTAGGATGAGGGAAATAAATAAATAATAAATGAAGATCCGGTACTTTTATTTATATGATGACTCGATTGATGATTTACAAATTTGAACAAGTGGCATCAAAAATGTCTGTAAATTGAACGAATCTCTGTTTTTTACAAGAATGGAAAGTGATTGAAGATTTCATATTAAGTTTTCATCAAGTTCGTTTTAATTGTAACATAAACAACCAACAAAATAAAATTAAAGGTGGTAGGCATGTATACTCCATGCCAGCCGGGGAGATACCACCACCCTTACCATGGGCTCCTTAATATTGGGTCTCCGATTTTCTGAGCTCGGTAAGGGCTGCCGGTTACCTTTTCCTTCATCCTTAATCTATTCTCATCCTTATTCCTCCTTCTCGCCCTCACTGTCTTCCTGTAGGATTAAAAGTCCCAAATTAAAAAATAAGATGGCTGTGGTTTCTAGGGTAATAAATGCCGGACGTAAAATCCTGCCCCATTCGGATGTCCGGGAGGGCAGGGCCCAAGCGACCTCGGTCAGCGAAAGTATCAACTTTCTGATTCACTACTGCAACATCCGCGGTATCAGGTCCAATCTTAATGCTATTCACCAACATCTTGAACAATTACAACATGATATTTTGTTTCTATCAGAAATATGTCACCTCTAAAAGCTCCGAGTCACCCGACTTGCAATTTCCTCAATACCACCTTCACTCTAACTTTCTATATAAAGGAGACGTATGTGCCTACATCAAGGACGGAATTACGACAAACACAACCTCAAAGCAAAATGACGCATCACATTGTTAGTAACTTTTCCTTATTACCAACAAAAATGTCGCCCTAACAAGGCCTACTGCCGCGAGAATAAAATGTGAACAGATTATACACATTTGTATGCATGTTGGAAGGAGAAAGTAATAAAACATTTTTTTGCACGATAGGACGATTTTAGTTAGTTACCGGGTTTGCTGCGAGATAAGAAGGTTGTTTTTACTGGTGACTAGGATACACAAGTCGGGTAAGTAATTACTTACCGTGCATGTAACGCGGTAAGTAAAAATCTATATATTTCACAACAATAAAAACAAAAAATTTGGACATTTCTATTTAAAACGTCACTTTTGACTTTTAGTTTATTTAGTAGAAATTAAATAATTTCAATTGTGGTAAATTTAATACAATCGTGCAAAAAACAGTATGAGCATCACGAACAGTAAGGGTTGTACCGGTCTCCGGCCAAATTGGAGGCTTCGTCGACCGGTAAACATCCCTTACTGTTCTTGATACTCAATATACTATTTTGCACTTCGCGGATTAAAGTACTATTTGGTTCCCCCATTTCGGGGACTTTTAATCTCTAGGGAAAAAAAATAATTTAATCTTGTTACGGCATTGAAACATCTGGGATTTTAAAAATAATTCATAAATTTCATTAGCCTTGAATAGTGAGCTTATTTGTCAAAGTGACTTTTCTAATAATTTAAATTTATCATAGATGTAATATTTTAATTTTCAGAAAATAATATCCTTATTTCTATTATTACTCTACGAAGTGCAAAAAATAGTGTAGATACCACGGGATTGAAGTTCCTTAATCCCTATTTGCGGGATTAAATGAGGCACTTCAATCCCTTCTTATCTAATATACTATTTTATGAAAATATTTAAATTACCCTTCGTTTGCTGCTGTTTTAATATTGATTTCTGATTTATCAGAAAGCACTTGTTCTCTTTTTTCAAAATTGATGAAGTTTCCATCTTCACTGTCTGTTTCCAAATCGGAAAGATTAGGGGCATATTCAGATTCGGTGCTGGTTACAAACTCATATGGGTCATCAGAAGAATCGGAAAATGACTGTGTAATGTTACCTGTGAAACAGTGGTTTTTTTCTTACATTGTCATTCTAAATAAACATATTACTAGCAATGAATTGGTATTTAAAATATATTGCCCATTCCAACAAAAATATTCTACTTAAGTATTTGCATTAGCCTCTATAGAAGAATTACAATTTGCAACTAAAGAAGGTTAATTTTTTGACAAACCTGAACAAAAAGGAAACAATATTATCTGAATACTGAAAAGAGTAGTTTATTTGTATTGTTAAATATGAATTAATAAAGTATTCCAAAATATGTTTAATGCATTATTTAAATTTGCAATTTTTTGGAAAAGGAATGAAGTTTAAAAATTATCTTGCAATCAATGTACTCTTGTATATTTTCGTTAGTTTCATCTGACATGATGAAATTCACACTTAAATAAGGTGGAAAATCAGTTCTGAAGAATTCAATGCAAATTATTTGTTCATATTGACAATTTAATTCATCTGTCAAAAACAATGCATTTTAGTATACGTTTTATCACTTTGACATTGGATAAACTGCTAGTAGGTGTTTGCAAGTGGATAAACTACGAGTTGATTTTCCCATGGTACCGATAGTTAAATTCTGTTAGTAATGCTTAAAATATAGTTTATTATTTGTAATTAAACGATTCATTAAATTGTCTTACCAAATACCATTCATGCATTCCGGACAAACTGCCATTTTGCAAAACTCAAGCTTTGTTGCTCGAGCAAATAACAAAAGGTAAAATTTTACCATTTTATTATCTACTCTCATCAATCACCAACAAACAAAGCTTTCGTTTAAAATGTAAGTTTGTCCGAATAAACATAAGCTCTTATGGTATTACCCCCAATAAATTTTAATTACGGTTTTCTTTTTAATTCCACGAAAATTTAAAGAACGAAATACAAACGTTATAGTACTGATTTGAAAAGTAATATGGTAGAATGGATAGTACCTAATTATTGGTTTGAGAAGCAGCTAGAATATATTACATTATGTGAACTGGCAAGTTAATATTTCTGAATGCTTTTATGTTAGATATGTATTTAAAAGAAATAATCAGTAATATTTGAAGTAAAATTTAAGAAAAAGTACATATTAATTACCCAGTGTATTCATTTGGTAACAAAAAAAAAAAAAATTGCTATTTGAAATTCTTACCTGCAAACAAGGTAACTTCATTACTTATATTTGCATTTGACTCTTCTAGCAATCTCGCATCTGCAGCTAATGGTTTGACGAGTCGATTTTTTGATGAATGCAATGAAACGGAAGCAGCATTATCTGTTTATAATTTATATAAAATTAAATACAATAAAAATAAATTCCAATTTCTTACCTTCACTTTCAACACTCGCTTCTCCATTTGAATATTTTTCCTTAGCTAATTCCACCAATAATCTTGACCGACTCATAACTAATTATGTTTATCAATTCACAACACAAGACCACTGTTTTTTCAAATAAAACTGTTAAGACTATGACGATAACAAACCAAAACCACAGCACCACTAAGAATTTCAAATTCGCAATGAATAAACACCTCTTAAACGGTCATCAGCTGTAAATGTTATTATAGTTACCCAGATATATCTAAAAAATATCCACCTTTTCAAGATAACACCGAAGTTATGTCACGTCGCAGTAAAATTCTGCTGAATACATAGTGTATATTGTTACATTATGGCCAAGTGTAAACGCCGCGACTCCACGTTTAATTTATGGTTATATTTGTCATTCGAATACCTACGATTAGATGTGACTGAACTATGACACGTTCATGTATTTCACTGGATTAATGGCGATGTTTGCAGGTTACACGCATTGATAATTGATATAACATATAACGCAATCTTTGCTAACTTGCAACTTCTATGTAAAAAATATTTTTGTCCGTAACGAAATTGTTAGCTTTTCAAGCATCATTTTTCGTAGCATTATCTTAATACAAAACTTAATTTTTAGAAATATTTGCTCTTGCGATTTTCCTGCGGCGCACTGTTTTGAGCTTATACCATCTCAAAGGGCAAATTAATTTTGTGCTAATTTGATTCTTACATGTTTTTCGTAAGACCTGCGTTAATAATCTGAGAAAACTGTGCTGTTATTTCGAAAATTAAAAGATTATTGTCACTTATTTTAGAACAGAAGAAAATCGATTTAGTGTCGTAGCTATAATTTACTTTTAATTAAAAAACAAATTAAAGTTTCATCCGTTCGACTTTTCTGTGTCAGCAGTGTTCCTGCGTGTAGACGAGGTAACTCAATATTTAACATAAAATTGGACTTTCATCTGTAATATAAATAAATTTCATCCATTCGGTTTTTCTGCGTCCACAGGTTTGTCGCCTACAGTTGACATTGAAAGGAAGCAACATGATCGGTACGATATATTCTTGTTTATATATTTAAACGGCGGGAAAAATATACGCCATCGATCTCAACGCACCTACAGAAATTTTGCTGAACTATAATATACACTAAACTTCATTCTACCGATCTTATTACGTCCGGCTAAAATTTTGTGGGCACCTTTATGAACGCAAGTTAAATCGATTAGTAAAGGAAAACTTTCTGCGTCCATATATGGACGCAGAAAGTAACTGGACGCAGAATGTTATGGCGAAACACAATGTATGGACGCAATAATAGCGGTTGTCTATATATATATATATATATATATATATATATATATATATATATATATATATATATATATATATATATATATATATATATAATATATTATATATATATATATATATATATATATATATATATATATATATATATATATATATTATATATATACGAATATACAAGCAAGTACTAATTACAAATGTGATTATTCATCAAAATTGCAAGGGGTTTAAACAGACACCAATTAAATGCTTAGATTAAAGATTAACTACTAATTACAAATGTGAACAATCTATTTATTCCTCGAAATTAAAGGGCAGTGTTAATCAATATCAATTAATTCATTCAATTACCAATTACAAAGTTTTGCAAGGTGTGATCGGTGTGAATATATATAAAATGGAAAAACGCTGTAATATGTTTGCAAGACCTTTTCTATAAAACCGAATGGAACAGATTTAATACATAATTTTGCTAAAAATTATGTATTGGCGTATGAGGTATAGGGAGCAGATGTTTATTTCAATGCTGTGTTAGATTGTGTAAATATGTAGTATTAAATGTGGGTGGTGGTAATATAAATCTTGCCACACATCTACTACGGAAATTAAAACAGAGAAAGGATTTATGAGCAGCCTTATAAATAGCCGTAGCTCTAAAACGAGCATGTTTAAAATTGGCAACAACAGTACACGGCAATAATATATTTTAGAAAGAACACAAAAAGCAGTATTCTACGTAATCTTGAGTTTTTAGGTATAATTGAATCTTGGAATGAGGATAACGATGGTATAGGTAGTGATTAAATTAGGTGGGTATTTAAAAACATGGAGACTTGTATTTTTATCTCCAATAAAGATTGTAACCATTGTTAAAAATCCAAAATTGGGGGTCATATGCTTGTCCATAATAGTTAAATTTTGTATACAAGCTAAGGAACATGTAAAGCTAAGTTGAAACGTTCATCTGTCATTGTTATAGAAAAACCTGAAAACTAATAAGTAAACTGTTCTTACAATGAATTGTAAAGTGTGATGTTAAAAATATATAAATTTAATTGTTAGGATGTAATGTATACACGAATGCAAGTATAAAAGGGTGTATTATATTTTAATTAATGTACTTAAGTGTATTTTATACAATAAATACTAAATTATTAATACCTGTTTACACAGTCATTTCTAGTAATTTTTAAATGAATAACTGGTGCTTTGGTATGGAAAAAATTGATTGTTAAATATTCTATCATTAAAAGCTGTTGTCTCAGAGTTCTTTGATAGTTCTGGGGGTGCAGGTCGCAGGTAAGAAAGTAGAACTTAAAATTTTTTACAATGAAAGATTATAAAGTATTTAATTTAATGTCCTAACTCCCTGAGTGGTAAAGTGACCAGACATCCTCTTTAGCAGGACAAGTCCTCTTTATGATCATAAAATTTGTCTCCTCAATACATCTTCCTAAAATCAATCAAATGCCCTCTTTTATGTAACAAAGAAAAAGGAAATTAGATTGTTATTAGTAGTAAAAAGTAGGAGCCGCATATTTATGTTCTAATTCTTTCGACATATTGTTAGAATATTTTAGATTAGTCTGTTATGTATTAATTCTGATTGTACTGTGTAAATAACGCAACTTGTAGGACGTGTGAGAGAGTTTGTGTGGAATTGTATTTCAGTATAGGTATCTTACGAAGGTTATACTACTGTTAGTACGAACGTACTGTATAATGTCGTTTATGGAGTTATTTAAACATATTAAAAGTACGTAATTATATTTTATATTTAACTGAAAATTTAGAAACTTACTAGATGTTGGGCTTGTTAATACAAAAATTAATATATACTTATTTGAAAAACGATTAAGGTAAAATTCGTCGAGATGACAAAACAAAGACCAAGAGTTTGTGATGAGGTTTCGGTTACAAAAAGAAACAGTTATGATTTGTTAACCTTGTGAGTAATGTAAAAATGTAAACTTGGCAGCTGTGCAAAAATGAAAGACGAAGTGGCAACAACACCACCGAAGATAGATGCAAAAGTAAGATATACAATAATGTAAGCGTTCTGAATAAATGTTTGAGAATTACAAATCTTTTGATAAATAAGAATCGATCAGGCAATCAACATGGCGCAGTCGGTATTAACCTTAGACAAGGAAACTTACCTAATCTAAGGTTGAAGTGAAATAAGAAATAAAAATAAATAAAATTGTGTAACAAGTGCTCCGTCAGTAAACGGTAACTGGTATAGAAATGGCGTCTAACAGCAAAGGTATAAGGGCAAATCCACCAGATGAATTGAGTTTTGAAGGCAACATGACCGACAATTGGAATTTCTTTAAACAAAAATTCACAATTTATGTACAAGCAGCGACGTTAATTGAAGAATCAAATGAAAGCAAAGGCTACTTATTGTTGAATAGAATTGGAGTTAAAGGGTTACGGGTTTATAACACATTTGAATTTACACAAGAAGAAGATAAATTTAATGACAAGGAAATATTTAAAAAGTTTGAAGAGAAATTTATACCAAGCAAGAATACTACTTACGAAAGACACAAGTTTTTCATAAGAAACAAATTATCAACAGAAACATATGATGAATATTGCACGGAGCTGAGACAACTTACTAACACATGTGAATTTGGTGAATTGACAGACAGTTTAATATGTGATAAACTAATTTTAGGTATTAGCAAAATACACATCAAGGATAGACTTTTAAGAGAACCAAATCTAGATCTTAAGAAAGCAATGGAAATTTGCAGAATTGCTGAAGTAACTGCCCATCGGTTAGAAACATTAAATATAAATGAACGAAGTGAAGCAAACATTGTATCGAAACAAAACGTTAACCAGCCATCTTCAAGTGGAACCAATCCGAACTACAGAAAAAAACACGAATGGTTGACACCAAATCATAATAACCGCACAAGATCTTCTAGCCGACATCAAAGACACAGTAGGTTAAGTATAAATTTAATAAATAATTGTTCACGTTGTGGGTACACACATGCTATAAATAAATGTCCTGCTTACAATAAAGAATGTGCAAAATGTAAATTACGTAATCATTTTGCGAAAATGTGTACGAAAAAAATTAACATGGTAAATTTAGAGAATAATAACACTAACAGTAATGATGCAGACATTCTTTGTTGGTAATGTAGATAACATAAATAATAAAGGTAAATGGATAGAAAAATGTAATGTAGATAATAAGATAGAGGTTTCATTTAGATTAGATACTGGCGCAGAATGTAATATATATATATATATATATATATATATATATATATATATATATATATATATATATATATATATATTCCATTAGCTGTAATTGATATGGCCCAATTAAAAAGGCCAGTAGGTATTATTTCTACATTAACAGGTGAAAAAATAGAACCAATAGGCACTTGTATGTTGGTAATTAATTCAGCAAATAATGATAAGTTAAAAGTGAGATTACATTTTTATGTGATTAATGTAAATAAACCAATTTTAGGTTTGCATGCATGTCAGGAATTAAAATTAATTCAACGAATTAATCATATCAACACAATTGAAAATTATGATAAGGAATTTAGTAAAATTATAAATGTGTTTTTGAAGGATTAGGGTGTTTAAGTGGAACACATACAATTGAACTTCAGGAGGGTGCCAGTCCAAAAATTTATCCACCTAGGAAAGTGCCATATGCACTACATAATAAATTAATAGAAAAATTAACGAATTTAGAAAGAAAAAAACATTGTTGCAAAGGTCGACGAACCGACCGAGTGGGTAAATGCTTTGGTTATAGTACCGAAAAAGAATTTAGATTTACGAATTTGCATCGATCCAAGAGAGCTAAACAAAGTAATTAAACGGGAACATTACTACATTCCGACGTTAGAGGATATAGTCGGTAAATTAAGAGATTCAGTAATATTTAGCGTATTAGATTGCTCCAATGGGCTTTGGCAAGTTCAACTACCTAAGCAGCACAGAATGTTGGCCCAATATAGGCTAAACATTACATTTACATAAGATGTAAATGAAAAAAATGGGCCAATGTGGAAAAAAACGTTGGGCCAACATAACAATTTAGGTTGGGCCAACATAGCAATTTATATTGGCCCAACATAGCAATTTATATTGCGCCAATCTAATGCCCAATACTGGGTCAACGTGGACACCAATATTGGACCCGTATACCTCACAAGATTGCGCCAACATTGCATGAGTTATTGGAACGCTCATTAAAATTAACAACATTCACAGGTAAAAACTGGGAAAAAACTAGCTTTACGATTTTTACGCCTCTTTTAACTTACTGCATGTAACAATGCTACAGTATTTCTCATTAGTTCGGATTGTACACACAATCAAAGTCATGGTTAATCATAGTCAGTTTAATGAAGAAGTGGCAATCCAACTTACACATTTTAAATTTTTACAGAATATGTACATAAAATTAATTTTCTAGATTTCTCATTTTTCTTCCACCTTCCCAGTCGCCAACAGATGCAAACACATTGCTCATGTGTTTCCCGATATCCAAATCTGTTGTATCCGGAAATTTGTATCTTGCTGCATCTAGAAAAAGTCTTTAAAACACGGAAATAAAATTACCGATATAATACCAGCCATAGCCTTAATCAACTGTGAATAAAGAGAAAAATTATTTTTTCTACCACAATAGGAATATTGTAAGACCAAGTCTTTGACAAACATCCTTTTGACCATTCTTACACAGAATTTTCTAGGATCCTGTCCGCCTATGGCCACTAAAGAGGCAACCTGGAATAGAAGAAAATGATAGAATTTTGTTGAAAAGTTATCATACAAGATTTATGTTTACCAAATTTTTAGACTTCTCTAAATCTGCACATTTGTCGTTGAGACTTATAAGGTCTTCTTCTTCCTTAAGTGGAAAGCCAAAGTCGTCTGTCGAGTGTGGTAGATTTCTCATTACGTTATTGGTCACAAATTCCCTTTGCTCCTGGCGTAATAAAATGACTTCCTTTCTCAATTCTTTAATTTCGAACTTTATCTCCCCTAGGGCAGCTGACATATCTTTTAAAACCCTTTTCAAAGAATCCTTTAAAGTCTCTGAAATAAAATACGTTCAGTGTAATCGTTTTGTGTGAACATTAGTGTACCTATACCATTAGTTTGGGATCTTTGGTTTCGGTCTTCTTGAACAGCTACTACTGCTTTACAGGTAAAAATTTAGTAAAAGGTATGAAAAAATTGCGTTTATTATTACCGTCTACGCAGTCTTCCTGATCTTCATCAGAAGTGGGATTATTAATAACCCTATTCACCAACGCACTAGCATCTGCTACGTTGAACCGCGTCCCTTTGCATACTCCCGACAATTCATAATATTCAACGTCGACGGAGGGCTGTGCACACTCTTCTATCAATTTTCTTACACGACCTTGGCTTTTAAGTTTGGGCCAAAGATACAGTGGTTTCGCTGAATTAATAGCCCAGCTTGACGGCACGTACTCGCAGGAATGATCTAAGACGAAAGAAACCATTATTTTACTTAAAAACCACAAATATAAAATAAATGAAACACAAAAACGTTAACTAAAAATTTGTTACCTATACCTTCATTAAAAACAACAATATCCCACGATTTGCTCATGGTGATTGTAGAATTTATTTAAAGTAACCTAAAACAAAATACACATGAGTTTTTTATAACCTGTTAACAATATTTACCCAGCGTCTCCATTAAGAAAGACCAATTCCAAAAAAGTCATGTTCCAGTTGAAAAAATACATTTCGTAAGAATTGTTTCAATTTCAACTTTAAACTAATAAGTGCTTAAGGATTTGACTCTAAAAATGTTAATCTTGTCTGAGTGAATTGGATATGTGAAAGCAGGCTGTGTTGATTGGAAGATTGATCCAACGAGTTTCATCTGCCCTTCTTCGTCGAGAATACTATGTACTTCCATAACCTTCTTGGACCTTAGTATGACATACCGATCTCGCATATTATTCACAGAAATATACTGATTTTTATATAGAATGGTTAGAATTCCTTTGGAACTGCCCCTCAAAATCTTTACAGGATCAATTAATGGATTGTATGACACGTTTTTTCGAAACGAAGATAAATTTCGCTCGAGGAGTCGCTTTGCCACTTGAGAAAAGGGCTCATTGCCTGTTCGCACCAGCTTTTTCAGACAACCCAAATAGTTCTCAAATTGAAAGGATGAGATTTGGTCTAAATTATGTCCATTTTCAAAACATTCAAACAAGAGATGATGTAATGAATGCGTATTATATACAGGCTCCATTTCTGGATAGAGTTCGGCAAACAAACTGGAGCACTCCTTTATCATTCTCAAAGCATCTTCTTTAAGATCCTCCGTAGCGTTAGCGCTAGCAATACGGAATGAGCAGTGCAATAACATAAAATGTTTATAAAATTTGGTAGCCAAAAGCGTATTTAAAACAAAAGGTCCAATATAAAGCAAAAATGCTCTGAATTGGGTTGCTTTCCATCTATCTATTTCCTCAATAGCAACTGGTTTACGGTTAAACTCTTTTGGGAATGTCTGACTAATAATCATCAATCGTTTAGACATTTCCTTCGATATGCGGCGGATATACGAAAACAGGAATCGCTCTTTACCCAATAATGTAATAATCTTTTCATGGTACCAAGATATCCCAAATGCGTCACATCTAGTGGCATGCCACGGATTATATCAAAATTGTCTATGTTAATAAGGGGACTAACACCGGTGTGGTGGTCCTGATCTAACTGTAAACGGAATCTCTCGTTTGTCCGTAGAATATGATTTGCACTGTTGGGCATAAATAAAATTCTATTATTAATCCGCTCTCCTTTGATGTGACATCTCTCGCAACCAAAATAACTATTGTGCGGCTTGATACATTTTAAATAAGATCGAGCAGGAGCGTCACAGATTAAAACACTAATCTGAATGAAAAATGCTCGGTGGTATACGAACCTGAAGGGATTGAAATGCCCTCTTTTTGAAGTTTATTGCACTCCTCGATAAAATCTTTAAGGAAATCATTCAAATCTTTAGGCTTACTTGCTCCCTGAAACAGTGCAATTGTAAACGGTTGAATATTGTAGTTTTTCAGAAATACGCTTCCAAGAATAGGCCAAAACTGTTTGTTAGAGTTATTGTAAATGGGAAGACCATCTATGTTACAAATTAAATCAATTATATTATTATATTATAAATAAATCAAATTAAGTTCCAAGTTTTTCAGGATCTCACCAACTCCACTATCAAACTGACTAGCCACACCATTTTCTATACCAAAATAAATATACATGCCAGGTTTTCCTGCACTATCAAGCATAACTTTACTATCTAAAGCTCTAGCTGTTTTTAACAGAGTCCTACTGCATGTAGGTAATGTAGGATGGAAATGCTTCAAAATTTTTAAAAGGGAGTCTAGTTGCGAATGGTTTACATTTTGTGTAATACTCCAACGTTTGAGTTCAGTTTCTAAGGAAATGCATTTGTTTTCACCAGAAGAGATACGATTTAACAATTGGTTTTTATTTTCCTCGATTTGTGAACAATTTTCAATGCAGAGTTCTGAATCTGTCGACAACTGTTCCCAATTATCCAATTCTGCACTGGCCTCCAATTGACTATTATCATGAATAAATATTTTTGAAACTGAGTTGGATGTGGAAGCAGGAATCTTGTCTTGAGAATTTTCAAAGTTCTCATCAAACTTCTTTCGAATTCGACTCATAAACATTGATTTCCGCGATCGGTGAGACATGATGATAATTCTGCAATAACTCAGAACATCAAAATTAACTTTAATCACACCCAACATACCATTACTGTGACGCCATAGTACATCGTAAGGCATAATGTATCGTTAAAATGTTTACTAATGTTCATAAAGCCAAAAACATTTTGCAATCAACAAACCTTGATAGGTTTAATTTTGTTAGCTATTCAACTAAAACTGTAGCTTTCACTGCGTCTTTATGCTACGGGTAGTATGCTTATAACTGTCGGAGATTTTATTGGGGTCGATAAGTCTACAACATGCCGAATTGTAAAAAAGGTAACAATGGCAATATGTACGTTGTCAGAAATTTACATACGTATGCCAAACACTGAAGAGGTACAAGGATTCAATTGGCTTTTTATAAAATTACCAACTTACCAAATTACCAGCTATAGACTGTACTCATGTTCGGATTCAATCGCCAGGTAAATATAACATTGATACGTTTATTTATGTACATATTGATCATATTTAGGAGGCAATAATGCGGAGTATTTTATGTAATCGAAAAAGATATTTCTCCTTAAATGTGCAAGTAATTTGTGATGCAGCCTTTCGAATCATGGATATACTAAGCAAGGTGGTCTGGTTCAACACATGATCAGACTATTTTCAATAATTCTAAGATTCACGCTCGTTTGGAAAATCACGAATTCCATAACAGTGTTATTTAGGAGATTCAGGTTATGCATTACAGAAGTATTTAATAACACCATTGCAACACCCAAACAATCCAAGTGAACGGTTTGTTCAAGGAATCTAATTGAGAGATTATTTGGGGTGTGAAATCGTCTTTTTCCCATTTTAATTATGGGAATTGGAATATCAGTAGATAGAGCACATTATTATTGCACATGCTATTTTACACAACATAGCACAAGATAAAACAGAACCAGAACCGTTAGTTAATTCCGAAACTGTACAACCAGAAGCGGATGAAAATCTGCATCACGTAAATGATGCAGAAATGAATAACAGTTTTAGACAACTATTTATTCAGTACTTTTCTACTTTATACATTAATAATTAGCCTAAGAAATTAGACATTTTGTAAATAAATTACATTTTTTTTACCAATTATCATTTTTTAATTTCTTAATTTGCAATTCTAACAATTCATTTTGCAACTTTAGGTTTTGAATTTTTGATTTTTTAATTTTTGCATTTCTAATATTTACTTATGTAACTCTTCCTTTCTTTTATCTTCCCTAATTAAAATTTCCTGTTGAATTTTTAATTCTACCTTCTAATTGGTTATTTTGGTCAACACCTTAGTTGTATTCTCTACATTGTTATTATTATTTTTACTCTTAATTTTCTTTATGCCCACCATGTTTATTCTCCTCTTGTTTATATCTGAGTAACATGCTTCCTGCTACGCAGCAATATATTAATAGGTGTTAACGTTTTAATATAAACTCACCGTTTGTTGATATTACTTCAACATTCGAAAGTTCTCTTATGACTTCTGTCGTTTCCATTAAAATATCATATTTTTCTGGTGGCTCTACTAAAGGTACATCACCATTCTCTTTCAATTTGACCAATAAATTAACCGTGTCCACATCACTGTGATCTTGAGTAAGGGTAGGTACACTACCTATAATTAAACCATATTAATACCGAACAGTACATAATAATTTTATTACAACAACAATCACTATCTCCTACAGATGACGTGATGCCTTCAATTGACAAGCTTGTAATAGCACTAATTCTGTCAAATATGTTTTTCAGAATATCGTTTATATTTTCGGAGGCTCCACCACCTGTTGTATACACGTTTTACCTTTGTCTAGCAAAGTATCGCCGTGCTTCCTTTTCAAATTGTCGTATTTCGTACGCAATTGCTCTGCTGTCTTCTCCATTACAGCATTAAAAGGGTCCGCAATTTTAATCCATGCTGCATCCTTTAAAATCATTTAAGTCATACATGCATATAAACTGACATATTATGAATGTGCTACGTGGGCATAAAGTGGCACTTTATGCCCGCCGGTCGTAAAGTGTTGCTACGTGTACATGTTTATATATGTCAAATACAACAAATACTTATTGATACTTGTTACATTTGTCAGTCTTTGGTTATTGTAATATATCACTCGATTCAACGTAAAATTCAGTTGCGTGATATCCTTTAGAATACCTGTTCAGAAACTCTCTTAGTTTGGGATATTTCCCTATATCGATGCCTTTGTCCAAAAGTAGTGTTTTCTTAAAAATGAAATTTTATTACGTGGCTCCAGACATTTTATATTGGAAACACCATTGTTGACAATATTATGTTTTACTTTCAAATGTCTTTTGAAGTTGCTGAAATATATACGTAAGAAAGTTTTAATATATACACTTACGCACTATATAAAATTAGAAAAATAAAAAATAGATTAATATTAACACTACATAACGTCAATAAGAATATTTCTTTATAATTATCTAGATTTACATATACGTTCCCTACTTACGCAAAAAAATTAAACACACTAAACAGAAATGATTTAAAATACCAACACGATTTATTTATACCTATATATTAACTTTAACTTTGAAAATTACTTTAATGACACGTAAAATCAATGTATAGTTGAAGATTCATATTTTACCTTCCCGCATTTTTTGCAATTCTAGTCCTTATAGCGATGCTTAAACCTGATTGGTGGGAGTACTTCCGTAACTAGTCCCACGTCGCTAAATTCCGAAGAACGTGACCAGTTAAACCATTATTAAAAATTCCTATATTACAGACCATATTTCGGCATAAGGCTCTTAATTTACGTGTCATAAATTTGTAGAACATTGTCTCTTAGTACGTTTTTCATCAAATATATTATATGTATACGTTTGAATAAAACTTGTGAATAATTCAAGATGTCAGCTGAAATTAATAAAAATATTAAATTAGAACCTCAAGGTCCAATCGATTTATTTCTTATTCAACAAGCCATTGTAAATAATGATATAAAACAAGAAATTCATTGTGGTTATAATCATATGAAATGGGACTCTGAAACTTCTACATTTAAAGAAGATAGTGATTCTTATTCGATAAATCATGTTAATACAACTGAACCATCTTTACTTCAAATTAAATTCAAATGTAATCAATGTGACTATTCTACAAATTTAAAAAAGTACCTAAAAAGACATCTAAACATCCACACTACAAACTTTAATTTCAAATGTGATCAATGTGACTATTCAACACATCTGAAGCGCAATTTAAATGAACATCTATTAACGCACACATCAAGTACTAATTATAGATGTGATCAATGTGACTATTCAACAAATCTGAAGCGCTATTTAAAACGACATCTATTAAGACACATTTCAACCACTACTTACAAATGTGACCAATGTGAGTATTCAACAAAAGCGAAGGGTAATTTACAAAGACATCATTTAAAACACACTTCAACTGCTACTTACACTTGTGATCAATGTGATTATTCTTCAAAATTGAAGTCATATTTAAAACTGCATCTACTTCTACTTCTACGTCTACTTCCAATTACAAATGAGGCCAATGTGATTATTCATCAAATTTGAAACGAAATTTAAAAAGACATCAATTAAAACACACATCAACTACTACTTACACATGTGATCAATGTGATTATTCTTCAAAATTGAAGTAATATTTAAAACTACATCAATTGATACATACGTCAACTTCCAATTACAAATGTGACCAATGTGAGTATTCAACAAAAGCGAAGCGTAATTTACAAAACCATCATTTAAAACACACTTCAACTACTACTTACACATGTGATCAATGTGATTATTCTTCAAAATTGAAGTCATATTTAAAACTACATCAATTGATACATACGTCAACTTCCAATTACAAATGTGATCAATGTGACTATTCATCAAATCTGAAGCACAATTTAAAACAACATCTATTAGTACACTCTTCTACCACCAATTACAAATGTAATCAATGTGATTATTCATCAAATTTGAAACGCAATTTAAAAATACATCAATTAAAACACCCTGCACTTCAACCTCTAATTACAAATGTGGTCAATGTGATTATTCATCAAATTTGAAACGAAATTTAAAAAAACATCAATTAAAACACTCATCAACTACTATTTACAAATGTGGTCAATGTGACTATTCAACATATCTGAAAGACTATTTAAAACAACATGTATTAAGACACATTTCAACCATTAATTACAAATGTGGTCAATGTGAGTATTCAACAAAAGTGAGGAAGTATTTAAAATCACATCAATTAAAACACACTTCAACAAGACCTTACACATGTGATCAATGTGATTATTCTTCAAAACTGAAGCTTAATTTAAAACAACATCAATTAAGACACACTTCAACCACATATTACAAATGTAATCAATGTGAGTATTCAACAAAAGTGAAAAGCGATTTAAAAATCCATCAATTAATCTTACACTACTACGTACACATGTGATCAATGTGATTATTCTTCAAAATTGAAGCGATATTTAAAAGAATATCAATTAATACACTCGTCACGTACCAATTATGTACGTAATCAATGTGATTATTCAGCAAAATTGATGAGCAATTTTAAACATCTATTAATACACTCTTCAGCCACTAATTTACTAATGTGATCAGTGTTGACTATTCATTAAATTTGGAACGTAATTTAAAACAACATGAATTAAAACACACTTCAACCACTAGTTATAAATGTAATCAATGTGATTCTTCATCAAATGTGAAGTAAGGTAAGATGGGGTAATTTGGCCCTACTTTTACAACTTTTAAAATTCAAACGTCCTTCAAGTCATTATTTTGCAGTGATATACTTTAATATTTTTTTGTAGTGTTTTTCAAATATTATTGCACATTCCTTTAGAGCATCATTGAGAATTATGTAAATTTGTTTGGAGAAAAAAAGTTTTTTTTTAATTTGTCGTGTGGGCCCAGTTACCTCCACAAATGGGGCAACTGGACCAACCCTAGTTATTTTATATACAGTTCTATATTAAAATGTTTGAAAGTAACTGGGTCATACTTTGATATATCTTCTTATATTAGCTAAAATTTTACGACAATAGTTTCCCTAGTCTCAGAGTTATGAAGTCAAATGCAAAATGAAACGACAATCACAAAATTTCAACATTTTGTTCTTGGTTAAAAAAGAGAAATAAGAAAATACTGATGAAACAAATGTTTATTATTAATTGTAATACAAGACAGTAATATAAAAAAACTAAAAATCTGAACATATTTATCATCATAACATGTTTATAAGTATGAAACATTTAATTGTTTATCGAAATTTAAACTCTTCAGTTTCAAACTTCTTCATAGAAGGAACATCATAAGCTCCTCTTTTGTTAAGAATTTTTGGTGGGGTATTTTTTGTATTATATCTTCAGGACGATTAATCCCACAAATCTGGCTTTTCTGGCCACCTCCAACCTAATTTTCCGCTTTTGGTCATATGTCTTACAGTAATATTAGTGTCAGTAATTTTTACAACTTGTCCTGGAAAATACAAGTTCTCGTATGGTACAATAACGTAGTCTTCGACGACAACATCCACACACTTTTCATCGGCTTCTTCCTCTTCATCAAGACACAAGGATAATTCGCTGCTAGACGACGAGTCATTGTTAATTGTACTTTGTTGGCCTTTCCTCCTTGTATTTGCGTTCTGCTGATTTGTAGCTTGCTTTCCTTTAGTTTTGGATTCCCTTTCACTTTCTTTTTCTTGCAGCATTTTCAAATAGCCTTCTGTTGTTATAATTTCTGCATTTGTACAAATTTTTCGTCTTTTTTGTGGTACGTTTTCACTAGCATCTGTTTTGTTTGTTTTTACCATTCCCAGTAACAGTTCTTCAAAAGATTTCTTGGGTTCATTATTATTTTGTGGAACTTCCAAGTTATATGAACATCCTGGTTGGTCTTCTCTGACAGTGTTATTAATTCCTCCTGGAAATTGTGGACCTATTGGTGCAGACTGTGTGAGTTCAAATATGTTATGTGAAATTTCATCTTCAAGTATGATTTCACTTCTTTCAATTAAATCCGTAAATGATTGATCAGTACAGGGTTCTTTATCATCTTTATTATCAATCCGTGATGCCATAGTTGTAGCAGAATTTGTTACGCTTGATTTCTTAATAGTGTTATACTTTTTTACATCAGCTGGGTTAAAAACATCATTGCTAATGGCATTCCGATTGATTGAATTTCCTCTCCGTGCATATTCTTCATCATATAATCCAGTTTTTCTAGATCCGTTTATTATATTATTTGCATCTATATCATTAAACGCTCTATTTAATAAATCCACGAATGTTGACTTTCTAGTAGATTTAACCCCTTTAGTACCCACCACTTTAGTCTTCGATGGATCATGGCAAAATGATGTTTCATCTAGATTATATATCAAGTGTGCCTTTCCACATAAGTTCAACTCATTATATGTTGATATAACCAGATCAAAAAAATTATGGACAACAAAAGGATTAACTTGACTTGTTCGCACATACTCAACTCCCTGAGGTTTGTTTATAGAAAAATTGTGGCGTTTACTAAATGATAAAAACCAGTCTTCTCCAGGGCGACCTCCTTTAAATGGCGTTTTGATGTCGTTACTTTTTACAAACATTTGCACAACGTCCAGAACTTCCTCTCTACTTAAACCAAAGCCCCACTTCTCCATTGTCTTTATGCATGATGCAAGGGACATTTCAGCTTCATAACTTAAGGCGACTTTACCACCGCCACCTTTTTCATTGGGCCCAGTCACCCAAAATTAAAAATCTCCAGGGGTAACTGGGCTCCCCAGTGTTTTAGCAGAAAAATATAAGAATAATGATTTTATACATTTTACATATAATAAACAACATCTTTACTCACTTTGCTTCAAATATTTTCGTGCCGAAATCTGTTTTTAACAAGTTTTATACAATAAATTATACCAATCACCTCAAAGTTGTTTAGCGCCTGAAACACCTGTGACACATTAGCCTCCATTACTGTCTTTGACTTCATTTGGATTACCATAACTTTGGTGTTGGATGTGGTTAACATATGTACCTAACGGTCACATAAGAAACCGAAGTGATTAAATGTATTATTATTTTTTAAATCATAGATGGCCCAGTTCCCTCGTGAACCCAGTTACCCCATCTTACCTTACAATTTAAAATAACATCTATTCAGACTCACTTCTACCATGAATTACAAATGTGATTAATGTGATTAATTCGTATATATTAATATATAATATATATATATATATATATATATATATATATATATATATATATATATACAGGGCGAATCTTATCTAATCCGCCAAAATTAAAGAAGTACTAGAACTCATCATTCTAAGCCAAAAAGTTCATATGTACATGGGTCCGGAAATGCTTCGTTTCCGAGATACAGTGTCAAAGTTGAAAAAAAATCGCGTTTTCTTCAATATCTTTCGACTGTTTCGAAATAGTTTCATGAAATTTCGTATACGGGGTTTTTGGGATGACAAATTGAAATTTGTGGTCCATTTAGTTGTGGTTTCTAGAGGCGCCAGCGCAACCATTTCGACCACTTTAAATCTTTGCAACTTTTTGTGCTACACTGTATGCCATTTTGGACTAAAAATCGATTCTCCTGTCTTTTCTGCTACAAAAGGTATATCTTAGTGAAGTCGCTAGAGCAACCCTTTCCGAGAAAAAGACATTAAAAAGAAAAAATTAATATTAAAAGTATACATGTTGTATGTCTAGGCATTCTATCGTATTTAATTATGGATTTTTATTAAAATTTTATTATCAATGAACGCAAAGAGTCAGATAAGTACATAAGTAAACAAGTAAGTTACTTAGTAACAATTAAAATTCTTATTGATAAACCTGTCAAAAAATACCCTCCGAAAATGTGTATGCATCATAAGTTTTAAAAGCGTTTTTCTCGGAAAGGGTTGCTCTAGCGACATCACTAAGATATACCTTTTTAGAAGAAAAGATGGGAGAATCGATTTTCTAGTCCAAAATGGCATACAGTGTAGCAAACAAAATTGCTACGATTTAAAGGGTCGAAATCGTTGCCGCTGGCGCCTCTAGAAACGACAACCAAATGAACCACAAATTTGAATTTGTCATCCCAAAAAAACCCCGTATACGAAATTTCATGAAACTATTTCGAAACAGTCGAAAGATATTGAAGAAAACGCGATTTTTTTTCAACTTTGACACCTGTATCTCGGAAACGAAGCATTTCCGGACCCATGTACATATGAACTTTTTGCTTAGAATGATGAGTTCTAGCACGCCTTTAATTTTGGCGGATTAGATAAGATTCACCCTGTATATATATATATATATATATATATATATATATATATATATATATATATATATATATATATATATTAATATATACGAATATACAAGCAAGTACTAATTACAAATGTGATTATTCATCAAAATTGCAAGGGGTTTAAACAGACACCAATTAAATCCTTAGATTAAAGATTAACTACTAATTACAAATGTGAACAATCTATTTATTCCTCGAAATTAAAAGGCAGTGTTAATCAATATCAATTAATTCATTCAACTATTAATTACAATGTTTTGGAAGGTGTGATCGATGTGAATATATATAAAATGGAAAAACGCTTTAATATGTTATGCAAGACCTTTTCTATAAAACCGAATGGAACAGATTTAATATATAATTTTGCTAAAAATTATGTATTGTCGTATGAGGTATAGGGAGCAGATGTTTATTTCAATGCTGTGTTAGATTGTGTAAATATGTAGTATTAAATGTTGTTGGTGGTAATATAAATCTTGCCACACATCTTCTACGGAAATTAAAACAGAAAGGATTTATGAGGAGCCTTATAAATAGCCGTAGCTTTAAAACGAGCATGTTTAAAATTGGCAACAACAGTACACGGCAATATACATATTTTAGAAAGAACACAAAAAGCAGTATTCTACGTAATCTTGAGTTTTTATCATTGAATCTTGGAATGAGGATAACGATGGTATAGGTAGTGATTAAATTAGGTGGGTATTTAAAAACATGGAGATTTGTATTTTTGCCTCCAATAAAGATTGTAACCATTGTTAAAAATCCAAAATTGGGGGTCTCGTGCTTGTCCATAATAATTAAATTTTGTATACAAGCTAAGGAACATGTAAAGCTAAGTTGAAACGTTCATCTGTCATTGTTATAGAAAAACCTGAAAACTAATAAGTAAACTGTTCTTACAATGAATTGTAAAGTGTGATGTTAAAAATATATAAATTTAATTGTAGGGATGTAATGTATACACAAATGCAAGTATAAAAGGGTGTATTATATTTTAATTAATGTACTTAAGTGTATTTTATACAATAAATACTAAATTATTAATACCTGTTTACACAGTCATTTCTAGTAATTTTTAAATGAATAACTGGTGCTTTGTTATGGAAAAAATTGATTGTTAAATATTCTATCATTAAAAGATGTTGTCTCAGAGCTCCTTGATAGTTCTGGGGGTGAAGGTTGCAGGTAAGAAAGTAGAACTGAAACACTTTTTACAATGAAAGATTATAAAGTACTTAATTTAATGTCCTAACTCCCTGAGTGGTAAAGTGACCAGACATCCTCTTTAGCAGGACAAGCCCCCTTTATGATCATAAAATTTTTCTCCTCAATACATCTTCCTAAAATCAATAAAATGCCCTTTTTATGTAACAAAGAAAAGGAAATTAGATTGTTATTAGTAGTAAAAAGTAGGAGCCGCATATTTATGTTCTAATTCTTTCGACATATTGTTAGAATATTTTAGATTAGTCTGTTATGTATTAATTCTGATCGTACTGTGTAAATAACGCAACTTGTAGGACGTGTGAGAGAGTTTATGTGGAATTGTTTTTCAGTATATCTTACGAAGGTTATACTATCGTTAGTACGAACGTACTGTATAATGTCGTTTATGGAGTTATTTAAACATATTAAAAGTATGTAATCGTTTTAAGTATTTTATATTTAACTGAAAATTTATAAACTTACTAGATGTTGGGCTTGTTAATGCAAAAATTAATATATACGTATTTGAAAAACGATTAAGGTAAAATTAGTCGAGATGATAAAACAAATTGTTTATGAATTTTATGTAATAACTTAACGTAATCTTCAGTTTTATGAGATTGGGTAATTCATTTTAATTATAGTGTATAGTACCTATCCTGATTTTTTAATTGCATAGAGCAAGTATATCAACGTAATTAATTATCGTAATATATTGGATGAGTTTCATTGTTGTGTTTTGCTATCATGAATTCTTATGTTAGAACAGTTGCAAAAAGGCCTTCAATGATAGTAAGACATTTACATTTGTTTACGCCCTAGTGCATTTTCAAAATTGGTTTGATATTATCTAGTTACTATAAAGCGGATAAAAATCTGCATCAGGTAAATGATACAGAAATGAATAACAATTTTAAGCAACTATTTATTCAGTATTTTTCTACTTTATAAATTAATAAGTAACCTAAGAAATTAGACATATTTGTAAATAAACTACATTTTTTACTGATTATCATTTTTTAATTTCTTAATTTGAAATTCTAACAATTCATTTTGTAATTTTAGGTTTTGATTTTTTAATTTTTGCATTTCTAATATTTGCTTATGTAACTCTTCCTTTCCCTAATTAAAATTTCCTTTTGAAGTTTTAATTCTACCTTCTAATTGGTTATTTCGGTCAACACCTTAGTTGTATTCTCTACAATGTTATTATTTTTACTCTTAATTTTCTTTATACCCACCATGTTTATTCTCCTCTTGTTTATATCTGAGCAACTTATGCTTCCTGCTACGTAGCATTGTCAGTGTATACGAACTCCAATCTGCACAATATTATATTAATAGGCGTTAACTTTTCAATATAAACTCAACGTTTGTTAATATCAGTTCAACATTCTATAGTTCTCCTATCACTTATGTCATTTCCATTAAAGCATCATATTTTTCTGGTGGATCTATCACCATTCTCTTTCAACTTGGCCAGTGAATTCACTGTGTCCACGTCACTGTGATCTTGAGTAAGGGTAGGTACACTACCTATAATTATACCATATTAATACTGAACAGTACATAATAATTTTATTACAACAAAAATCACTATCTTCTACAGATGGCGTGATGCCTTCAATCGACAAGATTGTAATAGCCCTAATTCTGTCAAATATGTTTTCAGAATATCCTTTATAATATTTTCCGAGGCTCCACCACCTGTTCTATACATATCTTACGTTTGTCTAGCAAAGTATCGCCGTGCTTCCTTTTCAAATTGTCGTATTTCGTACGCAATTGCTCTGCTGTCTTCTCCATTACAGCATTAAAAGGGTCCGCAATTTTAATCCATGCTGCATCCTTTAAAATCATTTAAGTCATACATCCATATAAACTGACATATTATGAATGTGCTACGTGGTCATAAAGTGGCACTTATTATGCCCGCCGGTCGTAAAGTGTTGCTACGTGTACTTGTTTATATATGTCAAAAACAACAAATACTTATTGATACTTGTTACATTTGTCATGTTTGACAATTTAATAAATAAGGTCTTAGGTTATTGTAGTATATCACTCGATTCGACGTAAAATCCAGTTGCGTGATATCCTTTAGAATACCTTTTCAGAAACTCTGTTAGTTTGGGATATTTCCCTATATCGATGCCTTTGTCCAAAAGTAGTGTTTTCTTCATTTTCATTAATTATGCTTCTTTCATTTATATTTAACCAATCCATAAATCCAAATCGTAAATAATTTTTGATTTCTGCGCCAAGTTGTACGCTCATTTTGAACAAAATAAATTGACATATAACAACTATTGGTGTTGTCACTAAATTCCCTAGATACCCAACTCAAAAACTGCTTGATATAAATGTCATAATTTTATAACTAATTAAATTATTTTTAGGGGAAAAAAATTGTAAAGTCGCGGCAAACTCTTTTCCAATGTGGGGATAAACGTCAGCGCTTGACATTGTTGCCAAACGTATGAAATTCGACGTCAACATAATACTTAGGTTATATTGTCTACATTTATTTTGAAAATTAGTTTTTGATGGAAATACTCGTTCTCAACTAAGTAACAATACTTTTAACAGTTCTTAGATCATTTTGCGATGATTAAGCAATTGTAACATTTTGAAGTAGTCATGTATAATTTCGAAGAGCTTATATTTATCATCAATTAATATTGGGAATTAAAACGTATGTGATTGGAATTGATGTTTTAGCTTCGGTACATTTATAAATATAGGAATAACCTATAAAATTAAAATAAACGCTCAATTTAAAGAAAGTTATATTCGAATACTAAATATGAACATTACACTTTGGTTATACAACAACACTGAATATTCATTTTTGATAAAATTATCATGGCGACGACGATATAAAGGTTATTCTTTAAATTTATTTTATTTATAAATATCATCTTCACTTTCGGAATCGTCTTCATTTGGATTAATAATAATTGGCGCAATATCCATCATGTCATACATTACTTCGCGATTCCACCATTTAGTAACTTCGTTTTCTGTGTGTCGGACGCAATTTTTCCATATTTCTGGAGTAATCGTTTGTAAAGCCTCTTTCCATATATTTAAGCAACTCTGCATACTTTTGCCATCTCTTCCTATATGGTTATTGTAGTATGTTTTGGCGATGCCCCATACGTTCTCTATTGCGTTAAATATGCAATGATAGGGTGGAAGCCTTAATACCTTGTGCCCGTATGTTTCCGCCAGTTCATCAATAACATACTGTTTGGGAGGTTTATTCCTAAAATTTAATGTGTAAAAAATTTAAGATTACAAATTATTATACTTACATTGCAACTATATTTAAGAGTTCTTTTTTAAAGAAATTGGAATCAAATGCGATGCCCTCTTTAGATAACCATTGTTGAATGTCAGCTTTTTTTCCATGTAGCATTTGGTGGTTTGTTAATAATGGTACTATGATAAGAAGCGTTATCTAGTACAATTACTGATGGTTTCTCTAAATTGAACAATAATTTATTCTCAAACCAGCGTTTAAAGTTCATTTCGTTCATCTCGCCATGATAATTAGGATTTGATGTTGAAGAAGAGAAAATTAAATCAGCACCTGGGATAAAGCCCTGATCATTGCCTGCATGTAAAACAATACATCTACAAAACAATTGATTATCTATAATAAACATAATGAGTTTGATTGACATTTTACCTTTTGCCATCTACTTTTGTACTTTTAACAGTTTTTAGATTATCGTTTTGCCATGATCGAACTACGGTTCCATTTTGAAATATCCATGTTTCGTCTATGTAAACTAATTCATATAATGATTCGTTTTTATATTTCATAAAAGATTTGAGGAAGCGTAATCGTTTTAACGAAACGTCAGCCAATTCCATAAGACCTCTTCTCGGATCATCTTTTTTCCATTTAAACCCTATATTATTCAAAACGGTATGAAGGGACCTTATACAGCCAGAAAACAGATCATCGTTATTTAATTTTTCCCACAAACTGTTTCAAAACATTACTGTTTTCATACATTCGGTATATCATATTTCGAATAGAGTCGCACTGGTACGTAGCAACATCTGTGACGGGTTTCTTATGTAGTTGCTTTTTTTTTGGCGATCTTAATGGTTCGTTGTTTCTAACTGCTTGCGAAACCGTACTAACAGTAGATAGATTAATGTTCAAGGCTGCGGCTACACGCTACAAAGATATAATTAATGAAATCACAATTAATCTATAGGTACTCATTCTTACCTCTCTAACAGCGGCCAATGGTAACAGCGGTCCACCGTTATCACGCTCGAGTTCAAAATAAGAAATTAGCGAAGCTATAAGCTCTTTTCCTCTACTTCCAAAACGTTTGCGAGACATTATAACAGGCACGAAAATACAAATCACACAAGGATTTGTTATGAAAAGAACAGTTGCTTTATAATAGAACAATGCAAGCCACACGAATCGAAAATCTCAAAATGTGGAAAACGTCAAAATTAGAAGTATGTGTAAACAGAAGAGCTGACAACATTGTAATTTATTCGGCAGTTCTAACAACCCAACAACGTGTATTTCACTAACATAGATATATCAATTGTAATTATCAGGGTTATTATGGAAGTTGGTATGTTAAGTTTGTCTCTCTCTAATAATTTCACCCCCACAACGGAAAAGATTTTGCCGTGACTCTATAACATAAAATTTCGGTCGACTGAAAAGCTTAATGCCCATGATACATAAATAACTATTGTGATACAGATTTATAACAAACAAATACCAATGTTTACCATTTCTTTCCATGTTAAAACATCGGTCTTTTTGCATTCTAATACAGTGCGCTCAGAAAGTCGTTTTTGGCACTGCAATAGTTTGCTCTATTTCTCTGGTAGATGTTGAAGGATTTTCTTGAAGCTGAGATGGATAACATAAAGTCATAACTCTTCAAAAAAAATGTCTGCTGAAATTAGCAGTGAAGTGAGTGGAAATTCTTATAATTAGTATAATACTAACAAATAGTACCTGATGTAATATTTCTTCTTCGGCATCTCTGTCTAGTCTGCTACCATATGCATTTCGAGGTTTCCGAAAACATCCAAATTCTCGCAAATTTTGGTCTAATTTAAAAAAATATATCTGGTTTGGTTGCTGCCCCTCCGGATATTCCTCTAAATATCTTTGTTCTGCTCTGACACTATTTCTATTGCAGCTATAAAATATCCTTATCATGTCTCGTTTTTCTGAATTTGAAAACATTCTAAAGAAACTTGCAAATTTTAAAGCACTAACACGAAGGATCTTGCAGTTATTACCCTTTTTACAATTAGAAAATGACATGACAAAAGCCAACTCCTGAGTTTTGTTTAATTCATGGGTATCGTGATAATGTAATATTTAGTTTTTAATTTAAGAGTATTTTAGTTCGCAGTCGATCAAACCATGAAGTGTTATATATTGCTAAAATCAGCATAACATTCTCCATCCAACGCCATAAAAATATGTCTTAACCCCGATAAGAAAAAATAAGGTGGCCAAACGCGAAAAACGAAAATCGAAATTTTTAGTTTTTTGAGTATAAAACCAAATCCATTCGAGTTAGCGCAAATTTCTTTTCAGATTATTACTCGGCATCGAATTTAGCAAAAGTGCCGGATAATAAGCGAGATCCCTATGCTTGCCCTCGAATTTGGGACAGCCTGTACACTCTCCAGATGGTTTTTTAAAAATGAAATTTTATCACGTGGCTCCTGACATTTTATATTGGAAACTCCACTGGTGACAATATTATGTTTTACTTTCAAATGTCTTTTGAAGTTGCTGAAATATATACTTAAGAAAGTTTTTAATATATACACTTACGCACTATGTAAATTAGAAAAATAAAAAATAGATTAATATTAACACTACATAACCTCAATAAGAATATTTCTTTATAATTATCTAGATTTACATATACGTTCCCTACTTACGCAAAAAAATTAAACGCACTAAACAGAAATGATTTAAAATACCAACACGATTTATTTATACCTATATATTAACTTTAACTTTGAAAATTACTTTAATGACACGTAAAATCAGTATATAGTTGAAGATTCATATTTTACCTTCCCGTATCTTTTGCGATTCTAGTCCATTGCGATGCTTAAACCTGATTGGTGGGAGCACTTCCGTAACTTGTCGCAAGTCGTTTAATTCCGGTGAACGCAGCCAGTTAAACCATTATTAAAAATCCCTATATTACAGACTTCATATTTCGGTATAAGACTCTTAATTTACGCGTCATAAATTTGTAGAACATTGTCTCTTAGTACGTTTTTCATCAAACATATTATATGTATACGTTTGAATAAAACTTGTGAATAGTTCAAGATGTCAGCTGAAATTAATAAAAATATTAAATTAGAACCTGAAGAAGGTCCAATCGATTTATTCCTTATTCAACAAGCCATTGTAAATAATGATATAAAACAAGAAATTAATTGTGGTTATAATCATATGAAATGGGAATCTGAAAATTCTACATTTAAAGAAGATAGTGATTCTTATTCGATAAATCATGTTAATACAACTGAACCATCTTTACTTCAAATTAAATTCAAATGTAATCAATGTGACTATTCTACAAATTTAAAAAAGTACCTAAAAAGCCATCTAAACATACACACTACAAACTTTAATTTCAAATGTGATCAATGTGATTATTCAACACATGTGAAGCGCAATTTAAATGAACATCTATTAACGCACACATCAAGTACTAATTATAGATGTGATCAATGTGACTATTCAACAAATCTGAAGCGCTATTTAAAACAACATCTATTAAGACACATTTCAACCACTACTTACAAATGTGACCAATGTGAGTATTCAACAAAAGCGAAGAGTAATTTACAAAAACATCATTTAAAACACACTTCAACTACTACTTACACATGTGATCAATGTGATTATTCTTCAAAATTGAAGTCATATTTAAAACATCAATTGATACATACGTCAACTTCCAATTACAAATGTGATCAATGTGACTATTCATCAAATCTGAAGCACAATTTAAAACAACATCTATTAGTACACTCTTCTACCACCAATTACAAATGTAATCAATGTGATTATTCATCAAATTTGAAACGCAATTTAAAAATACATCAATTAAAACACACTTCAACTACTTACACATGTGATCAATGTGATTATTCTTCAAAATTGAAACAATATTTAACACAATATCAATTAATACACACGTCAAGTACCAATTACAAATGTAATCAATGCGACTATTCAACAAATGTGAAGTACAGTTTAAAACAACATCTATTAAGACACACTTCAACCTCTAATTACAAATGTGGTCAATGTGATTATTCATCAAATTTGAAACGAAATTTAAAAAAACATCAATCAAAACACAGATCAACTACTCAGTGTGATTATTCATCAAAATTGAAGGGCTGTTTAAAAAAGCATCAATTAATACACATCCAAGTACCAATTACAAATGTGATCAATGTGACTATTCAACAAATCTGAAACGCTATTTAAAACCACATGTATTAAGACACATTTCAACCATTAGTTACAAATGTGGTCAATGTGAGTATTCAACAAAAGTGAGGACCAATTTAAAAACATCAATTAAAACACACTTCAACAAGACCTTACACATGTGATCAATGTGATTATTCTTCAAAACTGAAGCATCATTTAAAACAACATCAATTAAGACACACTTCAACCACTTATTACAAATGTGATCAATGTGAGCATTCAACAAAAGTAAAAAGCGATTTAAAAATCCACCAATTACAACACACAAACTGCTACGTACACATGTGATCAATGTGATTATTCTTCAAAATTGAAGCGATATTTAAAAGAATATCAATTAATACACTCGTCAAGTACCAATTACGCGCATGATCAATGTGATTATTCAGCAAATTTGAAGAGCAATTTTAAACATCTATTAATACACTCTTCAGCCACTAATTACTAATGTGGTCAGTGTTGATTATTCATCAAATTTGGAACGTAATTTAAAACAACATGAATTAAAACACACTTCAACCACTAGTTATAAATGTAATCCATGTGATGATTCATCAAATGTGAAGTACAATTTAAATAACATCTATTCAGACTCACTTCAACCACGAATTACAAATGTGATCTATGAGATTAAACATGGAATTTATAAGGCAATTAAAAATACATCAATTAAAACACTTCCAGTTATACATGTGATTAATGTGACTGTTTAACAAATGTTAATTACAAATTTAAAATAACATCAATTATGACACACTTCAACTACTGCGTACATATGTGATCAGTGTGGTTATTCATCAAAATTAAAGGACCATTAATCAATTAAATTAACACTTTAGGTACCAAATACAAATGTTAGCAATGTGATTATTCAACAAAAGTGAAGGGCAATTTAACACAACTGTCAATACACTCTTCGTTCACTAATTCCAAATGGATTATTTATCAAATTTGGAACGCAATTTAAAACAACATCAATTAAAACACACTTGCAAGTACTATTCACGACTGCCACCAATGTGAATATTCTACAAAAAGGAAACACTCTTTAATACCTCATCTTGCCCAGCATATTTCGCATACTGCGTATGTGACCAACGTGAATGTTCTTAAAAATAGAAGTTCCGTTTAATACGTCATCTTATTGTACACACTTCCAATATTAATTATAAATGTGATCAATGGGACTTCACCAAAATTGAAAGGCCATACACACTTACAAAAACATTACAAATGTGGCCAATGTGACTATTCTACAAAATAACATGTATTAACACATATTTCAGGTATTAATTACAAATTTTTTCAATGTGAGTATTCGACAAAAGTGAAAAGAGATTTATTAAGATCAATTAAGACATGCTATAACTACTAACTCCAACTGTTATCGGTATCATTATTCTACAAAATTGAAACGCAGTTTAACACAACATACATTTCGCGCGGCCAAAGAATGCCTCGTGTTGCGCATGGATGTTCGTGCATTCGGCCGCACTCGTTAACGCAATAGCGACTGAAAGCATTACCAGTGGCGTCGGTGTCTAATAAATTTGAGTATTATGAGCTTTAAAATTCACATAGGACACAAAATGGTTCACTGTGGTTTTGTTGCAATAATTGTAATAAAGTTAAATTAACAAGTACGTATGTAAATTAATAACAGAAATAAATAATTAATTAGTGTAATACATGATAATAAACGGAACGCGCTTAAGAGACTTGAAGTTGGACGAATGCGCATCCAACGTTCAGGCATTCTTTGGCCGCGACTTGTGTATCTATATATATATATATATATATATATATATATATATATATATATATATATATATATATATATATATATATATATATATATATATATATATATATATATATATATATATATATATATATATATATATATATATATATATATATATATATATATATATATATATATATATATATAGTGCAAGGGTTTAAACAGACATCAATTAAATCCTTACATTAAAGATTGACTGCTAATTACAAATGTGAACAATCTATTTATTCCTCGAAATTAAAGGGCAGTGTTAATCAGTATCAATTAATTCATTCAACTACTAATTACAAAGTTTTGCAAGGTGTGATCGATGTGAATATATATAAAATGGAAAAAACGCTTTAAAATGTTTGCAAGACCTTTTCTATAAGACCGAATGGAACAGATTTAATATATAATTTTGCTAAAAATTATGTACTGTCGTATGAGGTATACGGACCAGATGTTTATTTCAATGCTGTGGTAATGCATAGTGTTAGATTGTGTAAATATGTAGTATTAAATGTTGGTGGTGGTAATATAAATCTTGCCACACATCTACTACGGAAATTAAAACTGAGAAAGGATTTATGAGCAGCGTTATAAATAGCCGTAGCTCTAAAACGAGCATGTGTAAAATTGGCAACAACAGTACACTGCAATATACATATTTTAGAAAGAACACAAAAAGCAGTATTCTATGTAATCTTGAGTTTTTAGGTATCATTGAATCTTGGAATGAGGATAACGCTGGTATAGGTAGTGATTAAATCAGGTGGGTATTTAAAAACATGGGGACTTGTATTTTTGCCTCCAATAAAGATTGTAACCATTACTAAAAATCCAAAATTGGGGGTCACATGCTTGTCCATAATAGTTAAATTTTGTATACAAGCTAAGGAACATGTAAAGCTAAGTTGAAACGTTCATCTGTCATTGTTATAGAAAAACCTGAAAACTAATAAGTAACTGTTCCTACAATGAATTGTAAAGTGTGATGTTAAAAATATATAAATTTAATTGTAAGTATGTAATGTATACACAAATGCAAGTCGAAAAGGGTTTATTATATTTTAATTAATGTACTTAAGTGTATTTTATACAATAAATACTAAATTATTAATACCTGTTTACATAGTCATTTCTAGTAACTTTTAAATGAATAACTGGTGCTTTGGTATGGAAAAAATTGATTGTTAAACATTCTATCATTAAAAGATGTTGTCTTAGAGCTCCTTAATAGTTCTGGGGGTGCAGGTCGCAGGTAAGAAAGTAGAACTTAAACATTTTTTAGAATGAAAGATTATAAAGTACCTACTTAATTTAATGTCCTAACTCCCTGAGTGGTAAAGTGACCAGACATCCTCTTTAGCAGGACAAGCCCTCTTTATGATCATACAATTTTTCTCCTCAATACATCTTCCTAAAATCAATAAAATGCCCTCTTTTATGTAACAAAAAAAGAGGAAATTAGATTGTTATTAGTAGTAAAAAGGTAGGAGTCGCATATTTATGTTCTAATTCTTTCGACATATTGTTAGAATATTTTAGATTAGTCTGTTATGTATTAATTCTGATCGTACTTTGTAAATAACGCAACTTGTAGGACGTGTGAGAGAGTTTATGTGGAATTGTTTTTCAGTATATCTTACGAAGGTTATACTACCGTTAGTACGAACGTACTGTATAATGTCATTTATGGAGTTATTTAAACATATTAAAAGTACGTAATCGTTTTAAGTATTTTATATTTAACTGAAAATTTATAAACTTACTAGATGTTGGGCTTGTTAATGCAAAAATTAATATATACTTATTTGAAAAACGATTAAGGTAAAATTAGTCGAGATGACAAAACAAATTGTTAATGAATTTTATGTAATAACTTGACGTAATCTTCTAGATAAAGGAATATTTGAAAATTGAAAGATATTTACTAACGCAGCGCTTTTTAGCACAAGTATTGATTGCCAAATTTAGATATCCAAGGTGTTGCCAATAATTCTGTTGCAGTTTTATGAGATTGGGTAATTCATTTTAATTATAGTGTATAGTACCTATCCTGATGTTTTAATTGCATAGAGCAAGTATATCAACGTAATTAATTATCGTAATATATTGGATGAGTTTTATTGTTGTGTTTTGCTATCATGAATTCTTATGTTAGAACAGTTGCAAAAAGGCCTTCAATGATAGTTAGACATTTACATTTGTTTACACCCTAGTGCATTTTCAAAATTAGTTTGATATTATCTAGTTACTATTTACGTTTTGTTGATTTTAAGTAGTTGTGTAAAGTAATAAGTAGGACGTGTGAGAGAGTTTATGTGGAATTGTTTTTCAGTATATCTTACGCAGGTTATACTACTGTTAGTACGAACGTACTATACAGGGCGAATCTTATCTAATCCGCCAAAATTAAAGGAGTACTAGAACTCATCATTCTAAGCAAAAAAGTTCATATGTAGGTGGGTCCGGAAATGCTTTGTTTCCGAGATACAGGGTGTCAAAGTTGAAAAAATGAATCGCGTTTTATTCAATATCTTTCGATTGTTTCGAAATAATTTCATGAAATTTTTTATATGGGGGTTTTTGGGATGACAAATTCAAATCTTTTTGCTAAAAAGTGAAGTTGCTGAGCAGACACATAAGTAAACAAGTAAAATCCCCATTGTTAAACCTGTCAAAAGAATACCCTCCGAAAATGTGTATGCATCATGAGCTTTAAATGCGTTTTTCTCGGAAAGGGTTGCTCCTAGCGACTTCACTAAGATATACCTTTTTTAGCAGAAAAGATAGGAAGATCGATTTTCTAGTCCAAAATGGTATACAGTGTAGCACAAAAATTGCGACGATTTAAAGGGGTCGAAATGGTTGCCGCTGGCGCCCCCTAGAAACCACAACTAAATGGACCACAAATTTAAATTTGTCATCCCAAAAAACCTCCACATACGAAATTTCATGACATATTTCGAAACAGTCGAAAGATATTGAAGAAAACGCGATTTCTTTTTCAACTTTGACACTGTATCTCGGAAACGAAGCATTTCCAGAGCCATGTACATATGAACCTTTTTGCTTAGAAGATGAGTTCTAGCACTCCTTTAATTATGGCGGATTAGTATAATGTCGTTGGAGTTATTTAAACATATTAAAAGTACGTAATCGTTTTAAATATTTTATATTTAACTGAAAATTTAGAAACTTACTAGATGTTGGACTTGTTAATGCAAAAATTAATATATACTTATTTGAAAAACGATTAAGGTAAAACTAGTCGAGATGACAAAACAAATTGTTTATGAATTTTATGTAATAACTTGACGTAATCTTTTAGATAAAGGAATAGTTGAAAATTGAAAGATATTTACTAACGCAGCGCTTTTTAGCACAAGTATTGATTGCCAAATTTAGATATCCAAGGTGTTGTCAATAATTCTGTTACAGTTTTATGAGATTGGGTGATTCATTTTAATTATAGTGTATAGTACCTATCCTGATTTCTTAATTGCAGTATTATTTATTGACGCAAACATTAGGTAGTATTGTTAATATTTTTAAACTTTTGCATTTTCAAAATGTATTGGGCAATTATACAGTATTAAGGTTTGCGTTAAAGTTATTGAGTATATTTAAACGAATTATAACGTACTTTGAGAGTTCTAGGGCCGGTTGTATAAAGTCTAGTTGACTGAAGGTTGAGTTTGAACCGTCGGTTGAATGCAAAATAGTGTTGTACGAACTATAGTTGGCGCCGTACCTACTGTTGAACCGCCTGTTTCGCCAACCCGTAGTTCAAGTAGCGGATTAACGTTTCAACTTTCGGTTGAGTCCGACAGTTTAATTATTTTCATGTGAGTAAAATCTTCTGGTCTGTTTCCTTGCTATTTGTTGTTAAACATGTTATTTTATTTGTTGTCAAATTTGTTTATTTTATTTAATCTAAAATCCATTTGTACCGTTAAGGTGTTGGACTGGTTAAATTTGTTATTGGTGTATGTGTTTGTGGTTCAATATACTGTTATGGATTCCTCATCGGATTCTGATGTCCATCAAAATGAAATTATGGATTTCAGCACGAATTCTTCTCCTGATTCAGATGAAGAATTAATTTTAGAACTAAATCGTACAGTGAGACGTGCTCGTACGTTTCTAAACGCACAGATAACTTTACGAAATGGTCTGACCAAAAATTTGTGATGAGGTTTCGGTTACAAAAAGAAACAGTCATGTTTTTGTTAACATTGATAGGTTTAATTTTGTTAGCTATTCAACTAAAACTGTTGCTTACACTGCGTCTTTATGCTAAGGGTAGTATGCTTATAACTGTCGGAGATTTTATTGGGGTCGATAAGTCCACAGCATGCCGAATTGTAAAAAAGGGAACAATGGCAATATGTACGTTGTCAGAAATTTACATACGTATGCCAAACATTGAAGAGGTAGAAGGATTCAGTTAGCTTTTTATAAAATTACCAACTTTCCTCGTACAATAGGAGCTATAGACTGTACTCATGTTCGGATTCAATCGCTAGGTAAATATATCATTGATACGTTTATTTATGTACATATTGATCTTGTTTAGGAGGCAATAATGCGGAGTATTTTTGTAATCGAAAAAGATATTTCTCCTTAAATGTGCAAGTAATTTGTGATGCAGCCCTTCGAATCATGGATATACTAAGCAAGGTGGTCTGGTTCAACACATGATCAGACTATTTTCAATAATTCTAAGATTCACGCTCGTTTGGAAAATCACGAATTCCATAACAGTGTTATTTAAGAGATTCAGGTTATGCAGTACAGAAGTATTTAATAACAACATTGCTACACCCAAACAATCCAAGTGAACGGTTGTTTAATCAGGCCCAGATTCGTTCAAGGAATCCAATTGAGAGATTATTTGGGGTGTGGAATCGTCGTTTTCCCATTTTAATTATGGGAATTAGAATATCAGTAGACACGCCACATTATTATTGCACATGCTATTTTACACAACATAGCACAAGATAAAAAAGAACCAGAACCGTTAGTTGATTCCGAAACTGTACAACCAGAAGCGGATGAAAATCTGCATCACGTAAATGATGCAGAAATGAATAACAGTTTTAGACAACTATTTATTCAGTACTTTTCTACTTTATAAATTAATAATTAGCCTAGGAAATTAGACATATTTGTAAATAAATTACATTTTTTTACTGCTTATCATTTTTTAATTTCTTAATTTGCAATTCTAACAATTCATTTTGTAACTTTAGGTTTTGAATTTTTGATTTTTTAATTTTTGCATTTCTAATATTTGCTTATGTAACTCTTCCTTTCTTTTATCTTCCCTAATTAAAATTTTTTGTTGAATTTTTAATTCTACCTTCTAGTTGGTTATTTTGGTCAACACCTTAGTTGTATTCTCTACATTGTTATTATTATTTTTACTCTTAATTTTCTTTATACCCACCATGTTAATTCTCCTCTTGTTTATATCTGAGTAACATGCTTCCTGCTACGCAGCAATATATTAATAGGTGTTAACGTTTTAATATAAACTCACCGTTTGTTGATATTACTTCAACATTCGAAAGTTCTCTTATGACTTCTGTCGTTTCCATTAAAATATCATATTTTTCTGGTGGCTCTACTAAAGGTACATCACCATTCTCTTTCAATTTGACCAATAAATTAACCGTGTCCACATCACTGTGATCTTGAGTAAGGGTAGGTACACTACCTATAATTAATACCGAACAGTACATAATAATTTTATTACAACAAGAATCACTATCTCCTACAGATGACGTGATGCCTTCAATTGACAAGCTTGTAATAGCACTAATTCTGTCAAATATGTTTTTCAGAATATCGTTTATATTTTCGGAGGATCCACCACCTGTTGTATACACGTTTTACCTTTGTCTAGCAAAGTATCGCCGTGCTTCCTTTTCAAATTGTCGTATTTCGTACGCAATTGCTCTGCTGTCTTCTCCATTACAGCATTAAAAGGGTCCGCAATTTTAATCCATGCTGCATCCTTTAAAATCATTTAAGTCATACATGCATATAAACTGACATATTATGAATGTGCTACGTCGTAAAGTAAAGTGTTGCTACGTGTACATGTTTATATATGTCAAATACAACAAATACTTATTGATACTTGTTACATTTGTCAGTCTTTGGTTATTGTAATATATCACTCGATTCAACGTAAAATCCAGTTGCGTGATATCCTTTAGAATACCTGTTCAGAAACTCTCTTAGTTTGGGATATTTCCCTATATCGATGCCTTTGTCCAAAAGTAGTGTTTTCTTCATTTTCATTAATTATGCTTGTTTCATTTGTATTTAACCAATCCATAAATTTGGTGTATTCCAAATGGTAAATTTTTGATTTCTGCGCCAACACGTTGTACGCTCATTTTGAACAAAATAAATTGAAATGTTTAAAGTAATAAGTTTCATGCATAATTACCTATCATTAATTAATAGATACTTTATTACGTACAATGTACGGTTTCTACACAAGCATTACCATTCTTTAGTATGTATCTATAGAATGGTTAAATGAAAAACCAAACACGGCATTTGAATTACATTTATTTATACAATTATATATACTTTTATTTTTTGCAACTCTAGACATTAAGTGATTGAGATTTGAGAATACGTTTCCCGAGTAACATTTCAGGCTGTATTTTAGTATTCAGAATGTTATGGCAGCTAAACAATACAGACTTATGGCTGTCAAAGCTACTGGCGCAACGTTTTCGTAACGTTGTGAAAGCGCTGTCTCAACCAAAATGGTGATCATTTTCTGGCTGTCAAGACGTTGTAACAGCTATTGAAATGTGTATTTTTCTGCTAAAATCTGTGGTTGTGAAAACGCTGGTAAAGCGCTGCATTGTAGACTTTTCAGCCAACAATTACTGGCTACCATGACGTCATGGGAACTATTTGTAGTGGCTATATTACAGCTAAGTAAAAAACTAATTTTGAGCTACTCGCTTTAAAAAAATTACAAAATATTTAAATATTAATAGAATTAATATATTGTTATTTTGCATGATTTACTTTCCCGTTATATAATTCATATAAGCGTTAACTTTATGAGCTGTTTATACACTAGCGGATAGATACACCGCAAGTTCAAAGGCTTCGGAGCTTCGCGCAAGCGCCCTTGAAAGGTGCACGAACGTCATTTTACTTTTGTGTTCTACAAATTACAAATCGTTTTTTGTGTGTAACATTGTTAACAGAATGTCGAATATCCTGTGTGAAGAATGTAAACTTTCATTTTCTAAAGTATCTAATTTGCGAGCTCACGTTAGGAGGAAACATCCAGGTAAAATTTGTGACATGTACAGAGTAGATATTTTTAATGCTCTTTTTTATCTAGGAAAAGAAGAAATTTTATGTCCAAAAAGGGTTTTCCCTGCTGCATGTGTTTGTTGTAAATGTGGCAAAACATTTGTAAAGCAGGCTAATTTGAGAGTTCATCTCAAGATCAAACACCCAGGTGTCAGTCTATTTATGTGAACTCTGGATTTACACGGATATTAACTTGGACCAGGTGTTGCAAAAAAAGAAACATTTGAGTGTAAGCAGTGCCAGCAGCATTTTGTTAGTATGAGGGCTCTCAAATACCATTACAAATCTCATCAAGTACCGACTCTTCAAAAATGCGGTGTATGTTCAAATTCTTACAGTGATATTGTTCTTTTGAAGAAGCATTTCACGGAATCTCACGATATTGTTATAGAAGAGGAGGTATTGGAATTTGCTTCGTTTGACGATTTTAAAATTTGGAAGAGTAATGTAGAACGGGACACATTGTCATCTTATGTTAATGTACACGGGTGTTACAAGAGGAAAAATTATACCAGGTAGGTACAGATATATATGATCATTAGTATAATTAATATTCATTGGAATTTTCGATAATAATCATTTCTTGTATTCAGGCATGCTTACGTTTGCCACCGATCTGGTAAGATCAGGTCAAGAGGAAAGGGAATAAAACACTTTAAGACACAAGGCAGCTGCAAAATTGATAGTTTATGTCCTGCAAATATAAGTGTGTATGTTCAAGACGGAAAATGCAAAGTTACCTTTGTTAAAACACACGTTGGACATCAAAGTGATCTAGGTCACTTGTGTCTTACTGTTACACAACGGCAAGACTTGGCTAGAAAGATAGCCTCAAAAATTCCTTTGTCTGCAATTTTGGACGAAGTCCGAGAGTCTGTTTTGTCAAGTTCGAAATTAGAACGTTTACATCTTTTAAAGAAAAGAGATCTTTACAATATTGAACGCAGTTTTCAACTAAATAACTCATCTGTTCGTCATACAGAAGATGCAATCAGTGTTGAATCATGGGTTATTGAAATGCAGAACAATGGATCTGTTTTGTATTACAAGCCTCAGAATTCCAACTGTGAAATAAACCCACATTTGAAGATAGAAGATTTTGCACTAATAATTATGACACATTGGCAGCGTGAAATGATAATCAAGTTTGGAAACGATTGTATCTGCATAGATGCAACACATGGAATGAATGGGTATGGTTTTCAAATGACCACTATTTTAGTGCTCGATGATTTAAGAGAAGGCTACCCAGTTTCATTTTTAATTTCAAATCGGACAGATCAAGAAATGTTGAAAATATTATTTTCTTATGTTAGGGAAAGTATTGGTGATAAAATTTGCCCTAATGTATTTATGTCCGACATAGACGAATCTTTCTATAATGCTTGGTTATGTGTAATGAAACCAGCCCAGCACAGGTAAAGTACCTTCAGGTGCAAACTAAAAAAATAAACACAGTTTCTAAATTTTCAGGTTATTATGTACATGGCATATAGACCGAGCCTGGCGAAACAAACTGAACAAAATTGTATCAAAAGAAAAATGGGTAAGTCGATAAAGGTATTAATATCATTCTATATTGTTGTTTTATAGGCTGTAGTATACAAGATGCTGAGGACTCTTTTGCAAGAAAGAAATGAGCAGACCTTTTTCAGAATGCTATGCAAGTTTGTATCCATTTGTAAGGAGGACTGTGAAACCACGGAATTTATCATTTACTTTGAACGATACTATATACATAGAGCACAAGAATGGGCATACTGTTTTAGATTGCGATGTGGTTTAAATACCAACATGCATATTGAAAGAATGCACTGTACAATTAAGTATATATATTTGGATGGCAAATTCACAAAAAGATTAGATAAGGCTATTAATGCATTAATGAAATTTCTCCGTGATAAATTATTTGATCGTTTAATTGTTATTCACAAAGGCAAAATTTGCACAAAATTAAGTGACATGAGATCAAGACATAAAAATAGTCAGTTACTGGATGTGCAGTCAGTTATAGAAACGGGTATGGGTTGGGAAGTAATGTCAACTTCTCATAATGAGATTTATTTAATAGAAGAAATAAAGTTGAATTGCTCTTGTAAGTTATACTGCATAGAATGCAAGGCATGTTTACACCGTTATTCATGCACCTGTCTTGATTCGAGTATAAAGTGGAACATGTGCAAGCACATCCACTTGGTCTGTGCATATAGGAATTTGCAGTCAACAGGTGCTCATTGTGAATTGTCTAAAGAATTGACAGAAGCACCTGCACAGGTGCTCCAAGGTAAAACTACTATTTTAAAAAAATTTAAATCAAATTATTCTTGCTACCATTTAAATTAAATCCGAATGTGTACCTATATTATTATAAAACAGTTTCTTTACTTAGATAACACAGATATTCAATGCATGTTTATTTTGCTTTTGTATGTTAGGCATAATAGAGTGGTCTGTAGCATGTTGCATCCTGTTGATTCTAGCTTTAATGCTGATTCATGTTAGGTTTTATTAATATTGGTATCAATCACTGTTCTATTTTGATTTGTATTACTCGGCTGACAAAAGTTATGAATTTTTTCGTAGGGAATGGCAACAACCAAAATGCACCAAGTGCTGAGATAACTAGTCTTGTGGAAGCAATAAGAAGTCCTCAGGTAGTCGGTGATAGTAAAGAGTTATTGCAAAAGGAGAAGAGCAATTTAATAAATGAATTTCTGCACCATGTTAGCACTATTTCTTCTGTTGAAGAATTACAAGCAGTGAAACGGCTGATCGCACCAATTGCTCATACATTGACTGCTCTTCGACGTGAACCTACACAACCTTTTGCAATTGAGGCACCCCTATCTAGTGAAATACCACACAACAAAAAAATTATACCACAAAAACGCTTTTTTTCAACTAGAAAAGTCTAGAAGAAAAGAAGGGAAAACCTTGAAATACCGTCAGCCTTACAATCTGATCTTTTAGCTGTACATTTACTTTCAATACCTGAATAAATTATGTAATAATCAGAGTTGGAAGTGGGAATTAGCTAATTACATATACCAACAGACTTAATGTGGTAGCTTTTTCTTTTGTTGACTACCGACCCCAAACACAAACTAGTTTCCAACTTCTTGGTTCCCTTCGATCAGTGTGGCACATGATCGGAAGTCAACAAAAGACTACAGCTTTGTATAGACCTGTAGGAGAGGTCTCTTTTTTTCAACAAATTACATTTTTACTTGTATTGTGTGTATGGTTTTCTCTCTTGTTCCTTATTCTGTTTAATTATTCAATAAATAGTAACAAGCAACAAAACAACACTGTTTCTTTTATATATTAGCTGCCTGATATCAAATCTGTTTAAAAAGTAGGTTGCTAAGCCGATGACACTGGTTTACTGATTGAAGTGAATACATGGGAAGAAGTATATAAAATGGCCTCTGCAGGTATCAGAAGTTAAAGCATGGTTCGATCATAATCTTTTAAAGTTAAATTAAAAAAAAAGGAATTTGCCTTTTTTACCATTACCACTATTGCAGTGATTTCAAATAAAATCATTGTTCATACCAGTAATTGTTAATTATTGTTCTTGTACCGACTGTGTTTCTAGAGCCAATACCTTTAAGTATTTAGGAATTATTATTGACAAACATCTTAAATGGAAGTCTCAAATCAATTATTTAACAAGTATTATTAGAGAAACTATATTTAAATTTAAAACTCCATAAAGAATTTTTACATAGAGAAATTTAAAATCAATATATTAGAGTCTAATTGTATCAATTTTGTATGATGGGGTACTAGCTTAAGTACAGAATAGTCTCACAAAAATTGATAATCAAGGTTAAGTGGTATCTTAAAAATAAAGGAATCTACATTGTGACAATATTTTATGCACAGAAATAACACTGTTTAATAATTGTATAGAACTTCAGATTAGTAATGTTTCTTCGTTTCCAATTCTGTCAACTGAAGGTGATCTGAAATTTAAAAAAAAAGATACTGAACACTTAAGACATTTTGGACTTAGAAAGATAAATCAAACTGCTAATGGTTTGTTAGAGAATGACACTTTTAACTTCAGATAAAATTAACATATTATGTGACAACTATTTTAAATTAAATTTTCTAGAAGCTTTAGAAAAAAACAAAAAACACTACTAAGGCAATGTACACTTATGAATGACTAACTGCCAGTAAAACACAAAAGTAAAATACAATTTAAAACTAAACAGATGTTCGTAAACTAAACAGATGTTCGTGCACCTTACAAGAGCGCTTGCGCGAAGCTCCGAAGCCTTTGAACTTGTGGCAAAGAATATTAACGTAGAGAAAGAAGCGACACTCGCGTCGGAACCTTTGATCTTTCTGTACCCAATTTTCGTGACCTTCAGCCATTTTGCTGGTAGGCCAATGGCGGGAATTTAAATTAATAACTACTCGGAAACGGAAAAAATCGTCTAGCGTTGAAATCAATTGTTGAAATATTTTGAAAACGACACAGTACGCACAAACCAATATTGCCGTCGCGTGCGCAATTCATAGCCATAGAAATTTTAACTTTTAAGTAGTTTATTTACATTTTGGTGCACGCTTGAGTTATAGGTTATATTTCTGATTTTACATTTTCTTTTAATAAACAGTTCTTTTCAGAGCTCTTTTTCACCCTTTTGTGTATATTTTGGTAAGTTTGCAATATCTGTGCTTTAAGCGTAATTTACAAGTATGTTTTTGTCTTTTATAGTCACCAAACAAATCGAAATAGATTGGTGTTCGTGGAAAAATTCTACACAGTCAAGCTCGAGAAATTGTTGCAAACATCATAGAATTCATGACAAAAAAAGCCAGAGAGAGTGACAATCCCTTTGTCAAACTTTAAGGAGAGAATTTTAGCTACTACAAAGATAGGTGGATTCAGTTATCGTAAAGTAACATCAGAAATGAAGGAAATTTCCTAAGGCAAAGCAACAAAGTTTTCTTCACCTAGTAAAAACAAAAACAGACCAAACCTAAAAGTAACGTGTATCAGGGGAAATTGGAGTAGATTAAATTATATATAATTTTTATATTATTGAAAAGAGAGTGCCTACACTAAAAGGTAATGATACAATTTTTACATGGTAAATATAATTACATTTAAATTAACAGGTATCCACAATAAAATTCTGCAAAGGGGTATTGATTTTAAGGGTGGACTTTCGACTTTGGGAAAGATGATTAAAAAATTGGGTTTTCGGTAAGTCATGTATATAACTATTTGTGATATTAACTTATTGCATAAATTTATAGATACTGTTAATAAAAGGAAGGTTCTGATGGAGTTATATGACATACGCTTAAAGTGTATCCAATATTTGTCAACTACAGCAATGTATTCAAGATAACGAGACCAATTATTTTAGAAAATTTAAGAAATTAAAACACAGCTACTCATAAGTGTGTATATTCTTTGCTCAGAAGATGTCAAATCAAATCAAAATTCATTTATTGTAACAATAATCCATAGTTTGTTTAATAATTGTATTATTGTTAAGTTACAATAAATGTACAACAAGAATGCTACGATACACATGCAATTTTCATAGAGTTCAAAGTCAAATAAAACTTGTAAACCTCAAAAACGTATTAGTAATACAAGAAACGTAAAAGGTGCTAAAACAAAATCAATTTACATAAATTTCGGTGATTGGACAATTATTAAAAGTCATATATTAACAATTTTCAGTGGATTAGCACAAATATTGTGGTGTTAAAACTTCTTCAGTACAAAGATTTGTGAACAGACCCAAGACTGCAGTTAATATAAAAGTTTTAAAAATAGAATAACATGTCTATTATTACAAAGTATTATATATATACTATCTTTGCCAGTAAAGAATTGACCTACGTCATCATCGAGTAACGAATGAAAAATATGAGTCAACTTATATTCATAATAATAAATGAATAAAGATCAAACTTAATACATCTATTCTTAGATAAAAATTACAAGCATTTTTATAGGTCGTCTCTTTTCATTGTGTTTAAACAGTCGATAACATATGTCGGTTGCTCAAAATGCACTTGAAATTGTAACCATCCTTTTTTGATGTATACTTAAATATGCGATGGCAAAATAAACATTTTATTTAGCAAGGTACACGTAGGTCAATTCTTTAGTGGCAAAGATAATAAGAACTAAATCTAAATCTATAAATGTAAAAGATTAACCATTTTTTGATGTTTTCGAGGTGTACTTTTAAATGTGAAATTAGCATGCTTCAAGGTGTGAAAAATTCTCATTCGACAGAAGAGCTTCATGACATATTCTCTTGGAAAGTTGTTACACTGAGGTTCATAATGAATTTGTGCAAACAAAATTAACAAATTATATCCAACATTGGGTAAAATACAAAGTTTTCTAAAATTAGTAGTAAATATATTTTCCATTTGTGCAACAAAGTTAATAAAATTAGTAGATGGCATAAGTAGGTTGCCAAATGTGTTCTTCTCTTTTGTTTCATACGCTTTAAAATGGCAAAATATATTTGTAGCTGTCAGTTCTTGAATGGTACGAGATTCATTTTTTACACAAGTCACAATTTGGATGCACATTTAAACATTTTTTAAATAAATATCCGCACACACAAGAAAGAGCATTTTCAGTTAATAAGTCTAGTTTTCTAAAATCCACTGATTCACTTGGCAACATCAAAGGTGCACTTGGAAGATCTACTTCCTGCAGTTGTGGATTTTCAGAAGAAACTGAGGAAAGTTCATTTAATAATGACATACAAGAATCTTCTTCACAGTTGCCATTATTAAACGGTTGCATAAAGTTAATTGCAAAAAATTTTTTAAATGCATTTATAAACTGTGTTGCTGTGGGATTTCTACAGTTTCCACCTTGACTTCTAGCAGAACCAAAAAAAATTCTCTAGACAATCTTGGTTTAAACGCCGAGAACATACAAATTGAAATCCAATAACTTTCAGCTCCACCCATAACATCTTCAGTGCATTTATAGAAATAGACCAGCCTTTGAAACACTTTACTTTATTTGTAAACTCTTTACCTTGTTTATTAGTCACTTTAATTTTATTTAATAAATTCAAACATTCATTTAAAAAGTTAGTTTGATATTCTGCTCCCATAAATGGGCGATTATACTGTTTAACTCCCTTTATTTTTGATGAATTAAACAAGTCAAATAACTTGTCAAATTTTTCAATAAATCTAGCGGTGTCTTCTGCTTGTAACGGAAGCGCTCCTAGTGCTACATATGTAGAAATACCGACAGCAACGGATTCACTTAACACTTGAGTAGCATACTTTACACGCATTTTTTCAAAATTATTTGGGTTCACATGACTGTTGGTCAATTTGGGAGTAATCCTCAAGGGTTTGGTTTTGTCAGATTCGTAGAAGTCGTTAATAGGATTCCAAGATGATTTAACGTGGTCATAACTAATTGTATGATTTATTAAATTATTTCTTACTGATTTTGTTAAATGAGGTGGATCAAACATGTAAAACACTTTTGCTCTGCGACAAAAAATATGGTTTGTCTATTGTAATACTTAATTTGTTCGCCAGTTCTATGAAGTTACCTCCTTGATCAGTGATTAGTACTTTAGGAGAAGCACATGACTCATATAATCTTATTATAGCTTCCTCCACAATTTCCTTCAAGATGTCCCCTTTGCAAGTGTGTGTAAAATAAAATGCCAAGGGCTGTTTCCAATTTGTATATATGCCTCTTGCCATGATCACCAATACATTCTGTGCAAGAGAATAGTTTTACCTTTGCCATCATCGTGAAAACCTATAATAGTATCTTGTGATAAATTATAAAAAAGGTGCGTTTTTAAAGACATTTCATCAATGCATATGGTACAAACTCTTTCTTTATCACTAAGGCTTTGAAATTTTAATTTTAAGGCATAGAAAACAAAAGTATTAAAACCCGTTTTAAAATGTAGGCCGCAGGTCATCCTTTGCAAACTTCTAACTGATGGTAATGCAAACAAGTTCTTTAACACTCTATAAGCTTTATGACTTGTAAAATACAATTGAAGCGCCAACTCCTTAAATTGTTTATTGTATCGTCTTCCTTGCGGTGCCCGATTGTAGAGAGAAGCTTGGTTTTTAACAAATGTTGAAACCCTTGGAGGAAGATATTGATCACACAATTGCTTAAATGTATTAATGTTAACATCAGATTCAATTTTACGTTGTTTCATGGCAAATAGCTTGCGTTGAGACTGTTTGTGCATTTTCTGCAATTTACGTTTTCTGGGAGTAAGTAGACTAAGGCTTTGTGGAGTTTGAGTTGCAACGGGACTTGTCATGGGTAGTGGTGAACTGTAAGCAAAAGTATTTGTTAATATGTTTAAAAAACGTTTTTTTTCAAACAATAACAGATTTATACAAATTTTTAAACATACTTTTCAACATTGACATCGATTTCTGATAAAGGATCTCCATGTAGAGTAACAGCAAAGGAGCAAGAAGGCTGGGGTTCATTTATCATGACGTTGCTTACAATATTTGCAATATAAAGTATCGGTTTTGCATGAGGTTGTAATCTATTCCTTAAATCATTCAAGAACATACTATCTTCAAAATGTTTAGCACAAACTCGTAAGTTATTGTAACAATAATTCACATCATTAACCATTTTGATGTCCTCTCGACTACAAAGTTTTAACCATTCCTTGGACCTGCAACAAATTAAAATAATGAGTTAAAATTAAACCAAAAAGCATGCAATGATTTTGGTTATTAGGTACAATATTGTAACACTTACCTATTAAGATCTTTCGGAAATCTAAAAAAACTCATTTGGCCATTATTTCTTGTCATGCATGATTTAACGGCACAGAAATCACCAGGTTTCCCCATTTTTATGGTATTCTCCAACTACCAGATATTAATCTTCAGGTAGTAGACTACAAAAAAATAGCTATAAAGTGATGTAATTTACAACAAATTATATATTGTAACTCACTTTTAATACTGCAACAAGTTCTGAAAAGTTTATAGAACGTACAAAAAAAAACACGAGAACGAAATGTAAAGTATCAAAGCAAAGAATATTACTTGATCAAATTAAAATGAACAAAGTGGAATAAGTGAGGTTACGTCAGAAACAAAACTTTTTAGTAATATTTGTTTTTATTCAAGGTTATTTAGTAGCTTGATTAAAAAGAGAGCGGAGTTTTTATCTCTGTTTGTTTGAAAACTCCATTTTGTTGGTGATTCGGCGCACTGGAAATTAAAACATCCCGCCAACGCGAGTGTCGCTTCTTTCTCTACGTTTAATATTCTTTGCTTGTGGTGTACCTATCCGCTAGTGTTTATACTAACGTGCTTTGATATTAATATTTTTTATTTTTGTACGTGTCCACAGCCGGGATTAGAACCACTTACACCGCGTCTATTTTCCGTTAGAAATTTCGACATTTCGTATGTTGCAGGCGACCACGAGCTTATGTTCATTCTTCTCTAATTATTTTCAATAAGTATTTAACGCAGGTAGGTATAAATTAATTACAAAAAATCTTAAGGTAAATATTTATTATCTATAGCAATGACCATAATATTGTAATATAGCAATGTTGGAGAAGTATTTGTTTATTAATAAAACAATTATTTAGGTTATGTATCTATCTTTTATGAGCCCTTAATGATTAAAATAAAGAATCAGTTACACATAATCTACCTATCTCATAAAACTTTTTTGCAGCATGGGATTTAAAATTGTGCAGACCACCGAAGAGGAGGAAGAGGTCCTTACAGTTGTTCCGGAGTCGTGGGAGAATAATGGATACCTTTATTGGCCACCGGGAAGAAGAGGGTATCTTGCAAGAAAGAATATGAACACGTTTCCCGACGAAACATGGTCAAAAACTATATGTGTTGTTAAAAGAGACAAAATACCCACCTTTAAGGAGGCGTTAATGGAGGAAAAAAGCATGTCAAGTTTGAAGACACTGCAGATGAAGAAAAGTTGGGAACTTTAAATAATTTATTTTCGAATATATAAAAATTTGTTTTAGCTTCAAAATAATGCAGAAAGAGGATAGGCTGCATCCTCACCGTAAACTTCAAAACTACGATGATTTTAACCATTTAATGACACACAAAGTTAATGAGCCATCTCAATTGCCATCAATTCCTTTTATACGAACTGCACCGGTGCCTCAACAATCTGACCCGCGTGTGTTAACAATTACGGATGAATCAATATCTCCTGTTATACGAAAGCAAGATGATTCCGAAATTGTACTTATTTCTAATGATATGGGGATTTTCACCGTACCGGGCGAAGTGAATTCACAGAGTATGTAATTTAACTACAAAATTGCAGTACTTGATTACTTTCTATAGGTACTCAAGAAGAAAAAATTAATGAATTGAGAGAAAATCAACAAAATCTCATCAACCAAGTTGAAACGTTTAGAAAATCAATCGCTGGTCTCCATGCTAAATTTGATTTACTTCTGGCAACTTTAGAGATAAGTTTAACAGATACTCCCAAAAATAAATCAAATATATACTCAGAGGAGTTGATGACATCTTTGCTTCAGCTGTTCCCAATTTCAAATGTGGAGCAACTGAACAAATTTGAGTTAAACCTTAAGGAGCAGGATATAAGATCAAGAGTTGTAAGTAAAACATTTCCTTTTATTTGACATTAAGATTAATTTGCATACTAGTATAATTTGCACATTTCAGGTGAAGCACTTCAGTCGTATTGGTGGCACCGATGGCAACAAAAATAGCAATCGCATTACTTACATGGTGGTGGATGCCATGTTCAATAGATCATTTTTAACATTATGTTCTTGGACTGGCTCCAGCAAGAAAAAGCTCGAAAAAAAGGTTGCTTTTTTACACTATAAAGAAGTACTTAACATTTTTTTAGATATAATTCACTTAGTTGATTCAAGGTAAAAGCATACCATAAGTACATGCAATCACTTATAAAACAATTTAAGGTACACAGTGGACGACAACAATAATTTCTTTAAAAAATTATTAAAAAACAGTGCGAGCAGAGTTGCACAACGTTCAGCCACAAGTACATCTAATACTGAATTGGAAAATCAAAATTAACAATAACTTTTAATTAGAATGTGTTTTTTTTGTCATGACATAACTGTAATGTGTGAATTAAAGGAATAAAAACTGACTTATTTTGATATTCTATCATCACTAACTTGCACTTGATACTGGTTATTGGAAACAGATCTAAAGGTTTTTCTTCACAAGTAGATTCAAATATATTCAAGTAAGAAGACGGTATGGGTTTCTCAAAAAATGGATATTTGTATTTCAAACTTGTACCATAAATGTATATATCATTTTCAATCATAGTGGCATATTTCATTCCAATTATTTCATTATTTACAGTTAAAAACCACTTCTTTTTCATTTCTTGAGTTAATATTAAACCTTCCTTTAATAAAATTTTTCGAAAGAGGATCCCATGTACAGGATTTTCAGTCGACCCCTTCGAGTTTATTTTAACCATTTGTTTCAGTTTGGGAAATGATACGGGCTTTTGGATTTTATCATATTTACTGCTTTTATTAAATTCGCTGAAACGTTTAGCTACTTGTGATAGTGGATTATGTCCAGTGCGTAATAAGCACTTAATATGATGAAGCATATTTTCAAATGGATATGAACTAAATGAATCTAAAGGGCCAAACCTTCTGACATCGTCCACCAAATGACACAGGTTATGTACATTGCTTGTGATGGCATCTTCCCCATATATTTCAATATATTTTTCGATATAAGCATTTAGCAATGCTTCTGCCACATCTAAATAAATGAAATACTGGGTGCAAGAGCAAATAGTGACAGCACAACACAACATCAAAAAATGTTGATAAACATTGTCACTTAAAAAATCTTTTAAAATAATTGGACCTATATATAAAAAAAATGTCCGAAACTCTAAACCTTTCGAAAATGCAAGGCAGTCTAACCCTATAACTGCACGGTGAATTTCGTTTGGCATTCTACACTGCAGCAAAATATTACTAATCCTACTAATTTCCTGTGCAGACCACTTTAAATTAAATCTTTTAAAAGTTCCATCTCTCCAACCCAATAAACACCTTTTCATAACACCTACATGAATGAGATGCAGTGTATCAGCTATGGGAAAGTCTTGTATCATATCTATAGGAAGGTCTTCCAGGGGAGAAGTTTCTTTGTGGTGATCTGAGTCACTTCTCTGTCGAAAATTTAAATCAGTTCGCTTTGGTAAATCAATTCGTGGGAAGCTCATGCGATGAGAATCGTGGAAATATTCACCAATTGCAATACATTTTGTGCAACCGTGGTATGCATTAAAGTTTACAATGCCTAAAATGTATTTAATCATATTTAGAATACTTTGATTTGTTATAATGCATACCCTTTACAAATGCCCTGGCCGGTGAATCACAAATGAAACATCTAATTTGGATTGTACACTGTTGGCCATTGATGAAAATCCCATTTGCCATTATGTATTTCATCTCGTTAACAAAGGGTGCCAGAAATTCTTGAAGGCTTGCAGGTTTGGATGTACCACAGTAAATAGCAATAACCATGGGAGGACAATTGTCTTCATTGTATACTGATGCCAATATTGGCCAGAATTCGATTTTAGAACTATTAAAAGTTGGTAAACCATCGATATTGAAATTTAAATAGATGTTAACTGGTTTATCGATATTAGCGAAATATTTTTCCAAATACGGCTGTAGCCCGTTATACCAATATTTTCCATTTCCCATTTGCTGAATTGTGACATTGGTAGGAGTTTGCAAAAGTGTTCGAGAATCTTTTGGTAAGTTTACTAGTTTGTCTAATTTTCTCAATATGCTCAATAAGCCTGTTACTGCACTATGCCTTATATTGAAGGAAATCGCCCAATTTCTTAGCAACTCACAGAAATCTAAGTCAAGACCATCATCATCACTCTCTGTTTCATGAACGTATTCACGTTCATTCTCTTCACAATCATAATTATTGTCATCACATTTAAAAGTTGGATCTGGGGTTAAATCAGTATCATTTTTTTTATTTACAGGTGGTTGAACGTCTGAATTTGTGAATTCCTCGTTAATTTCAGTTGGAATGGGCTGATCAACTTCCTCTTCTGGATTTGATCCTTTCTTGGGCATTTCTTGGCTATCTAACTGTAATCTGTGTTGAACTCTGCGATAATATGTAGTACTGTTTTTGAATTTTTTGATTTTTGCAATATCTTCCACAGAAAGTTTAAACTTTTCCATTATGTTATAGTAATAGTATATTTCTTGAGATTTTTAATACAACATAACCTTACTTAATACTTCTCACCAGATACAGCCATTTGACTGTTAAATAGCATGAAAAGCCATCTTACAGCTTATATTTAGCCACATACCAGAATTGGTTTTAATCGCCAAATAGCTGCAATTTGGTCATCCTTCTTAGCTGTGATGGCTATGAGGCTGACTATATAGCAGTCAAATAGCCTTAAAGCTAAATGGCTGCAATTTGGTCATCATTTGTAGCTGTGATAACTTACATATGACAGCCAAATAGCAATAGTGGCTAGATTGTCTAGAAGTTTAGCTGGAAATGAGTTAGCGGAGCTAATTTGAAAACCAAAATCCAGCAATCTAAAATACAGCTATGATTAAGCTGCCATGACGTTGTGGCAGCCGTATTTTAGCCACAATAGCCAAATGATAAATGAATTGTTACTTGGGTTTCTTTTTTCAGACTCAAGAACCCTTTGCTTTCCACTTCGATTGCAAAAGTAATAAGTGATTCCTTTTGAAGAGGCACAATGCTTAACCCAAGATACTTTTAGTTCTATCTCTTCTTTGGTTTTCCAACTATAAAATTCTACAAGATACTAAATTAGGTATATCGTTTAAATACCTATTAGAAACATCAACTAAACACCTGTAATGTCTTTAAAGTACATCTCCTCCAATTTATTATTTATTTGATGTACACTCTCCAGATGGTTTCTTAAAAATGAAATTTTATTACGTGGCTCCAGACATTTTATATTGGGAACACCATTGTTGACAATATTATGTTTTACTTTCAAATGTCTTTTGAAGTTGCTGAAATATATACTTAAGAAAGTTTTTAATCTATACACTTACGCACTATGTAAAATTAGAAAAATAAAAAATAGATTAATATTAACACTATATAACGTCAATAAGAATATTTCTCTATAATTATCTAGATTTACATATACATTCCCTACTTAAGCAAAAAAATTAAACGCACTAAACAGAAATGATTTAAAGTACCAACACGATTTATTTATACCTATATATTAACTTTAACTTTGAAAATTACTTTAATGACACGTGAAATCAGTGTATAGTTGAAGATTCATATTTTACCTTCCCGCCTTTTTTAGCAATTCTAGTCCTTATAGCGATGCTTAAACCTGATTGGTGGCAGCACTTCCGTAACTAGTCCCACGTCGCTAAATTCCGGTGAACGTGACCAGTTAAACAATTATTAAAAATTCCTATATTACAGACATATTTCGGCATAAGACTCTTAATTTACGCGTCATAAATTTGTAGAACATTTGTCTCTTAATACGTTTTTCATCAAATATATTTATGTATACGTTTGAATAAAACTTGTGAATAATTCAAGATGTCAGCTGAAATTAATAAAAATATTAAATTAGAACCTGAAGGTCCAATCGATTTATTCCTTATTCAACAAGCCATTGTAAATAATGATATAAAACAAGAAATTCATTGTGGTTATAATCATATGAAATGGGAATCTGAAACTTCTACATTTAAAGAAGATAGTGATTCTTATTCGATAAATCATATTAATACAACTGAACCATCTTTACTTCAAATTAAATTCAAATGTAATCAATGTGACTATTCTACAAATTTAAAAAAGTACCTAAAAAGACATCTAAACATCCACACTTCAAACTTTAATTTCAAATGTGATCAATGTGACTATTCAACACATCTGAAGCGCAATTTAAATGAACATCTATTAACGCACACATTAAGTACTAATTATAGATGTGATCAATGTGACTATTCAACAAATCTGAACCGCTCTTTAAAACGACATCTATTAAGACATATTTCAACCACTACTTACAAATGTGACCAATGTGAGTATTCAACAAAAGCGAAGCGTAATTTACAAAACCATCATTTAAAACACACTTCAACTACTACTTACACATGTGATCAATGTGATTATTCTTCAAAATTGAAGTCATATTTAAAACAACATCAATTGATACATACGTCAACTTCCAATTACAAATGTGATCAATGTGACTATTCATCAAATCTGAAGCCCAATTTAAAACAACATCTATTAGTACACTCTTCTACCACCAATTACAAATGTAATCAATGTGATTATTCAACAAAAACGAAGGGTAATTTACAAACACATTATTTAAAACACACTTCTACTACTTACACATGTGATCAATGTGATTATTCTTCAAAATTGAAGTCATATTTAAAACAACATCAATTGATACATACGTCAACTTCGAATTACAAATGTGATCAATGTGACTATTCATCAAATCTGAAGCCCAATTTAAAACAACATCTATTAGTACACTTTTCTACCACCAATTACAAATGTAATCAATGTGATTATTCATCAAATTTGAAACGCAATTTAAAAATACATCAATTAAAACACACATCAAGTATTAATTATAAATGTGATGAATGTGACTATTCAACAAATCTGAAGTACAATTTAAAACAACATCTATTAAGACACACTTCAACCTCTAATTACAAATGTGACCAATGTGAGTATGCAACAAAAGCGAAGCGTAATTTACAAATCCATCATTTAAAACACACTTCAACTACTACTTACACATGTGATCAATGTGATTATTCTTCAAATTTGAAAGTCATATTTAAAAATACATCAATTATACATACGTCAATTAATTACAAATGTGATCAATGTGACTATTTATCAAATCTGAAGCACAATTTAAAACAACATCTATTAGTACACTCTTCTACCACCAATTACAAATGTAATCAATGTGATTATTCATCAAATTTGAAACGCAATTTAAAAATACATCAATTAAAACACCCTTCAAGTATTAATTATAAATGTGATGAATGTGACTATTCAACAAATGTGAAGTACAGTTTAAAACAACATCTATTAAGACACACTTCAACCTCTAATTACAAATGTGGTCAATGTGATTATTCATCAAATTTGATACGAAATTTAAAAAAACATCAATTAAAACACACATCAACTACTATTTACAAATGTGGTCAATGTCATTATTCGTCAAATTTGAAACGAAATTTAAAAAAGCATCAATTAATACACACATCAAGTACCAATTACAAATGTGATCAATGTGACTATTCAACAAATCTGAAAGACTATTTAAAACAACATGTATTAAGACACATTTCAACCATTAATTACAAATGTGGTCAATGTGAGTATTCATCAAATTTGAGAAAACAATTTAAAATCACATCAATTAAAACACACTTCAACAAGACCTTACACATGTGATCAATGTGATTATTCTTCAAAACTGAAGCATAATTTAAAACAACATCAATTAAGACACACTTCAACCATTAATTACAAATGTGGTCAATGTGAGTATTCAACAAAAGTGAGGAAGTATTTAAAATCACATCAATTAAAACACTTCAACAAGACCTTACACATGTGATCAATGTGATTATTCTTCAAAACTGAAGCATAATTTAAAACAACATCAATTAAGACACACTTCAACCACATATTACAAATGTAATCAATGTGAGTTAACAACAAAAGTGAAAAGCGATTTAAAAATCCATCAATTACACTTACATACTTACTACAATGTGATCAATGTGATTATTCTTCAAAATTGAAGCATATTTAAAAGAATATCAATTAATACACTCGTCACACCAATTATGTACAGTAATCAATGTGATTATTCACAAAATTGAAAGCAATTTTAAAACATCTATAATACACTCTTCAGCCACTAATTTACTAATGTGATCAGTGTTGACTATTCATTAAATTTGGAACGTAATTTAAAACAACATGAATTAAAACACACTTTAACCACTAGTTATAAATGTAATCAATGTGATTATTCATCAAATTTGAAACGCAATTTAAAAATACATCAATTAAAACACCCTTCAAGTATTAATTATAAATGTGATGAATGTGACTATTCAACAAATGTGAATCACAGTTTAAAACAACATCTATTAAGACACACTTCAACCTCTAATTACAAATGTGGCAATGTGATTATTCATCAAATTTGAAACGAAATTTAAAAAAACATCAATTAAAACACACATCAACTACTATTTACAAATGTGGTCAATGTGATTATTCATCAAATTAGAAACGAAATTTAAAAAGCATCAATTAATACACACTCAGTACCAATTACAAATGTGATCAATGTGACTATTCAACAAATCTGAAAGAATATTTAAAACAACATGATTAAAGACACATTTCAACCATAATTACAAATGTGGTCAATGTGAGTATTCAACAAAGTAGAAACAATTTAAAATCACATCAATTAAACACACTTCAACAAGACCTTACACATGTGATCAATGTGATTATTCTTCAAAACTGAAGCATAATTTAAAACAAAATCAATTAAGACACATTCAACCATATTACAAATGTAATCAATGTGAGTTATTCAACAAAAGTGAAAAGATTTAAAATCCATCAATTACACTTACAACTACTTACACATGTGATCAATGTGATTATTCTTCAAAATTGAAGCGATATTTAAAAGAATATCAATTAATACACTCGTCACCACTATTACGTACGTAATCAATGTGATTATTCACAAAATTGAAGAGCGAATTTTAAACATCTATTAATTACACTCTTCAGCCACTAATTTACTAATGTGATCAGTGTTGATTATTCATCAAATTTGGAACGTAATTTAAAACAATATGAATTAAACACACTTCAACCACTGGTTATAAATGTAATCAATGTGATTATTCATCAAAATTGAAAGTAAGGTATAATGGGTAATTTACTATTACATTTTACAACTTTTAAAATTTAAAACGATAAACCTTCAAGTCATTATAATTATGCAGTGATATACTTTAATATGTATTTGTAGTGTTTTCAAATATTAAATTTGAACATTCCTTTAGAGCATCATTTGAGAACTATGTAAATTTGTTAGGTTTAAATAAACATCTTAAGTATTTTTTAAATTTGTTAGGGTTTTTTATTCAGCCAGTTACCTCCACAAATGGGGCAACTGGACCAACCCTAGTTATTTTATATACAGTTCTATATTAAAATGTTTGAAAGTAACTGGGTCATACTTTGATATATCTTCTTATATTAGCTAACATTTTACAATAGTTTCCTAGTGTCAGAGTTATGAAGTCAAATGCAATGAAACGACAATCACAAAATTTCAACATTTTGTTTTTGGGTAAAAAAGAGAAATAAGAAAATACTGATGAAGCAAATGTTTATTATTAATTGTAATACAAGACAGTAATATATAAAAAAACTAAAAATCTGAACATATTTATCATCATAACATGTTTATAAGTATTTCTGTTAATGAAACATTTAATTGTTTATCGAAATTTAAACTCTTCAGTTTCAAACTTCTTCATAGAAGGAACATCATAAGCTCCTCTTTTGTTAAGAATTTTTGGTGGGGTATTTTTTGTATTATATCTTCAGGACGATTAATCCCACAAATCGGGCTTTTCTGGCCACCTCCAACCTAATTTTCCGCTTTTGGTCATATGTCTTACAGTAATATTAGTGTCAGTAATTTTTACAACTTGTCCTGGAAAATACAAGTTCTCGTATGGTACAATAACGTAGTCTTCGACGACAACATCCACACTCTTTTCATCGGCTTCTTCCTCTTCATCAAGACACAAGGATAATTCGCTGCTAGACGACGAGTCATTGTTAATTGTACTTTGTTGGCCTTTCCTCCTTGTATTTGCGTTCTGCTGATTTGTAGCTTGCTTTCCTTTAGTTTTGGATTCCTTTCACTTTCTTTTCTTGCAGCATTTTCAAATAGCCTTCTGTTGTTATAATTTCTGCATTTGTACAAATTTTCGTCTTTTTGTGGTACGTTTTCACTAGCATCTGTTTTGTTTGTTTTTACCATTCCCAGTAACAGTTCTTCAAAAGATTTCTTGGGTTCATTATTATTTTGTGGAACTTCCAAGTTATATGAACATCCTGGTTGGTCTTCTCTGACAGTGTTATTAATTCCTCCTGGAAATTGTGGACCTATTGGTGCAGACTGTGTGAGTTCAAATATGTTATGTGAAATTTCATCTTCAAGTATGATTTCACTTTTTCAATTAAATCCGTAAATGATTGATCAGTACAGCGTTGTTTATCATCTTTATTATCAATCCGTGATGCCATAGTTGTAGCAGAATTTGTTAAGCTTGATTCATTAGATTATATATCAAGTGTGCCTTAATCACATAAGTTCAACTGCATTACATGTTGATATACCGTCAAAATTATTAACAACAAAAGGTATTAAACTTGACTTGTTCTCATCATACTCGACTCCTGAGGTTTATTTATAGAAAAATTGTCGTTTACTAAATGATAAAACCAGTCTTCTCCAGGGCAGACCTCCTTTAAATGGCGTTTTGATGTCGTTACTTTTCACAAACATTTGCAACAACAGTCCAGAACTTCCATCATCTACTTAAACCAAAGTCTCTCCACTTCTCCATTGTCTTTATGCATGATGCAAGGGACATTGTCAGCTTCATAACTTAAGGCGACTTTACCAGCCGCCACCTTTAATCATTTTTGCGATATTACCATTTCACTCTAGATTTCCTAACCGAAGATTCAATGTTTTAACGTTGTACGAGGGATGTTGTATAGTATCTGATTAGCCCTTCTAATAGTTCTTTCCCATGTTTCACTTCCTGAACTGCGTTTTCCAAGTCTTGCCTGGTTTAGCGGTCTCCATCAGCCCCTTTAATGTTTTTCTGTGATATGTTCTCACCACTTTAAAACAACAAACTGTATTAGGCTCTAGTTTGAGGTAACTGGGTCCCTCATTATGACACAACAGATGGCTTGTAGTAAGGGCCTCAGTACCCAAAATTAAAAGCCACCAAATAAAACTCCATGGGTAACTGGGCTCCCCAGTGTTTTAGCAGAGAAAATATAAGAATAATGATTTTATACATTTTACATATAATAAACAACATCTTTACTCACTTTGCTTCAAATATTTTCGTGCCGAAATCTGTTTTAACAAGTTTTATACAATAAATTATACCAGTCACCTCAAAGTTGTTTAGCGTCTGAAACACCTGTGACACATTAGCCTCCATTACTGTCTTTGACTTCATTTGGATTACCATAACTTTGGTGTTGGATGTGGTTAACATATGTACCTAACGGTCACATAAGAAACCGAAGTGATTAAATGTATTATTATTTTTTAAATCATAGATGGCCCAGTTCCCTCGTGAACCCAGTTACCCCATCTTACCTTACAATTTAAAATAACATCTATTCAGACTCACTTCAACCATGAATTACAAATGTGATCTATGAGATTATACATGGAATTTGTAAGGCAATTAAAAATACATCAATTAAAACACTATTCCAGTTATAAATGTGATTAATGTGATTAATTCGTATATATATTAATATATATATATATATATATATATATATATATATATATATATATATATATATATATATACAGGGTGAATCTTATCTAATCCGCCAAAATTAAAGAAGTACTAGAACTCATCATTCTAAGCCAAAAGTTCATATGTACATGGGTCCGGAAATGCTTCGTTTCGAGATACAGGTGTCAAAGCTGAAAAAAATCGCGTTTTCTTCAATATCTTTCGACTGTTTCGAAATAGTTTCATGAAATTTCGTATACGGGGTTTTTTTGGGATGACAAATTCAAATTGGTGGTCCATTTAGTTGTGGTTTCTAGAGGGCGCCAGCGGCAACCATTTCGACCACTTTAAATCTTTGCAACTTTTTTGTGCTACACTGTATGCCATTTTGGACTAAAAAAATCGATTCTCCTGTCTTTTCTGCTACAAAAAGGTATATCTTAGTGAAGTCGGTAGGAGCAACCCTTTCCGAGAAAAAGACATTAAAAAAAGAAAAAAATTAATATTAAAAGTATACATGTTGTATGTCTAGGCATTCTATCGTATTTAATTATGGATTTTTTATTGAAATTTTATTATCAATGAACGCAAAGAGTCAGATAAGTACATAAGTAAACAAGTAAGTTACTTAGTAACAATTAAAAATTCCTATTGATAAACCTGTCAAAAAAATACCCTCCGAAAATGTGTATGCATCATAAGTTTTAAAAGCGTTTTTCTCGGAAAGGGTTGCTCCTAGCGACATCACTAAGATATACCTTTTTTTAGAAGAAAAGATGGGAGAATCGATTTTTCTAGTCCAAAATGGCATACAGTGTAGCAAAAAATTGCTACGATTTAAAGGGGTCGAAATCGTTCGCTGGCGCCTCTAGAAACGACAACCAAATGGACCACAAATTTGAATTTGTCATCCCAAAAACCCGTATACGAAATTTCATGAAACTATTTCGAAACAGTCGAAAGATATTGAAGAAAACGCGATTTTTTTTTTTGAACTTTGACACCCTGTATCTCGGAAACGAAGCATTTCCGGAGCCATGTACATATGAACTTTTTTGCTTAGAATGATGAGTTCTAGCACGCCTTTAATTTTGGCGGATTAGATAGATTCACTGTATATATATATATATATATATATATATATATATATATATATATATATATATATATATTAATATATACGAATATACAAGCAAGTACTAACTACAAATGTGATTATTCATCAAAATTGCAAGTTTAAACAGACACCAATTAAATCCTTAGATTAAAGATTAACTACTAATTACAAACGTGAACAATCTATTTATTCCTCGAAATTAAAAGGCAGTGTTAATCAATATCAATTAATTCATTCAACTATTAATTACAATGTTTTGGAAGGTGTGATCGATGTGAATATATATAAAATGGAAAAACGCTTTAATATGTTATGCAAGACCTTTTCTATAAAACCGAATGGAACAGATTTAATATATAATTTTGCTAAAAATTTTGTATTGTCGTATGAGGTATAGGGAGCAGATGTTTATTTCAATGCTGTGTTAGATTGTGTAAATATGTAGTATTAAATGTTGTTGGTGGTAATATAAATCTTGCCACACATCTACTACGTAAATTAAAACTGAGAAAGGATTTATGAGGAGCCTTATAAATAGCCGTAGCTCTAAAACGAGCATGTTTAAAATTGGCAACAACAGTACACGGCAATATACATATTTTAGAAAGAACACAAAAAGCAGTATTCTACGTAATCTTGAGTTTTTATCATTGAATCTTGGAATGAGGATAACGATGGTATAGGTAGTGATTAAATTAGGTGGGTATTTAAAAACATGGAGACTTGTATTTTTGCCTCCAATAAAGATTGTAACCATTGTTAAAAATCCAAAATTGGGGGTCTCGTGCTTGTCCATAATAGTTAAATTTTGTATACAAGCTAAGGAACATGTAAAGCTAAGTTGAAACGTTCATCTGTCATTGTTATAGAAAAACCTGAAAACTAATAAGTAAACTGTTCTTACAATGAATTGTAAAGTGTTATGTTAAAAATATATAAATTTAATTGTAAGGATTTAATGTATACACAAATGCAAGTATAAAATGGTGTATTATATTTTAATTAATGTACTTAAGTGTATTTTATACAATAAATACTAAATTATTAATACCTGTTTACACAGTCATTTCTAGTAATTTTTAAATGAATAACTGGTGCTTTGTTATGGAAAAAATTGATTGTTAAATATTCTATCATTAAAAGATGTTGTCTCAGAGCTCCTTGATAGTTCTGGGGGTGAAGGTCGCAGGTAAGAAAGTAGAACTGAAACATTTTTTACAATGAAAGATTATAAAGTACTTAATTTAATGTCCTAACTCCCTGAGTGGTAAAGTGACCAGACATCCTCTTTAGCAGGACAAGCCCCCTTTATGATCATAAAATTTTTCTCCGCAATACATCTTCCTAAAATCAATAAAATGCCCTCTTTTTATGTAACAAAGAAAAAGGAAATTAGATTGTTATTAGTAGTAAAAAGGTAGGAGCCGCATATTTATGTTCTAATTCTTTCGACATATTGTTAGAATATTTTAGATTAGTCTGTTATGTATTAATTCTGATCGTACTGTGTAAATAACGCAACTTGTAGGACGTGTGAGAGAGTTTATGTGGAATTGTTTTTCAGTATATCTTACGAAGGTTATACTACCGATAGTACGAACGTACTGTATAATGTCGTTTATGGAGTTATTTAAACATATTAAAAGTACGTAATCGTTTTAAGTATTTTATATTTAACTGAAAATTTATAAACTTACTAGATGTTGGGCTTGTTAATGCAAAAATTAATATATACGTATTTGAAAAACGATTAAGGTAAAATTAGTCGAGATGATAAAACAAATTGTTTATGAATTTTATGTAATAACTTAACGTAATCTTCAGTTTTATGAGATTGGGTAATTCATTTTAATTATAGTGTATAGTACCTATCCTGATTTTTTAATTGCATAGAGCAAGTATATCAACGTAATTAATTATCGTAATATATTGGATGAGTTTCATTGTTGTGTTTTGCTATCATGAATTCTTATGCTAGAACAGTTGCATAAAGGCCTTCAATGATAGTAAGACATTTACATTTGTTTACGCCCTAGTGCATTTTCAAAATTGGTTTGATATTATCTAGTTACTATAAAGCGGATAAAAATCTGCATCACGTAAATGATACAGAAATGAATAACAATTTTAAGCAACTATTTATTCAGTATTTTTCTACTTTATAAATTAATAAGTAGCCTAAGAAATTAGACATATTTGTAAATAAACTACATTTTTTACTGATTATCATTTTTTAATTTCTTAATTTGAAATTCTAACAATTCATTTTGTAATTTTAGGTTTTGATTTTTTAATTTTTGCATTTCTAATATTTGCTTATGTAACTCTTCCTTTCCCTAATTAAAATTTCCTTTTGAAGTTTTAATTCTACCTTCTAATTGGTTATTTCGGTCAACACCTTAGTTGTATTCTCTACAATGTTATTATTTTTACTCTTAATTTTCTTTATACCCACCATGTTTATTCTCCTCTTGTTTATATCTGAGCAACTTATGCTTCCTGCTACGTAGCATTGTCAGTGTATACGAACTCCAATCTGCACAATATTATATTAATAGGCGTTAACTTTTCAATATAAACTCAACGTTTGTTAATATCAGTTCAACATTCTATAGTTCTCCTATCACTTATGTCATTTCCATTAAAGCATTATATTTTTCTGGTGGCTCTATCACCATTCTCTTTCAACTTGGCCAGTGAATTCACTGTGTCCACGTCACTGTGATCTTGAGTAAGGGTAGGTACACTACCTATAATTATACCATATTAATACTGAACAGTACATAATAATTTTATTACAACAAAAATCACTATCTTCTACAGATGGCGTGATGCCTTCAATCGACAAGATTGTAATAGCCCTAATTCTGTCAAATATGTTTTCAGAATATCCTTTATAATATTTTCCGAGGCTCCACCACCTGTTCTATACATATCTTACGTTTGTGTAGCAAAGTATCGCCGTGCTTCCTTTTCAAATTGTCGTATTTCGTACGCAATTGCTCTGCTGTCTTCTCCATTACAGCATTAAAAGGGTTCGCAATTTTAATCCATGCTGCATCCTTTAAAATCATTTAAGTCATACATCCATATAAACTGACATATTATGAATGTGCTACGTGGTCATAAAGTGGCACTTATTATGCCCGCCGGTCGTAAAGTGTTGCTCAATCTTTTGATTTGCTTAATTACCTCAATTTCTGCTTGATTATTTCCACTTAGATATAAATATTAAAAATGCAATGTAACACTAATAAAAATGATTCGGACGCCAAGTTATTTTTTAATAATGCTGGGAATAACTAAACCGAGGTTTACACTAAAAATTTGTATCAAAATACAAAAAAATAAAAAAAATATACAGACTATGTTTATTAACAGTTAAATTAGGGTTATATAAAATATATCTTAAAACTAGTTATCGCCTTAAATTACTAATAATCATTAAAAATAAATACCTGTACAATATATAATACTTCTTGAGAACCCCTGGTATTATCAAAAATAATGCGGAATTGCAAACCAAGGTTATGCAATCCTTGTATCAATGTTGCGCAATATATTGCGATAACAATGCTTTTATGTTGTCAACCACACCCAAACTGGGATTTCACTTCTTGTAAATTTATCTTCGTAAAATGGAATAATCCGTTTAATGCATTTTCTTGAAATTTTCAAATAAAAATTGCAATCATAAAATGAAAGCGTACGCAACAGTAAAATTAAATGCGTACTTAAAATGTAATTAAAGTGTAAATCAAAGTAAAAATAAAAGAAAGGAAAGTAAAAGTGCCTGAAAACAGCAATGTTTTAGTTTTTAGTATAATGCGTTAAAATATCTTACCATCAAATCAATGGCACTTGACACTAAATTTAGGGGGAAACCCAAAAAATGCTTCCTAATCAACACAACCTTCATCAGGAAGTGAAAAAACATGGATGCTTTGAAATTAGATGTAGCCGTGCGCGAAAAATTTGCTCAAAGAATTAAGTCAACGATGACACGTTGCGCGAACGTATTGAGTAGAAGAGTAGAAGACTTAAAGTGAGAGTATAAACCTTTAAGAAAGATTAAGAATTAATTAAGAAGATATACACTTAAGTTACACTAAAATGCAAATTAAGTTGCCTACCTCATAACTATAATGCAAAAATTATTAAAAATTTTTCTTATATTTACAACTGAATGAACGAAAGACCTAAATTACGGTAATTTTAATACAACTCAAAATGGGTTGTTACAAATTTTCTTTATACCCACCATGTTTATTCTCCCCTTGTTTATATCTGAGCAACTTATGCTTCCTGCTACGTAGCATTGTCAGTGTATACGAACTCCAATCTGCATAATATTATATTAATAGGTGTTAACGATTCAATATAAACTCACCGTTTGTTAAGATCACTTCAACATTCTATAGTTCTCCTATCACTTATGTCATTTCCATTAAAACATCACATTTTTCTGGTGGCTCTACTAAAGGTACATCACCATTCTCTTTCAACTTGGCCAATGAATTAACTGTGTCCACGTCACTGTGATCTTGAGTAAGGGTAGGTACACTACCTATAATTATACCATATTAATACCGAACAGTACATAATAATTTTATTACAACAAAAATCACTATCTCCTACAGATGGCATGATGCCTTCAACTGACAAGCTTGTAATAGCCCTAATTATGTCAGATATGTTTTTTAGAATATCCTTTATATTTTCCGAGGCTCCACCACGTGTTCTACACACGTCTTACCTTTGTCTAGGAAAGTATCACAGTGCTTCCTTTTCAAATTGTCGTACTTCGTATGCAACTGCAGTAGGTAAGATTGGAGACTTCTGGGACACACGACATTTCCAAGGTTGCCACAAAACCAAGGTCCCCACCGTACCAAGGTCAAAAAAGCGCAATGTTTGACCTAATTACATATCATTACCACAAAACCAAGGTCACAAACCCCGCTTTCCTGTTCCACAATTACAAGGCCATCACTGTGACCTAATTACATATCATTACCACAAAACCAAGGTCACAAACCCCGCTTTCCTGTTCTACAATAACAAGGCCATCACTGTAACCTACTTTAAAACCCCGCTTGCCTGTTCCACAATTACAAGGCCATCCGTGCGACCTAACGCGCGTTCATGTTCCACAATTACAATAACATCCGTGTGACCTGGTTGCCACTCTTACCCACTTGTATTTTTTTGCCCACCCACAAAAGAAAAGAAAACGATATGTTAATATATTTAATTAATGTAGAAACATGTACAAATGTATTACTCAGATATATGATTTTCTTTAGGAATAAAACATTTTGATTTAGTACAAGTGCAGAAGGTCCTCTCCACTTCCGTTTCAGTACATCTGCGCGGACGTGGTGCGAGGAGCTGAGCATACGTGCAATGTGGTGCCCATCGTAGATGTTCCTGTAACGGATTGACATCTGGCTGCCATCGGTTTATTCTAACCCCACACATGAAACATTCAACCGTATCGTGTTAATTAAAGGGAAATGAATCCTGCTGCAGCAAGCGATGAGGGTGAGTGAACTCCATGTTCGATACGTTAGTAATCGTTTATCGAAACAGTTGTAATACTGAGGATAATAAAAGTTTGGGTGACACATGTTAACATCAGCGAAAACAGTATGATACTGACAGGAAATAATTTATTCTATACAATATATACAATATATACAACATATATATACAATATGTACAATATATAAAATAGATACAGTAAAAAAAGACTACTCGTCTACGTAGTACACCTCATCACACAGTATACATGAGTCATCATCGTACACATCGTATAACTGTGAGAGAGGCGCCCTACACGACGAGTACCAATAATATTCGTGCGACAGGTGGTATCGCGCAGTCCAGCGCTCCATATGCATATGATGGTCCACTACGCGGTAATCTCCTGGTTTCAATCGGGCGAAACAGCAATGACACAAATTCATGTAGTCCACCAGATGGTAGCGAACATATATTGATACAATGTGGGCATATGCTGTTACACGGCTTGCCGAAAAGTGCTCGCGTATTACCTTGCTCAATTCGGTATACCACGCTGAATTCCACTGAACCAGTTCATAATTATTTCGTAGCACTTTGGTTAAGGAAGCCGGTAGTATTCCTTCCTTTTCAAAATTTACCCAGTTCGGAATTAATTGACATGTCCGTCGCGTACTAACTTGAAATAGGGTTTGTGGTTGGTACATTGTAGGAGTCTTCCAATCGTCTTGCACTGGAGTAACTGACATAGTGAAGATCGGTAACTATGGTATATGTAAAAAGCCCCTCCCTTTAAGTATACGAATAATACTGAGTGGGGGTATGTAACCTTGTGTAGTTCACTTGTTGTGGCAAAGTGGAACAACCTTGGAAATAAGTATGCCTAGGAATCCTTGAAGTAGTGGTGAATACAAGGTTGGAAAAAAAACAGAATGAGTAACAGCCTTGAACGAAAAGAAAACCTTGAAAAGGTGTAACCGACAAGACCGCTAAAGCAATGTGTGGTATAATCGTGAAGGTCACGTAAGTAGCCTTGAGGAGGGTACATAGTGGGGAGAGTGTCATATATAAAAGAGAGGGAATGTATGTAAAGCCAGTATCGTATATAATGGATAACATCGTACGTCAAGCCATAGAAAAGGCGAAGATTATCGGTGCTATAAGTTCAAGTAAATATTGCGATATTTTGCTTAATAATGTGCATTATTTCCTAAATAAAGTAAAACAAAGTTTGTTAGTGTCGGTCTATCACCCAAATTTGGATTTGAGCCAGTCGTAAAACTCGGTGGATCGAAGAGTGGTGGAGTGGTGTTTGACAAGCAGGAATGGCGTATACTTATGGATAATCAAGGGGTGATTACTAATTATTTCTACAGTCCTGAAGGAACATGGCTACCTACCAAACTGGGATCGAAGACTGTCTCGTACGAAAATATTAACAAGAAAAAAATTACACGCCTCTGTGATAGTGAAGAAGTTGATGTTTATTTAGGATGGGAGTCTATAGAACAGTTATGGAAGCTTTTGAAGATAATATATTACCGATTGGAGTTGGCAGATACTGTGAACTTTCCAGAGTTTTATAAAAACCTAATAAAGTCGGCAGCTTCAATTCCTGAATGTAATATTCACCAAGTTATAGGTCCATTGCATGATGTATTTGAGCTCAACATAGCCTGCCTTCTGGAAATGGAAGAATTTGCCAAGGAGAAATTATATATGGATATGGATCTTGCCAAACCTATACTGAAAGGGGGGATAACGCGCTTGTAGTCAATAGGGGATAGTATTAGGTGTTAGTCAATATGTGGATGTGTTATAGTGCGGAGTCGTAGCCTAAAGCTGTAGATTGTGTTAGTGCAGTCCAAAGACTAATATGCCAGTTACAATCATTAGAATTCGATGCTGATCATGAAAAAGTGTATGGAATGGGTAGATTTAGTGATGACTATTTAAATAATCTAGTTAATAAGTATGGGGGAGGAATACACCTTTGTGAAAAATTCTTAACATCGCATGTAGATGATATAGAGTGTATTTGTTGTATAAAGCGATTAATAGAAGACCTTAAAGAAATAGCATTGGAGCAATTTATACACGAAATACAACGATATTTACCGAATTTTGAGCCATCAGATGACGACTCACCCAGTGAAGAAGGTGTGCATTAATGAGTCCAAAAACGTAGTTCACTACATAGTAGTATGGGAGTTGGCGCACAGGCATGCGCGAAAAGGAGAATGGGAACCAATAGCTAGAGATTCTGCACGATTCAAAAAAAGAATAGATGACTGTGCTAATATAATTTCACCAATCCTCGAAAAACAGCATCGTGAGTGTGTGTTTGTCAGACGCTTTAGTAGTATATATAATTAAGGTTAATTAGCGTATTACACAATGTCTTTGGTAGAAATCCAGGAGTTGTGAGAAGTATCAAAACCCAACCACTTAACGAGAGCTTTATTCCCTTGACGTCGGATGACACGTTCAACTAGATGTTTAACAGTTTGTAGTTCGGGCTCATAGAACCGACCTTGAATCTCTTTATCTCGACTATCACGTAATGTGTAGGTGAGTGGGCTTGAACGTTTAACTGTTGATATTCGGAAGACTTCGTAACTCCAATTAGGTGTGTACCCCTTAGAGAATATGCTTCTATGTTTGCTAATGCGTACATGTTCCCCCACTTTAAATTTAGGTGTTTTACGGTCAAGAATTTTTTGACATTTTAAATGTTTTGAAATAGATGCACTATTTTTTTCCGATACATCTACCGGTTTGTATCTAGTTGTTCTATGCTTTCTTGAATTATACTCGGCGACAATGTGCGGTAATATTGATAGCCACTTATAGGATCCTTGCATGCTGAAGGTTTTCCACATTATTGCTTTAAGGGTACGATTTACACGTTCGACTATACTACTTTTCAAGGTGGAATAACTACTGTAATGATTGATATTAAATTTTTTCATTACTTTTTTGAATTCAGCATTATAGAACTCAGTTCCCATATCAGTTTGTATATGTGCAGGTGTCCTTTATCCATTACATCCGCGACCAGTTTACCATTCTTGCGTTTGATGGGAAAAGCCCAGACATATTTAGAGAATGCATTTATTATTACTAAAATGTATCGAAATCCTTTATTCATCCGAGCATATGGTATCATTTCTACTAAATCAGCTTGAAATAGATCATTTAAACCTTTTAGTACAACACAACGCCGCGGAAAATTTCTTCATGCAGGTTTGTGCAGTTCTTCGACAACATTGGCTTTACTCATTTTTTTTGTGCTTTGGATTTTACTACGAATTCTACGTTGAATATCGTTGCAGTTGAAAACGTTACAAACGTCGGCATGGTTACACGAATTACATCGTTCCTCTTAAGAGGTTGACTAATTACATCCTTTGCCAGCTCAAATGTTGTACCATCTATGTTAAGCTCAAGAGTTGGATGACTCCACCTGCAATGTACTATACTACCGTCGTTACAGGGATAGGTATATTGATCACCTACGCCGGTAGATAGACTAATTGTCTTCTTTGTGGCGATTCCAGAAAATGATATGAAAGTTTCATAAGACAGATCGCTATGATGAACAATATGTTTCCCAAATTTATCCACTGTCATTTGATGATGAAGACGTCCGCCAAATTTATCTATTGGCATCACTGGTGGACATATAGTACTATCTGTAGTGATAGTCGTCGTAACAATGAAAGGAAATGACTATAGTGGTAGGTTTATAACAAGATCTGTTACTTTATTAATTTTGCGTTACGTAGTTCGTTAATTATATATATTATTTCGTTGTGATTGCTAGTATTTCCTGCTGACATAGATCCTAATAATTCCCTTAACCAATCGACTAACTTATTCGGATTATTCCATGGTACAAACTCAATAGGTTTATTATTGTATCTCAATAGGTGCAGTCCACCACCTCTTTTGGATATAGAAGTTGTTAGAGATCTGGTGGCTGGAGGTGCAATAGACGATGTGGCAGAACGTTTTCTAGGCTGAAGTAATGGTTTAATGATTTCAAGGTACTTCTTACTATTAGTTCCTCGGATTTGATCATCAGGGTTATAATTACGTCGGGCATCATGCGTACGACGCAAAATGTCATTGTAGTGCTGTAGATCCCTCTTTTGTATCCGTAGGAACTTTTTAAAAGTAGTTCATATAATCCCGGTGTTCCTCATAGTCTAGGGATGATCCATCGGGAAAAGCGATTTAAATTTTCTCCAACAAAATCTAGTTGAGCATCGCATAAAAATTTCTCTTTTCAGGAATAAAATGCACACCGTACGTTAAGTCATATTCATCTTCGGTATCTCTAAAGATACCTTCGACGTAGTATTTCGCTAATCCTTGGTATTGATTAAGATACTCTTCAAAGGCGGGTTGAGATCCAGCAGCTAGTAGTTCCGATTTCAATTGTTGTAAAGTAGGAATTTCCACCTCGTCGTCATGTGTGACATCAGCAATTACAGATTCCTGTAGAGGTGTGGGAATGGTGTCAGGAACAATAGTACGCGGCTCCTTACGTATTCTAGAGGTTTATACATAAAGCCATATAAACGAGGGTTAGGCATATATTTACAACCGTATTCAAAAACTCCCACTGAAGCTACCACGTCACGCCTTAAGTAATGTTGAGCTATCAAAATTTGTAGCAATTACAGATTCCCTATTTTAGAGGGAATATATGCGAGATAACACCTACACGAAATGTGAATGAATGTGGTATTGTGAATCTGGATGATAAAAATAGTAAATAGTCATTTCGTTTTTTTTTTATTTATATCAACAGTATTTGTATAGATATTCTCTTACTAACGAATTAGTACATAATATTAATATATGTTAAACAACTAAAGGAATAAATAACTTATTATTAATATTAGTTTCATTATGGAGAGAATATAGGAAAAAAACAAGTGTCAGTACCCAAACTATTCTTCTTCCGGTTAATATAAATTCATTTGCTTAGCAACCTGCAATAGTTCGCTCAACGGATCAGCATTCTCCAATTCCGGTATTCGCCAATGCCCCCAAGCCAATGTGGAACACGTATCACGTAGTCGATATCGTTTGTCATCCTGGGACCTAAAGGCAATTTTGTTTAACATTTCGGTTATATATATATATATATATATATATATATATATATATATATATCATGTAAGGTTGATCGAAACACAAGCATTTTACACATTACTGTTTTATCAAACCCCTCCGCAACCACTTTGTAGTCTACTTCCGTCAACACTTTCTGAATAACAACTTTCTTAACACCTTTCGCTTTCTTAACAACTTCATTATCAGCAAGCTTCAGACAGTATGACTTCGATCCAGCACCATAAAAATAATGAATCGCTTTCCTGCGTACTCATCTTTCATTCGTCCAACGACGGAAGCAGTCGTAGGAATACCATGCAACTCATTTTGATAGTTGGAAGTATCATATTCGTCTAAATTATTTCACATGTGTGGATACATATCATCAGTTACTATCTCAACAATCAAAGAATCCGTGCCAGTATAGAGCAACGTGACATTCTTGCCATAATGAGCTCGTAAGATATCATAAAAAAACCGATACATTATAATTTTGGAAAGATCTAAAATACTGAATCCGACATAGACGGGTTTGTCGTACGTAACTACCTGTTTCGACAATTCCGCCGCAAACAATTTATCAATGAATTGAATAAAATTTTTAAATTGCGGTTTTGCAACGTACCGTGCTAGACCTACCCGACGACCGTTATTTTCCCAATGTGTTAACAGTTTAATAACTCTTCGTTTATCGCCATTTTGCATTGTTTTACCAAACACGCCATTATTCATAATTTTATAGAGATCCTTTTCGAACTTGTTATGTGCTGTGCTGCGGAGAGCGGTATTAAGGTCTACGTATGGTATTAGCCACGGACTCTGACGAAAGCGTAAAACCCTATGAATACGAGTAACAATTAATAGCGGTAATGTATAACGTAGTCTGTCTTATCACACAGGTTAGGGATTAACTTCTCCTAGGAATGTGGTGCGCAGATCATTTCAGGACAAAACGGATAATCGTTGTGTTCGTCATGCAGATGGTGGGGATAATGTATATCAACCTCCAGTACAAATCCAACATCGGCGTCATCATCAATCTTTAATACGTTAAAGTGATCTATTTCCTCTTGAGGTAACCACATAAACCCATCGTGGGGCGGGTATTGCTTCATACTCCATCCGTATAAATTCGTGGCATCTAAATATTGTAAAAACATTTTCGGTTGTTTAGGATCATAGTTTGGAACAAACTCGTTATTAGCGATGCTTCTCCGCTTGATACAAGTACTTACTCCACCCCGAATACCTTGTTTAAAAAAGTGATACATATCCATATCCGTCAGTAATTCTAGCTCTACTTTCGTACATTTCAACATGGCATCCCACGCCAATCCAGGTAAAGTGACATACTGTGCAGGTTCTAACCACACACCCATACATAATCTCCTAAAGTTTTTAAACACGTCAGCCAATAACAACACATCTGATTTTAAATAAATATCAGCATAATCACCTAGTGTATTACACTTAAAGTGATCCCATACCAGTAGAACGCGACAGTATTCGTCATCGGAAATATTTGCATCGCGCATTTTATCATAGAATTTGTCATATGATGGCACCGTGACGTCGTTCAATTTACTAAATCTGTCTACGTACGCATAAGGGAAACTACCTTTCTTTCTCACTAAGTTGAAATCGCTATCATTACTAAAATATTTCCGTACCTCCATACATTGATCATCTGCTAAATTCTGAGATAGAGTATCTAAGCGTGCAGCCATGAATCTACAACTATCGACGAAACGTAAATTAATGTACTTCTTTTCCCTGATACCATGACTGTTTACATATTCATTAACAAAAATGTGCTTACCAAACTTTATATATTTTTCACTGTTAACCGGAAGTACGGTAATTTCTTCCGTTTCACTCGCTAACTGTTTAATGAACAGGTGAACATCATAACCACTGAGATTATGTAGAAAAACGGGGAGATATGTAGGTACCTGATAGTGTAAGTTACATGTTGAATGTGCTGCACCACGATACTTACCAGTAACGTAACAGTGATCTCGTACTTTCGGATTTGTCGAATCGCCCGTAAAGTGGTTGCCGCAAATGTAACAACATACACTGCGTTCATACGTAACCTGCTGTTCATCCGTTAATGATGTCATTGGAACAATAGCTTTGAAATGTTCATTATATATCCGTTTTACATCACTTTCAAGTCGTCTTATAAATATCTCCCCTGCATTACTCCCCCTATACAGCTCTAACTTCGACCACGCATCGTTTACACTACACTTAATATAATAACTAAACGAGTATGGTTCGTGTTTACACGTTTTTATCGTGAACGGTTTTTCGGGATCTGGTTCAGCCGTATCTACCGGTACTAAGAGCGCTTCAAAATCTGCATATATTACGAATCGTAGAACCATTTGTTTCTGATAGTTCCAAAACGCGAGTATATTTTCCGCGTAGAATTCCCCAGTTATGTCTTTTTTTTTGTTTCACGCCCGGTAATTTTGTATATACGAAGTTACAGTCGTGTGACACGTGTCGGGTTAATTGCTCCTCGGATCTAAAGTAATACAAGCATGCATCACAAAAATACATTGCTCCGTTCCGCCGAGTTATTTGGTTGCTAAGTAAACGAGAAAAATTTTTTATCCATACATAATGTTGATTATCTGTTTGGTTACTGATTAATAATAATAAATTAACATGGACTGCCTGTTTGGCTTTGGTATAATACAGAGGCCCCACTACCTCTGTGACACGCTGACCATCACGATACGTATCGTCTAACCCATAAACATTGATGGAAATGTTGTTATTGCTCTCAAACGTTGAAATATTCGTCAGCTTAACAGGGAACTGTACACCATTCCAGTTGAATAACGTTTGAAAATGAGGGTAAGACGTTGTCCGTTGTGGTAGACCCTTTGGTGACACTAGTGCCGATACAACAGCCCATGCAAAGCAGCAATTGTCATTATTTCTTACATTGACTATGGCGTGTTTATGTGCGATTTCAGCGGGGACAGCCATATATGCTGAACCCGCAGTGGGCGCAAATTTCAACAGGTTGACCTCTATATATACGAGTTGCACCAGGGACCATCCTAAAACAGTTGTTACTAATCGATTACACCATTACTCACACTTACCAAATCTTTATGCTGAAATTCAGATTGCTTTGCATCCAATATTTCACTTAGTCTTTGGAAATACTCTTCTAATACCGTCCCAATACTTAGAATGTCATACTTAGTCTGAAAGGATTTCAGTTCTGTGCTTTCCCTACTGTTCAAAAAGTATAAACCAAATAGTTCCACATTACATTTTAATGAGTAGTGTTTCTGCAACTGACTTTGTACTACTTTCAATAAGTTCCCTTTAACGTCTGCCATAAAGGTGAACACATCAGTATGCGTATTGCATGGAGACAAGCGGTACGACACAATGCGTTGTTTAAACGCATTTCGAATCACTTCAACCCCAGTATCGACAACCAAACACACATTTGCTTTATGCCTATTGCTTCTGAGGTGTCCTTGGAACGCATACCGAGGTATATCCATTGAACAATCAGTGCAATGCACACTCTCACCAATTTTTTTAGGTTGTTCCGGTTCATCGAATTGATCAGACTTCCGCTTCCTTGAGTTGCTCAACCCTAATGATCCGGGTTTCGCATTATCCTTCGCGTAGTTTACCCCAGATGGTCCTGGTTGCGCAAAGGAGTCAGTAACATGTCTATGTACTGCTTTTTTATCGTCGGAAGTGATTCCTTGCACCACATTGCTCTCTGTGGTTTGGTTTGGCAATGAAACCTCCTGCATGCCAGATGGTGGGGTAGATACTGACATCCAGCATGTTGTTTTTTGATGTCTCAGTAAGGAATCCTTTCGAGAGAAATCTTTCATGCATTCACAACGGAATCGATTATTTACACCTGAAATAACATTGAAGACAAAATATTCCATTGAATATGTACCGGGAGAGAAATCACTTACTCTGCATTGCAGACAAGTTGGTTTGATATATATATATATATATATATATATATATATATATATATATATATATATATATATATATATATATATATATGTTGAGATGATTCAAATTACGTACAAGTAGCTATGTAATTTGCATAGTGAAATATTACTTTAGTTAGTACAAAATGGTACATTTCATTAAATAATTCTAGATAAGAATGATTAATAAACATTGAGATATTTGAAAAAGTTAAATATTTCTTAATATAATTTAAATAATGTTAATATAAGTAATCGACAACCCAGTACATAGAAGTATAGGATATGTTTGTTATCGCTTATGAGTTAATTCAAGTTTCATTTAGTTTTGTAAGTTTATATTAAACAATATTCCCCGACGACATGTAATACAGGTTGTGGTTGACAGAAATAATGTTAAAACTAGATTTAGGCTGGTATCAATGTCGCAATTCACATGTACGCAGCCAAGATTAGTGAAAAACATTTGTATTACTGCGTTAAACTCAGATTAGTGCAAAAATTAGAAAAAAACAGAATAAGCACATTAGTGAGTGACTATAAAACATGAATCATGCAGCAGTTCTGGGATTATTGTGTGTAATCAACAATTTATGCCATTAAACTAGTGATTGACAACATTCCGACACTAGTCGTAGGAGAACTTATGAACCTACGAAAGTGGTAAATTAAATTAATTTGTGACTTGAACATTAAGTTTAAACACTTACATTAACAGTTATTGTGTTTAAAAGTGTGAAATTTAACATTAAAATTATAAAAACAAAACGAGGTTATGTTATATCCTCGAATAAAGATTTTTTGTAAAAAGTATTTTAAATTGAGACAATTTATATAAAATAAATTACTAGAGGCAAAAATAGTGAGGTAGCCTCAATTTTATGTTATAATTCCTTATATTTATGTCCATTTTTGTTAATTTTAGTTTTTAAGAGTATTGGTAGAATTTAAATAATTTTCCTCTCAATTGGCCGTAGGCATGTTTAAGATGGATATTTGGGTGTAGTAGTATCCCCTATTCATGTAGAGGTAGTTTCCAGGCCTGTAAAATTCATAGAATTAGTTTAAATCGCATAAATAAGGGTAAAAATTAACGTAGTTATTAAGTATAGGAATTAGTTCATGTTTGGTTTCAAAATTTAGATAAAATTATATAGATTATGGAACTGTTTTTAGATTTAAGAAATGTTAAATGTGAAAAGTTTGCAGAATTATCGAAATGTGAAAATTATAGTAGCCAATCAGATTTCAGGAAATATTCTCCGTAACTAATGAAAACATTCGATGATTTGGTTGGCGAGCAAAAACATATATAAGCAAGTGCCTTAGCTTCACAAACTCTCTTGATTTTCATCTTTTGCAACAACTTGCCAAAGTAAGCTGTTGCAAAATTTTTTTGAAAATAAATTTTAAAAACAAATTAACCTTACTTCGGTAATTTTAACAAAGTGCGATTCAGTATCGGAAGTGTTAACGAAACAGTTGATAGTCTTTTGTCGGAATATAATTAAATTAAGGTTAGTTTACCTTTTTAAATTTCACATCGGAAGTTTTCGACAAGTTATAAAATATTTCCGCAGTTTCGACTTTGTTCATTTTTAAATTATTATTGTGAATGTTGCTATGGATAATTAATTGTGTTGTCTTCGTGCTTTTATCATTATACACCTTGTTTACCAAAAGTGTGTTTAATTTACAACAACCTTCAACGATCCATGCTTTACAAAATTTAATTTGAAGTTAATTATAAAGAAGTGTTGAGTCTAAAAATAAAGTTTCGTCAAGATTCTAATAACATTAGTGAAACTTACCAAGTGAACAAGCTGTTCATTTTAAAGAAAATTGGGAGATTGCAGAGCAGAGTTGCAGTTCGCAGGAGCTGTTGTCTTCAACCAACTTCAATTGCAGTAAGCTACAAAAGGAAGATTTTTATATGTGAGTACTTTATTGTTGACATTGGTACTTTTTTATTGTTATGTTCAGAATTTCTATCCTTTGTAATAATCTTGATGTGCAACAACAGGTATGCATGTCAAAAGGGAATGTTATTTGTTCTATAAATGTAAATGTTTTATATTAATATTGTTGTTCATTCAAACGTAGTTATACTTACTTGTATGTCGAGTTTCATTTTTGGTTGTGGTCAAATCATATGTTGCGTATTCACAGCGCATGCCCACGTATATTTTTAAAAAGAATTTTGATATGTACAGGGTGTAACACAGTTATTAATGCGAATTAAAAATTATAATTCAAGTTACTTAATCAATTTTAATCCTTATAGAAATAATAGGACATTATCTCAATTTTTGTTAATCATATTAACTATGGTTATTATATTCAAACCATCAATATAATTCAAATTAATAATCATTTATTTTACAATATTAAAAGTAGAGTTTCTTCTAAATTTAGATCCCTATCCCCTGTTGATGAGTCTCATGTTCTACCAATCATAGTTCTACCGACCGAATATATTTTCCATTTTAAGAGCTTTAGTCGATATTATAAAAATAAATTACAATTTAATAAAATAAATTATCAAACTTAGATTATTATAAAAGTAATTTAAATTTAGCGTAATATTATATTTAATATAGGTAGGGGGGTAAATATCAGTACTATATATATATATATATATATATATATATATATATATATATATATATATATATGTGTATATGCATTGTTTTGGGAGGTTCTTATTTAGAACATAAGGTGACTATGCATCTATGTTTCTTCAACCTTATACATTCCGTATATAACCATTTGGAAACAAACATAAACGTAAAAGTAAATGTATTGTGTTCAGTATTCATAAGCACACCTGCATGCGTGACAAAAAAATAAAAACAAAATAAAATAAAAAAGTAAAAAACTATAAAACGTAGTGTTCAGTGTGCATAAGCACACCTGCACACACGCGCGCGCGCGCACACACACACACCGCGCGCGTGATATTAATTAATTCTTCTTCCCGCACCCCACACAAAAAGAGCGACCGTAACAATACCCTACTACATTATACTAGTCACACACTTCAGAGAGATTGAATATATGATCAAAATAGTAGGTATTGGGGTTCCATGCGGGTGTTGTATTATAACAGGGGGGGAGGGGGGTTAAACATGCATCTGTACAGCTCAAAAAGCAGTTCAAATACAGATCAAAAACAGCTCAAACCAGCTTAAATACAGCTCAAATACAGCTGAAAACAGCTCAAAAACAGCTCAAATCAGCTCAAATACAGCTTAAAACAGCTCAAATCAGCTCAAATACAGACAAAAATAGCTCAAACCAGCTTAAATACAGCTCAAACCAGCTTAAATACAGCTCAAACCAGCTTAAATACAGCTCAAACCAGCTCAAATACAGACAAAAATAGCTCAAACCAGCTTAAATACAGCTCAAACCAGCTTAAATACAGCTCAAACCAGCTTAAATACAGCTCAAACCAGCTCAAAACCATCTCAAATACAGCTCAAATACAGTTCAAAACAGATACCTGTTTTCCAGAAACAATACAATACATATTACCTATCATATATATACTGCAATTAGTCTACTAAATAGTCTGATCGAATTAAGTCACTAGTATGTAAATATTTATACATACTACTATGTATCTAAATACATAGCAAAGGATATATATTTAAACTCGAATAGAACCAATTATAAGTTATTTTTTTTGTCAACTTCAAATTGGGATTACAACTAAAAAACTTATCTTAATTTTGTTAAACTTTAAAGTTTAGAAAAAAAAATTTACCTATACAAGATAAAAAAAAGTCGCTTCGTTTAGAATGCGATATTTTTTAACAATCTAAGTATAAAACAAATTATCGTAATCTCCGAGAAGAGGGGGAAACGGGTGCAAAAGATGCGCGCTGTCGGGGGACGATGTTTGAGTACCGACAAGGCATACTTTGCTCCGACCGTTTCCGAGTTAGGAGCTATCTCCGTTAGGGGGGATCCGAGGAGGGGGGAACCATTGGGAAAAGATGCGCGCCGTCGGGGGACGATGTTTGAGTACCGCCAAGGCATACTTTGCTCCGACCGTTTTCGAGTTATCAGCTATCTCCGTTAGGAGGGATCCGAGGAAGGGGGACCAGGTGCAAACGACGCACGCCGTCGGGATACGATGTTTGAGTACCGACAAGGCATACTTTGCTCCGACCGTTTCCGAGATACGAGCTATCTCCGTTAGGGGGGGGGTCTTAGAAGGGGGGAACCGGGTTAAAAGATGCGCGCCGTCGGGGGACGATGTTTGAGTACCGACATGCCATACTTCGCTCCGGCCATTTTCGAGCTACGATGAGGGTGGTTTCGAAAAATTTGTCTTTCCGAGACGTCTCCGACGCACCCACCCCCGTCCGAATCGGTCAACCGGCTCCCGAGATACGACGCTTTTAAGGAAAAAACGATCGCATCTTGGATTTTTATCAAAAAATTCTTTACTGAAAATAAGTAATGAGAGAACGTAGAAAGAAATCTGTATAGCTGCTTTACGACCCTTCTTACAATGTGAAAGTTATAATGACAACTACATATAAAAATTAAAAGTTTATATAGGACTTCAAATATAAAATTTATATATAACACTTTACAAATTTTACAATTTATTAGGTATTTAGAAAATATTTAGCATAAAGAATTTCTATGTAAAACGGCTTTAAGCAAATTTGATTATAAAAAACTTTAAACTAGATTTGAAAAAAAATCGTTAACGTTTATCAATAACTAAACAACAGTGATCAAAAAGCAATTCTATCTGAATATTAAATAAGTAAAACTAGTCTTATCGCGTTCATAGAATTTTTTCAATTAAAAAAAACATGTACATACACAGTAAGATCACATTACAAAAAAAAACATCAATACTACTAATAATATAAAAAAAAGATCTTACCATCTCGATATGTTGCTTATTGAAAACTTTCTTTCAAATACTGTATCTTCTTAGAAAAACTTATTTGCTTATATACACAATGCGAAGGTTAAGAATGCATAAATTGGAAACAAATGTAGCACATTCCCATATATGGTAAGGTTTTAGTGAAGGTTAATATTACTTTATATTACATTGTATTATGTAAATTATGTAAAGCAGATTGCACATACAAGAGATGCACTCTTATAAATACAATGCGTGACGTACTTTGTTTACTTCCTTTTCGCCAGCAACTGTGATATATTTTACCAGTAATGTTAAAATTTGTGTGAAGTGCTTTAATGGTTTTTCTAATATTTTTTGAAGTTGGAATATATACAGTTTCTTTTTTTACGAAAGTATATGTGCATTTTTTTTTATTTCAATCTGTTTAACGTGCATTACACCCAGAACTAGTTTTTTTTTTTTCATATATAATCTGGTTAACGATCTTGTCTAATAACAAACTGTTTTTACTATAATTTTGAAAAAAAAAGCCTCCTGTATTTTGTGTTTTTCAACTTATCACTTTAGTAATATTTTTAATGAAAAAAAAAATCGTTTTCTTAAAGAATTAATAGAAAAAATGTTTTATGTATACATTATTTAAACAGTAATGCCTCCATAGATCTTTTCTATTATTATGTAGATAGTTTTAATAATTGCTTCTTTCTTTTTACAGATCATCCTATCCAGGAATGCAGGATTATTTTTATTGCTAAAGGGAGTAGGTAAACAACTTATTCATTTTTTTTCTTCATCACTGACCGGTTCATAATATAAATTCGTTTTAATATTTACTTATTATGCTTTTTTATAGACACATGATTAATTAGTCTACTATTTATCGTTTTATAACTTAATAAACTAGTTTTTATCCCATTTGTTTTTATTCCAAATTTTTTTACAAGTTATACAGAAATATTACTTTTCAAAACTTCCTCGATCTCAGAATTTTAATTATTATTTATTGCTATTTCCTGAATAATAAATCAACAACCTTTCTACCACCTTTTATGTAACAAGATCACATTTCACCTTTTATTCCCTACTCACAAACATTTTTTTCCACACTTATCATATACATCTAATCTTTTTTTATTTCTTTTGCAGTAGAAGAAATCGATGGCAGCCAGATGTCACTCCGTTACAGACCGCGTACACGCAGATGTAATGAAACATGAGTGGAGAGGACCTTCTGCACTTGTACTAAATCAAACTGTTTTATTCCTAAAGCAAATCATTTATCTGAGTAATACATGTTTCTAATATAATTAGTACGTCTTTATTTCTACATGAATTAAATATAATTTGTACATGTCTTTATTTCTATACATAATTTGTACACGTCTTTCTTTCTACATGAATTAAATATATTAACATATCGTTTTCTTTTATTTTGGTAAAAAGTGAGGGTGAGCAAAAAAGCATACAAGTGGGCAAAAAACATACAAGTGAGCAACAAACACAAGTGGGGTATAGAGTAGCAACCAGGTCACACGGATGTTCTTGTAATTGTGGAACAGGAAAGCGTGGTTTGTGGTGATGAAAGGTCTCACGGATGGCCTTATAGTTGTGGAACAGGAAAGCGGGGTTTGGGACCTTGGCTTTGTGGTGATGATATGTAATTAGGTCACACGAATAGCCTTGTAATTGTGGAACAGGAAAGCGAGGTTTTAAAGTAGGTCACAGTGATGGCCTTGTAGTAGTGGAACAGGAAAGCGGGGTTTGCGACCTTGGTTTTGTGGTAATGATATGTAATTAGGTCAAACATTGCGCTTTTTTTGACCTTGGTACGGTGGGGACCTTGGTTTTGTGGCAACTTTGGAAATGTGGGACCATGGAAATGTAGTGTGTCCCAGAAGTCTCCAATCTTACCTACTAACTGCTCTGCTGTCTTCTCCATTACAGCATTAAAAGGGTCCGCAATTTCAATCCATGCTGCATCCTTTAAAGCATTTATGTCATACATGCATATAAAATGACATATTATGAATGTGCTACGTGGGCATAAAGTGGCACTTTATGTCCGCCGGTCGTAAAGTGTTGCTACATGTACTTGTTTATATATGTCAAATACAACAAATACTTATTGATACTTGTTCCATTTGTCATGTTTGACAATTTAATAAATAAGGTCTTTGGTTATTGTAATATATCACTCGATTCGACGTAAAATCCAGTTGTGTGATATCCTTTAGAATACATTTTCAGAAATTCTGTTAGTTTGGGATATTTCCCAATGTCGATGCCTTTGTCCAAAAGTAGCGTTTTCTTCATTGGTGTTGTCACTAAATTCCCTAGATATCCAACTCACGTACTACTTGATATAAATGACATAATTTTATAACAAATTAAATTATTTTTTAGGGGTAAAAAATTTGTGTAACATAAAATTGTGTATGTACTACGGGCATTAATTGATGTTTGTGCCCTCGGGCGACTAAAAAGCTTAATGCCTTTGATACATAAATAACTATTGTGGTACAGATTTATAACAAACTAATACCAAGGTTTATATTTTCTTTCTATGTTAAAACATCGGTCTTTGTATATTCTAATGCAGTGCGCTCAGAAAGTAACGAGCAAATTCATTGTTTTCGAAATCGTTAATTTGTGGTCAAAATCCTGCGACACGTCGATTTTTTACTTTATGCTGGGTCGAACATGTAGATGGCGCTGCGCACTTTCCGGATATGAAGTCAAAGTTCAGATTTTTAAATGGCAACCCTGTATGTTTATCTAGAAAATCGATGCAACTTTCTCCTGAGTTCAAAAATGTCTTATTTATTGGAATTATTTAAAATAGTGTGCACAATATTAATTATTAAATGTGGCATAATTCGAAAAATGATGCGTTGTTAGTGTTTGCGTTAAATTAAGAATCTGGCTACTAAACAGTGCACAATATAGTTTGTAATGATGTTAACTAGGGTATGCATTCCCCCGTCATTGAATGTAACCCTTTTAACGCGAGGTGTACTGATCTACAAATATAATCCTTAAAATTCTTATAAAATTTAATAATTAAGAACGGGTGATAAATCCTCAATACTACTATGAAATTATAGAGCGAAATACTGCAAATGAACTAAACTTAAAACGATACCTGCGCAGAAACCGAATATCGCATTAAAAAGAAATGGAATAATGATATGAGTGAGAAGTAGATTTTACGTTCCGTCCACAAAATGTAGTGTTGTTTATTGTTTTCTAACCTCATTTTTCGTGCACGTTTTTATCAATTGTAAACAGTTTTTGTCAAAACTCCTTCCGTTTCAGCACCTTTTATTTACAAGTAAGTTGTATTTGTAATCCACAGTAATATGTATTAATATAATATATTGATTTAGTTCGTTGTTTATAATGGGTGATGCGAGTACATCGTCTGATAGTACATCAAACATTCCAGCAAAGAAGCGGCGTGTCTTACCGCAAGATGCCCGCGGAATTATTTGGAATGTTTATCAGTTTCATAAAAATATGAATGAAGGTATGTCATTATTGTACAACGCCACATTCCTGGGTAGATGATAGATTGAACACCAGTTATTACCAAATTTGCTCGAAAAGTCAGTTATTGTTATGGATAATGCAAATTATCACAACACGTTAGCAGTTAAACATCCAATTTTTATCAGTAAAAAAATGGAAATGATAACTTGGTTACAAGAACGGGGGATCGTACATGATGAATCCCAAACAAAAGTGGAGCTGTATGATTTAATAAAATGTAATAAACTGAGCTACACGGAATATTTAATTGATGCTATATTTGCGAAACATGGTCACTCTGTATGTCGACAACCTCCATACCACCAACTCGTGAAAAGTGTTGGTTGGATTTGGAGAGCCACTGGCAAGAAGTGTGCCATCATGTTAAAGAAATTGAAGAGGAATACATTAATAAAGAGCATATTATGGATGTCGTTTGTGAGGGATTGATTATACGTAGGAGTGGAGACTCGTCGGATGAATCCCATTTTATATCAGATTATGATAACGAAGAAATAAGTGTAGAGGAATTGTGTAATATTTTATTGTACTTATATTGTTAATTTCAAATTGCACATGTGTTGTTCATGTTCTTAGATATGTTTCTAAGGCACTTTTAACTTCTTAAGCACCTTTTTAAACACTTAGTCTATGATCTACCAACGTAACGTCTTCGTACCATAACCATTTTTATAGTTCGCAGAGTTTTTATGCATTGTACCAATTGTTATACATGTTCTACACATTAGGATTATTGTACTTCATGTAATCAATATCTGTTATGTGTTTAATTGCTTAATTATATTGATTTATATGTGAAATTTCTTATTTATCTTTAACACACTAATATGTATCGTGTTGACCTTTTTAACATGGAACTGCCATAGCTCAATGCTTTTATGAATACAATATCATTGTGCAAATCCCATAAAACCTGTTTTGTTGTATAAAAACCATCTGTTTATATTTGTATACTATATTTTCCTCATAACAAATTATATAACTTCTTCAACTTTATTTGAACTTGCATCCTATCTAATATTTGAATTTGATAAAACTCTACTCCCTCTATTACATCTATTTATAACCATCGCAGTATAAAACTGTTTAGACACGAATTATTTACCCTTAGAACTGTGGTTAATAATTAAAATGCGAGTTACAACATTACCGAGTAAATTTATGAACAAGTAACATAACCTTATATTTCACTTTTCACAATTAAATAAATGTTTTTTTTTTGTTTAAATAGCCCTAATTATAAAATATAAATATCATAATTAAGAAGTTATTAACTAAAAAAATGTACAAAACGCAACTTTTACTTTTCTTAAAAAAACTAATATTTTCCGGTTGAATAGTACACGGTCACGTGATTTTTTTCGCGCAGCTTGGTGTCTTCGCATTTGGCGTTTTTTCTACCAAATATATTATCCAAACAAAACATGAACTAATTCCCTTCACGCAATCAATCAAATAGTATAGTAAATTATGTCACAGCCTTTGAAGGGACCTCTTACTCTGAATAATTGAATAACATTTATTTAAAATTTGAAAATAATCGCATCCAAAGAGGGAAAAACTGGCCCTTCGTAGGTATTACAATAAAAGTCCGTAGATGGTGTAACAAATTTTAACAGTCCAGCTCTTCAGAAAATATGGAGCTTCAGGTAATTATTGCCGAGTTATTAAGGTTTTCATATCAAACGTAATCCAGTTGTTTTATTTTTTGGTTTGGCAGCATTGGCATTACAGGGTGGTAGCGAGTAACGGATCAACTCGATGTAATCCAGAATGTAATGGATCGGGGAAAGGGTATAATGGAACTGTTTGGAAAAGCATTAATTAAGGCACCTAAAACCCATAAATCGAAAGTTGATAGATAGGAAAGTGTTTTGCCCGTTATATTGCCTTCTATTAGTTTTGTATTTGTGTTCAATCATCAAAGTAGAACGGGTTGTATAGTTGCCGCAGTGATTTTATGTAGATCCTCGTCCGTAAATGTAAGTACGATCGATTGGTGAAAAATAGTAGAGGTTAGTTTTGAACCCAGAATAAGCTTTTATGAATGAAATCAAGGAGAAATGTAATCTACCCTATCTATGAAACATCTGGCTCCAAGAAGTAACATCATTAATTTCAGGAAAATGCAGAGAACAATGAAATTTACGTTTTCGGATGAAAAAGGAACAATTAAAACAAAAATAGTGAAATTCGACTAAGAATTAGACGAACACCAAACAGAGATATTCCGGACGATTGTTAAACAGTGGAGGAAAATGTGACATAACAAAGAATATATTTTTTTTGCCGACTGAACCTTTTTTAACGCACTATATATTACTATTACTATATTAAAAAGTTATACAAAACTGAGATTACATTTCCAAATAAACTTCGTCTAAGGTGTAGGGCACAGGATACTCAAAGTTGTGCATGTCTTCGATATTGTAGAGCTCACAATACTTATCCGCAACACTAAAACCACTAGATTCTTTAATGCCATAGAATTTATTAATAATGTTACAGATATAATAATAATAATAATAATAATAAATATTTATTGTGTGAACGTGTTGGTACACTTACACTCGTCGGGTTTAGTAACACTTAATACAAGAATAACACATACTATTACAATAACTTACAAACACAGTACACTCGACCTACAGTATAAACTTACATTTCGCAAAAAATTCATCCAAAGAGTAAAATGCATTAAAAATTAAAAACTCTTTAATTTTAGTTTTAAATTCAGAGCAAGGTAAACATTTAGTGTGACTAGGAAGTCGATTATATAAGGAGTGCGATAGATAGACAGGTCCATTTTGACTTTTAGCTAATCTGCACAATGCTAAACGAACATTTTCCTTTTGTCTAGTATCGTGGTTATGTACATCAAATTGGTGCTTAGCTTGCGTAATGTGTTTTAGCATAACAGAGATTCTAAAATAAATAGACAGGGAAAAGTTAAAATTTTAATTCAATAAAGGCCTTTCGACAATCCTCCCTAAATTGAAGATTAGCCATAATTCTAACAGCTTTCCGTTGAAGGCGGAAAATGCTTTGCCATGAAGCACTGTGTCCCCAAACTAAAATTGCATAAGACAGAGTACTTTGAATTAAAGCAAAGTAAGCTGTACGTAAAACTCTTGTCGAAGTGTTGTTTTGAAGTCTTCTTAATAGGAAGATTGATTTGTTAATCTTTTTCGAAACATTACTACAGTGTGACTCAAAATTTAATTTATTATCGATAAAGCATCCCAGAAGTGATGTACCATCACCAAATACTATATTAGTATTTATTTTCGATAGGGATAACGGCACAAAGGTTGTCTTAGCGTCATTCAATTTCAATTTATTATTAATACACCACTCGTTAACAGAATTAACACTCTCCCGAGCATTGTAAAACGCAATATTAATATCAGAGCTAGTTGCAATCAGAGTTGCATCATCTGCATAAAGGATGCAGGATATGTTAGAAGAAATTGACACGGGTAAGTCATTAATATAAATTAAAAATAGAATTGGGCCAAGAATTGAACCTTGAGGTACCCTATTGTATGGGAAGAATACCAGATAAAACGTTGTTCCAGTACGTGTTGATATCTTCCTCAAGTAGGAAGCTATCAACGCCGCACTCTTATCCCCAAAATTATACAATAATTTTAGCTTACGAATCAGTGTTTCGTGTGAGACGCAATCGAACGCTTTCGAAAGGTCAATAAAGGCAGCAACCATGTGATGTCCCCTCTCAAAGCATTCCAATGCATCATTAATAAACATTATAATTGCATCCGATGTACTCCTTCCTTCCGAAAACCGTACTGCTGACGATAGAAAAGATTATTAGTTTCAAAGAAATTAACTATTTGGTTATAGATAATTTGTTCAACTATTTTACTAAACACCGGTAATATAGAGATAGGTCTATAACTACCTAATTCGTTTTGGGATTCCCTTTTTTGAAGTACGGTAACACTAATGCTGATTTAAGAGAATCAGGAAAAACTCCTGAATTAATAATAATGTTGATCAAATATGTTAGCGGTTTAACAAGTACGTTAATATTACGCTTAATTAACGTAGCACTAAGTCCGTAAATATCTTTCGAATTACTGTTTTTTAAGTTAGTTATTACATCACGTACTTCAATTTGTGAAATAGTGTGAAATTCAAAAGTCATAGAAGTAGAAACATTAAACGTGCAATGACTGATAGGATCAACATCCGAACTGGGGAGATTAGACATTATGTCAGCTGTGACATTGGCAAAATACATATTAAACTGGTTAGCCGATAGGTCGCAATGCGATTCGATATGCAAATTTCTTTGAGAATTTATTATCGTCCACATTGCGCTAATCGGATTTCCAGCATTATTAATGAATCTATCATTAGCTGCAATTTTGGCTAGTTTAATCTCTTTAGCGTAAATTGCACGAAGAGATTTTCTGATTTTATAAAGATTGTCTGTGCGGTAAATGACGTATAACTCGCAGATTAATTGTAAATTATTTCTTATTTTACGCAGTTTATTAGTAAACCATTCCCTATCAGATAAGCTATCTTTCCTTATCCGTTTGACTTCAGGAAAGCAATACAAGTAACAACTAGACACAAAATTTAGAAAATTCGAGAAGCGACCATTGCAATCATTTCCATTATTATGTTCAATGACACTGTCCCAATCGCACTCTGATAACATGTAAAAAATAAGTTAAATCCCATCATAGTTAGCGGACGTTGGGTTACGGGAACGCAAGTATTTGTACAATGAGTTTCAAAATCATTTAACACTACATTCTGTAACTTAATAAAACGAAAACGATTAACAGTGAGTCATCGAGGTCAGTTTTTGAATTAATTTTAATATTGTTACGGCATCTTGTAACGTAAAGAATGTCGTAAAGTATTTCCATTTCATTGCTTTATTGGATCTGCACTCGTTCTATATCTTAGACATTCGTCATTTGTATGTCTAGTATCGTAAATGTGTCTTAATTCAGTTTTATATTGATTTATTATTAAACAGTATTCGACACCCAACCAAGTAATTGACTTTGAAAATTTTGAAGATCTGAAAGGATTGTCGTTGTTGATGCAGTATTGACAATTGAAAACAAAATTGGCATCATCAATATTTTCTACTGTGAGACTAATATTGCTACACTCTTCCAGATGCAGCCATCGTTGGCAAGTGCTGCATTGTACGAGTTTTCTTGCTTCGCTTTCTTCTCCACAAGGCATGTAGTTTACGTACATATTTTGAGTTGTGATGAATAAAGCGCGCGGAATACTTAATCGAAATGTTTCTGGATCGAAATAATTTCCTGAATCGTCAAAAACTGAATGAATGTTATTTTTTCTGACAACAAATGAATATCATAAATAACACAAACCCCCACAATTAACGCTATCTACTTGCTGATGATATTTGGGCGTATTTATAATTTTCCATTTATGCATGTTTAATTTTGCTGTCCCTAATAGATAAGTATTCTTTAATTTTTTCGATTATCATCGCTTCGTCCAAATCGTACGAATCACTGGGGTTTAGAATGTACACACTTGTATTCATAAAGTCCAAAGCAATTGTTTGTCATTATATGGCAACAAAATATATGTAACTTCATCAAGATTTTTGATATAAGGATCAAACTTGGTGAAATTCGTTGGCTTTTGGTTAAATAGAATGTATGTAGTAACAGTATCAATATAATACAAGCATTTGTTATTGTTGAAGAAATATTTTCCAGCCCGGTGTATATAACAAAAAAAAAAATGAATTGCGATGTTGTAGTTACGGAAAAATGCAGTGGCGAAACTACAAAAATTTTTCTGGGGGGGGGGGGCAGGCCCCACGGACTCTTTGGGGAGGTGCGTATAAAAACTTTGTTGAGGCGTACACACCACTTTTTTATAGATGCATGCGCATGAAAACTACGTCAATCTTGTTTTCACTCTCAATTTTAAACACTTTTGGTTTTCATCATCATGGTTTGTCATATACCTACTTTAAGTAAAAGACTTTCTTGTTTTCACATTTTATTTAGGAAATATAACATATAAGTATGAATAAAAAAAACTTCAAACTAATTTTAGTTTCATATCTGTTTTTATAAAAACAGAGAGAACTTGTTCAGCCGACAATTTCTGCTTAACTAAAGCATTTTCGATACAGAGAAATGATAAATTTGAAAATCTGTCTTGTACCATTGTGGTTCTCAGTCATGTTTTTATCTGCCTCATAGCGGAGAAACTTCTTTCGCAACCAGCTGAACTGATTGGAAGGCCTACAGAAATTTGTAGTAATTTGTAAAAGATTTGGAGTCAGATCCCCCTTCACTTGCACTTTTCCAACGTGATTTCAAGATTTTTATTTTTGAATAAATTTCGTATCACTAAAACTTCAGCTTGAAGTGTTGAGATTTCGATATTGAAGGCCCTCTGATAATTGGCGACGAACTCAAATGTTTGATCCAAATCTAGCTTCATAAAGAAATCAATCGATCTTGCAAGGGGAAGATTTTCAAATCGTTTTTTCATATTGCGAATCACGTTGTCCATGACTTGGTAGTAAATGTTGACTTTCCAGTATTCGGGAGCTGTAGTTCCTGCAGGTATGTCGATCAGAGATGATTTACCCAGGGTTGAGTCAGATAGATATTCATTAAGCCTTTGTGGTTGCTTCCTTTTTTTTGAAATCCTTAAGAGCTCCAAACAAATGTCTTGTTCATCTGAGAATTTTTCTATTTCACTCCACAGGTCCTCAAATTTGTTCCTCTTCTCTTCAAAGCTACTTATAGTGCTATCTATGATATCACTAGCCTGACCTAGTGTGGCATCTTTTCTCTGAAAGTATTTACTCAGTACATTTGCGACCATTAACACTGAATGGAAGACGAACAAACAAACGATAAATTGTGGCTTTATCATTGATGACTGTATTCCAAGTACTTTTACAGAATTTTTGTCTCGCCCTTGTTCAATTTCCTCATCCAGAGCATTTCGAATTGCTTGGAAATTTTTCAAAAGGGATTTGCAATTTTCATATCGACAACTCCACCTGGTACTGCTAAGACTTCCCATTTCGCCCCCTGGCTTTATACCTAGAGCATCACGGGCGTTTATGAGATGAGAGTGATGACCGGGTTGAGAAAAGTGGACGTATATTGCCTCCAGTGTTGAAAAATGCAGCTGCAGTAGACACCTTAGCACAACTGTCGACAATTACCAAGTTCATCCTGTGTGCCAAGCAATGAAAGTAAATGGCTTGTGGATGATCCTCCCTTATTTTGGCTTGCAGTCCTTGGTGTTTCCCAAACATAACACTGGCTACATCATAAGATTGGCCAATTAATATGGCGTTATTCAACAAACTGCATTTACTTAGATAATTTTTAATAAGTATTTTTAAACTCTCGGCATCTCTAGAAGAAGAACAATCTACGAAACCAAGAAAACGTTCCTCAACTTCCAAGCCTACGGTATATCTGATTGCCACGGACAATTGTTCTTGTTTGTAGCACCTAGCTTCATCAACCATTATCGAAAAAAACCACATTGCCGCACTTCTTCTACAATCTGTTCAATAACAAGTTGAGATGCGATGCTTATTATTTCATTTTGTATTTTGGAACTGCAATAACTGATATGTCTGTCTAGATGCATCGAAAAATTCGTGTCATGTTTTGCCATAAGTTCACCCAACTCCAGAAAATTTCCTCGGTTAGTAGATGTTGCGTCTTCTCGGTGTCCTCGGAGTGGCAGCCCTTGACGTGTCAAGTATAAAATCATGTCGATTAATTTTATCATATAATCTCGGTTCTGTATTATCATTTCTTCATGTTGTATGGTTAGCTTCTTATGAACATCTCCGGCCTTCAAGGAATGTTTGTAGCCTACAAACCTTTGCATAGTCACTGTGAGCCAAAGAGGTGTCATGTTTTTTCAGCGACTCACTTAGTTTCCTCCAATTACTGAACCCATTAATCGAAAACTTTTCATTTTGATCTCGAATATTTGCAGAATGCCGAAAATGTCTGCAAACAAAGCAGAACGCTTTATCTAACTTCACACTATATTCAAGCCACTGATAAGTATCGAAGAATTGAGACGAAAACGATCTCCGTCTATCTCCAAATGAACTTTTTGGAAAAACAACCCTTGGGCCCCTTGACTGCGAAGGACCACTATCACGAGTTCCCAGATCTTGATCTTCTGGATCATTTCGTCCTCTTCGATTTGTTTCTGCAGATGTAAAAACATCGGATGTTTTGCTACCTTGCCCTTCTTCAGGGGCTTTATTTCCATCTTCTCGTATGCCTCCACCAACATTTTCTATATTTGAAGTTGAAGATTGTGTTAAATCACAAGCTATCTCAATATTTGTTGTTGTCACATACTGGAGTAGACGTTTGCCTTGTCTCAGTCTCATCCTTGTCGGGTTGATTTGTGGCAGATTTGAAAAACGATCGTATGTCTTTGAATTTCTTCTTGTTTAAACCGCCCACAATCTGCAATCTGCAACGCAAATTCAAATAAAAACAAATTTATAAACACCGAAACTAACTGCTCGGACACTGATGAGGAAACAAGTAAAAGGCGTGAAAGAAAGTACAAATCAAAATCCCTTTGCAGTTTTAACTTTAAACTATTATTATTATTATTAGCTGAAACTTGTGATGCAATCTTTCCTTTTTTTTTCACCCATCAAAATTTTAACATCTTATAATACTCTAAAACAAACATACAAATAAGTAAAATTACCTTAGTCCTTAGTTGTTTGTGGCAGTTGGCCTTGGCAGTGGCTATTTGTTTGCTTTGATGTTTTATTTCACACAGCACTGTGCTGTCAGCACAGAAGACTCAGAACATGGAACACCGAACACAGGTTATATTGGCACTTGGCTCATAATAATAATAATAATAATATTACGTAAAACATTAAACATAACTATAACAAGTACTAACCCCATGAATTCATCGTGCGTTGCAGCGTTGCTTATATAGGTACCGATGACGCAAGCAACCCTTCTCGAATCTTCTAGAAGTTCGATGACTAATAATTTACGTAAGCTCCTGTCTGCGTCTGCCGAGGCATCGTAATTATGATTCATACATCTAGATTGTTCGGAATAATGAGTCACCATTTCCGGTATGTTACACTATTTTTAAGTTTCAAGTCTCGCTTCCTTTATAAAAAGTTATCTTTTAGAATGGTAATGTAAACTGTATGTAAACTAATCTAATCTACTAATCTTTGCGGCGTCTTTATGCTTGCTGGGTTTACTACATCGTGAAAGAGGAACTATACATGCTATTGTTTATGCATCAACACTCAACGCATATCAGTATGATGAACCAAAACAATTCCAAGAGCAGCACAGTCACAGTCTACCGCCGCCGCGCCGCTTAGCTAAACAAATATTATTTCACCGATACAACTTATGCTCGAATGACGAATATTCTAATGTCCTTACATAATAAATAAATAATTAATAATTGTACTACGTCACTATTACCACTCGTTTGTTTATCGCAATGGTTTAAGATTTAACGAATTAAGTTGTTAGATGGAATTTAAGATAAGAATGAAAAATGGGGAAGTGCTCCGTTTTTCTGGGGTGTGTCACGGCTTGCCTGGGGTGTGCCTGGCACACGTTACACCCCCCTTGTTTCGCCACTGAAAAAATGTACAACGAGTTAGTTTAGTTTGTCACAAATAATTAAACATTTATTTTAATTTTACGAAAATACACGCTCAATCTCTAAATATAATCATATCTTAAGCTTAAAAAATACCTCTCGTTCTCGCTTAAATTATGTGCACATTTAAGTACTATTTGCGTTTGTAAGAATTTCAAGAATTCTGTTGGAGTCGGATATTATGTAATATTAGCGTAGTTTTGTATTGAAGTTCAATTGTGTTAATAAAGAAAGTGTTTTCTAAAATCCCATGGTCCTCCGTGTTCTCAAATAAAGTAAGAAGTATAGGACTAAAATCCTACATTTTTGGTCCCATCGAGCAGGATAAATCAGTTACGATTTGGAGAGTCGCAGTCTTTTAAGGAAACCGAATTCAGTTTAATTTGAAGGTGAACTTTCAAATCTCCAAGAAGAACTAAGTGAATTTTCAACTTTCCAAGAGGATTCAGGTATTTTCCCAAGTACTTCATAATAAAGAACATTTTGTGTTTTACTTTAATATTAATCTTTATTGCGCTATATTTTAATTTACTGAAAACGTATTTCATCAGGTTTAATTGTCACAATGGATATGTTAAAATTAAAATCAACTCACACAAGTGCTTAGGCTCAAATTACTAGAATTCATAATTGGGTTTTGCAAGATGCATTTATGAAATATAATACTGCTCAAGATCAAATTGAAAATTATTTAATTGATATAGAGGATCAAACAGATCCTGAGGATAGGGACGGGATCGAAATCAAATATTTTGATACTCTTGCTGCAGTTAGAAATTCTACAGAAGAATTATCTCCTAAAAATAATATTTTCTCTGATACTCACGTTCTCCAAATGACAATGTCAATATAGCATCTGACTGTTATCCCAAAATAAAATTGCCGCAAATTAATGTAACTCAATTCTCTTGTAATTTTTCTGAATTGAAAATTTTTTTTTGATCTGTTCACCTCGCATATTGATAAAAATAGTCAATTTATAAATGTTGAAAAATTTTATTATTTAAAGACATTGCTAAAAGGTGAAACTTTAAGTATTGTAAATTCATTAAAAGTAAGTAGTCATAATTTTGTTACTGCAGTTTCACTGTTAAAGAAAAGATTTGAAAATAAAAATAAAATTGTGAATTCTTATTTTAGTAATATTTTAAATGCTCCAATTATAACAAAGTGTAATCCACAGAATTTGAGAGGATTTGCCACTACTTGTAAAAGTAATTTAGAGTCATTGAAAAACTTAAAACTCGAAGATAAAGAAATTCTTGAAGCATCATTAATTTTCAATTTTCAGCAAAAGCTAGATTATAGTTCTAAGAAAATATTTGAGGAAGAAAGCGATATTAAAGCGTTGCCTAAGTTAGATGAGTTTTCGAGTGTCTAGAAAAGAGATGCACAGTATTCAAAAATCTATCTAGTTTTGATATTAAAATAGAAAAAAAGTTTATTAAAATATCATTATTTTGCTCATACTGTAACGATGACACCCATAGAATACATGTTTGCAAAAAACTGTATATCACTTTCTGTACCAGATAGATTGGCGTTCATTAAGTCTAAACATTATTGTTTAAATTGTTTAGGGTTTAGGTAATAAACATCTGATTGAAAATTGCACCTCAAGTTCAAGTTGCTCACAGTGTAATAAAAAGCATCACACTTTGTTACACTTAAATCAAATTCTTCAAAAGAACTATCCTCAAAATTTCCAAAACAATTCATACTCTCAAAACCAATATCAAAATGTCGCATCTGATAAAACTCAACATATGTCCTCAGGTTGTTCCTTTGCAGTTTATGCAAATTCTCGTCAAGATAACAGTCAAAATCCTTTATATGCCAGTCACTCTCAGAAAACGAAAAATCACACTTTACCTTACGATAATCAATGCTCTACTTCTCGGATTCCATCTCATAATAATCACAACAGAACCTCAGAGAATTTAGCTCTCGGTCAAGTGAATGATCAACCCTGCAGTTCAAATAATATCTCAGCTTTATCTACAAAAACCCCTCACGTACTTTTAGTTACAGCTCAAGCTACTATCTACTCAAAACAAAATGAACATATTCAAATTAGAATACCTATGGATAGTGGAAGTCAAAACTCCTTTATAACTCAGCATTTTGTTGACAAATTAGGTTATAGTACATATAATACAAATTTAAATATTTCTGGAACTTCTCAAAGTCTCACATTCTCGAGTCAAATGATTACTGTACTTTTGCACTCTAATGTTGATTGCTCAAACAGATTTAAAGCATCTTGTTGTAACGCCTCTTTCTTCACATTAACTAAATTCAAAAGGGTTCAATTTAATTTACCTCGGTCTAGCTCAAATCGGGTCTTGTCTTAACAAGACGGGGGTGGTTCGTATCTTGGGGCTCAACACTGTACTCTTTGAATAATACAACAAAACTATTTTAAACGTATATTACCTATTGTTTTATAAATCTAAGATAATCTAACCTACAGGAAATAACAATAATATAACAAAAATGACAATAATATAACAAAACAAATCGTATTGGGTGTACCCCGGGATGTCCTGGTTAGCAGCGTGAACCGTTTCTGTGGAAATATAAATTATTGTTGTTCAATTATTGGTGTGTTATGACCCAAAAATCCTACTAATGACAATTTAATTTTGTTTATAATGACCGTTCAGGCCTGCCCTGTACACGGTAGCCTGGTATTTGTTCAGGTGGCGCTATGTAAAATTCTATATATTTTAGATAAGCTGGGGCAACGAACGGGTTGATGTCTTTAAGCAGGTCAACGAGAAAATCAATAATTTAAAGTAACCTTGGTGCGCATGACAATGCTTATACGTGATTTGGCTTTCAGACTGACTGGATAGGAGCTCAGTACTTGGAATGCTGTATACAGGATAGATTACTATTTACATGTATTAAATGCAAATTGTACGTACGCGTTAGTTATCTAACCTAACTAAACAAGCTGATCTCAGGATTTCTTAACTAATGGAGAACGTATTTACAGTAATGAAATGAATATCTAACATTTAATTAGGCCCGGAAATAAATGTATTAAATTCTTTATTATTAGAAAAACGTCTGTTTAAACGCGGATACTGTTCGTATTAGCGAAACTTACTCTAACTAACAAATACGGAGTTTATCACGATCTTTTACGTTAATAATTATTAAAGATTGCTTCTTTATTAATTGTTATAAACGAATTAATCGTAGGCGAGTTTACACGACCTTTTAGGACTGCGTGTAATAAATTGAACAATTCTAAGAATTGTTTCCAACGGAATGCAGGTGTTTCAAGTAAGTGATTTATATGCGATTGCGAGACGCAGGAGTACGTTTAATGTAACTTATCACGTAGACGCACCACGGGTTCGTCTTTATATCTGGAGGATCACGCGGGTGATCTCTACGAATGCGGCTTCTGGTACTGAGATTACCTCTAGGTCTTGGCGTCGCTTGTTTGTATTGCTATTTTCCTCAGGATCAGGTCGGTGTATTGTATGTGTAATGTATGTGTAATATTTGGTTAATGGAGAGCCCTTGCTAAGATTCTGGGTCCAGCCCGTCGGCTACTGTACCAAGGGATTTTCCTGGTGGAGCGGTAGAATTTGAGCGAGTACCCTTCTTGCCGCTGGAGTAAATGGAAGATGCCTTCTGGGCGTTAGCCCGAAGTAGCAGCGTCCTGGTTTGTCTGTATGTGTGTCGAAGGCAACTTCAGTCTTTACAGCCTGGCGTCGACTTTTAGTGTGTGTACTGGAGGCAGAACGTAACTTCAGGCTATACAGCCTGGCGTATACTTCTAGTGTGTGTGCTGGAACGGTTAGATAACTTTAGGCTCTGCAGCCCGTCGTTTCTCTAGGTGTCTGGTGTAATGTTTTAGAAACGTGGTGCAATAAAACTTACGTGCTGTTAACCTTAGCGTATCTCAACCAGCAGTTTGATTGTTTAGGTTATATATTTCTTTAGTTTACAATAATTATAAGCTAATATACAGTTATTAAAATTAGAATTTACATCAGTTCTACATACATAAAGACAAAATATGCATCGATTGGGGCTTGAACCTTGGTGGCGCAGTTGGTTAGCGCGGTACTCTAGCAAAGTACAGGTCGTAGGTTCAAATCCTACTCGAGGTACTTTTTATTTATGTATTTAATAAAATTAATAATATAGTTGTTTAAAAAAAAAATTATATAATAAGTACCTAATATATTTATTATTGTTTTGTTGCCGAACATATAAATTTTTAGACTATTTGTTTTTTTTAATTTTAATTTATGTAAAACACCTTTTATACTTCCTTCTTCAGAAGAAGATACCTAACTAAGACTTTATGCTGGTTATTTTTAGATTAGTCAAAAAGATTTTGTGTTCTATTTTTTAGGTTTTAGCTTAGGTTATATATTTCTTTAGTTTACAATAATTATAAGCTAATATACAGTTGTTTAAAAAAAAATATATAATTATATAATAAGTACCAAATATATTTATTATTGTTTTGTTGCCAAACATACAACGTGATCAATCTCAAGTGTACTGTAGTGGTATGACAAAAATCCCTAGTTGTTAATATTGTTATGTTTTGCAGTTGGCTGCTTTGGATTTTTATAGTGGTTTTAGTCGTTTTAGTTTATGTCAGTGTATGTCATATTATACCTTTGTTTTTCACTTTTGTATTTTCTTGGTGCCGAAATGTTACAAAATGTATTTGCGAATATGCAACGTAGGGTGAACTTATGTTTATAATTTAATGGCGGTCATTTTGAATATATGCTGTAAAGCAAAGTGTGATAAATAATGTGTACCTAAGGAGTTAAAAAAATTTGTAAAATACATTGTCATTCCATAAACGTGTACTGTAAATTTTATTTAATTATAATGAAATTATAACATTTAAATACTTAAGATTCATTATTTTGTAATGATGTAATCCAATCATTAAATAATATTTTATTTATTTTGTTGTATTTTGTAGGGATGCAGTCTAATCAAATACAAAATAGTCATTATTTAAATTAAGATAATATTTTATAATATATACAAGTTAATGACCTTCATACAGATTTGAAACTGATCGTAGTTGTTACTCGAACCATGCTCTAGAGTAGCTAGAGCAATACAGCTTCTTACCAACCTATCAGTGGTACCAACTTGAATATTTTGATCACGTGGTATACACTTGAGATTAATCACTCGTTACAAATTTTTATACTATTTGTTTTTTTTTATTTTAATTTATGTAAAACCGACAAGACAGCTTTATTTTATTTTAAAAATATTTTAACCAATCATTTTCTAGCAAAAAAATCTACGGATTTTTCGAACCCTTCCTACGGGTTTAAGTGTGCAAAAAGTTGACAACACTGGGTAAGCTAGGGGCCTAAAGTTCTTCCTTATTTTTCTCTAGTAATGCCGCGGTAAGAATACTTGTAATAAGTAAAAGAAGGCTGTAGTCAGTAAATGACTGTTGGCGTTTTGAAATATTTTTTTTATAAATGTTTTGAATCCAATTAATATATGTAAACGTTTTAGTAAAACTTGTGAATGTTCCAAGATGTCAGCTGAAATTAATAAAAATATTAAATTGGAACCTAAAGAAGAAGGTCCAATCGATTTATTCCTTATTCAACAAGTCATTGTAAATAGTGATATAAAACAAGAAATTTATTGTGGTTATAATAATATGAAATGGGAAACTGAAAATTCTACATTTAAAGAAGATAGTGATTCTTATTCGATAAATCATGTTAATACAACTGAACCATCTTTACTTCAAATTAAATTCAAATGTAATCAATGTGACTATTCTACAAATTTAAAAAGGTACCTAAAAAGACATCAACAGATACACACTACAAACTTTAATTTCAAATGTTATCAATGTGGCTATTGTACAAATGTAAAAAAGTACCTAAAAAGACATGTACACATCCACACTTCAAACTTTAATTTCAAATGTGGTCAATGTGACTATTCAACAAATGTGAAGCGCAATTTAAATGAACATGTATTAACGCACACATCAGGTACTAATTATAGATGTGATCAATGTGACTATTCAACAAATCAGAAGCGCTATTTAAAACAACATCAATTAAGACACATTTCAACCACGACTTACAAATGTGATCAATGTGAGTATTCCACAAAAGCGAAGAGTAATTTATTAAAACATAATGTAAAACACACTTCAACTACCACTTACACATGTGATCAATGTGATTATTCTTCAAAATTGAAGGGCCGTTTAAAAATGCATCAATTAAAACACATTTCAAGTACCAGTTACAAATGTGATCAATGTGACTATTCAACAAATCTGAAACACAATTTAAAACCACACGTATTAAGACACACTTCAACCACTAATTACAAATGTGGTCAATGTGAGTACTCAACAAAAGTGAAGAATAATTTAAAAGACATAAATTAAAACACACTTCAACTACTAGAAGAAGGACCAATTGATTTATTCCTTATTAAACAAGTCATTGTAAATAATGATATAACAGAAGAAATTCATTGTGCTTATAATAATATGAAATGGAAATCAGAGAATTCTATATTTAAAGAAGATAGTTGATTATATACACTTCAAACTTTTACTTCAAATGTGATCAATGTGAGCATTCAACAAATGTGAGTCATTCATCAAATTTGAAACGCAATTTAAAAAACATCAATTAAAATATACTACTTACACATGTGATCAATGTGATTATTGTTCAAAATTAAAGCGATATTTAAAACGACATCTATTAAGGCACACTACAACCACTAATTGCAAATGTGGTCAATGTGAGTATTCAACAAAAGTGAAGAGCAATTTAAAAAATATCAATTAAAACACTACTTACGCATTTGATCAATGTCATTATTCTTAAAAATTGAAGCGATATTTAAAACATCAATTAATACACCCAACAAGTACCAAGTACAAATGAGATTATTCAGCAATATTCAAGAGCCATTTAAAACAACATCATTAATACACTCTTCAACCACCAATTACAAATGTAATCAATGGGGTTATTTATTAAAATTAGAACGTAATTTAAAAATACATCAATTAAAACATACTTCAACTACTACTTCAGTCATTAATTATAAATGTGATCAATGTGACAATTCAACAAATATGAGTATAATTTAAAAAGCTATCTATTAAAACACACTTCAACCACTAATTAAAAATGTGGTCAATGTGATTAATCAACAAATTTGAAACGCAATTTAAAAATCATCAATTAAAACACACTTCAACTGCTACCTATAGATGTAATCAGTGTGATTATTCATCAAAATTGAAACAATTGAAAAATCCATCAATTAAAACACACTTCAACTACTATTTACACATGTGATCAATGTGATTAGTCTTCCCAATTGAAGCGATATTTAAAACATCAATTAATACACATGACAAATACCAATTATTTATGTGATAAATGTGATTATTCAGCAAAATTCAAGAACAATTTAAAACATACACTCTTCAGTCAGTGATATTTAAAACATCAATTTATACACACATGAACTACCAGTTATAAATGTGATTATTCATTAAAATCAAAGAGAAATTTAAATCAACATCAATTAAAACACTAACTATTAATTACAAATGTGATCAATGTAATTATTAATCAAAGTTTAAAGGCAATTAAAAAAACAGCAATTAATACACATTTCAAATTATACAGATTGCCACCAATCTGAATATTCTATGAATTGAAATGCACTTTAATACGTCATCTTGCCATGCATACTGCGTATGTGACCAACGTAAATATTCTTAAAAATCGAAGTTCGGTTTAATACGTCATCTTATTGTACACACTTCAAACATTAATTATAAATGTGATCAATGTGACTATTCACCAAAATTGAAAAGCCATACACACAAAAATATTACAAATGTGGCCAATGTGACGTCAATTAACACATATTTCAAGTACTAATGTGATCATGTGAGTATTCACCAAAAGTGAAGAGTGGTTTACAAAAACATCAATTAAGACATAAATTAATAATAACTTCAAATGTTATCAATACGATTATTCTACGAAATTGAAACGCAATTTTACACTACGTATATTAATACAAGCAAGTACTAATTACAAATGTGATTATTCACCAAAATTGAAAGGTAGTCTAAACAGACATCAATAAAAACCTTGGATTAAAGATAGTGTTCAATGTAATTATTCATCGATGTTGAAGCCATATTTGAAAAATCACCAATTAATACACACTTCAAATACTACTTTAATTGTGATCAGTGTGATTATCAAATCTGAAGCGAAATTTAAAATTAAATAAATTAATACACACCTCAAGTTTTAATTTAATTTAATTACGATGAATGTAATATTCATCAATTTAGAACTACACTGCCAAGTATTTATAAAAATATGATCAATGTGAGTATTCAACAAAAGTGAATAGTAATTTAAAAAACCTTCAATTAACCACACACTTCAAATACTAATTAATAATGTGAACAATGTATTCATCGAAATTATTGGGCAGTGTTAATCAACATAGATTAATACATTCGACTACTAAATACAAATGTGAGTAACATTATTATTCATCAAATTGAAACGTGATTTGAAACTCCATACATCAATATACACTTCTGCTACTAATTGTAAGTGTGATCGATGTGAATATATAGAAAATGGAAAAATGCTCTAAGACCTTTTCTATAAAACCGAATGGAACAGATTTAATACATAATTTTGCTAAAAATTATGTATCGTGTTGTATGAAGTATAGAGAGTAGACATTTATTCCAATACTTTGGTAATGTATAGTCTTAGATTGTGTAAATATGTCATATTATTACAACTTAAAATTGTAATGTTGGTAATGGTAAAAAAAAATTTGCCACACGTCTACTACAAAAATTAAAAGAGAAAGGATTTATTAGCAGCATTATATAGACGTAGCTCTAAAACGAGCAGATGGTTTGATAAGATGTTTAAATCACTTGCATATAACTTTGTGAAATTGGCAAATTACACGCTAGTGTAGGTACATATTTTAGAAAGAACACAAAAAGCAGTATTCTGCGTAATCTTGAGTTTTTAGGTATGTTTCTTGGATTGAGGATAACGGTAGTTTACTAAAGACTGTAACAATTGTTTAAAATCAAAAATTGGGGGTCACATACTTGTCCATAATGGTTAAACTTTGTACACAATCTAAAGAATTGTTACATGAAAATCTAAGCTGAAACGTTGGTCTGTTATTGTTAAGGAAAATCCTTCTGAATACTGGTCTTACAATGAATCGTAAAGTTTGATGTATAAAATATATAAATTTAATTGTAACAGTGTAATGTGTGCACAAGTGCAAGTATAAAAGGATGTATTATATTTTAATTCATGTACTTAAGTGTATTTTATACAATAAATACTAAATTATGAATACCTGTTTATACAGTAATTTCTAATAACTTTTAGTTGAATAACTAAAGTAGAAAAAGTGCTTTCATATGGAAAAACTTGATAGTCAAATGTTCTATCATTAAAAGAAGTTATGTATCAGCGCCTTGTTAACTTTGGGAGTATAGGTTGCAGGTAAGAAAGTAGAAAGAAAGATTATATTTAATATTATTAATTTAATGTCCTAATTCCCTGAGTGGTAGGGTGACCAGACATCCTCCTTTAGCAGGATTATAAATTGTTTGTCCTCAATATATTTTCCTAAAATCAACAAAATGCCCTCTTTTTATGTAATAAAGAAAAGGGAAATTAGATTGTTATTAGTCGTAAAAAGGGAGGAGCTGTATGTTTATATTTTAATTCGTTTGACATATTGATAGAGTATTTTAGGTTAATCTGCTTGTTCGTAAATGATAAAACTATCTTTACAGAATTAGTCATGTTAAACGAACCAGTCAAAATTGCTGTTGCAAAGAATGAGAATTATTTATTAGCAGTTGGAGTTGGAAACATACATGTTTATAGTCATGTAAATAATATGAAAAGAAATTGTACCATCAAGAATGTTTTCTATGTACCTAATCTTAGGAAAAATTTGTTATCGGTTAAGAAACGAGAAATAGCAGGTATAAAAGTAACATTTGATCGTGGTTTAGTTAAAAGGAACAATTTATATGAAATTAGTTTTGAGGTAGTAAACCGTAATTGTCAGAATGTAGTCGTAGAAAGTAACGATTTTAAGTTATAGCATAAGAGATTAACACACTTAAATTATAATGCACTTATAAAATGAAAAATGGTTGATGGTATTGATGAAAATATAAAAATAGGGCAGGTAGATTTTTGTGAAGCATGTGTTGCCTGAAAGATTACATGTGTACCGTTTGGTACAAGAACAAAAAGTCACAGACTTCTACAAATTCTTCACACGGATATTTGTGGACCTGTTTCACCAATAACGTATGATGGGCATCAGTATTTTATTACGTTCATAAACGATTTGTCAAACTGCACTGTTATATATTTGTTAAAATCTAAAGCTGAAGCGTTTGAAAAATTTAGGGAATACTTTAAAATGACCAAGTCCATGTTTACTCAATCAATCTCAAAATTAAGATGTGATTACAGTGGAGAATACGTGTCTGAAAAATTGAGAAGTTTTTGTAGGGACAAGGGAATAATATTGATTAAGAAAAAACAGAACATTAGTAGAACATGCTAGGACAATTATTAATGATGCAGGGTTACCTAAGAAATTTTGGGGCGAGGCTATTTTATGTGCAAATTATCTAATTAACAGAGGACCATCAGAGGGATTAGAAGATATGACTCCAGCCGAGTTATGGTTAAAAAGGAAACCTAATGTTTCAAATTTTTGGAAGTAATGTCTATTGCTACGTAGAAAGTCAAGCGAGGAGTAAATTTGATTCAAAGGCAGAAAGATGCATTATACTAGGTTATGCACCTACCAGTTACAGATTATGGAATATAGCACAAAATAAAGTCATTATAGCCAGGAATGTTAAGTTTAATGAAAATAGTTTTGAGTACAAAGATGCAGTAAATGTAAAAATTGAGGAAATTCTAGATAAGGGCAACAATTTGGGGTAGATGAATAGGAAAGTCTTGATGAAGATGTCAATAGTTATTTAGACACAAACAGTAAATGTAAATCTCAAGAAAATGAATCGCAGAGATACAAACGGGAATCAAAAGTTCCATGTAAATATAAAGGCTATGAATTGTATATGGCGTTTGATGCTTGCAGTAAATGGTTTAGAGCGGTAGAAAATGAGTTAAAATCAATAAATGAAAATATACATGGTAGGAAATTAAGAAGCCAGTTAAAGTAAATATTTTAGATACAAAATGGGTTTTTATATACAAACGTTTAGAGAATGTTGAGTGTGACAAATATACGGCAAGGTTAGTTGGGGAAGACGCGGTAATACCGCGCGGTGGGGTAATATTGCGCAGGCAAAAAACATACAACTGATCGCGCAATAAGAAGTGCAATCATATGTACGGTGTTAGAGAAACCTGGCAACTATGCAGAAAAGGTCTGCCGCCCTCTCAAAGCACTCAGTTGCACGTGGTACATGAAAGTGTTACTTTAATAGTTTTGCTTCTAATTTTGTGTCGTTCTAAAATAAGGAAGGTAAGGGGTAATTTTAGAACACATTTGGTTTTTAATTTGAATTTTAATTGTTGAAGTTATGATTAGAAACCCAAATCAAGGTTGGTAGGGGGTAATATCGCGCAAAGATGCGCGGTATTGCCCCTCACTTGTTTCAATGGGAACTTTTTGTTCTAATATTTTTCCTGGGTTTTGGTAAAAATATAAAAATTGGATGGTATAAATGACTAAAGATGATGATTTGTTAATTATATTTGTTTTATTCTGACTTTATCCTAGGAAAAATATTTTAAAGAAGAAAAGAAAAAGAAATTAACATTTATTGTCAACGTTTACTTCTCATTTCAGATGGTCAGAAACTACAAACGAAAGACCCAACGACAACTCTGGTCAATTGACCAATTTAATAACGCTATAGCTGCAATTAATACAGGTGCAAAAATACGTGCAGCCGCTAGAAATTTTAATATTCCGGAGTCAACACTACGTGATCATTTAAAGCCAAGAGGTATTGAAAATCGAGATCCGGCTGTAATTGACTGCATGGGAAGGAAACCAGTCTTTACTAAACAACAAGAAGTAGAGTTAGCAGACCATGTGGTAAAATTGGGAAATTTGTTTTATGGAGTTACACCGTGGGAGTTGAGACGAATAGCGTTCGATTTTGTAGAAGCTAATCACTTGAAACACAAATTCAACACAGACAAGAAACTAGCTGGCAAAGATTGGCTAAGAGGATTTCTGAAACGGAATCCCCAACTAAGTCTTCGCCAGCCAGAAGGCACTAGCATAAACCGTATGTCATCCTTTAATGCTGAGGCTGTTGGAATTTTTAAAAAAAATCTTGATACCGTTTTGAACAAGTTTAAATTTAGAGGTGACAGGATTTTTAATGCGGACGAGTCCGGTATAACTACCGTTCTGAAAAAGTCGGGAAAAGTTAATACCAAAAGAGGGGAAAAACAAGTGGGTGTTGCACTTCAGCCGACCGTGGACAGACAATCACCATCTTATGTGCTGTTAGTGTATCTGGTTCCTACATCTCCCCAATGATCATTTATCCAAGGAAACGATTATCCCCACAGTTAGGGAGAGATGGTCCAATATGATGTATTGAGATGATTCAAATTACGTGCAAGTAGCTATGTAATTTGCATAGTGAAATATTACTTTAGTTAGTACGAATTGGTACATTTCATTAAATAATTCTAGTTAAGAATGATTGATAAACATTGAGATGTTTGAAAAAGTTAAATATTTCTTAATATAATTTAAATAATGTTAAAATAAGTAATTGACAGCACAGTACATAGAAGTATAGGATATGTTTGTTATTGTTTATGAGTTAATTCAAGTTTCATTTAGTTTTGTAAGTTTATTATTAAACAATATTCCCCGACGACATGTAATACAGGTTGTGGTTGACAGAAATAATGTTAAAACTAGATTTAGGCTGGTATCAATGTCGCAATTCACATGTACGCAGCCAAGATTAGTTACTGCGTTAAACTTATATTAGTGCAAAAATTAAGAAAAAAAACAGATTAAGCACATTAGTGAGTGATTATAAAACATGAATCATGCAGCAGTTCTGGGATTATTGTGTGTAATCAACAAATTTATGCCATTAAACTAGTGATTGACAGCATTCCGACACTAGTCGTAGAAGAACTTATGAACCTACGAAAGTGGTAAAATTAAATTAATTTGTGACTTGAACATTAAGTTTAAACACTTACATTAACAGTTATTGTATTTAAAAGTGTGAAATTTAACATTAAAATTTATAAAAACAAAATGAGGTTATGTTTTCACCTCGGATAAAGATTTTTGTAAAAAGTATTTTAAATTGAGACAATTTATATAAAATAAATTACTAGAGGCAAAAATAGTAAGGTAGCCTCAATTTTATGTTATAATTCCTTATATTTATGTCCATTTTTGTTAATTTTAGTTTTTAAGAGTATTGGTAGAATTTAAATAATTTTCCTCTCAAATTGGCCGTAGGCATGTTTAAGATGGATATTTGGGTGTAGTAGTATCCCATATTCATGTAGAGGTAGTTTCCAGGCCTGTAAAATTCATAGAATTAGTTTAAATTGCATAAATAAGTGTGAAAATTAACGTAGTTATTAAGTATAGGAATTAGTTCATGTTTGGTTTCAAATGATAGATAAAATTATGTAGATTTTGGAAATGTTTTTAGATTTAAGAAATGTTAAACAGGACAAAAGTTATAGGGCTTCAAAGATTTATCGTAATGTGAAAATTATTGTAGCCAATCAGATTTCAGGAATTATTCTCCGTAACTAATGAAAACATTCGATGATTTGGTTGTCGAGCAAAAACATATATAAGCAAGTGCTTTAGCTTCACAAACTCTTGATTTTCATCTTTTGCAACAACTTGCCAAAGTATGCTGTTGCAAAATTTTTTTGAAAATAAATTTTTAAAAACAAATTAACCTCACTTCGGTAATTTAACAAAGTGCGATTCAGTATCGGAAGTGTTAACGAAACAGTTGATAGTCTTTTGTCGGAATATAGTTAAATTAAGGTTAGTTTACCTTTTTTAAATTTCATCGGAAGTTTTCGACAAGTTATAAAAATATTTCCGCAGTTCGACTTTGTTCATTTTTAAATTATTATTGTGTATGTTGCCATGGATATTTAATTGTGTTGTCTTCGTGCTTTTATCATTATACACCTTGTTTACCAAAAGTGTGTTTAATTTACAACAACCTTCAACGATGCATGCTTTACAAAATTTAATTTGAAGTTAATTATAAAGAAGTGATGAGCCTAAAAATAAAGTTTCGTCAAGGTTCTAATAACATTAGTGAAACTTACCAAGTGGAAAAGCTGTTCATTTAAAAGAAAAAATTGGGAGATTGCAGAGCAGAGTTGCAGTTCGCAGGAGCTGTTGTCTTCAACCAACTTCAATAGCAGTAACATACAAAAGGAGGATTTTATATGTGAATACTTTATTATTGACATTGGTACTTTTTTTTTTGTTATGTTCAGAATTTTTATCCTTTGTAATAATCTTGATGTGCAACAACAGGTATGCATGTCCAAAGGGAATGTTATTTGTTCTATAAATGTAAATGTTTTATATTAATATTGTTGTTCATTCAAACGTAGTTATACTTACTTGTATGTCGAGTTTCATTTTGGTTGTGGTCAAATCATATGTTGCGTATTCACAGCGCATGCCCACGTATATTTTTAAAAGAATTTTGTTATGTACAGGGTGTAACACAGTTATTAATGCGAATTATAAATTATAATTCAAGTTACTTAATCAATTTTAATCCTTATAGAAATAATAGGACATTATCTCAATTTTTTTTTAATCATATTAAGTATGGTTTGTCAGGTTGCGTTGACGCACCCTGTATGTAAGATGCTGTAATGACGTGTATTATGTGTTTTGAGTGCGAGTGTATTGAGATTGAACGAAAAAAAAAATTTTTTTTGTATGCATAATGTATGTGGGTGTATGATACGCCACTGGAAATGTAGGAGAAATATAATTCAGTATGTAGATACGTGTATTTGAATGTTATAGAGACTTTGGTGTGGGAATAAATAGATTCTGATGAATGTAAATGTGAAGAGAAATTTGAAGAAGACTTTGCACCAGCTGAACAGTTTAGAGAACTTGTTTTAGATACTGATCAAGGAGAAAATGAAAAGAGCTTAAACATTCCATCTCCTCAAGTATCGTCAACAAGCATAGCCATTTCTGAACCAACACCGTCGACATCAAGGGCTACTGTGGAACAGACACCATCAACATCCACAGCTGAACCTGGATTTTTACCTTCATGTTCAGGTATCGTTAAAGTATCAGATGTAGCTCCTGTTCCAAAGAAAGTAATTAAAAAGTCTACCAAAAAAACGACAGTAAGGAAACAACAATCAGAAATTTGGACTGCTACACCAGTGAAGGACGTTCTCCTAGAAAAACAAGCTAAACGAGATGCGAAAACTGAGAAGCAAGCTAAGAGAGAACATAATGGTGATATAAAAGGAAAAAAATGTAAACGAAAAGTTAATATTTCTAACAAAACACAACAGAATATTAGAGCTCCGAGAAAAAAAAAGCCGTATTGAGGAGCATACGTCGGAAGATGATTCTGAATCATCTGTAGAAATGAATCTGTCAGAAGGTAGCGACTCAGATCTCAGTGAAATAGCACAATGTCATGCTTCTCCTGTAGCCAATGAAGTATGCATCGTATGCTACGAATTTGGAAAAAACAAGGAACTTTGGTATCGCTGTGTTGGATGTGCGGCATGGGCTCATGAAGCTTGTAGTGGTTGGGAGTCAGCTGAAGGTTTTCAATGCGATGGGTGCAGAGAAAATATTAAGAAAGTCGAAGTATCAAAACGACGTTTATATTAAATGTTTCAAGAAAAAAGTGTTTTATTGCTAATGTTTAAACTTTTGTTTTTTTAGTTTAGTTATTACAAATTTCATTGATTATTTTTGATTTTTCTTACTTCACAAGCTCAAATAACATGCACGATATTGCCCCACTAGCTAAGCGATATTACCCCACCGGGTGGGGCAATACCGCGAAAAGCACGTGTTGCGTAGTTTAGAAAAAATTGAGTGATACATTTTCTTTTTTAAATACTTCTTTATAACATCTTAAACCAAATATATTTGTGAAGAATTTACCAGTTTGTCAACTGTTTATTGTGTAAAATGTAAATTTCTCGAATGTTTCCGCTTAGGTGCGCGATATTACCCCGCCTTATATTCCCCTAAATCACAATCACAAATTGTAAATCAAATTCTGTATTCAAATTAAATAAATCATTATATGGACTTAAACAATCATCTAAATGTTCGAATAATGAGATAAATGAATTTTTAATAAGGACTGGTTTTAGAAGATCTGAAAGTGATTTTTGTTTATATTACTAAATACAATGTTCGATAAAGTTTTCCTTTTGATATATGTAGATGAGATAATTTTATGTGGTGCTCATGCAGAGGGATTAAATACAATCAAAACTAAGTTAATGTCAAAATTCAAAATGAAAGACAAAGGAAATTTACATTTTTTGGGACTAAAAATTGATTATAACAGGCAGAAGGGAATATTAAAAGTTAAATCAGTCGAAGTATACTCTTAGTATTTTAGAACATTAGGTATGGAATTTTGTAATGGATCAATTATTCCAATTTACCCAAAGTTAAAGTTTAATCTTAATAAAAATAATTGTACAACCACAAAACCTCTTAGACCACTAGTAGGATGTTTAATGTATTTGATCTTGGGCCCTAGGCCAGATATATGTTTTTCTATCAATTACCTTAGTCAGTTTCAAGACAAGCCCAGTGATGAGGATTGGAATGCCTAAAAGGGGTTTTGAGATGTTTCAAATCTACAGTTAACACGTTGACTGTCCCCGCCCCACACGTCCAGTCACGTTTTTCTAATATTTACCCTTTTATATCAAAAAACATCAATATAATATAACACTGCATTTTGAGTCTTTTTTTTAATTTTCATCATGTTCGCATGACGCATGAACGTCACGGGTATACGATTCCTCGTAATACGTCCATGTATCATATGTGAACATAGCGCGAAATGTACTGTTTGTATAACACGTGATTCAGTCAGTTCGTTTTACAGCTGTGCAACGTTCAGTACAGCTGTGCAACGTTCAGAACCAAGAAACTCTATTAGGTTATGTGTGTTTCTTAGTCTTCAGATCAGAGTTAACACATAAAAGAGAGTAATAATCGTGTTATTGTGATTGTCTTGGCGGAAATAGTGGAGGAGATGAATAACTTTTTATCTGAAGGAGGCAGCGATGATAGTGTCAGAGACCCAGATTTTTTAGATTCTGATTCGGATACTGGGAATAACCCGCCTGGAGAGGAAACTGATCTATCCGATGGAGATGATCCCGTGGAAAATGTTACGGATGTAGCTGCTGATGGTCTAACAATATTCACGCAATACCTGCGCTCACATTTACCGAAAACGAAGGCATTGTGGGTAACATTTTTGAAAATGAGTTAACCACTCCAATGGATATATTTTTTCATATAATTGACGACAATGTGTTACAAATTATGGTAACCGAGATTAATAGATATACCAAGCAAATATTAGACTCACGCATAACAACCCGTAGACATCGTTTGGCAAGATGGAAAGACACTAACAAGGATGAAATAAAAACATTATTGGGAGTACTGTTGTTTATGGGCATCGTGAATTTTCCTAAAATCGAGTGCTATTGGAAAAATGACAGACTCTACTACAACCCCCTTATGCACAAAATAAGCATGAGTTATAATTGATTCTCCATGCTTCTGAGATGGCATTTTACAGACAATTCCCTACCAAGAGAGAGCAACAATCGTCTATATAAAACAGCTCCTCTAACTGATGCTGTCATAGGCAACATACAAAACACTATTCACCTGGGAAAACCGTCGCTATATATGAGTCAATGATTCTGTTCAGAGGGAGATTGCAGTTTCGACAATATAATCCGGGAAAAGCCCACAAATATGGGAATAAAGTTTATAAACTTTGCACTCCAAAAGGATTTGTTTGGAATATGAAAGTGTACTGCGGCAATGACCAGGAAATCGGAAATTTGGACAAGCCAGGTTCAGTTATTGTCGGACTTTTTGTTACTGACAATTCGTACACTAATGTTCCCTTAGCTCTACATTTGCAGAATAGAAACACAGGCCTCCATGGTACTCTAAGAAAAAATAAAAAATTTTTTCCTAAAGAAGTTGTAAATGCAAAGCTGAAAGTAGGTGCTATGTAGGCTGCTAACATAACAATGATGAAGTGGCACGATAAGAGTGATGTCTTGTTATCAACATGTGAAGGAGCTGATTTGTGTGACGCTACAACTAAACGAAACACTGTTAAGTCAAAACCAAAAATAATTGAATATAACAAAGGCAAGCAGGCAATCGATATATCCGATCAAACAACAAGCTATCATAGCTGTCTAAGAAAATCTCTTATTATTTCAAGACCATCAAGTTCAGGGAGCAGCAGTACTCATTATTTACAGGAAATTCTACGAAAGACAGATGGCATTATTCGTCACAAACGGTGTCATTTTTCTACATAAAGAACAAAGAGGAGAGTGACTCTGAATTTGCGGCAAAACCTACCAAACACGTGGCCACGGAATGTAAAGGTTGTCAAAAAGTTTTTTGTTTTGAATGCTTCAATGAAAACCATTAGCTTATAGTTTTGTACAGTTATGTTTGTTTGGTTATGTTTAGATATGTTTAGTTTCACATGCACTTAGTTGTATTTCGTAAAAAATAAAAATATATTTCAAGTAGACATGATGTTTACGTAAACTATATATGTCACACAATTTTCATCTGTGGGTGTCCGGTGAATCATATCTGATTCAGCAACTAGCAATAACAGCAACCTTACTTACGTTAACTAGACGTCCACTGAATATAAAGCACCGGGAACGTAGTGTTCAACAAGACGAGCTTCGTTTGTATTAGCAGGCAAATGAATCACATATGTCTCAAGGACGTTCAGTCTGATCCTAACACGACTCATATGTGATACATGGGACAGTCAACGTGTTAATTTTGGTTTGAAGTATTATAGAACGATATTAATGAGCTTTGTTGTTATGGGGATGCAGATTGGGGGGTGACATGCATGATCGTAAGTCATAACTGAATACACTTTTAAGGTTTTTGGTAATACACTGAGTTGAACTACGAAAAAGCAGACATATGTGTCATTGTCGACAACTGAATCTGAATTGGTAGCGTTATGTTCAACTGTGTGTGAGGGTTTATGGTTAAGAAAGTTAGTTAATGATCAAGGCACTAATTAAGAATCCTACAAAGAACAATAGAGTTAAGTATATATATTTAAAATTCAAATTTGTATATGAGCATTTCCAAACTGAAAACATTAAGTTGGTTTATACAGAGACATTTAATCAGCAAGCTGACATTGTCACCAAGGGATTGCCTAACATTACGTTTATTAAATGTCGAAGTATTTTAGGTTTAAAAGATTTTAGCAAGGAAGGGTGTTGAAGTTTACACTAAAATCATAGATGGAAACGTGACAAGGCTGTAAAAATTGTTGAAGTTTACACTAAAATCATAGATAGAAACGTGACAACGTTGTAAAGTATAGTATGTAGTTTTTTATGATTATTACGTAAGTGAAAATGTTATGTTAACGGAATTTTTTTATGTTGAGCAGTTATGAATAAATATGCCTGAAATTTAAACTTTTGACAACTGCTGTTTATTGAGTTAATTTCTACTATTCTACTAGGCTTATATTTTCATCACATCTGTCTACGTCTCCCATATTGTAGTTATAAACTGAAATAGTTTATGGCTGATCAAGCATAATACGCTAGTTTTTCTTTCTATCATATCTGGATACCTTCGTTATGGGAAACTCAGACATATAATTTGATGCAATATTTACAACACTATTGTCATTCCACCGAACTACCGCAATAGGTGCCTCTGAAGCAATCTTGGTGTCAAAGATACCCCGACTTTCTTTCTTCATTTCGTCTTTTGATTTCAATGGACACTTCATCATTCGATTTTCTCTCATTGTACCCGTTCCTCTTATGTTCTGTAAGCTGAGAGTGTGGAGTAAGGGGAATGTTGTAAAGAAATTATCAAAAAAAAATATGGTATGGAAAATTTCTCAGGGACTGGAGAACTTCAGCATACTGCAAAACAATGGAGGGTCCCAAACCATACTCGCGATACCTATCATCGATAACACTTTTGGCTCCCTGATACGGTTCCATCCACAGATCATATCCCGTTGATGTAGCACCAATCCAAAACTTATAACCGTAACGGATAGGTTTTCCCCGTATAAACTGCTTACAAGGGTGCCTTCCGTAGTACGGTATCATTGCTTCGTCTACACAATGGTTTTCTGAGTGAATAATATTTTCTTGAAATTTTGATTCAATTAGTGGACGCATTTTAGCAAAACGATCGGATTTGTCCAAAGCTTCATTATCACAACAATGAATGTTAGAAAAAATAAAATCGAAGCGATCTCGCGACATCGCATGGATAACAAGTTTATGTTGAGTGTCTTTCGCATTTTCCCAATACATACGTCGTCTTGGCACACTAACATATTCGCTTAAAATAAGAATACCGATAAATTTTTTCATTTCTTCCACTGTGATCGTCATTCTTCTGTTCCTTGGCGCATATAAATTTGAATTGTCAATCAGTATTCCGAAAACTTCATCATCAAAATATATGTTGAAAAGTTCCAAAGGGGTATTTACATTACAAACTGTGCTCAAATTAGGCCACTCAACCTCCTTTTGAAAAACATCGCTCGTATCTTTCCACTGGTAGGATTTCTTCTTAAAAAGTCATCAGGTGGCAGTATATTTAAATCTATCACATCTGGAAGATTATGAATGTCGCCCGCGTTTTCCAACTCCTCCAAAAGTTCATGTAAAGTTAGGGCTCTACATAGAACAGTAATATTATACAACATGCCTTGTATGCCTACCGTCCTTTAAAAAGGACAGTAATCTTTAAGCCTAGTTTTTGCAATAATTAAAAAATTTCAAACGTTTCAAGTGATTAAAAGAACTTAACTTAACCTTTCTTAAGATAAATTTATAGTTACTAACTTTTAAAAATGTAGAATGTAAAATTTATACTTACCCTGTTAATCGCAAATCAAGTGGTGCTGATTTATACATTTTTTAAATGTCCACAACTACACTAAGTTTTAAACAAAAGAAACACTGATGTTATTCCTATGCAGCAATAGGTGTAACTGAGCCACTCAAGCATCTGCATCCTGTCTGCTTTGTTACAAATAGACAAGTTAGAACACGAAAATTGCTGTCCTCGCAAAAGGACAGTAGGCATATCTGGGTTAAGTTACAAAGAATGGAATCGTTTCATTAAATTTATCGGTTGCTAGCGGAGTCCAAAATTAGTATTTGACACGTTGATGTTCTTGCCAAACCAATACATTTTCAATGAATTAATAACGTCAGTGCCAAAATCTTGTGTATTATAAGTCCAGAAACCAGCGGGCCCCGAGTGACGACTTGACCCATAATTCTGCTCATATTCTATATCATCATGGAAAATTGTTGCTTATCATGTCAATGCAACTTTCACTCTGACATTTCAGGCGCTCTGTGGCGTTTGAATGTAGTGTATATAATGTTGCCCAAAAAGTATGGAATATTCTATATACCTCGGAAAATATTTATTTTATCAAAAAATGTCTGAAATAAAAAAGTTAGTCTTTAACTTGTAAGGGTGGTCTCGAGCATAAAATAATACAAAATAATGTATAATAACTTTTATTTTATTTTGCCACCATAATGTACTTGATACGCCTCCAAATGCTGGCGTAATGTGGTCTTTATAGCACGGAAATGTCATTGATGCTAAGCAGCATGATTGACAGCAAACACATGACATGATATATAATAGCAATATCACAGTATCTTAGTAACAACAAATTAGCCTACCGTCGACTTTATTTCACTGCATTTAAAAACTTGCCGAAAATACTGAATCTTTTTAATATTTTGTTCCAGTTTCATGGTGCAAAATAAAATAAAACATTGTATGTACCACGGGCATAATTGTAGATTATGGCTCTCAGGAATATAAAAGCCTTCCGCTTCGCGTCGGGCTTTTAACATTCCCTCGAGCTATAATCTTCTGATTATGCCCTTAATACATAAATATCTATTATTTTATTTTGCCACCATAATGTTCTTTATACGCCCCCAAATGCGGGCGTAATGTGGTCTTTATAGCACGGAAATGTCATTGTTGCTAAGCAGCATAGTTGACAGCAAACACATGACATGATATGTGACGTAAGTTGAAAGAATTATTGAAACAACAACCTTACTATACAACCTTTATTAATAAAAATAATAGTAATGAAACTTATTCTTTATAAAAATTGAAAATACTAATGTATATATTGTAGGATTGGCCGGGCGTTTTCGAAATAATCTTGATTACTAATAATACAAACTATAACCTTTATTCTAACACGTCAACATAAAACGTAACAATAATGGCCGCTCTTCCTTTTCCACCTACAAACAGCTATATACTACCAACTTAACATACAACATAAAATAGGCGGTAAATTCAAATTTAAAAACTATTCTACAGTTCGGTCATCCTGACAGATGATCGACCCGATCATAACATCTACATATACATTTAAAAAATTAAATCTATAACTAACTCTACAATTATGTTTACATCTGTTACTTTCCTAACCACGACTTCATATTTTCAGGACTACATATTCCTCGAATGGAATTTGGCTAACTTGAAAATTTTCTGTCTCCTTTTAGAAATCTGTCATTGTCTAATATTTTCCTAATTTCATAAGGGCCTTTGTATTTAGGGATCAGCTTTTTATTTACCCCTTTCACGTCAAAATTCTTTATCATAACAAAATCTCCTACTACATAATTACTTACAGGTTTGTGCCTTGGGTATTCATTTTTATTTGAGACTGAACCTTTAAATTTGTATCTGGGCACTTTCTTAATGTCAACTAAATTTCTTTCACTTCGTCGGATTCTAAATTCTGCCTCGTGAGATCATATAGGTCACGCTGGTTAACGCCAAATAATAGAATACTTGGGGTGGTGCCTACTGATCTACTAATAGTATTATTAATGGCAAATTGAACTTTATTTAAAACCTGATCCCAAGTATTCGGGTAATCTGTTAATTTTGCCAGCATTGGGGTCAAATCACGATTAATTCTCTCAATTTGGCCGTTGGCTTTTGGAGTGGCTGTAGCTGCTTTGATATGAATTATATTATGCTCATCTACAAAACTTATAAATTCATGAGACGTAAGCGAGGTGCCACGATCAGAAATTATCCTAAGGGGTTTACTGTAATTATGAATATAATTTTCTAAACAACTAATTACCTCCTTCGTTTTTGTAGTATTTACAGCATATAATCTGACAAATTTCTTAATGGACCATAATGATCAATATGTATGGTTATGAATGGTTTATCCCCTTTAGGAATATTGTGAAGTAAACCTTCGGTTTTCCCGCTAATATTAGAAAACGTTATGCATTTCAGGCAGTTTTTAATGTACATTTTCACTTTATCACGTAATTTGGGAAACCAAAAACACGGATATGTAGTCAACAGTTTTGTCTACCCCCGGCCCTAAGGTATCATGACCACTAAAAATAACTTTGTCTTCCATTGACATTGGAACATAAAAAGTAAATGTTTGTTTTTTTTCCTGTAAACTAATCCATTTCGTAATTCGAATTTTTATCTTCCCTAATTTCTAATTTGGATCTAATCTTAGTTATATCGGGGTCTAAATTTTGTGCGATAGATAAATTTTGTTCGAATGTGTTTCCCTCTAGTACTAGTATATTATTAGCTCTACTCAAAGCATCCACATGCCTCATCCTACTACAATTTCTGTGTTCTAAATTATAATTGTAATTTTGTAAAGTTAATGCCCATCTATTTATTCTGGGATTGATTTCCTTTTTGTTTAGAGCTAATTTGATTGAGTTGCAATCAGTGACTATTTTAAAATTAATACCTAACAAATAAATCCTAAACCTATCTAAAGCGTTAATAATTGCTAACATCTCCAACTCGTAGCTGTGGTAGCGAACTCAACTTCAGTTGTACGTTTGCTAAAGTAGAATACTGGTTGAAACAACCCATTATCCTGCTTTTGTAACAAAATCGCTCCATAGCCTTTCGAGCAGGCATCACAATGTAACTCTGTATCCAATTTTGGAGAATAAATAGCCAAAATTGGAGCCTCAACTAATTTTTCTTTTAAAACATTAAATGATTGAAGTTCAACCTCTGTGAATTTAAACACAATACCCTTTCTTAAAAGATCATAAAGGGTTTCTAATACTGAAAATGATTCTATGAACCTTCTAAAGTAACTAACTAGACCTAAAATTGTTGTATTTAAAACACTGTTTACCGGATAATTTGAACTGCATCAATGTTTGTTGGATTGGGACTGATCCCTTTTTCACTGACTAAATATCCTAAATAAAGTGTTGTTGTAAACATGAATGAGCATTTATCAAGTCTTAACTCTAATAAATTTCTATTGACTAATCCTAGCACTAATTTCAAAATTTCAAAATGTTCTGGTACCGTTTCTGTTGCTATAAGTATATCATCTAAATACAATAAGATTTCTTGTTCCCTAATTAAAACGTGAAATATTTGATTAATGAACCTTTGAAAAACTGATGGTGCATTACTTAACCCAAAAGACATCTTAATAAATTCGAATTGACCTAATTGAGTGATAAATGAGGTATATTTGATGGAACTCTCAGCCATTCTGACATGGTGAAATCCATTTTTAAGATCTAAACATGAAAATATTTTTTACCTTTTAATAAATCTAGTTGGTGTTTAATGGTAACGGTAGTGATCCCTAATTGTAATTTTATTCAACTCTAAAATCAATGCACAAATTTACTACCATTCTTTTTTACTAAAACTATCGGACTGCAATAAAGATACTAGGCCTAATAATTCTGTTTACTGTTCATCTAAAATATTTTGCAAATCTTCCCTTTCAGAGTGAATTTCCTAGGCCTAAATGCAAATGCCTGTTCGGAAAACAATATTCATTTCCATTTAACTTCAGGCTCTTCTGGCTTTTGCAAACATAATCATTTAAAATTAAACCTCTACTTTACTTTTGGTGTCATAATCTAAATCAGGATTTATATCTAACTTAACCTTGTTCGATTCACAATCTATGAGCATAATTTCTTCAACCTCATTCATAAACTCATTCATTATCTCTTTACAAACAATGCTAACCTTGTCTAACATAATTTTAACATTAGGCAAATTTGTAAAATCTCTACCTAAAATAGCAAATGACATTGTAACATTATCCACTACATGAAATATTAATGGAATATTAACATTATTTATAATTACTTGCTTATCATAAGTTCCTAATATGTTTAACTTACTACTATTAACACCATAATATTGTTTATTGGTTACACATTCTATAAGAACCTACAGGTAAATATTTAGCCTTATCATGCTGATGGGGCTACCAGTATCCAGCATTTTATATTAAGACTACTTCCATCTTCATCAAATTTTAATTCTACTGGAACTGTAAATTTCATTTTTACCGTGACTGTCATTAGTACATCGGGCAAAGCTTTGGACGGTCTTCACGATCGGGTTGTCTCCCTCAACTTTGGTACATTTTCTTTTGTTAACAGATTTCATATGTTTTAGAACCACAAATAACAACTTACCTTTTTGGGGAATTAACGTACATGGCCATCTAAATCACAATTGTAACATCTAACCAACTTTGAATGTTGTTTTCTAAAACCAGGTCTCTAGGGTACTGAATGATTATTAGTAAATTTATTATTTTGTCAGCAGCTGATTTAAATTTGAAAAATCTTTCATTTAACAGTTTGTAAATGATTGTAAACCATCAATTATATAACTAATTAAATTTTCTTCTGGTATGTTTAACTTATTTCCTAAGAGTACTTTATCAATAATATTGCAATTTCACTTTTCTTCCAATGTCTTCCTTCAAACCTTCGCATTAATGTAATAATATTTCCTTTATAACATGTTACAATTTGAATTTTAATTCATTAAAGCCTAATAATTAATCAGGTTTTATGGAACCAACTTAAAGCATGGCCTTGCAATTTAGTAATTATTGTTAACATAAGTTTATTTTCATCTACAGCAAAACGTTGTTGAACCTTCCGTAAAGAACCACTGTTTAACATCTTCGTCATGTCCACTAAATTTGGAATTAAGCTTTCAATTCGGCATTACTAAATTTAACTTTCCGTAAGGTTTACGGCTCTAATGGGTCGCAAAACCCTCTAACGTGGCATTGTGACCACTTTCTAACGACATCCATTTTTTTTCGTAAAATAACTAATCCAAACGCAAAATAATACAAATCGAATCCCACTTTGATTATGTTGTAGGATTTTTAAATAATCTTGATTACTAATAATAAAACTATAACCTTTATTCTAACACGTCAACATAAAACGTCAATAATGGCCCTTTCCATACAAACAGCTATATACTAAAAATACAACATAAAATAGGCGGTAATTAAATTTAAAAACTATACAATATACAATTACCATTTGAGACAAGTATGCCATCACAACTTTTTCATCACTTTTTTTGTGAAAAACTTTTCGTACTTTTTTTGTATAAATTATTTGATTTACTTGAATTATGTTTCCGGTCAAATTATCTAAAATTTTTGTGAATAAGTTTTTGTTTTCACTTTCCATTTTAGAATGCAAATTATTTAAAACAAACAGTACCTTAGCAACAATTTAGCAATATCACAGTATCTTAGTAACAACAAAAGCCTACTGTCGACTTTATTTCACTGCATTTGCATTTAAAAATTGAAAATACTGAATCTTTTTAAAATTTTGTTCCAGTTTCATGGTGCAAAATAAAATAAAACATTAACCAGCATAATTACCGAGGAATGTTAAAAGCCCGACGCGCATTTTTTTACCAAATCTTCTGATTATTTTCCCAAAAATATCTATAATGGTTCATCACATAACAATACATAATAATCACAACTCTACCTTTCTTCATAAAAAAAAAAAACTTACATCTACACACTGTTACCAACTCAATAAAAGGCGCCAGATTCAAATTTAAACTTGGATCTTAAAATCTAAGGTTTTAATTGATGTTTCTTTAGACTACCTTTCAATTTTGATAAATTAGCCACATTTGTAATTACTACTTGCTGGTATTAATATATGTTGGATTAAATTGAGTTTCAATTTCGTAGAATAATCGTATTGATAACATTTGAAGTTAGTATTGATGTATGTCTTAATTGAAGTTTTTGTAAATCACTCTTCACTTTTGGTGAATACTCACATGATCACATCTGTAATTAGTAGGTACTTGAAGTGTGTGTTAATTAATGTCATTTTGTAGAATAGTTACATTGGCCACATTTGTAATGTTTGAAATTTGAATTTTGAATTTTGGTGAATAGTCACATTGACAACATTTATAATTAATATTTGAAGTGTGTACAATAAAATGACGTATTAAACCGAATTTTGATTTTTAAGAATATTCACATTGATCACATAGGCAGTATGCATGGCAAGGCGATGTATTAAAGTACGTTTCTATTTGTAGAATATCCACATTGGTGGCAATCTATATAATTTGAAGTGTGTATTAATTGTTGTTTTTTTTAATAGCATTTAAACTTTGATTAATAATTACATTGTTCACACTTGTAATTAATAGTTAAAGCATTGAGTAAAATACTCAATGGTTAAAGTGTGTTTTAAGTGATGTTGATTTAAATTGCTCTTTGATTTTGATGGATAATCACATTAGTCACGTTTGTAACTGGTAGTTGACGTGTGTTTTAATTGATGTTTTAAATATCATTGGCTGAAAGGTGTATTAATAGATGTTTTAAATTGTTCTTGAATTTTGCTGAACATCACATTGATCACATAAGTAATTGGTACTTGACGTGTGTATTAATCGATGTTTTAAATATCGCTTCAATTGGGAAAAATAATCACATTGATCACATGTGTAAATAAATAGTAATTGAAGTGTGTTTTAACTGATGGATTTTTAAATTGTGTTTCAATTTTGATGATCAATCACACTGATCACATCTGCAAGTAGTAGTTGAAGGGTGTTTTAATTGATGTTTTTTAAACTGCGTTTCAAATTTGATAAATGATCAATTGACAACCTTTGTAAACAGTGATTGAAGTGTGTCTTAATAGATGGCTTTTTAAACTGTACTCACATTTATTGAATAGTCACATTGCTCACATTTATAATTAATGTCTGAAGTAGTAGTTGAAGTATGTTTTAATTGATGTTTTTTTTAAATTGCATTTCAAATGTCCACATTTGTAATTAGTGGTTGAAGTGTGGCTTAATAGGTTTTAAATTGTACTCACATTTGTTGAATACTCTCATAAATCACATTTGAAATAAAAGTTTGAAGTGTATATCTTTAGATGTCTTTATAAGCACTTTTTTGAGTTTTTAGAATAGTCACATTGATTACATTTGAATTTAATTTGAAGTAAAGGTGGTTCAGTTGTATTAACATGATTTATCGAATAATAATCGCTATCTTCTTTAAATGTAGAATTTTCAGATTCCCATTTCATATTATTATAACCACAATGAATTTCGTCTGTTATATCATTAATTACATTTACTTGGTAAATAAGGAATTATTTAATTGGTAGTTCTTCTAGTAGTTGAACTGTGTTTTAATTGATGTCTTTTTAAATTGCTCTTCACTTTTGTTGAATACTCACATTGACCACATTTGTAATTAGTAGTTGAAGTGTGTCTTAATACATGTGGTTTTAAATTGTGCTTCAGATTTGTTGAATAATCACATTGATCACATTTGTAATTGATACTTGACACGTGTATTAATTGATGTTGTTTTAAATGTTTCTTCGATTTTGAACAATAATCACATTGATGACATGTGTAAGTAATAGTTGAAGTGTGTTTTAATTGATGCATTTTTAAACGGCCCTTCAATTTTGATGAATAATCACACTGATCACATGTGTAAGTAGTAGTTGAAGTGTGTTTTAATAGATGGTTTTTTAAATTTCGTTTCAAATTTGATGAATAATCACATTGACCACATTTGTAATTACTGGTTGAAGTGTGTCTTAATCGATGTTCTTTTAAACTGTACTTCACAATTGTTGAATAGTCACATTCATCACATTTATAATTAATACTTGATGAAGTGTGTTTTAATTGATGTATTTTTAAATTACGTTCCACATTTGATGAATAATCACATTGATCACATTTGTAATTAGTGGTTGAAACGTGTACTAATAGATGTTGCTTTAAATTACATTTTAATTTAGATGAATAATCACAATGATCACATTTGTAATTAGAGGTTGAAGTGTGTCTTATTAGATGTTGTTTTAAATTGTGCTTCAGATTTGTTGAATAGTCACATTGATCACATTTGTAATTGGTACTTGACGTGTGTATTAATTGATGTTGTTTTAAATATAGCTTCAACTTTGAAGAATAATCACATTGATCACATGTGTAAGTAGTAGTTGAAGTGTGTTTTAAATTATGTTTTAATAAATTACTCTTCGCTTTTGTTGAATACTCACATTGATCACATTTGTAAGTCGTGGTTGAAATGTGTCTTAATTGATGTTGTTTTAAATAGCGCTTCAGATTTGTTGAATAGTCACATTGATCACATCTATAATTAGTACTTGATGTGTGCGTTAATAGATGTTCATTTAAATTGCGCTTCACATTTGTTGAATAGTCACATTGATCACATTTGAAATTAAAGTTTGAAGTGTGGATGTTTAGGTGTCTTTTTAGGTACTTTTTTACATTTGTACAATAGCCACATTGATTACATTTGAAATTAAAGTTTGTAGTGTGTATCTGTAGATGTCTTTTTAGGTACTTTTTTAAATTTGTAGAATAGTCACATTGATTACATTTGAATTTAATTTGAAGTAAAGATGGTTCAGTTGTATTAACATGATTTATCGAATAAGAATCACTATCTTCTTTAAATGTAGAATTTTCAGATTCCCATTTCATATTATTATAACCACAATGAATTTCTTGTTTTATATCACTATTTACAATGACTTGTTGTATAAGGAATAAATCGACTGGACCTTCTTCTTTAGGTTCCAATTTAATATTTTTATTAATTTCAGCTGACATCTTGCCTATTCACAAGTTTTATTAAAACGTTTACATATAATATTAATTAGTTTAAAAACACGTATAAAAGATTTATAAAAAAAAAATGTTTCAAAACGCCAGCAGTCATTCATTGACTACAGCCTTCTTTTACTTATTATTAGAACTATTCTTAGGGCGGCATTACTATACAAAAATAAGGAAGAATTTTAGGCCCCTAGCTTACCCATAAAAACACAGAAACACTGCGCTTATCTAAAACAGAACATTGTTTCTACAGCAGAGTACAGAGAGGTAACAATGTATGTTCCACAGAACACTCACTGTGTGTTCTACAGATTCCTACCAACGTAAAAATATAATAAACTTCTATTTCCCTAAAGTAAAAAAAAAATAAACTATTACTAACGCATAATGTTTTATATTTTAATTTTTCAACTTTGACAAAATTGTGTACATCTTTAACAATTTTAACAGATATTACTGCTCACGAAGATAACTGTAAGTGTTATCGAAAAAATATACTGAAAGCTCCGTATCTACTCAATGCTCAATGCTTTACATGTAACAATCAGTTTTTTATGTTATACCACATTAACTAAATTAATGCGCATGCGCTTATTAAGAAAATTAGTTTATTATATTTACTTTTAAAATAACCTCAATTGTGAATAACCTCTAATTTTTTAATGTGTATGACCACGTGAAATAACCATTGTGTCGTAAGACACCATCATTAAATTAAGGGAATATGTAATGTCTTTTCGGAAATTTTAATAATATACACATTTTGTACTTTGATGGCCAATTGAGTTTCTAAACATTTAGAAGACGACGTCTGCGTAAAGTTTAAAAACTGAGTGAAGGATATCCTTCAGGATTTGAGACACAAATTCGAACATACCTTCAGTATATTTTTTTGTAGGTATTTGATCCAGACCAATAATATAGGAATAATATAGATACGCTTTCACTTACCCTATCATTATACTGTGTGTCCGGGTGTCTGTCTGTGTGTCTTTATGTCTGTGTGTCTGAAATTGTACATTCTTTACATTGGGCATAAATAACAACATCTTATCCAATACAATGTTGTTTTGTTTTGTTTGTTAACCAAATCTAGGTAAAAACTAATAAGAAAGCGTTCTCCTTTTTTCACTCTTCCAAAATAAATAACAGGGGAGAAACATGCAGGAAATCCATAGCGCAATTTCATAAGTAATCCAATTTGTAATAAAATTTACCTACTGTATTTTTATCTTTCCTTTCTTGGCTATTAGACATGATGTTGATATGCAAACTTAGTTCTTCAGTCGCAAAGTCAATAGGTAACCAAAACATTAATGTGTATCCATTTAATATGATCTATCCAGCGCTTTTTCAAAAGTAATTATAGGTGGTAGGCACGTATACTCTATGCCAGCCGGGGAGGTACCACCACCCTTACTATGGGCTCCGAGTCTCCGATTTTCTGAGCTCGGTAAGGGCTGCCGGTTACCTTTTCCATCATCCTTAATCTATTCTTCGTTCTCGCCCTCACTGTCTTCCTATTGGATTAAAAGTCCCAAATTAAAAAATAAGATGGCTGTGGCTTCTAGGGTAATAAATTCGGACCTAAAATCCTGCCCCATTCGGATGTCCGGGAGGGCAGGGCCCAAGCGACCTCGGTCATCGAAAGTATCAACTTTCTGATTCACTACTGCAATATCCGCGGTATCATGTACAATCTTAATGCTATTCACCAACATCTTGAACAATTACAACCTGATATTTTGTTTCTATATGAAACACAAGTCTACTCTGAAAGCTCCGAGTCACCCGACTTACAATTTCCTCAATACCACCTTTACCCTAACTTTCGATATAAAGGAGGCGTATGTGCCTTCATCAAGGACAGAATTGCTTGCCAGAGAGTTTCTTCCTTAGAAAATAAAAATTTTGACGTGATTTGGTTTAAACATTTTGGTCCTAATTTTGTGAAATTCTACTGTTGCATTTATACCTTAGTATGAAAGTTGACTATCTCCTGTCTCAGTTTCCATCTTGCGATATCTCAATTGTAGGCGATTTCAATGTTCATAACTCTAATTGGCAGAAACATTTGCTATTTCATGTGATCTCACACAAATAATTTCTGAACCCACAAGAATCCCTGATAACCCTAACCATACTCCACATCTTCTAGATCTCTTTCTTACATCAAACCGTCTTGTTTATAAAACTTCCGTTCTTTCGCCTTTAGGTCTTTCCGACCATTGTCTAATAGAAATCATTTCTACTGTACCTAATTCCATCGTTGTTCGTAAAACCGATAGAACCTTGTGGTGTTTTAAGTTAGCTCGATGGAGTGATTTACGGGATTTCTTTGCAACCTTTCCATGGTATGAATATTGTTTTAAGGCGTCCTCTTCTTCGGACATAGCTCTTTCAGTATCTGAAGTCATCCTCATGGGAATGGAGTTATATATTCCCAAAAAACAGTACCGTATAGGTCATTCACGTTCCCAACCCTGGTTCAATAAGGCTTGTGCTGATGCAATATCTTTAAAAAATAAATATTACATTAAATGGAAATCAAATAAATCGGTCGACAGTCATGTAGAATACTTTGGTGCTAGAAATATCTGCAAAAGTGAAATCACTAAAACTAAAAAGTTGTTCGAACAACGAAAATGCAATGAACTAGCTACATCTCTTTTAGGCAGTCGTAAATTTTGGTCTTTAGCTAAAGCCATTAGTAAAAACTTTGGAACATCTTTATCCCCCCCCCCCCCCCGACGTCTATTGACGGATTGGTAGTTGCTGATTCTGTAGACAAAGCTAATGTTTTTGTGGATTCGTTTGCATCAAACTCGTGTCTCAATGATTCTGGAAAAGATGTGCCCCTAGTCAACTCTTCTTCATACGCTATGAAACCAATTCATCTTCGGTACAAGCTCTTCGAATCGATCTTCAGTAGGCTTGATCCCAATAAGGCGACTGGCCCAGACGGTATCCCAGCTATTGTTTTAAAGAAATGTTCCCCCGAACTAGTACCCGATCTAAGCTCTATACGATCTCTATGTCTTCTGGGGAATTCCCTTCATCATGGAAGTTAGCAAATGTTCAACCTATTCCCCAAAAAGGCGATAAGACCGATCCCTCAAACTACCGACCAATTGCCATCACTTCCAGTTGTCTCAAATCATGGAAAAAGCCATCAATCAGCAACTGCTCACGTTCCTTGAAACTAACATACTCCTTAGTGACCACCAATATGGGTTTAGGCAAAGTCGTTCAACAGGCGATCTTCTTTCATATGTGACCCACGTTTGGAACAATGCAGTAGAGCAGTCCGGTGAAACAGTTGTAGTCGCTTTAGATATCTCAAAGCCATTTGACCAAGTTTGGCATAAGTGTTTACTTGCCAAACTCACCTCGTTTGGGTTAAATGATACGCTCATCAACTGGGTTTCTAGTTTCCTTGATAAAAGACGAATACGTGTCGTAGTTGATGGCTTTTTTCAAAAGAAGTTAGCATTAACGCGGGCGTACCACAGGGATCCGTTATAGCGCCTACACTTTTTCTGCTGTACATAAATGACCTTATTTCTTCAACAACTAACCCCATCCATTGCTTTGCTGACGATAGTACTCTTCACTGTAGTTCATCTCAGTGTACTCATAGTGATAATCCTCCTTCTATGTCAAATCAAGAAATTAAAGCTGAAATGGCAAATTCAATCAACAAAGACATTCAACGTATTTTCGAATGGGGAAGCAATAATCTAGTTAAATTTAATGCTAACAAAACTCAGTGTTGCCTTGTGTCCGCCAAAAAAGATCGATCATTTCCTGTTGTAAGTATGAATGACTAAGTTTTTAAGTTTTCAGACTCTATTACTCTGTTGGGTATGACTGTATCTTCAAATCTCTCATGGGTTGACCATCTTCTGTCAGCTACCAAAACAGCTGCTCGTAAAATAGGCTTTTGTACAGATCTAAGCAGTACTTTACCTCTCGACAACTCCTTTCTGCTGTATAAGGCCCAAATTCGGCCTCATCTGAATATAATTCTCACCTCTGGGTTAGTGCTCCCAATACGCTTTCGATATCATTGATCGTATTCAAAAGAGAGCGATTAGGCTTATAAATGACCCGTCCTTAACTTCTCACATACAGTCCCTTGAGCATAGAAGGATGGTTTCAGTTCTTTCTTTGTATTATCGTTATTACAACGGCTATTGTGCTGCTAAATTATATTCTTTGATACCATCTCGGGCTATCTTTGCGAGAAACACTCGGTTCGCTCATTCACATCATCAGTATGCAGTACAAATCTCCACTTGTCGTACCAAACGGGCGCAATCCACATTTTTCTACACGGCTTCTAAACTCTGGAATGATCTCCCTAGTTCCTGTTTTCCTCTTACTTATGATATGAGAAAATTTAAGATAGCTGTTCATAGGCATCTATTGACAACTCATTATCCCTCTATCCATCCTCCTAACTGTTCCTGAGTGCTTTAGCACGATAGGCCAAATTTAGCCTATTCAGGTCCATAATCGTAAAAAAAAATCCAATGTGGAGATTTGCTTTAGTGATGGAGTTTGCTGCGTCGCTCTTTTCTTGACTGTTATGTGTACATGAAATTAAATAACCACAAATGTATCCATTTAAGTCGTAGCTGAATGGGACTGACCACAAAATTGCTGCTTTTGTATCCACGGATAATACCTGACGAAAACTAAATATTTAAATCTATTTTTACTAAAATTTTGGTGCCAAACAGTGGGGTCTTATTCCTACTGTATTATATCACCAGAAGAATTTGAATCCATATCACTACCTGAATCAGCGGTATTCTCCTACTGCTATAATAACGGATGGTATATTTTCAATCGAAACATTTCCCATATGTTTCTCCAAGCCATTTGAAGTAGTCTTTTTCGAACAAAAACGTTGTCATAATTTCGGAACCCTATCTTTCGATGAACGTTCATAACTTATTTGCTTATTGTAGATAATCTTACAAAAACCCCATGCTGTTCCAAAGGGTTATATTGACAATAATAAGGACACAGTCGTAAAATTTGACCATGCTTAATTACTGCATAAGAAAAAAATTATTTATGAAGAAGAGAACGGCTGTCTGTATATATGTAGTTTTTAATTAACTAGTTTCTTATAGGACCGCACAATTTTATTTTGCTGTTGCAAACGTGGCATAATTGACGCCTAATTACATCATAAAGAAATTGAGTTATACAAAAGTTCACGGCTGTGAAGTTAACCGTGTTGATGTCATTTTTTCAGGTTTTTCATAGGAGCGTAAAATTTTACTTTATCTGCGCAAAACGGTGCATAATTAATGCTTTATTATTGCACAAGACAAAATAACTTATCCAGAAATTTGCAGTTGTGAAGTTAACCGTGTCGATGCAATTTTTATAATAATTTTTTTATAGGGGCAAAAAACGCCGCATAATAGGTGCTTAATTGTTATGGAACAAAGGGTTAATTTATTCTTAAACCTATTTTTGAAACACCGTATTTCCTGTAGGAACGCACATTTTATTTTCATGGAATGCGGCTGTGGAGTTAAACGTGTCGATGTTCTTTTTACAATCACTTGTTTCTTATAGGGACACAAAATTTAACTTTAACGGAGCAAAGTGGCGCATAATAGGTGCCTAATCACGTAAGAAACGATTAAAAACTTGACGTATGCGAAAACTCAGGGCTATGCGGTTAACTGGGAGGATGTAATTTTTACACTAACTTGTTTCTTACTTTACTTTAACGGTGCATGCATAAATGCGCCTAATTACTGCATAAAAAATTGGTATATGCAGAAGTTCACCATGTTGACGTAATTTTTTAGTAATTTATTTCCGATAGGAGCGTAAACTTTATTTTAACGGCACAAAGTGGCGCATAACTGACGGTTACTTAGTGCACAAAAAAACGTGTTTCCTACAGGGGCACAACATTTAACTGTAACGGCAGAAAACGGTCCATAATGAGTGCTGAAGGGCGCAAGAAAAAATTAATTTGTTCAAAAGACTATAAAGTTAGTCTTGTCGATGTAATTTTTTCTATAACTTGTTTACTGTAGGAGCGCAAAATTTTATTTCACAGGTACAACACGGCGCATAATTCTCGCACAAGCAAACATTTACGTATGCAGGAGGCTGTGAAATTAACTGTATTAATATCATTTTTACAAAACTTGATTCCTATAGGGGCGCAAGATTTAACTTTAACGGTGTAAAACGGAGCATAGTAAGTACCAAGTTATCGTGCAAGGAAAAATTAATTTATTCGTCAGGGTTTAAAGTTAGTATTGTCTATGTAATTCCTGCAATATCTTATGCCCTAAGGGGGCGCAAAGTTTTATTTTAGGGGTGCAAAACGTCGTATAATGGGCGTATGATTACTGCCTAAGCAAAAATGGATTTATGCAAAAATTCACGGCTAAGTTAACCGTGTCGACGTAATTTTTATAATTATTTGATTCCTATAAGGGCGCAAAATTTAACCCTAACAGTGCGAAATGGCGCATAATAAGTGCCTAACCGCGCAATAAAAATTAATTTATTCAGAAGACTATTAAGTTAGTCTTGTCGATGTAATTTTTTCAATAACTTATTTCCTATATGTGAGCATATTTTCGTTTAACGGCACAAAATGTAATTAAGAAATTGTGTACAGCTGTGAAGTTACCCATGTCGATCCAGTTTTTAAAATAACTTGTCCGCGGATGTGGAGTGTAAATGTAATTTTACAATAACTTCTTTCTTATAACGGCGCAGAATTGTATTTTAACTGAGCAAAATGGTCTAATTACTGCATAAGAAAAACATTATTTATCCAAAGGTTCGCTAGGTGAATTAGCCATGGGTTGTCTTTATTAAATTCCGCTTATAAGAGTGCCCCAATAACGTATTAATCAAATAACCATATAACTTATTTACGAGCTGCCGGCAAAAGTTAAAAATTAACGGTTTCCCTAATAGCAATACACATAAGCCAAATTTGGGGAACACTATATATATATATATATATATATATATATATATATATATATATATATATATATATATATATGTATATATTGAGATGATTAAAATTAGGCATAATAAAGGGGCTAGAGTTTAATGAGTTTGAATTTCTCTATAGTAGGCAAGTTAGATAAATTTGTGGAAGTATACAGTTCGTTTTCAATGAAAAAATAGTTACAAGTGCAAAATTATGGTTTTGATGTGACAAAACAGGCTTTGTGGGGTTTGCACAAGGTTGTTATAATCATAAAAACATTGAGCTATACCAGTAGCATGTGAGAAAGGTCAACATGATTAATATTAATGGGTACGATTAGTTTCGTGTAACGTATTTATGTAATTTCGCAATTTATTCCATGAATTTTAGCATTTTGAACACATATCAGATATTGATCACATGGAGTATGATAATTATAATATGTAGAATGTATAGTATTAGGTACAATGCATAAACTATTTCAAATAGGAAAGAAAGGGTATGGTACGAATATAGTATATTTGTAATTCAAAGAAAGTATGTAAAACGTGCATAAGAAGTGATAGTGACTTAAAAACATAATTAAGGACATGAACAACAATTGTGCAGTGTGATATTTAATATAAAATTGCAAATTTTATACAAAAATTGACAAAATAGTTAAACAATGTGAAATAACAAAATTAAGAATTAAGGAGTACAAGTAAACAGTATTTGTGTTAGAGACAGGTATAAGAACACATTTTATGAACATTTCAAACGTTATAGACAGTTATTACACAAATTAAAAGTAAATTTATATTAAGTTAGGTTAAATATTATTTGTAAGAATTTCACAAAATTATACTTTTTATAGGGTAAGATAAGTTTAAAATAAATTATAACATTTAATAGTAGGTTTCCCTCATGTTAACAAGGAATTTAACTATAAATATGTAATATAAACATAAAATTAGAAAAGTTAGGTTAACTACCTAAATTGTTAGATGTGAAAGTGGAAATTTTGTAAAATTTAAATAAAATGGGTTGAAATAGATGTATTCTGGTACAGTTTTGTTATGTGGAATTTGAATATATAATTAGTTTAGTTGTAGGATGTAAGATTTTTTTGATATTAGTAAATTTAAATTATAATATGTCAAAATGAAAATTATCGAACCAAAATAGGGCTTTTGAGGTGTCTTTTTAAGCGGAATTTTATCCTGATTCCAAATCTGTAATTAAAAATCAAATCCGAATTGTTTAGAAAAAGATATAGCATAATTTATGTTTTAGTTAAGTTTACAATTTTGTTTAGACCAATCAGAAGCTAGAATCTTTTGTGTGTAATGTAGAGAAAAAATTGAAAATTTGGTATCTAGGAGAAAAGTATAAAAGGAATTGCTCTTGATTTCTCACTCTCTTGCAACTCTTACAATTATTGAAATTTTTGAACTCTTGCTCTTGCCTTTTTGTTCTTTTTTTTTAATTTTTATGACTAATAAGTCATAGTGTTAGTGTTATCCATGTTAACATGTAAGTAACAATTCTCGTAAACATTATTACATTTTTTGTATGTTAATAAATTTCTTCAATTATTTTGGATTCGGTGTTTATTTTGTTGACAGTGATTAAGATCATAAAATAAATTTGCACTTCATAACGGAATCTAAAATAAAGATGCAAGTGAATACAAACATCTACATAAAATTAAAATACACAATTAAATCCGAGAAATTATTAAATAATTAATACAACATTTTAAAAACACAAATAAAATAAAGTGATTGTCTGAAAGTATTTGAACATTGTAAGTACATCGTATTTACCACATGAAGAACAGTTAACAGTTATGTGATACGGATGAAATTATGGAACGTTAAGCAGCATATTTGGGACAGCAAGGCAGTATCACCGATTTATGGAGTGAAGTCTACGTCCAATGTTTAATGTGGAGCAACCTGACATGACCATTATTTGGTATTTGCAGCAACACATGTGAGTTGTATTTCTCTATCATAACCCTATTGCATTGAATTTTTTTTTTTGATGTCCTGTATTTATTTTTTTGTGATAATGTATAAATGTTTGTACGAATACACGTGTCAATATCCGAAAAGTAAATGATTCAGTGTTATTATAAAATTAATAAGTTTACCTCAAACAATATTAAAATTGTGCTCAATAATTTAGATCCATAGCAGAAATTTTTCACAGGATACATTTATTTTAGTATTAAGTACGCAGCGCATGCGGTGCAGATCTCAACAAAGTTGGTTTCACATTGTAACTATTTATTAGAATTTACAATTTGATCATTTACATGAATATTCCCAGATTTAATTTATTTTGCCAACAATCAATGTTTATTACAATTGAACCCTATCCCCAAAAGAGATTTTGAGTTAGTACTGCGCAATAAAATATTTTTTTTTATAAATTTATTATTACAATAAGAACCTTATCCCCATTTAGTAAATTGTGTATTTAAAATAAATAATATTTTTGTTTTTCGAACGCTTCTCTATCTCTCTTTGTGTGTGTGTGTGTGTGTGGGTGTGTGTGCGTGCGTGCGTGCGTGCGTGTGTGCGTACGTGCGTGTGTGCGTGCTTGCGTGCATGCGTGCGTGCGTATGTGCGTGCGTGGGTGTGTGTGTGCGTGGGTGCGTGCGTGGGTGCGTGCGCGCGTGAGTGCGCGAGTGCGCGAGTGCGCGAGTGGGCGAGTGCGCGTGCGCGTGTGCGTGTGCGTGTGTGTGTGTGCAGCTGCGTGCGTGCGTGCGTGCGTGTCTGTTATATATATATATATATATATATATATATATATATATATATATATATACAGGGTGAACCGAATTTAATTTGCGTATACAGAGATATCGAAAACCGTAATAGATAGAGTATCGGTTAAATGAGAAATAAGGTTTGTAATTTGTTGGATAGTACATGAGTATAAAGAAATTTGGTTTTTTCCGACTAGTTCCGGAGATATTCGACAAAATCCGAAAATGCTCATTTTCGTTTCGTAAGACTAGCGTTGTTATTATAACAGATATCAAAAAAATTACTCTAAACTTTTTTTTTTTTAAATAAAATTTACTACAACTTGCCACACCAAACATTTCAATACGACTTTTTGTCTTTTCAGGACCACCCTCAACATTATTTTTTTAAATACGGACCTTGATTTTTTACTACAATTTTTTGTAAGGTTCTTATAGCTTAATACAATGATATAAAATTATTGACTATTCTACTACGTTTCGTCTGTGAAAAATCATCATCTTTATGGTTTCTTACTGAAATGAATTAAATTTTTTACTACATTTCTTTGTAGGTTTTGTATAATCTTAATACACTGCTATGGCATTCCTAACCATACATATTTCATCTATGATCATCATCTATAAGCCTTTTGTAATAGTCTTTAAATCAGTATTTATAAAAAATAATGATAATCACAAAATTTAACAGTTTACTTTTACATCTAATGATAATGAACAAATGTGATATTTTAAGACAGTAGCAAATAAAATTAGAATATTTTTAAAAACCAGCTATGAAAGTTGCTCAAAATGAAATCCATTCTGTTGAATACAGACTGTACGGTACAGTCTGTACCACTGTATTTCGTTCCGTCCATAAAAATCATTATCTTTAGCTTTTATGCGCCTGTTTCTTTTTTATTAAAATAATTTGAATAATTTTAAATCTTAGCAAAGAAGTAAGAATGAAAAAATAATAATTAACTGCACATGTGTTTGTTTAAATATCTATTTCTGTAACAATCGTGTTGGCCATGCATGTCATAAATAGTACTTTTGTCACACCGTTTATTTATCTGTCAAATGTAGTGGCGGTTGCTAGCTATTTCATTTACTTTTTAATTTGAAATTATTTAAAAGTTAAACAATATGGTTCGTTACACTGACAGAGAAAAGAAAGATATGTACGATGTGTATATAAAATGCCATCGCAATGAAACACACGCTGCTCAGAGATATTTGGAATTATATCCAGGAAGACAGCAGCCATGTAAAAGATTATTTTGATATGTATCGAAAACTATGCACGAATGTAGCAGTATTAAAACGAGACGAACAAAATATCAGGTTAAGGATTTGGTTAATGAAGTTAATGTTCTAGCTCAAATTCACATTAACCCTGAAAATCCGGCAAGAAGAATAGGTAGAGAATGTGGAGTAGCAATGTCGACGGTAACAAGAATTTTAAAAAAGCACAAATACCACGGTTATAAATTTCAAAAAGTTCAAAAATTACACGCAGGAGACTCAGACCGTAGAATGGTGTTTTGTCGTTGGTACAGACGGAAATTGCGTAATGATCGTTACTTCAAGAAAAAGATGTTATGGACTGATGAAAGTACCTTTACCAATAGTGGAATATTTAATCCCCGAAATAAGCATAATATAATATTCTTGGAAGGAAATATAAACCAGGTGCGCTATTTAGAACTGTTGGAGGAAGTATTCGATGAGCTTCCCCTGGAAATAAGAGTAAACCTTCAGTATTTCATGCATGATGGCTGTGGTGCGCACAATGCCAGAGTTGTTGTACAACATCTTAATCAACATTTTGGAGCCAATTGGATTGGTACCAATGGACCAACACGATGGCCTCCTCGATCCCCCTGTCTTAATCCCGTAGATTATTTTGTATGGGGTTTCGTAAAGAACGATATCTACGGCAGAGATATGCCAATAATGTCCAAGAACTTCGTCAACGAATACGAGATGCATTTCAAAAAATTACACCCGAAATGGTGGATGCAGCGACATCAAACATGTCAAGGAGGATTGAACTATGTATTCAACAGAATGGATTTCATTTTGAGCAACTTTCATAGCTGGTTTTTAAAAATACTTTAATTTTATTTGCTACTGTTAGGTCAGTCTTAAAATATCACATTTGTTCATTATCATTAGATGTAAAAATAAACTGTTAAATTTTGTAATTATCATTATTTTTTTATAAATACTGATTTAAAGACTATTACAAAAGGCTTATAGATGATGATCATAGATGAAATGTGTATGGTTAGGAATGCCATAGCAGTGTATTAAGATTATACAAAACCTACAAAGAAATGTAGTAAAAAATTTAATTCATTTCAGTAAGAAACCATAAAGATGATGATTTTTCACAGACGAAACGTAGTAGAATAGTCAATAATTTTATATCATTGCATTAAGCTATAAGAACCTTACAAAAAATTGTAGTAAAAAATCCAGGTCCGTATTTAAAAAAATATTGTTAAGGGTGATCCTGAAAATACAAAACGTCATATTGAAATGTTTGGTATGGCAAGTTGTAGTAAATTTTATTTAAAAAAAAAAGTTTAGAGTAATTTTTTTGATATCTGTTATAATAACAACGCTAGCCTTACAAAACGAAAATGAGAATTTTTGGATTTTGCCGAATATCTCCGGAACTAGTCGGAAAAAACCAAACTTCTTTATACTCATGTACTACCCAACAAATTACGAAACTTATTTCTCTTAACCGATACTCTATCTATTACGGTATATATATATATATATATATATATATATATATATATATATATATATATATATATATATATATGTATATAATGTGTACTTGAAACTAAAACTAGTTTTTGTGTCTCATCTGCAGTAGTGGCGTTCACTGCAGCGTTCGTCCGAAAATTCTTACGAAACTTATTTCTCTTAACCGATACTCTATCTATTACGGTTTTCGATATCTCTGTATACACACATAAATTCGGTTCACCCTGTGTGTGTGTGTGTGTGTCTATGTGTATATATATATATATATATATATATATATATATATATATATATATAATGTGCACTTGAAACTAAAACTAGTTTTTGTGTCTCATCTGCAGTAGTAGAGCTCACTGCAGCGTTCGTCCGAAAATTCTTACAGATGCGCCACAAAAATGAAGCTTTAGCTCCTAATAACTAATACACCATTACCATGAAACCTCACAGAAATCCTAAAATGTTAGGGTGAAAGTAGCAGTGACATGATAAGCAGCCATTTTCCATGCCGACGTACAATAGTTATTTTTATTACTAGACGTTTCTATGAATATGAGCAGAATTATGGCCTATGGGTCAAATCGCCATTCGAGGCCTGCTGGTTTCTGGATTTGTGATACACAAAATTTTATTAATTCATTGAAAATGTATTATGTTGATAAGAACATCGACGTGTCAAATGACTTTATTAGGAATGACAGCGGTCAGCAAATGTTCATGTTCGAAAAATTAATGTTGCTAAACTAAAAACGTTTTGTGGTCTAGATCTAGAACAAAGAGTTTATGAGGATTGGTAAGTTAGTATTGTCGAACGAAAGCAAAATAAATTAATTCAACGATGAAATTGTCAAACATCTATTTATTACTATTAATATTGAATGCACAATACAAGAACAATTTATTCTATTTATAATTGTTCGAAGGGAAATTGTTATGTTCTTCGAAATAATAAAATGTTTGTGACTCACGTTGTACTAGATTGTTACACGATCAATCCGTACTAGATGTCGCGTTTGCTTATTAAATTTTATTTTATTTATAATAAAGACGATGAATGATGATTCATTACATCAACAAATTACAGAAAATTTACCTCCAACAGTTGTAGATTACTATAACAGTAACTGGCACAGCATTAAAGATGAATGAACTATGAATTGAAAATTCCTACATTCAAGCTTTAGACTTGAGAGTGTTAACAACAAAATCAAACAGGTTGTCAGTAAGAATTCTTCACTAGTTGATTCTGTCACGAATTTTTTTATTTTATACCAAGACATGGTAGAAGAAGGAGACTATGTTACTGCCTACCAATATTTTAAAGTTTCTCAAATGAAATTCCCAGTCGCAACACTAGAACATCAGTATCAAGATCTGTTGACCAATTATGCATTTAGTTTTGTTCTTAAAGAATTGCAAAACATAACACCAGTATCCAAAATTAAGCATTCAGATTCTGAACAGTGCTGTTCAATCCACTATTGGTCCAAGGAATATGTATCAATTTGTATCAATGATGTTGCCTTGCAGGTAATTATTATCCGTTTAATGTTTAATACACTCCTGGACAAAACTACGTCACTTTAATAACCTCAAATAATTAATTTAGTGGTAAATTAAATAAAATGATAACAGAATAACTTCATGGTGATGGATTTTGATTGTATTTAATTGCTTAATGCTTTAATAAACAAGCCTCACTTCATAAAAACGTTTACCGGGTATTTCAGAATAGAAATCACATTAAAAGTCATTATTAATTTTATTAAATACATAAATAAAAAAGTTTAACTCGAGTAGAATTTGACCCTACGACATTCACTTTACTAGAGTGGCGCTCTAAGACACTTTCAGTATTAGCATTAAACATGGACAGGGGACGTTTATACTGATTAACATCTCTTAAAACACGACTATTTAATGCGTCAAAAATATTGTTTACATTTTCGATAAATGTAGCAGTAGGAAAAGCCGTCGTACTCTTGAGCTGTCTTTTTTTTATGATTGTGGCTAAATAAGGCCTATCGTGCTAAAGCACTCAGGAACACTTAGGGGGATGGATAGAGGGATAATGAATTGCCAATAGATGCCTATGAACAGCTACCTTAAATTTTCTCATATCATAAGTGAGAGGAAAACAGGAACTAGGGAGATCATTCCAGAGTTTAGAAGCCGTGTAGAAAAATGTGGATTGCGCCCGTTTGGTACGACAAGTGGAGATTTGTACTGCATACTGATGATGTGAATGAGCGAACCGAGTGTTTCTCGCAAAGATAGCCGGAGATGGTATCAAAGAATGTAATTCACCAGCACAATAGCCGTTGTAATAACGATAATACAAAGAAAGAACTGAAACCATCCTTCTATGCTCAAGGGACTGTATGTGAGAAGTTAAGGACGGGTCATTTATAACCCTAATCGCTCTCTTTTGAATACGATCAACGATATCGAGAGCGTATTGGGGAGCACTAACCCAAAGGTGAGAATTATATTCCAGATGAGCCCGAGTTTGGGCCTTATACAGCAGAAGGAGTTGTCGAGAGGTAAAGTACTGCTTAGATCTGTACAAAAAGCCTATTTTACGAGCAGCTGTTTTGGTAGCTGACAGAAGATGGTCAACCCATGAGAGATTTGAAGATACAGTCATACCCAACAGAGTAATAGAGTCTGAAAACTTAAGAACTGAGCCATTCATACTTACAACAGGAAATGATCGATCTTTTTTGGCGGACATAAGGCAACACTGAATTTTGTTAGCATTAAATTTAACTAGATTATTGCTTCCCCATTCGAGAATACGTTAAATGTCTTTGTTGATTGAATTTGCCATTTCAGCTTTAATTTCTTGATTTGACATAGAAGGTGGATTATCACTATGAGTAGACTGAGATGAACTACAGTGAAGAGTGCTATCGTCAGCAAAGCAATGGATGGGGTTAGTTGTTGAAGAAATAAGGTCGTTTATGTATAGCAGAAAAAGTGTAGGCGCTATAACGGATCCCTGTGGTACGCCCGCGTTAATGCTAACTTCTTTTGAAAAAAAGCCATCAACTACGACACGTATTCGTCTTTTATCAAGGAAACTAGAAACCCAGTTGATGAGCGTATCATTTAACCCAAACGAGGTGAGTTTGGCAAGTAAACACTTATGCCAAACTTGGTCAAATGCCTTTGAGATATCTAAAGCGACTACAACTGTTTCACCGGACTGCTCTACGGTATTGTTCCAATCTTAGGTCACATATGAAAGAAGATCGCCTGTTGAACGACTTAGCCTAAACCCATATTGGTGGTCACTAAGGAGTTTGTTAGTTTCAAGGAACGTGAGCAGTTGCTGATTGATGGCTTTTTCCATGATTTTAGACAAAATGGAAGTGATGGCAATTGGTGGGTAGTTTGAGGGATCGGTCTTATCACCTTTTTTGGGAATAGGTTGAACATTTGCTAACTTCCATGATGAAGGGAATTCCCCAGAAGATATAGAGATCGTATAGAGCTTAGATCGGACTGGTACTAGTTCGGGGAACATTTCTTTAAGACAATAGCTGGGATACCGTCTGGGCCAGTCGCCTTATTGAGATCAAGCCTACTGATGATCGATTCCAAGAGCTTGTACCGAAAATGAATTGGTTTCATAACGTATGAAGAAGAGTTCACTAGGGGCACATCTTTTCCAGAATCATTGAGACACGAGTTTGATGCAAACAAATCCACAAAAACGTTGGCTTTGTCTACAGAATCAGCAACTACCGATCCGTCAATAGATGTCAGGGGAAATGAAGATGTTCGAAAGTTTTTACTAATGGCTTTGCTAAAGACCAAAATTTACGACTGCCTAAAGGAGATGTAGCTAGTTCATTGCATTTTCGTTGTTCGAACAACTTTTTAGTTTTAGTGATGACACTTTTGCAGATATTTCTAGCACCAACGTATTCTACATGACTGTCAACCGATTTATTAGATTTCCATTTAATGTAACATTTATTTTTAAAGATATTGCATCAGAACAAGCCTTATTGAACCAGGGTTGGGAACGTGAATGACCTACACGGTATTGTTTTTTCGGAATGTATAACTCCATTCCCATGAGGATGACTTCAGATACTGAAAGAGCGATGTCCGAAGAAGAGGACGACTTAAAACAATATTCACGCCATGGAAAGGTTGCAAAGAAATCCCGTAAATCACTCCATCGAGCTGACTTAAAACACCACAAGGTTCTATCGATTTTGCGAACAACAGTGGAATTAGGTACAGTAGAAATGATTTATATTAGACAATGGTCGGAAAGACCTAAAGGCGAAAGAACGGAAGTTTTATAAACAAGAGGGTTTGATGTAAGAAAGAGATCTAGAAGATGTGGAGTATGGTTAGGGTTATCAGGGATTCTTGTAGGTTCAGAAATCATTTGTGTGAGATCACATGAAATAGCAAATGTTTCTGCACTATGACCAGCGGATTTGTAATAGATGAAAGAAAATTGAAGTCAATTAGAGTTATGAACATTGAAATCGCCTACAAATGAGATATCGCAAGATGGAAACTGAGACAGGAGATAGTCAACTTTCATACTAAGGTAATCGAAGAAGTCTTGAAAGTTGCTGTCATTAGGAGACCTATAAATGCAACAGTAGAATTTCACAAAATTAGGACCAGAATGTTTAAACCAAATCACGTCAAAATTTTTATTTTCTAAGGAAGAAACCCTCTTGCAAGCAATTCTGTCCTTGATGTACGCACATACGCCTCCTTTATATCGAAAGTTAGAGTGAAGATGGTATTGAGGAAATTGCAAGTCGGGTGATTCGGATCTTTCAGAGGAGACTTGTGTTTCAGATAGAAACAATATATCAGGCTGTAATTGTTCAAGATGTTGGTGAATAGCATTAAGATTAGACCTGATACCGCGGATGTTGCAGTAGTGAATCAGAAAGTTGATACTTTCGATGACCGAGGTCGCTTGGGCCCTGCCTTCCCGGACATCCGAGTGGGGCAGGATTTTACGTCCGGAATTTATAACCCTAGAAACCACAGCCATCTTATTTTTTAATTTGGGACTTTTAATCCGATAGGAAGACAGTGAGGGCGAGAAGGAAGAATAAGGATGAGAATAGATTAAGGATGATGGAAAAGGTAACCGGCAACCCTTACCGAGCTCAGAAAATCGGAGACCCAATATTAAGGAGCCCATGGTAAGGGTGGTGGTACCTACCGGCTGACATGGAGTATACATACCTACCACCTATAACCTAATTGATGTGCCGATTTCATAGCAGAAGCCATCGTGTGGGAAAAAAATGTGTGCTGCATATTTAACGCGCATTTTTTGAAAACTGTTCGGATTCAGGTGTTCGTCCTTAACCTTACACATAGCTCGAGTTGTTTTACTTCTTGAATCAATTTCGTAAGCTTCTAAAATGTCGTTCCAACCAACGCGCTCTTTGCTTACTATAAATTGTAATTTGCTATTCATAAAGTTATTGCGTAAGCTTTTCATTAAGTGCGGTGCGTCATAACAGGTTAAAATACTCTCCCCATCAATAATTATTTTTGGATATTTGGCAGTAGCAAATTGAATGCGGAGCGATTATTATTCCCCTGGTCACAAAATAGTAGTAAAGGCTTTAAGGAGGTATTACTCAATGTCTTCACCACGTTGACAATAATATTTTTTAATTCCATGCCTTTTACGGGTCCCGCTGAAACAAAATACTTTTGGATTTCTCCCTAAAAATCCCAAGTCCTCATATCCCTCAATTAGATCATACACTTCGTCAAAATCTAAATGTTGCCTTAAAGATATTTCATCAAATGCTACAGCACATACTTTTTCCCGTTTATGTCTATAATTAGTAATTTTACACTCATATCCCAGTGCTGCTGGGTAATACATGTTCCTATGTAAGTTTTAAATGTAATTCGATCCTTTCCACTTCAATTTAACACATAGTTTGCTTTCACAAAATCGTAATCGTGTCCACTTTTTTTATCATTGTCCATAAGTTTTGTTGCATTGAACTGTATTTTATACAAGTTCTTTATTACATAAGTGTTGTACTACATGTCACTCATGATTTACACATATATGGGGAACAAATTTGGTGTAAAGTTTTGGTAAGCTGTTGATACGAAATCTAAATATCTCCTGAATGGTTTTCCTTATTTAGGAAAAGACGATATGCGTCCTAACAATCAACCCCTTCCAGACTATGTTGTTTTCAAAGTAAAGGAACCTTTCCTAAATATGGATAGAAATGTTGCTACCGGCAACTTTTTTACGAGCCAAAAGTAGGCCAGTAGGAATTTTGCAGTAATAAAACTAAATTTTTAAAGGTGTAGGAATTTAATTTTTATTAATATTCTTTTGTCACTTCGCGGACAGTTTTCGAATTTTTTCAGTTTTAGTTTCAGATTTGTTCATTCGCAGTTTTTCCGAAAGAAATTTCAAAAAAAACGCTTAATCATAACTTTAAACAATAAATTTAATAAGTCATTGATGTGACAGGACACATTCATGTTTTGCAATACTTTTAAAATAATTTCTTTTAAATTGATTGAGGTTTTGTGTACAACAATTAATTTTGATAATTGACGTAGCAAAATGGAAACTTCATTATAAAATTCAGTTTTTGGTCTTGTGAGGTAACTTATTCTTGACACACCAAATCTTTGTAGAAGATATGTACTTCTGCTTGGCTAATGGGAGCATCATCAGATTCTAGCATATACATTTTGCAATGTTCACATTTATTTTTGTTTGTTAATTTATTTGCTGCATATCCAACGACATAAACACTGCTCGAAAGTTCTAAGTCTACCGCCCTAGAAGTTCCAATGTTACATGAAACATCCACACCCTCCGGAGTATCCAAATCGGGGTTTTCTATTTCGTCATTAACACTGGAAGTATTTTCGACTTCCTTTATTCGTTTATTTGGGTCCTTTTCTTCGGCACTTTCTTTTTGGTTTATCATATTTTCTTCTATTTCCAAATAATCCGAATGATCTTCTTTACAATTGCTTGCATTATAGTCAGCATTTTTTAACTTTATATATAAATTATGCTGCAGTGCAATTCTAAATTCACGAATAGTGGGGTAGGGATTGTAACCTCCACGTGTCCTCGCAACAGAAAAAAAGTTTTCTAATGGATCTTGGTTAAGGTAAGAAGTACATAAATATGTTGTATCTAACTCATTGCGTAAATCAGCAAACAGATTTCAAATTGCTTCAATTGTTAACAGGAACCCATCTAAACAATATATATTGTTTTTCTTTCGACCATTTTTCCTATCGAAAACTTCAACAGATTCAAATAAATGTTTCGCTGCTTCTTTTAGAGTTTTCAGGGAAACATTAGCTTCTTTGAGAGGCATTTTTATCAAAAATATGCCTACTGTTTAAAGAATCTATCGTTATATCCACTTTCTCGATGAAATCTGCAGTATCTTTACTAGTTTCACTTTGTAGTAAATTTATAGCGCTCGCTGTACGTATCGCAGAAACCATAGAATGACTAAAAATTTGAACTGCATATAATACGCGCATCTTTTCGAAGTTATTAGGATAAATATGCACGTCCGTTACTTTGGGAAGAGTGCGTGTTGATGAACTTTTCCTGTCTAAATTGTAAGTCTTTTCAATATCTGCCCAAGACACTTCTCTATTGTTTACTACAAATTTTAAAGTCTTTTTCATAAAATTATTGCGAAACAATTTCAAAAGATACGGTGTGTCATAAGCAGATATATCTTATGATTTTCGATATAAAAGAAAGGCTTTTCTTTAGAGCATTTCAGTAAATTGATGGTTCCTCTATTTCCAGGGCCTTGATCACAAATAAGAATTCGTGGGAATAACTTTACTTCTAGAACTTTCTTTTTGACCGTTCTCACTAGATCTTGAAGGTCATTTGATTTGATTGTTCCTGCAGATGCATAATAACAGAACGGTAATTTCCAATTCTTTAAAAGGCCGCGAAGATAAAATACTAATACACTGTTTGCTGCTTTATCTTTACGTCCTAAATGGCCAAGATCCTCAATGCCTTCGACACGATCAAGATAGTCGTTGTATTCTTCATTTGCTTTACATGACATTTCATCCATGAGTAGTACACACTCTCGTTCCCTTCTGGTCATATATTTAACTCGATCTGCAACCTTTTTAATGAGTGCAGTATCAGTTCCAGTTGGTATATTAGTTACCTTCAACCAGTTCTGAATAGTCCTTACGCTGGGTAAAATAAAGCCAAAATTGTTCAACAAGAATTTATATACTGAAGGTGACTTGTAGTAAATAGACAATGCTAGATGTTTTTCTTTATATTTCCAAGCCGCCTTTCTTACATGAAAGCATTGCATGTTTACGAACGTTTGCACAAAATCACTTTTCGTCGATAATAATTTGGTTATAACGTTCATTGAAGAAAATTTTTTTCTTACATTCTGGCGCTCTCACATTTTTTCTCTTGGACGAAGTTAATTTTCTTCGCAAATCTTTAATTTTCAAGCTCAACTTTTTACATTTAGGATGTCAATGTTATATTTCCACTTGACATGTTGATTATTCGATCACTAACAATTGATTCTACACCCGAAGAACTTATTTCTCCTGCTACAGGTTCTTGAATTGTCGTTTTGTTTGTTATTAATTCCAAATCTTCACTTGAACCTTTCGTCTTTGATGTTGATGCGCACAAATCTGCTGCAGTAGATTTTCAATAAATCTTTGTAAGTGGTTGAAATTCTAATTCATCATCAGAATAATTTGCAACTGGTGGAGTCCATATATTTGTTGAAGTTTGTATTTTCTTTTCTGAAACAAAACTTATTTGTAACAAGTTGGCGCGGTACCTTCTCAGATTTTTATAAACTTTCGAGTAGGTATTCAAACATATTCATCAAATAAAAATGAGTCACTATTTTTCTGGTCACGGCATAATTCGAGAACGATTAGCCATTTCATAGAAATATATTTTGTAAATACGAAAGAAAAAGCAGTTACATAAATACATAATTAACTAAAGGTCCTAGCAGTCGGGGTACAATCATTTTAATACAAAAAAAAATTAGATAATATATATGAATAAAATTAATTAAGTTTAATAATTTATGAATGTACAATAACATACATTTTTAAATTTTCGAATGTAAATCGGTTTCTATTGTCAGCAAAGATACTTTTAAATTTAGAAAAGCTCTTTTCCACATCACAGGAGGTAAGTTAAACTTAAATTTTTTTAACTCTGTTAGAGTGTAGTGTTTAAGTTCATCTGCAATTTCACATTTACATGTTAAAGCACTGTTAATTAAATTATATCCAGGATTTTTTGCTAAAATAGATTTACATTTTTATTTAATAGTTGAGACTTTTTGTCCTTTCATTCTATTTAAACAAACGTCTATCTCCTTCACTATCTTTCTTAGAAAAAGATTTGGGTAGGTATTTAAGTTAGTACAAACAATAAAACTGGTAAACTTATTTACATAAACTCTAGCAAATAACCGAAATCAGGCCTGCTGAGGTGATTCATAAAATCATAACAACAAAGTGCTATTCCGTTGAGTAAAAAATCTATGGCTATTCTCTAACAGGTTGTATTTTACTATTTAGCATCAATTGTCAAAGGTATAGTGTATTTCACGAATAATTAGACCTCTCTAATATGGCTGCCATTCCATTATGAACAACATCCAATTATAAAATAACTAAAATGCTATTAAGTGTAACATTGTAATGAAACGGATATTTCAGTTGGCTACTCTGAACCGCATTTTCCATCCTTTCCTACAACATTATAATAGTAAAAGACAAATATAATAACAAATTCGACCTTCAAACGTCTTAAAATATTATTTACTAACTCAGTAGCGTATCACGCGAAGAGGTAACTTAGGTTAGTAAAATTAAAAATGTTTCAATTAAATTAACTATTGTAAGAAATAAACATCGTTAAAATAAAAGAATGTTCCAAACAAATATCATTATTGTTAAGAATTTCTGAAAATGTACCATTACTAATTCTTAATTAATGTATAAACTGCAAATTACTCCATAAGCATAATGTGGTTTAGAAATCATTAATGACCACTTGCTTTGCTTATAAATGCGGAATCAAATTTCCATTTTGCCATTATACCGTAAACAATAATTTGTAACGGTACAGAAGCACAAGCAATAATTGTAAATGCATATAACTTCTTTTCAAGTAAGACACATCAAACATACTTGTTCATTTTTTTACAATTTGTATTAAAATAGTTAATAATAATAACACTAGGTGAGCGTGGTGATGGCGAATTTATTAATAATAAATTTATTCAAGTAAGTTTTTCACTTTTTTTTATATGACAAAAAGTACTACGCCAATGAGTGCTCCCGCTCTTTATTTGGTGACAAATTTAAATGGCGGCCATATTGCAGAGGTCTAATTACATGTGAAATCTACTTTATAATTTGGGTTTCCCAAAAAATGCTTTTAAAATATTTTCCTTGAAAGGGATTATCCTTTCCAAATAACTAATAATAATAAAACGCTTACTCAGTGACCATTGGGGTATTGACATTGTTTGTTGAATTTCTAAAATACTGGCTGGTTTTCGGCTTTGTAAAGCTTTTTTCTGGGAACTATTAAGCCTTAGGCCAGGTTATTTAAAAACTGAAATGTATCTAACAAATATTTCGTAAAGTAAAAAATTATCAACTACATAGATTCTAATATGATGAAAAAAAATTATATAAAATATGCATTAAACTGTAATATTGCAGAAATATTCATGCATTTATAAAATCCATACAAACATACATTTATATGCGCTTTCAAATTTACATATATGAACCACATACATACAAAACGTGTATAAATCTGACTTTGCATATGTTTACTACATCTAAGAAAAACATGCAAATGCATAAAAACCTATCTCTAATCATAACTTTGTTTTAAATGTTTGGAAACGTTGCAAAGATACAAAATCTTAAAGTGAGCATAGAATTATTGTTTACAAATTTATCTTCAGCATTATAGATGCATGCTAAAAACATTACCTTCCAAATAATCAATTAAAAGTTTCTAGTGCAAATAACAAATTATATTAAAATATTATAAAAGGCAAAAAACGATAAACATATACAAAGAATTTATATAACATTCTCGCATTTATTATAACTACATTTATACCCTATGTATGATATAATGAACAACTAAACCACTAATGTATTATAAGTTTTATATTGCAGGCTCACATTCCATTAATATAAGTAATTTGACTGTAATCTGGTTATATTTAGAATTACATCAGTTCTACATACATAAAGACAAATTTACATCGATTGGGGCTTGAACCTTGGTGGCGCAGTTGGTTAGCGCGGTACTCTAGCAAAGTACAGATCGTAGGTTCGAATCCTACTCGAGGTACACTTTTTATTTATGTATTTAATAAAATTAATAATAATTTTTAATTAAACCACTAATGGGTCACTGCCGTCACAGTCTATTGAAACGCGGTTACGAGACCACACATCGATGCTATACGCACGAACGTTGGAGACCAACTAAAATTCTCAGTCCGAAAAACTTCACATGATACTTCCGACGTCTAGATGTCGGCGCAATTTCCTATCGACAAAACTCCCGGTAAGGTTGCGTCTCTTTACTACTCACTACTCATTACTCAATGGTCATACTCTAGTATACTGTAAAACACGTTTTTACGGTATAGTAGCTTTTTACAGTACACTAGGAATTTTACCGTACTCAATTCAAAGGCAACCGCAGAAAAAAATTATTAACAAATTTAAGGTCATTTTGGTATGTTTAAATTAATATTAATGGTACAACTTTCATTTCCATTAATTTGAATTGAAGGAATTTTCTCACAATCACACACTGTTTATTCCCTTTGGAGCTGGATGTATTGAATTCAGGGCTTAAATTGCATTCAGATACAATTTTTGAAGAAGATGCTTCTTCTCGTTGCCTCGTAACAAGTTCAACAAAACTTTCTCCACCTTGAATCATACGAGCAATTTTATTTTTCCCTTTAAGGGAATCTTCAACATATTTTTCTGCGATGGTACTGCTTTTCCATCCACCAAATCGCTTAAGAGCAGAAATATCGGCTCCCGAATTGGCAAGGAGCATAGAACCTGTTCTTCTGAGCGAACGTCCAGTGTAAGTTTCAGGGTTTTCTAAACCCAGAAATTGTGCGATACGTTTTGCCACTCCACCAATTGTATAAATTCCAGCTCTTTTATTGATGCACTGTCCATGCCTGCAGCCCAAAACAGCTTACCATGTTCAGTATTTTTTGGACGCAAATTTACATATTTTTGACATAGCTCCAAATATTTAATTCTGTGTGCTTCTTTAATTACTGTAAATACCCGCGGCCTATTAGTTTTTGTTTGAGAAATAGTAATAACCATTTGAGAAGCAGTGATTTCTATATCGTTCAAAGACATTTCGTACAGTTCTTCTCTGCGACAGCCTCCAGCAACTCCAATCATGGAAACTACCTAAAAATAAAAAAAAAACGATTCCTAAATAGTTTGCTCCCCAATACATAAAAATGTTTACTCACTTTTGTGAGAAATTTTGTAGAAATTCATAAATTTTTTCTCGGCCGAGTGTTTTTGCTTGTTTAGCCTGATGACCAACTGTTTTATGTTTTAAAAATGATTTTAGCCTCGAGAATCTCGAAATATCAATATTTTCAAACATGAGCAACATCGACTTCACCATGGAATATTTGCTCCACAAAGAAGTACCACAATATTTTGTCGACTAAAAATTTAAAAAGTTTCATTACAAATACAATTTATACTTAAAATACCAAAAAATACTCACTAATCATACAAATACGCCAGCATAACATACTCATCAATTTTTTCTATATTATATTGTCGTCGCCATTCACTAAACACTTCATATTCTTTTTTATAACGCTCTTCCGACTTTACGGGAATAAGCTTGGACGTAGCTTCTCTACATTTTTGTGCAATTTCTTCCGAATGGTTGTTCTTTGCGTTCTCGTTCATTTTAAACTTTTTAACTGTTTGAAAAATGTAAACAAGTCACCTTAGCAACTACTCAAACTATGCCAACCAGCGATTGTTTTGTTATAATTCGCGAATGTTTGATTGGACCAAATTTTTGGCTTATTTTAAATATTTAAAATTTTATTTTCAGTATGAAATAAAATACGTTACGTCATTCGTCCGGTGAAAAGATATTACGTACTCATTGCGCAATAAAATTCGGACTTGGCTTCGCCTCGTCCCAATTAATTACTTATTCGTACGTAATATTTTTTTTTACTCGACTTATAACGTAAAATACTATTAAAAGAGTTTTAGTGGAGTAATCGTTTATATTTAATCAGATCACCATTGAGTAAAATTACTGAGTTATAGGTAATTATTTCTAAATGCTATTCACAGTAAAAATACCTTATTTTAGTATTATTTTTGAGGATGTTACTTTTTTTTTAAATTAGTTTTTAATTGCATAATTACATAATCAAGGACTTGCATATGTAATTAAGTAATTGTATTATAAATAAATGCGTAATGTTAGTTTTAATGGTTTAAGATCTCAAGACTTACAGCAAAATGGAATTAAGACAAATTGTGCTGTTGTGCTTTTTGGGTTACAGTTCGTTAACTGTCAAATACGTAAGTGGAAATTTTTCAGTTGTTAATATAAAGGTTGAAATTTGGTTTTGCATGAACTAATTTAAATTTTACCACATTAATTGGTGGTGTATTTTATGCCGTTCTGGATCGTTTTTGAAACTCGAAAGCTATAAAGAAGGCAGAGTGCCAAAAATGAGACGGCACACTACTTTTATGTTTGTTTCAAAAATATTTTTATGCAAATAATTGCAACGAATTAAACCCAATTATTTATAACAAGCGCACAATAATTACTTCCATTATTCATCTAATTGCGTTTATTTATACAGGGTCCGCCTTTGAATTTGAATAAAACTTTGAGGTGTTGTAGGCAACAGTCTGCAAAAAATGACATTTATATTTTTCATAAAAATTAAATTATGAATGTCTAAACTTGACTATCAAAAAATGCAAGTTACTCAAAAAAATCAAATGGAAACCCCTATTTTTTATTACTCAAATCGATTTAACGTCAAAAATTAAGGTAAGCTTGTTAAAACTTTATTTGCCTAAGCGTAATAGTTTCATACTTATTATCGATAAAGTCCCAATTTTAAATTTTGTGATAAAAATGAGCTACATACTTAAATCTAGTATTCCTTGTTCGTGGTCACCATGGAGACCAAATAATTGAGAATTGAAATAAAGAAAAACATTTGAATAAGTTACTGCAAAAAATTATAAAAATTTATAATTTTGTGATTCAAAAGTCTGTTTTGCCAAATAAAAATTTTCTGTCATTTTTTTCAAATTCAATATACAACATAAGTGAAAAAATTTAATACTTTATGAGTAAATCGAAAAAAACTACTTTTTACTGCGGAGGTAATACATACTTATCAGCGCATCATTACACGATAAAGATGCTTATTTATTTTGTTTTTCTTTTGTAGTCAATAATTTAATAAAATTGTTGACAGTTTGTGTTTTTCTTGATGAAATGGCTCGACTTGAATATTCTAATACAGATTATTTGAATTTAATTTTAATTCACGGAGAATGTCATAGAATTGTAAAACGAACAGGTTCGAATCCTACTCGAGGTAAACTTTTTATTTATGTATTTAATAAAATTAATAATAATTTTATTTACATACTTACCTTTGAACTCATTCGTTCATAACAAAAACTTATAATAATATTATAATAATTGAACACGAAGAACATTTATCGAACGCTATCCTGAGCACCCCCGACCATCAGCAGATACAATAAGACGTGTTGTTCAAAATTTGGAACAGTTTGGCACATTTAAACACTCTGCGCCTCGCAAAAAAACTGCTATTAATAACGAACAGAATGAAGTTATAACTTTCCGTGCCTATCTTTGTAATTCCATAAACGATGCGAAAACAGATATTGGCTTGACACCAACAACTATCAGAAGAATTTTTAAGAAACATAAGTTTAGACCATACTGTTTACGATTAGTTCAACATTTGAAAAAAGCGGATTTCTTGAAACGTATCGAATTTTGTGAAACAATTTTGCTCAAAATACAAGAAATTCCTATTTTTTTGACTAATATCATCTGGACGGACGAATTTAAATTTACGAAAAATGGCATATTTAATCGCCGAAACTCGCATTACTGGAATAACGAAAATAGCAATCCAATTCGCTAATGCCATTTTCAGGAAATTTGGAATTTTAACGTATTTTGTGCTATTCGGAATAACGAAATCTTTGACGTGTATTTTTACAACGAACATTTGAGAGGTTTAAAATAGTTGATTGTTGCGATTTATGATTACAAATTTAATTTCTAGGAGAAAATTATCCTGAGATTTTAAACACTTGAATTCAACCCCGATTAAATCTAGAAAGGGAAAATTTATGGTACCAACAAGACGGCGCGCCCTCTCACAACACCAACGTTGTTTCCATGAAACTTAATGAAATTTTTGAAGATCGTTGGTTTACCAATACTTTTTTGATAATAAGTATGAAACTGTTACGTTTAGGCAAATAAAGTTTTAAACAAACTTACCTTAATTTTTGATGTTAAATCGATCTGAGTAATAAAAAATAGGGGTTTCCATTTGATTTTTTTGAGTAACTTGCATTTTTTGATAGTCAAGTTTAGACATTCATAATTTTATTTTTGTGAAAAATACAAATGTCATTTTTTGCAGACTGTTACAATAAACCTTTGCCTACAACACCTCAAAGTTTTATTCAAATTGTTTGACAAGGAACAGAACAATTAACGAGTTATTACTAAGACCGCATCTGTCAATTTTTTTAGAAAAATGTTTTTTTTTGAAAACGACTGAAATTTCGTATATAGTTTATTTAACAAACTTACCTTAAAATGCGACATAGAATACAAAAATGTATTAATATACGGGGTGTTCCATTTAAAATAAGCGACTAAGTACCGACTTCCGGTATAACCGGAAGTAGTACGAACGTGAAAATATTTTAGATGAGTTAGCCCTAACATCATTACCCTGTCACCAAATTTTCAAAATTATAGTAAGTTTGGTTTAGCAGATACTCATAGGATCAGCTTCCAAAGGCGGACCCTGTATAACATTGATTTAATTGGATACTTTTCAAAAATAGTGAATAATATAAATGTATTGTTTCTAAATTAAGCCTTGACATGATGGTAATATTAATCAATTGAGCATAAATATTAATATTAACTATTTTTTTCTGTTACTTTCAGCGTCATACATAAAAGTATGTCCACAAACTCATCCTAATCTAACAGCATGCGTCATTGATTCAGTTGAAAATTTACGTGAAAAATTAAAAACTGGAATTGAGGAACTTGATGTACCAAGTATAGAACCTTTCAAATTAGATGATGTTAGAATTAAGCCTTTTGGTGATGGTACACGTTTAGGAACAAATCTAACCGACGTAGAAGTTTATGGTGCTTCACAATTTCAAATTTTAAAGCTCGTGTAAGTAAATTATTTGTTTATATGAAAATGTAAACTTTCACCATTAACACTCATAATAAAATACTTATCTTTTTTGGGGCTTTTTTAATGGTGTATTTAAATTATACAATCTAAACGTTTCGATAACACTTACAGTTATCTTCGTCAGTAGTAATGTTTGTTAAAAATTGTTAAAGATGTAGTAAACAATTTTGTCAAATTTGAAAAATTAAAACATAATCATAAGCCTGCTATTAATATAACAGTTTGGGAAACATAAAGCCAACTATAAAATTTTTAGTAAAGAATAACTAGATCATAAAAATTAAATATTATTAAACTGCCTCAAAGATGACAAATCAGAACACTCTCTACGACGAAAGCTAACAATGAAATTTGTCAGCCAAAAAACACATTTAACAAAATTTAATCGAGTTATGATGTAAGTGTAAAGTTATGAAAAACTTCAATTTTAAAATGATAGAAGCATTCACAAATCCAAACATTACATCAAATAAAATAACCCAGTTAAATTAACAAAAAGATATCTTTATCAATAATTGGAAGTGTTATTAACAATGAAAAGCACAATGCAGAACGTTCTTTGTAATTTTTTATTTTAATTTAATTTCAACTACTTATGTTAAATTATAGTGCTGTCGTAATTTAACATATAATTGGTAAAGCATTTGCTTCAAGGTCTAGGAAAAACACAGCAAAAAACCTAGACATACCAAAAGTTAAAAATAAATTAAAATTAAGGCGTATCATTATGCTTTTTTTTTAATTATAAGATGCCAAAACCTATTTAAACGGTGATTTTCTTTATGTGTTTGTTTATAATTTTGTTAGCATGCGATATTTTAGGAACACGTTAACAAAAAACGGATATACGTTTCGATTTAACGTAAACTTTCCTCAAGCCAGGGTTATGGCTAATTATGAATTGGATGCAAGAATTTTATTTTTGGATCTAAAAGGGAAAGGGCCATTTATAGCAAATTTCAGTGAGTACATATTTATGTTTAACATGCAGTAGGTAAGTCTATTATTTTAGCTAATTTTTTGTTTGAATGCATTATGAAAGGAAATAAAGTGAAGATTGATAACAAAAATTACTTGGAGTTTGAGGATGTGAAGCTTAATGTGATTATTGGTGATGCGTCCATACTGTTAGGTGAATTGTTTGATGGCAATCCAGTTTTATCAAAAGCAACAAATGAAGTCATTAACGATAATGCACAATTACTGTTTGATGCAATTAAACCTAATGTTGTTGCTGCACTTAGTAGGGTCTTCACTGATATTGCTAATAAGATCACCAAAAGGTTTGAGTATGAGGATCTATTTCCTTAATTAACATTTCTTTTAAATTCATGTAAATAAATGTAACGAGTTTTCTTTAAACATCAAGAATTGTTTAATACTATTAACGTAGCCTTTGACCCGCATAGTGATTACTGTACTTTTAAGGGATTACTCTTTCTCCGGATCAATGTTATCATTGATTCGAGTAAGCGTAAGCCATAGAATAAGATTTATATTTGTTGTTCAGGGTTACATTTGTACTTTAGTTCAATATACCTGTGCTTTATGTATACGTTAAGTCAACGATAGAGTAAACGGGTGATTTATGGGTAAACTTTACCAATAAAAAGCAAGGCAAGACAAAGTTAGTATTTTTTTAATAGAATATCCTGTACATCGTTCAATTTTTGGATTCTACGTGCAATTGTTAAACTTTATTTATATAGTTAAAAATTATTATTAATTTTATTAAAACATAAATAAAAAGTTTACCTCGAGTAGAATTTGAACCTACGACCTGTACTTTGCTAGAGTACCGCGCTAACCAACTGCGCCATCAAGGTTCAAGCCCCAATCGATGTAAATTTTATCTTTATGTATGTAGAACTGAATTCTAATTTAAATTTAGAATTTACATCAGTTCTACATACACAACAAAATTTACATGGACTGGCTTGAACCTTGAACGGAATAGCTAATACAGGTCGTAGGTCAAATCTACTCGAGGTAAACTTTATTATGTATTTAATAAAATTAATTATAATTAAATTTACCTTTGAACTTATTCGTTCTTAACAAAAACTTATAATAATTTATTTATATAGGTTTTATGCATGTAAAATTTACTGTTTTTGAAATAATTCGAATTTTATCCAAAAAATCGCATTTACTGGTATAATTTTATTATTATGTACCATTTTGTATTTTGTTAGGAAAACTGTTGTATTTGCACCACGGAAAGCCTAAGCCTATGTTCTGAAAAAAAATATTGGAATTAAATGCTATAGGAGGTTCAAAATGTATTTTCTAACCTACGAAACCTGATTTTCAAAAATATCACTTTTCTCAAATGGAATACCTCAGTAGAAGTAGGACAGCTCGCCTTTTACTTTTGTGACATCATTTGGCCTTGGGATTTCCCACGATTGCCCACGTGGGAGACCATATTTTCCACCCTTATTTTTTATGGTTTCTTTTCGGAGGCCTTTTTCAACCCCTAATTAATTTTGTTTTTACTCGCTCACGTGTAGGACATGTTTTTTCACACCTATTTTATGGCCGCCCACGTGTAGGGCGCGTTTTTTCTACTCCTATGGTTTCTTTTCGAGGGTCAACCCTAATTAGAGCCTTTTTGACAGTAATTTTTGTACTTGCTCACGTGAGGGGCATATGCAGGTCTAGGGTTTGGTCTTGGACCTGGAGTTGGTCTTAGGGTTATTTTTGATGGACAGCTTTAACCATAATTAAGGTCCTTTTGGTAGTATTAAGAGGAGTACCCCTGGAGGTATAATAAGATATTATTATTAAAATTATCGATCCTATTGTTTTTTAAAATGGTCATATGCTATTGGGTACGTTCGAACGATCTTTTACCTATACGAGAAATTTATTTATACGTTGTATTTCTAATAAGGAGGTTCTTGTAAGACACGTGTAGGGCTTGGCAACTTGTTCTCGGGCCTTCACCCCCTGGCTGGAGATGGTATGGGAACCCTAACCTTATAAGACAAGTGTAGAGCTTAGCCTCTATCGTGGCCCCCTTGGTGCAATTGTATGCGGGTTCTAACTTAATCTTACAGCTGTAGGCCTTCGCCCCGTCATACAAAATTGTATTCTAATAAGGAGGCCCCTAGCCTTGTAAGACAGGATCTGAGACCAGGCCCCTTTGAGTTAAAATTGATTTTAGTGCCATCTAGTGGCGTATAGACTAATGAACATTTTCTATAATAGAAGTTGATAATGCACACCTCTCTCTTGCTCTATCTTGTTTCTCTCTCTCCCTCTCTTTCTTTCGGCTCTTTCACACACACACGCACGCACGCACACACACCACACACACACACACACACACCTACACACGCACACACACACGCACACACACACGACACACGCACACACACACACGACACACGCACACACACACACACACGCCACACACGACACCACACACACGCACACACACGCACACACACGCACACACACAAACAAATCAATTAATTAATTAGTCAATCAATCAATCTCAAACAAATCATGCTCGATCAAATCAACCAGATCAATCTCAATCAATCAACCGAAATTATGTCTTACAGTTTGCGGAAACCAGATTACAGTTCAAAACTGAATACATTAAAGTCTAATTAAATATGACGTGAAATAATAAATAATTTCTACCCTAATGCAATGATGCTTTATGTATAGGCAGATTCTCTCTTTCTAAACAGGCCACCTATACATTCGGAAAATTATATCTGATTTATTTGCATGTTCAATTACATACACACAAAATTGTTTCATAGAAACGTGTTCGTCAACTGTTATAAAAACCCCATTAAAAAGATCGGAAAGTAATAATTACTTATATATATAACAGAGTTAAATTAAATTTAACATGTTTTTAAGAATATCAAACTGATATAATGGAAATAAAAGGCAAAAGGTTTTAATGGTTTTATTATTATACGCGAGTTTAAAATCCACAAATACGTACCAACTATTTGTAGAGCTGATCTTATGACGTCATCCTATAAGAGTAAGAATACATTTTAAAAATCTTTATCGACATTTTTGGTAGCAATATCAGGTAAAAAAACCATATGTATATATATATATATATATATATATATATATATATATATTACGATAAATATTTTTTTATCTTTTATATTTAATTTATATTTTATGGGCTAAACTAGTATTAAACACATAGGATGTAAAGACTCATCAAAGGGGATAGGGTTCAAAATTTAGAAGAGACTTTAAATTTATGTGATAAAGTAAATAATTATTTTGTTGATTTATACTACGATTTTGAATATTTATAATTATAGGTAATGTGATTAATACACATTGAGTTGGCGCCCATTTATATTTTATTATATCCAAATTATTATAAGAAATAGAATTGTAATTTTTAATTTGCATCGATATATGTGCAACTACCTGTACATAACAAAAAAAATCTTCAAATGTATGCGCTATGAATACGCATTCATGTGACCTTTCATTAAAGGTAAAAAGAAAATACGCCATATACATGTAAGTACCAATATGTTTAAATTTAGTAAATATTCTAATAATCATTTAATTTTAGCTCAATTAATATTCCCTTTGGACATGCATACAAATTGTCGCACATACTGTTTAGTACAAAATATGGAAATCATTAACACACCAATGAAAATATCAATGTCAACAATAACATGTATAAAGTTATAACACTCACATAAGATGGCCTCCTTATCCTCTTCCCGCTGATGTAGCTGACCGTAGAAAACAGCTCCTTCGAAATCCAAATCTGCTTCTTGAACATCCAAATTTGCTTCTATATTAATGCTTATACGTTTACGTAAGTTTCACTAATATTTCTTCATATTGATAAATCTTTATTTTCAGGATCATCGCACTTTATTATTTTTTATTTCAAAATAATTTTTTTGAAATGCATCAGTAGTTTGAAGGTTATTTAAATTAAACACGCTTCCAATAAATAAAATGTATAATAATAGAAACACGAAGAAAACACAATTAACAATATCCATAACAAACGTAAACACAAACAAACTTAAAAACAATGTCGAATCTCCGGAAATATTTTCACTCGCTGTCGAATTTTTATTTAAAAGGTAAACTAACCTTAATTTATTATTTACCGACAAATGAATATCACTTGTTTTTAACACTGACGATACTAAAACCGCACTTTACTTTTATCGAAAGTGACATTATTTTGTATAAAATAATTTCAAGAAAAAATTTGGCAACATCTTGTTTAGCAAGTTGTTGGAATAGAGAAAAATTGAGAGAGCTACTAATCCTTCAGCACTTCTATTTATATGCAAATCGTTAGAAACCAAGTTCATCGATTGTAATCAACAACTACATCCAATTTGTCCTCAATTCTGATTGGCTAATGCTTTTCTTAAATTACAATTTAATTTCAAAAGCTCATAACTTTTGACCCCTTAAACCCATCTTAAAACTAACAACATTTTCGGAATCCTCACAATTTTTCCTATAAAACAAGTTCTTACACGAAGTAATTCCTCCAATTATTAAACATGTTGATTTTTACATTGATTTATTGATTTTAAACTAATTTTAAGCATTTTACAGGCCTGGAATTGATTTCCACATGAATATGGGATGCTACTACATATAAATACACATCTTTTACATGCCTACGGCCAATTTGAAAGGAAAATTATTTGAAATTTTCATACACCCTTAAAAACTAAATTTGGTAATATATTCACTAATATAGTGAATTGTGACTTGAAATTGAGGCTACTTTACTATTTTTATCCCTTATAATTTATTTTGAACAAATTGTCTCAATCTATAATTTTTACATAATTTTTATATGAGGAATTAACATAACCTCAAATTAATACAATAATTTTACACTTTTAAGCACTTTAAATGTTTGTGAAAGTGTACATTGTTAATGTTTATGTCTTAATTTAATTTATTCTCACACTTTTAAAAGTTTGTAAGTTCTTCTGAGACTCGAATTGTTGCAAATTACTAATTTAAGGTCTGTAAATGTTAATTAATCACAATTATTCCAGAACTGCTGGCTTGTTTATGTTTTATAGTTAATCACCAATGTATTTATTCTGTTTTTATGTAATTTTAGCACTTATATTCGTTTTTCGCACAAATACGAACGTTTTCATAATTCTTGGCTGCGTATATTGAAATTGTGACATTGATTTATGCCTAATCCTAATTTTAACATCATATTTGTTATCTACAGCCTGTACCTCATGTCTTTAGGGAACATTATGCTTAAATAAACCTACTAACTAAAATTGAACTTGATTTAATGCGTTACGATAACTAACATACCTTATACTTATATGTAATATGTTGTCGAAAATATTATTTTAACATTTTATTATGAATTATTTAAATTTACATCCATCTCAATGTTAATCAATCATCCCTACCTAATATTATATATAACGAAATGTACCATTTGTACAAATTAATGAAATTACTCGCTATGTGAATTACATAGCTTTACTAATGTAATTTATGAACATCTCAATATATATATTGAGATGTTCAGAAAGAGGTAAAGGAAGGATCGTACAGTTTGAATGACAATTTAGTAATAAAAAGGGGTGATTTCAAGCTCGATACATGTGCGAGACATTTTTTTATAGAAATCTGGTTCACGATGTGGTTTAAATAGATGTGTTGTGTATAAATTAGTCTGAATATTATTTACATAGTTTGGTTTCATCATAAAAAGCGTGCTACCAACAAAGATGTCAAGAATGTTAAATACACCTATTTTCGTAAAGTCAATTTAGCATTTCATTTTTTTCAATAAAACTCAATTTTTGTAGGGTATTTTGGCAAGTGAACACTTTACAGGTGTTTAAACATAAATTGTATAGTTAGGATTATGTTAAGGATATTGTATAATTAGTTTTCGAAAGCAGGAAATGTAGAAATTTAATAAAAGGGTTATCATATAGACATATTAGACATTTTTTGCAAATATTTATGGAAGCAACTAAGTGACGAACATTGTGATTTAAGTTTAACAGCAAGAACGATGCGTAAAACAACTTAGCATAAAGACATTCACAGTGATATACATTTTTATAATAAAAATTTCAATAAGTGTGTTAGACGAAGAGACTTTTTTAATGCAACAATATATGACTTAATGCATTAGAAAAGATTAGTGAAAATAATAAAGACAAGCATTACAAACCTCGAACATAACATTTTGTGTGTTAAAAACATTTTTAAATATGTGTTATTTCCAATTTTAGATTTAAGTTTGGTTAGGTTATAATTTCTAGGTTTTTTCCATAATTTTATAGTTTTTTCATATTATTAGGCTTTAATTTTGCTCTTAAAGCAATTAATAAGCGTTCTTTCACAGTATCTCACTGTTTTTATAAGGATACTTTGCTTTTTACCGCAAAATTGTGTGAAATTTTAGGTAAATCTAGAATATTTTTACATAAACGCAAAATTCCTTTAAAGTCAATATTTCTAACACTAAAAGTATGTTTTCTTATGTAAAATTGCCTCAGAGTTCCGTTTATGTTATTAGATTAAGTGTAGCTTGTAAGTTTAAATAGTTATAAGCATATTCAGCTTAGAGTAAGTGAGTTCGTATATTAATTTTAGGAACCATAGCTTGTTAGGTGTCTTTTTGTTCAAAATTTTATGTAGTTTTCATTTTTGTTGTTAGTTTTTAGATTCGTTAAAGTATAAGAAAGTTATGGCCAAATTTCCATTTTAGTCCAAATTTGTAAATGTTTCGACCAATAAGAGCCTTAGTTACTTAGGAATATGGCTGAAAAAATTGAATTTTAGTAACAACCAAAAGGTATAAAAGGAATTGCCCTGGACTCTTTAATCTCTCTCTAGTTTGTTAAAATTTAAAATAAGGTTAAAGCAGTGTTGTGCATTTGTGAAAAAAGAGTTTTCATAACCTGATTAAACCATCGTAAAGAAAGTTACGTTTTACGAAGAAAATAATTCGAGAGCAATTGTTTTTATACCGGCGGTTAAATAAAATAGTTCGGTCTCCGATACCTGCTGATTTTCGTAAAATAATTGTACGAGTTGATTTGTGTTACGTTTTTTGTTAAGAATTTTTCGTGTTATCGTATTTAATTTAATTTCGTTTCTACCAAATTAAAAGCATATTTATTTGGTTACTGGTGTTTTATTTCTACGTACAATTCCTTCTTAATAAAATAAATTTGATCCGGTACCTAAAATAAAAGTGATTTAACTAAAGTTTGGATAACATTTAAACATTTTTTTTTAAATCGATAACAATCATTAAATTTTTAATCTACTTAAATAAAAATTACCAAATTAAAATAAGTGAGTGGAGTGGCCGATTTGGAAAGAAAACATCATTTGCCATTGGAAGCTGCTGTCTTCGACAATCCAAGTACCGGTTAGCTGCACATGGATGTATGGTAACAGCTAGAACCAAGTGGAAAGTACCTGCATCAATTTGGAATTATTAGAAAACATCCACCTGCATTGAGGACTGTATATGTGAGTCACATTTTTTGTATATAACCCTATTTTATTGTGGACATTTATTTGATAAATTTCCTGCAATTCATTATTCATTAGGTATATGTATTGGTATATTATTTCAAACAATTACTTGTGTAAACACATGTAAGGTAATCAAAATTTTTAAATTAATTTCATTGTTGAACTTAAACAGTAAATTTCTAAATTATTTGACAATTTTGACATCATTAAATTCATTCAATTACATTACAACGCATGCGTTAGGGGTAAATTCCATTCAGAGTAAATTTTATACCGTTGTAGAAATTTTATAAAGTGTAAATCTTATACACACATTCACATCTAAATATAAAGTTAATTTTCCAAACTAAATACCTTTGATCCCTATCCCCATATTCGATAATTTAATTAATAATTTCCAATAATTTAATTTTAATCATTACAAATTATATATATATATATATATATATATATATATATTACGATGATAATAATTAAACTTGTACTAATATTTATATTTATTATGCCTAACTAACTTAACAGTCGTATGTTAAGACTCGTCAAAGGGGATAGGGTTCAAATTTAGAAGGCACTTTAAATTTATATGATAAAGTAAATTATTAGTTTGTTGATTTATATTATGATTTTGAATATTGATAATTATAAGTAATGTGATTAATTCACATTGAGTTGTCGCCCATTTATATTTTATTATGACCAATTTATTCAAAGAAATAGAATTATAATTTTTTTTTAAATTGCATCGATATATGTGCAACTCCCTGTACATAAAAAAAATCTTCAAATGTATATCTGAGCATGCGCTATGAATACGCATTCACATGACCTTTCATTGAAAGCAAAAAGAAAATACGCCATATACATGTAAGTACAAATATGTTTGAATTTAGTAAGTATTATAATAACCATTTAATTTTAGCTCAATTAATGTTCCCTTTGGACATGCGTACAAGTTGTCGCACATCATGTTTATTACAAAATATGGACATCATTAACACACCAATGAAAATATCAATGTCAACAATAACATACACAAAGTTATTACACTCACATGAAAATGGCCTCTTTATCTTCTTCACGCTGATGTAGTTGACCGTAGAAAACAGCTCCTTCGAAATCCAAATCTGCTTATTTGACATCCAAATTTACTTCTCTCTTAATGCTTATACGTTTAAGTAAGTTTCACTAATATTTCTTCATATTGATAATTCTTTATTTTCAGGATCATCACACTTTATCACTTTTATTTCAAAATAATTTTCGAAATGCATCAGTAGTTTGAAGGTTATTTAAATTAAACACGTTTCCAATAATTAAAATATATAATAATAGAAACACGGAGAAAACACAATTAACAAAATCCATATCAAACGTAAAGAAAAACTTAAAAACAATGTCGAATCTCCGGAAATATTTTCACTCGCTGTCGATAACAACCGAATTTTATTTTAAAGGTAAACTAACCTTACTTTAATAATTACCGACAAATGAATATCACTTGTTTTTAACAAACACTGCCGATACTAAAAGTTGAAAGTGACGTTATTTTGTTTAAAATATTTACGAGAAAAAATTTGGCAACATCTTGCTTAGTAAGTTGTTGGAACAGAGAAAAACTGAGAGAGCTACTAATCCTTCAGCACTTCTATTTATATGCAAATCGTTAGAAACCAAATTTATCAATTGTTATCAACAACTATTTCAAATTTTTCCTCAATTCTGATTGTCTAATGCTTTTCTTAAATTAAAATTTAATTTCAAAAGCTCATAACTTTTGAGCCCCAAAATCTGCTTTTTTTGGTATCTCCTATAATAACAGATATAACGGACTTTGTCAAAAAAGTTAATCACCCCGTATACGTAATGTATGTGTGTATGCTGGAAATCTATCATTGTGGCTGAAGGAGATTGGAAAGCTAAAGCAACCCGCCGTCTCCCTTAGGGAGGGAATGAAATATGCAGCCCTTTCCTTTCATCAAAATTATTATAAAATATTTAGTTAGCTTGTTTTATACATTTTATACATACAATATCATTCTTGACAAAGAGGACATAGTAAATCTCTAAAACATTGAATATTGTATTGTCACGTTAATAAACGTCAGCTAAGTTCCGAATAATGTCCATATTACATAATACTACTAGTGGAAGCTTAAATAATAATAATAATTGTGTGTGTGTGTCTGTATGTGCGTGCGCGTGCGCGTGTGGGTCTGTGTGTGTGTGTGTGTGTCTGTGTGGGTGCGTGCATGTGTGTGTGTGGGTGCGTGCGTACGTGTGTGTGTGGGCGTGTGGATGGGTACCTGCGTGCATGCGTGCGTGTGTGTGTGTGGTTGGGTGCGGGTGGACGAGCACGCGCGTGTGTGTATGTGCGTGCGTGTGTGTGTGTTTGTGTGTGTATGTGGTGTGTGTGTTTGTGTGTGTGTGTGTGTGTGTGTGTGTGTGTGTGTGTGTGTTTGTGTGTGTGTGTGTGGTGTTGTGTGTGTGTGCGAAATAGAAAAAGTGTTTGAACCGGAGCCAGTATCAAAGGAACTCTTGTGATAAGGTCTGCTCGTGTTGCTGAGAGAGAAAGCATGATGTGATTTCCTTATGAAGCGGTCGAATACTTTTAAAATGTATGCAAGACTAGACTCATAACTTGTAATTTTAGACTTTCTTTATAGATAATGCTACATTTCTTTATACAGTTGTTTAATTCTTCCCTTGCATAGCTCACACTTTTTTTTGCCAAGGTTAACAAATTTAGTTGCATATAAGCTTAAACAATTTTTATTAAGGCATTTAGCCGGGTTCGGGAAAGAAACGGTAACGTGAGTGAGAAGAGTGAAGTTTTTCGTTTGTCTCTTCGGTTATATACAGTGGTGACGCGAGTGAGTGGCTTGCCTTTGGGATTAACTTGAGGATTATTATTGTTTATCAGAAAGGTGTGTTTTTTTTAATTTACTTGCACTGGTAGATCAATTATTCTTTTGTTCATTAAAATTTAATTAAACAGCATTACATCGGTTGCAGAGGTAGATCTGTCCTAGGGTTAGCTCAAATGTACAGAGCAGGCGTTTGCTCTCCGCCTGTGGTACTCGGTTCATATAAACGTTCGATTCCTAAATGCTCCCTAGGGAACTTATCAGTACTAGGGTCTTAGCTAATACATAGCCTGGAGAATTTACTCTGGAAAGCCGTCACTTGGCGGTAATTACTTGTGCTCCACACTATTAACCTTGGGAGTCAGTGTAGCGTCTTTGACTCCCAAGGGGCTTAATAGCTATAAATAATTCAATAGTAATTCATTATAGGAGCTTCAACCATTTTTCCCATTTCCACATATTTCCTATAAAGTTTTACAAATTTTAATGAATCAAAGCATAACTATTTAACTCTACCATATCATTGGAAATATACGTATATTTTTTTTTGTGTAAACAATTCTAAGCTCAGATAGGATCAGTTATGATCCTATAAGTTCGGATAAGATCTAGTAGGATCGGATAAGATCAGATAAGTTCGGATAATATGATCGGGTCGAATCGAATAAGATAGGAAAAAATCGGCTATGATCGGGTAGCATCGGATAAAGTCGGGTAAGATCGGATATGATCGGATAAGGTCGGATAAGATAGGATGAGGTAATAGCATTCATTTATGTTTGCATGAACTGTTTAGATTTCTCAGAATTGCCGTTTCTGGTACCCACGCATGCGTAGTTATAAATTTCATTGATTAGGAATTCTTATTTCCAAGTGACCTTGAAGAGTAGGATCGGATATGGTCGGGATACCTCTGCGTGCGACTATTGATTTCTAGGAACTGATACGCGGCCTTGACTCAGCCAAATTCCAAGAATTGGTTGGTGACCTTGAACATTTCAAGATCGGGTAAGATCGGGATACCCCTGCAGGTGACTATTGATTTCTAGAAATTGTAATAACTTCTAAGACTTATACAAAAGTCATTGATTGGGAATGCTTATTTTGTTATTTCCAAGAATTTGACCTTAAGGAGCATTTAGCCAATACATTTAAACTTGATCTACCTTTTAGCATAGACAACAATCTGTGTGAACTGTAATACGATACCCCTGCAGGTGCTCTTGAAGATCATTGTAATACCTGATTTAACACATGGCTTTGACTCGGTCAAATTCTCAGAATTTCGTGGTGAAAATTTCCCTCCATAAGGGCGTGACCTTGAACAATTTCAAAGAATTACTCACACCTTCAATGCACTTGACCTTGAACACAAATCCAGCTACTTTCTCAAATCTAATTACTTCAATGGCCTTGACCTTGAGGAATATACTTCGATGCAGGCAATCTTACCAACCTTGAAGTCTAGTGACTTTTTTCAAATCTAGTGACAAAAGTGCGTTAGGAATGGGGTAGCTATACTACTCATTATATTATAATTTTATAAAAGAGGACTAGTAGTTACTGCTGATCAGCTGGACAGAAAGTTTCGGAACTTTAAAAAACATACAAAACAGTTAACAACAAAAAAAACTGGATGTGGCCATGTTCTTTGGGAATAATAAAACCACCTATAGGATATATTTGTAGATGACCGAACAACTAATCCCCAACATATACTATCGTCAATTGTTGAGGAAGAAATTCATTATTCTCCTCGACCACTTACAAATGACAATGAACAAACCTTGACTTCTGCATTACAAGACGAACTTAAAGAAACAGTACTGACAAAACAACCTGAAACTGCTCCAGCCAATCTAGACATTTTACTAGTTCCTACAATTGCAACCCCAAGCACCCCAACCTCTTCTACGCACATGTTTGTCTAATACAGAAACATATAAAGGCAAAAGGTTACAAGAATATAGGAGGAAATTACTGGAAATAGAGAAGAGAGACGTGTAGAAGAAATCAGAAAACTTAGAGAAATTATTCCATGTAGCAACGATATTGAAGAGCAACGAAATGACATATTACGACAATTATTATGTCAAATAAACACACACACACACACACACGCACACACAGAGTCACACAGACAGACAGACAGACAGACAGACAGACAGACGACAGACAGACAGACAGACACGACAGACAGACAGACAGACAGACAGACAGACAGACAGACACAGACGAACAGACAGACAGACAGACAGACGACAGACAGACAGACAGACAGACAGACAGACAGACAGACAGACAGACAGACAGAAGCAGAAGACAGACGAGACAGACAGACAGACAACAGACAGAAGACAGACAGACAGACAGACAGACAGACAGACGAACAGACAGACAGACACAGACGAGACAGACGAGACAGACAACAGACAGACAGACAGACAGACAAGAACGAACAACGACAGACAGACAGACAGACAGACAGACAGACAGAACAGACGAGACAGACAGACAGACGAACAGAACAGACAGACAGACAGACGAGACGAGACAGACAGACAGACAGACAGACAGACACGACAGACAGACACACACACACACACACACACACACACACACACACACACACACACACACACACACACACACACACACCCACACACACACACACAGCACACAGACACACAGACACACAGACACACAGACACACAGACACACAGACACAGACACACAGACACACAGACACACAGACACACAGACACACAGACACACAGACACACAGACACACAGACACACAGACACACAGACACACAGACACACAGACACACAGACACACAGACTCACACACACACACACACACACACAGCACACACACACACGCACACAGACGCACACAAAATTAGAAAAACCACTATTTTATCAACAATTAAAAATGAAAATGGAATATATACAAAAGACATAAATGAAACAATCAAATTAATGATTCAACATTTTATTCCGGAAGATGATATAAATACTGATGAAGATATACATAGAGAACTAAGACAAAGATCAGTGGATGAACTACACACTCATAATGATAAACATTTTACAAAAGAAGAAATATTAAGTATAATGTGTAGCTTTAAAAGCAATAAATCTACTGGTGAAGACGGGGTTGAAATTAGAATAATAATCAGAATGTTTAAATTATTTCCAGTTTTCACTGCACTGTATAATACATGTCTTCGAGAAGCTATTTTTCCTAATATTTGGAAAAATTCTGATATCATACCAGTCATTAAACCTGGAAAAGAAGACAATGAAGTTTCAAAATTTCGTCCAATTAGTTTGTTGAATATATCTGGAAAAATATTAGAAAAATTACTAATTAAAAGAATAATGCATTATCTTTATTCAAATAATTTATTAAATAATAATCAGTTTGGATTTAAACCTCAATCTGGTACCGTTGATGCACTAATGGCACTAAAAAAATTTACAAATCATTCTCTTGAACAAAAATTTGATGTAATTATAATAAGCCTTGATTTTAAAGACATTTGATGCCGCCTGGTGGCCTTCAATTTTAACTGCGTTAAGAGATTTTAATTGTCCCAAAATTTATATGATTTAAGTAAAGATTACTTTAGTAATAGAAATGCAAGGATTCGACTAAATTATACTAGTATTGAAAAGTCCATAACAAAGGTTGCCCAAAGGATCTTGTTGTCAGGATTCTGGACAATTTTATATAATTCATTGTTAAATATAAAATTAACAAATAAGTCAAACATTATTGCTTTTGTGGATGACTTGCTTTTGATGACTAGAGGTCAACATTGATAGAAGCTGAGATTTACGCTAATATAGATTTAAATAAAATTGTTAATTGGGCTAAACGTAATAAAATTACCTTCAATCAATCAAAATCAAAAGTACTTTTAATATCAAGAAACGGATAACTAATGATGCGAAAGTTAATGTTTATATGAATAATTCTATTATAGAACAAGTTAAAGAAATGAAATATTTAGGATTATTATAGATAATAAATTTAATTTTGATCAACATATTAATTACGTAACTAAAAATTGAAAAAATTATTAATATAATATCTAGAAATGCAAAAATTAAATGGGGTCTTGGACATAAAGCTTTAAAAGTTATATACAAAGCTATATTACCTTTGTTGTCATATGGAATTCGATTTGGATTGAAGCAGTTAGAAAAATGTAATAAAACAAAATGAAAAGAGTTCAAAGATTAATTAATATTAAAATAATAAAATCCTTTCACAATATCATATGAAGCATCCTGCATTATTTCTGGATTGACACCAATTATAATTAAATTAGAGGAATTGCTAATTATTATTATATTACTAAAGGATTGAAATTTTATGATAATTTAGTTTATGAATATCCAATCCATCTGCATAATTGGCTTCATCCAGCAGACTTATCAATAATAAGCCAAGCAATGAACGGTACAATATTTCAACTTTTTACAGCTGGCAGTAAAATTGACAATAACATTGGTTGTGCTGCTGTTGTTTACAAAAATATGTTATTACAATTTATTATAAAAGGGAAATTAAATAATAAATGTACTGTTCAACAAGCAGAAAATGTAGCAATTTTAAAAGCTTTAAAGAAACTTCAAGTTAAAAAGTTATTAAATTCAGAAAAAACTTTAAGGATTATTACTGATAATAAAACATCAATAAGCTCTATAGAAAATTTTTCTAATCAAAAACCTATAATTCATGACATTAGAAGAAATATACAAATAATGCTTGAGAGTAGTTGGAAAATATACTTTAAGTGGACAAAATTTCATAATTTCAGCGAAGGAAATGAAACGGCGAATAGATATGCAAAAGATGCAGCAACACAACCAAACCTGCAAGAGGTATATAATAAAATTCCAAAGGAATCAGTTTTGAAATTTTTAGACAAAGAAAGTGTTTCACAGTGGCAATCAGAGTGGGATGATTCAACCAATGGTGTTTTAACTAAATCCTTTTTTCCATCAGTACGTCAGAGACTAAAAACTAATATTAGAATAACACCAGCCATTACTACCATCTTAAGTGGACATGGCAAAATTAAAAATTATTTGTACAGGTTTAAATTAATTGACAATTGTATGTAAATGTGTATGTAAACGTGGTGAACAATCTGTGGATCACTTAATTTATGACTGTAGTAAATTAGACCTAGAAAGAAACTACTACTAAAGGAGGAACTTGGCCAGCAATCAAATCAGAACTAACACAAAACTTTTTGAAACCATTTTTAGAATTCATTAGAACAGTAAATTTTGAATTGTTAGTAGAATAATATGTTAATCATAGCGTTACAGTAATTATTAATTAAACTTGTATTTTAGAATTCTCACGTAACACATTCTATGTAAAGTACGCCATATAAGATTTCAGTTAGTGTTAATCTTAAAATAATTACTTATTTTATCCACATTGGAATGTTCTTGTTAAATTAGTTTTAGTATTTAAATTGTAAGTACATATATGTAGTATAAGATACATTACTGTTTAGAATAAGTTTTTTGAAATTCAATATTTAGTAATTTAAATGCATGTAATACTACCAAATTGTGTAATGGAGCATTCTGATAATAAAAAGATTTACATAAAAAACACACACACACACACACACACACACACACACACACACACACACACACACACACACACACACACACACACACAACACACACACACACAGACGCACACAGACGCACACAGACGCTCACATACGCTCACAGACACACACAGACACTGAAAGAAGTGGTAATTTAAATTATATATTATATATATATATATATATATATATATATATATATATATATATATATATATACAGGGTGTCCAGTTTAAGATGAAATGCATGGGGATATTGGAAACCGTTAGAGATACGAAGATGGTTAAATGGAGAAAAGTTGCGTCATTATATGCCCAAGAAGTAACCATGGTTACATGTCAAAAATCCTTCCATTTACTAGACACAGGGTGATAACTGAAAATATGCGTTTTCTAAAATCGCTATATCTTGTTTCTTGCAAGAGATACATCCACGATTTTTGCAGGATGGGGTAACAGGTAGCGAGGATTTCAAAATGATTTTGAAAAAATCTAGGCCTACTAGATTTTGAGATAATGCACGCAACTTTCGATTTTCTTATGGACGCCATATTGGATTTTTGCATTTTGAATTCTTCATAAAAATGCTTTTCAACCATATATCATATGTTTATAATCTGCCAATGAGAAAGTGTCAAATTACACAATTAAATTTATATCAAAGCAACCTTGACATATTATGTATTTTAATTAAATGAAAATTAATCTACAAATTAAACTAACTATTGAGAACAATATTATTGATTATTAACATAAATCATAATAATAAAAGTGACAAAAACAACAAAAATAAAATTTAATATTATACTGAATTTTACTATTAATTAATCAAATGCTCGAATAAACCTTCATTCTCCTGCAAACACCATCTGCATCGAGTTAGCACTGCATCACAAGAGTTCCTTATCATCTCGCATTTTGAATTCTTCATAAAAATGCTTTTCAACCATATATCAGATGTTTATAATCTGCCAATGAGAAAGTGTCAAATTACACAATTAAATTTATATCAAACTAGGCCTTTGCCAATCAACCATCTATTCAATTATTGCAAGAGAATGGAGGTTTATTCGAGCATTTGATTAATTAATAGTAAAATTCAGTATAATATTAAATTTTATTTTTTGTTGTTTTTTGTCAATTTTATTATTATGATTTATGATTGTTCTCAATAGTTAGTTTAATTTGTAGATTAATTTTCATTTAATTAAAATACATAATATGTCAAGGTTGCTTTGATATAAACTTAATTGTGTAATTTGACACTTTCTCATTGGCAGATTATAAACATATGATATATGGTTGAAAAGCATTTTTATGAAGAATTCAAAATGCAAAATCCAATATGGCGTCCATAAGAAAATCGAAAGTTGCGTGCATTATCTCAAAATCTAGTAGGCCTAGATTTTTTTCAAAATCATTTTTGAAATCCTCGCTACCTGTTACCCCCATCCTGCAAAAATCGTGGATGTATCTCTTGCAAGAAACAAGATATAGCGATTTTAGAAAACGCATATTTTCAGTTATCACCCTGTGTCTAGTAAATGGAAGGGATTTTTGACATGTAACCATGGTTACTTCTTGGGCATATAATGACGCAACTTTTTCTCCATTTAACCATCTTCGTATCTCTAACGGTTTCCAATATCCCCATGCATTTCATCTTAAACTGGACACCCTGTATATATATATATATATATATATATATATATATATATATATATATATAAATATTTATTTCATAATTTTCGTAATAAATGTATTTTTAATTATAAATTGCTAGCAATTGCCATTCTTTTATCTACAGCTTCTCCCAGTGGGCCTTCATCATTTATCATATCATTTAAAACTTTATTTAAATCCAGCTGAAATTCCTCTTGCATATTAATTTCATTTTCTATTATTAAGAAATTGTGCATCATATTGTTGTAGCAATAATATGATTTGCAAATTATACACCACTTATCATTTTTTTAACCGCCGGAATTTATTTTTCGGCATTCAAAATGCCCTTTCGATTATAGATCTGACTGAACTAATCTTCGTACATTGGTTGAGTTGCATTTAAATGGCCGTTGTCTCGAAACGGGCACATAAGGCTCATGGGTAAGGGATATGCAGAATCTCCAATTAAATGGTAATTTTGTGGTAATGGATTGTCCCCATTGGTCAGTAAACCGTATAAAGGACTGTTGCGAAACACTCGTGCATCGTGCATGTCACCTGGCATTGCAATGTAGCAGTCAATAAATGCACCTCTGTGATCGCATGTCCCTGTGCAAAAAGGCAACGAGTTAAAACAATTGCGTTGTAATATTACTGAATGAAATCCTTTACGATTATAAAAATCACGAGGATTACATTCTGGTTGTTTGCATGGAATATGACAACCATCAGTGGCTCCAATTACACCCCGAATTCCTCGAGAACGACGTTCAAAATTCTATAACATACAATTATAAGAGTTGCTATTACGTTGTCATTAATAGTGTTACATGTATTATTAATTCATACTCCTCAGGAGTTGGAAATCTCACGTATTGTGGCATTAAAGTGAAATTACGCTAATAACATCCTTAAATATGGCATGTGCAGTGCTCTTAGCTAGCCCAAACCGGTCCCCTACTGCTAAAATGCTTCCGGCTTTGCTAATGTACATATCATTAACAGCAATTTGTTACCAAGATTCTGTTCCGGTTTTGCATGTTATGTCCAACAACATTTCTTAATATCTATTAACAAAATAAAACATACTTCTACATAAACAATTTATATGTTGACGCTTTACAATCATACATCAAAAGTTCTACGTGATATACAAAAATGTTCCTTGAACAAATCATCAGTACATTGGGGAATAGTTGCTTCTTTATTGTAGCTAATGGAATCCTTTAACGAAGTTCATCAGGATTGGCTTCCACTAAGGGTTAAACCTTCAGCAAAATGGTTAATTGCATTGAGCATATGAGGGACATCATCATTAATAGCTAACAATATTCTATCCAGCATTCAACTTTGAATTTGCAAACGTATTTTCTAACAAAATAAATAAATCAAGAATAAGGCGAATAAATAAGGTTATGTCAAATATTTACAAATATTATAAAAGATAATTTTATTACCGTTAGAAACAGCGAAAGTTGCTACTAGAGCGCTAAATTCCGGTGAACGCGACCATTTAAACAATTATTAAAAATTCCTATATTAAAGGTCATATTTCGGCACGAGACTCTTAATTTACCGCGTCCTAAATTTATAGAACATTGTCTCTTTGTACGTTTTTCATCAAATATATTATATGTATACGTTTGAATAAAACTTGTGAATAGTTCGAGATGTCAGCCGAAATTAATAAAGATATTAAATTAGAACCTAAAGAAGAAGGTCCAATCGATTTATTCCTTATTCAACAAGTCATTGTAAATAGTGATATAAAACAAGAAATTCATTGTGGTTATAATCATATGAAATGGGAATCTGAAAATTCTACATTTAAAGAAGATAGTGATTCTTTTTCGATAAATCATGTTAATACAACTGAACCGTCTTTACTTCAAATTAAATTCAAATGCCATCAATGTGACTATTCTACAAATTTAAAAAAGTACCTAAAAAGCCATCTAAACATACACACTTCACACTTTAATTTCAAATGTAATCAATGTGACTTTTCTACAAATTTAAAAAAGTACCTAAAAAGACATCTAAACATACACACTTCATACTCTAATTTCAAATGTAATCAGTGTGACTATTCTACACATTTAAAAAAGTACCTAAAAAGCCATCTAAACATACACTCTTCAAACTTTATTTTCAAATGTGATCAATGTGGCTATTCAACACATGTGAAGCGCAATTTAAATGAACATCTATTAACGCACAGCTCAAGTACTAATTATAGATGTTATCAATGTGACTATTCAACAAATCAGAAGCGCTATTTAAAACAACATATATTAAGACACATTTCAACCACTACTTACAAATGTGATCAATGTGAGTATTCAACAAAAGTGAAAAGTAATTTACTAAAACATCATTTAAAACACACTTCAACTACTACTTACACATGTGATCAGTGTGGTTATTCATCAAAATTGAAGGGCCATTTCAAAATTCATCAATTAATACACACTTCAACTACTACTTACACATGTGATCAATGTGATTATTCTTCAAAATTGAAGTCATATTTAAAACAACATCAATTAATACATATGTCAAGTACCAATTACAAATGTGATCAATGTGACTATTCATCAAATCTGAAGCACAATTTAAAAATACATCAATTAAAACACACTTCAACCTCTAATTACAAATGTGGTCAATGTGATTATTCATCAAATTTGAAACGCAATTTAAAAATACATCAATTAAAACACACTTCAACCTCTAATTATAATTGTGGTCAATGTGATTATTCATCAAATTTGAAACGAAATTTAAAATACCATCAATTAAAACACACTTCAACTACTACTTACACATGTGATCAGTGTGATTATTCATCAAAATTGAAGGGCTGTTTAAAAAAGCATCAATTAATACATACATCAAGTACCAATTACAAATGTGATCAATGTGACTATTCAACAAATCTGAAGTACAATTTAAAACTACATGTATTAAGACACACTTCAACCACTAATTTCAAATGTGGTCAATGTGAGTATTCAACAAAAGCAAAGAGCAATTTAAAAATACATAAATTAAAACACACTTCAACAAGACCTTATACATGTGATCAATGTGATTATGCTTCAAAACTGAAGCATAATTTAAAACAACATCTATTAAGACACACTTCAACTACTTATTACAAATGTGAATATTCAACAAAAGTGAATAGCGAGTTAAAAATCCATTAATTAGAGCACACTTAAACTGCTACGTATACATGTGATCAATATGATTATTCTTCAAAATTGAAGCAATAGTTAAAAGAACATCGATTAATACACACGTCAAGTACCAATTACGTATGTGATCAATGTGATTATTCAGCAAAATTTAAGAGCGATTTTAAACAACATAAATATATTAATACACTCTTCAGTCACCAATTACTAATGTGTCAATGTTGATTATTCATCAAATTTGGAACGTAATTTAAAACATCAATTAAAACACACTTCAACCACTAATTACAAATGTAATCAATGTGATTTTTCATCAAATGTGAAGTACAATTTAAAATGACATTATTCAGACACACTTCAACCACTAATTAGAAATGTGATACATCGAATTTGTAACGCAATTAAAACAATTCCAATTGTAAATGTGATTAATGTGGCTATTTAACAAATGTGATCAGTGTGGTTATTCATCAAAATTAAAGGGCCATTTAAAAATTCATCAATTAAAACACACTTCAACTACTACCTACTAACACATGTGATCAATGTGATTTTTCTTCAAAATTGAAAAGATATTTAAAACGCCATCAATTAAATTCACACATTAGGTACCAATTACAAATGTTAACAATGTGATTGATCAACAAAATTGAAGGGCAATTTAACACAACGTCTGTCAATACACTCTTCACCCACTAATTGCAAATGTGATTATTCGTCAAATTTGGAAGGCAATTTAAAACATCAATTAAAACACACTTTAACCACTAATAACAAATGTAATCAACGTGATTATTCATCAAATTTTAAATGCAATTTAAATAAACATCAATTAATACACACTTGCAAGTACTAGCCACGATTGTCACCAATGTGAATATTCTACAAAATGGAAACACTTTAATACGTCATCTTATTGTACACACTTCAAATATTAATTATAAATATTGTCAATGTGACTATTCACCAAAATTGAAAGGCCATACACACTTTCAAACATTACAAATGTGGCCAATGTGACTATTCTACAAAATGACATTAATTAAAGATTAATCAAATAAAGAAAAGGTCGCAAATTTTACAGAAAGTTTTTCACAGAGTGAAATTTATCTTAACTTATTAAAAAATGGTAGCCTTTTGAGTAGTAATAACGCCAGTTATTAAGGTTGCTCTCTACACATAAACTTCTCATATAAATGCAATGGTGATACTAATTCAGCTCCAGAACGAAAACGAATCGTTAAAAATTCTAGAAACAAAGACTATTTGGAAAAGTCAATCCTTTGCTAGGGAATCTCGTTTGCACTGTTCTGGAGCTGAATTAGTATCACCATTGTATTTATATGGGAAGTTTATGTGTAGAGAACGTTAAGTTACTGCATTTTAGAAAATACAAGAGCTAATATAACAGCTGAAACACATATTTTGGGTTTCTTTGGTTTGTGGGACATCAAACTGCTTCATATCGTGATGTGTGTGACAGGTTTGATTTGAGCTTAAGTTCCTTACATGATCTAATAACTAGAGTATCAACTTTCCTAAGTGACAAAGCAAACGACGTAATAAGATGGCCACACATTTAGAAAAATAAAAAATTGCCAACCACTATTATGTTTCAAAATCATTTCCCATTGTTATAGGTACTTTGTTAAGCTGGTGTGTCTTTGTGCATTGCTAAGAATTTTTGCAGGGTCTATAGATGGCACCGTTATATTTGTGGACTACGCAGGATCTGCCCATGATGCAAGAATCTTCAGAAATTCAACGTTTTTTAACAATATTGAAAGGAAATGTGAAGGTGCTGTACATGTTATAAATAGATCAACATTCTATTGTTTAAATTGTGACAGGATATTTTGTGTTAGGGGATAGTGCATATCCACTATCTCTGCAAGTGTTAACACCATATCGTGATAATGGACACCTAACAAGAGCACAACAAAATTTTAACAAAAAATTTAGTTCATGCAGAGTGTCCATCGAGCATGCCTTTGGTCTGCTTAAGCAATGTTTCAGGCAGCTATACCATCTAAAATTAAGAGGACATGTAAGGATTTGCCATTTCATCAGAGCGTGTTGTGTATTACACAATTTAGCTAAGGATGATCAACACATCTTCAATATACAAATTGTTGAGGAACAACCTGCAGAAGAGACTCATCAACAACAGGGCATAGATATAAGAAATGAAATATGTTGACAAATGTATTTAACACGTAACTAGTTACATTTATGTGGTATATAGGATTTTTAATGTAAGTTTAGTATGACGTCACACAGCAGTCTGTTGCAATGTCATCTTGTGCATGTAGCTTTCCTTATAAGATGGCAGCAAGAAAAAAAGGACAGAATGAAGTGTGGTTCAGAACAGTAAAGTAAGTTCATCTTAAATGCTTCTTACAAAATTTTAAAGTGTGTTCCGATGAAAGCTGCTAGTCTATCTCCAATGTAAATATATTATTATGTTATATTGGAATAAAAAAATTACTATGTGTGAGATCGTACTAAACTTATAATAAAAATCTCATATAAAATTGTAAGTGTATAAACGTATAAATTTATTTTTGCATGTTTATTAACTTTTCCAATAATTCTTTTTTTCGCTGTAATTCGTGAATTACTCTCTCTTGTTGGTCATAACATTTGTCTTCATATTGAATTTTTTTAACTGTTTTTAATTCAATACTCTCTCTTAATTTTTGCACCTCTTTTTTGAAAACAGATCTGGTTTTTCTGGTAATGGGTGTTGAACATGACATGGGTGTAGTATCTTTTCTGCAAAATGAATCATGCTAATAACAAATGTAGTTCTTAAAAACACACCTATTTACAATGTACTTCACTTTCTGATGGTATATTTCTATATATAACTTTGGTAGCATCCATAACAGTGGGTGGAATGATGATGCTAGCTCAAGTAATTAACACATCAGCCAACTCTCTATAACAATAAAAATAATGTGTAACCACTAGTTAGGTTAGGCCTTCGAAATCATTAAACTAAAACTATACCTTTCATATGGACAAGTTCTTCGTCCCCGTCCGCTTTTCTGATTATTTTCTAATGTTTTTTTGAAGGTCCGTTCCAATGCTTTCCATTTATTTTCACAGTTTGCTGGGGCAAAATTTTATTTCTGTTCATTGATTTTATTACAAATTATGTTCCACATCTGTCGTAACGTTTTAATTTTTCTGTTTTCCACCAATGTTTTGTTTTCTTTATATAATTCAAATAGCTTCATGGCACTATCGGTCCAACTAACTGGTGCAGTTGTTACTTCTAAAAGACTACTGTTTTGTGATTGAGCTTCGTCAAAGTCTTGAAGTTGCGATTGATCAAAGTCTTGTAGTTGAGACTCATCAACATATGCAACCTCTTCAGATTCAGCACCCTCCAGCATTAATTTCAACATTTTATTTTCTGATACTTTCACAAGGGTCCCATTTTGAACTTTGGCAGCTCCTATGGGACGTTCATACTGCACCCCATCTACACGGAGAACTTTATTTTAATGTAGAAAAACAGTTTATTTTGCACTTACCGTTAGCTATTAAAATGTAGCAGTTATTACATACATCACTAACTTTTACATTTTCTATTGTTGCCATTTTTTAATACTGTCGATAAGTCAAACACGCGCTAAAAAATACGCTTGACAACTTGTTTGATTTTACTCCACCTATTTAGAAGGAGTAAGATTGGGTAACGCTAAACAGTTTGTAGTAACACAAACGAACACAGGTCAAACAAGCTTAGTACGACAAACGAACGCACTTTTCTACACTGAACTACTCTGAACACTCAAACGAACAAACCTATACTTCAACTACTAACTTCAAATGTTATCAGTATGATTATTCTACAAAATTGAAACGCAGTCTAACACAACATTTTATATATATATATATATATATATATATATATATATATATATATATATATATATATATATATATATATATATATATATATATATATATATATATATATTTTACGATAATAGTTTTTATAATTTATTAAATTATATTTATATTAATTATTTATTATTTATATTGCCCAAACTAACTTTTAAAAACAGTCGCATGTAAAGACTCATCAAAGGGATAGGGTTCAAAATTTAGAAGAGACTTTAAATTTAAATGACAAAGTAAATTATTATTTTGTTGAATTATACCGTTGACTGAACGAATGTGGCAAAGACTCGCAAGAGCGTGTTTAAAAGCGTACCGTATTACTATCTCACTTTTGTGGCTCCCTGCACCCCGTTGCCCGCAAACTTCACCATTGAATAGTAGCGACACGGTTGTTTGCAACGCAAACTAAAGATAAGACCGGTTAAAGTAATGCTTGGAAAGAATTCTAATAAGATTCGGTAACAAATTCGTTTAGTTTAGATATCGTTGACTGATATAACATTTTTTTTAGTTAAAGGTATGTAATTTGAAACTTGAAAAATAATGCTCATGGGAATAAATATATAAAAATTGATGCGAACTAAAGAAATTTTACGCATAGACGTGCTGTTCCGAAGGGTAAAAGAATAAAGAATTACAATTTTTAGTTAAAATGAGATAAACACATTTTTCATTTTATCCTGGTCTTACACGCATGCATTTCAATACTTCTTTGCTACCCAGATACAAAGAGAAAGAAAATAAATAATGTAATACAATCCAAATATACAAAATAGGGAACGGCACCTCTTCTTTTGGTTATTTAATAAATTTAAAAGCAAAAATATATTTTTTCTACAATCACGTTGGAATTTCTAATTTAATTTTACTTTACCTTTGGAATTGTAAGCCTTTACTTCCCTTTTTATTTGTTAAGCAGTTAATTAAATCATCTATTTCGTCACCTATGATTAATTTTATGATATTGCATTAAAAAATCTATTGAAACATAAAAAAGTCAATGTAAATGAAAATATCGATTTAAATAAAAAAAAATCAATTTAAATAAAAAAAATCAAGTGTTGATTTTATTTAAAAAACATCGGGTTTTTCATACCCTGCAACGTATTATCTACTATCAACAGATTCAATTCAATTATAAAGAGAAATAAGTAATTCAATCCGCAAAGTGTATTAATTATGATATTATCCAAGCAGGCATATTATATAATCATCTAAAGTTTAATCAAATTCAGAATGTCAATATTATTTCTATACACAGTTTTGAAAATGAGCTAAGAAAGATAATTACAAGGATTTCATTATTAATGATTATAATAAATAATTTAATAAATTTTGTTAGATTTCATTTTAGTAATAATTATATTTCCACTTTTACTTTACTGCAATCGTGCGGTAAAGTGACCGTTTACCGCACTAGTGCGGTAGAGTAAGACATTACGATGTGTCACTAAATGTCGTAAAACTTAACATTACATGTTGATAGTAGATAAAACATCTTTTTTATGTCAATATGTAAAAATTAAATCATTTCAAACTTATCAGTCAACGCTTAATCATACTAATTTATTAACACATTACTTAAACAAAACCTTATATGGCAAATCTTTTTTGGTAAAAATGAGGGTAGTTATCTTTAGTAATAAAATTCTGACTTTTCGATGTGGCTTGACACTAGTGGATGCTGCCTTACTTATTTTTACATACTTTTCCGATTCCCATTTTAAGGTTCTATGTACCTTCATTTTTATAAATAAATTTAAAACATATTGCTGGTGAGGTATACATAGCCCAGGAGTATCTGACGAAAACCAATTGGAGCACTGTTGTAACATCGTTTTTAAATCAGTCTCTATATTTTTGCTAACATTCATGCCGCACTTATGAATATCAAACGATGTATTAAACGTCTGTAAAAGACATGATGTAATATTAGCAAATTCATCCGAAGGTCTCTTTAAAAATTGTATTGTATGTCCACTGAAATAATCTTTGTACATTAAAAATGATTCATTTTTGTTTATGAAGTCATTCTCACATTTAGTGAGGGCATTAGCACAAATTTCACAATTGAACTTTTTTTGAACACTATGCCAAATAACCCGCCACGTATATATTTGAACAAGATTCTAAGCTACTTACGGCAACATTACTTAGATCGTCCCGTTTTTTACCACCTTCATAAAATGGATCTCCTTTTGACTCTTCGAAGTCTTCATTGTTATCATTATCACTAGCAATAATTGAAACACCTGAAGAAGTGCTTTGAACTGGTTGATATAACGAATTCGAAACCTCAAGTTGTTCTATCTCGGTATTCAAAATGTCATTTTCATCATCAATTCCACAATTGCCGCTAACTACAGCCATTTGTAGCCTTATGTTAATATTTTGTTGAATTGCTACGCGGCACTGCTGAACTGTGGGGGTAGGATTAAACCCTCCTCTGTTTCTAATAACCGAAAAAAAATGTTCTAGTTGATCCTGATTTAAAAAAGCAGTTATCAAATATTTTATATTTATATCTTGAAGATGACTCCACAATAAAAGAACTAACTTTATTGTCCACAAAAATCCGTCTAAGCAGTAGATGTTGTTCCGTTTCTTGTTCGTCACTTCTTCGAACACTTCTATGCTTTTAAAAAACTGTAATCCATCTTGCAATATCTTTTCCGTTCTACTATCGTAAATGGATAACGGACGCCTATATGGGTTAGGATCCCGTAAAACCCTACTATTCAGTGCATCAAAAATGTTATTAATAGTTTCGATAAACTCTGCAGTATGTAAAGATGTGGAACTAATCAATTCTTTAGTTGACGTAGCTGTTTTAATTGCTGCAGAAACGGTGTGAGAAAAAATTTGTGCCGCGTACTTAACCCTCATCTTCTGAAAATTTGTGGGCGTAAGGTGATTTGAAGTTATTTTAACCATGGTCCTAGTAGTACAACTCCATTGATCGATCTCATAGGTTCTTGTTATATTCGTCCATGTGATAGGTTTATTGTTAACAACAAATCGAAGTCTTCTATTCATGAAATTATTCCTCAAACTTTTTAGTAAGTGGGGCACGTCGAATAAAGTAAATAATGTTTGTCCATCAATATCTATCACGGGATGTTCTTTAGTGGCGTTTAGTAAATTGTATGCATGACGATTATTCGATCCTTGATCGCATACTAAAGCCATTGGTTTAAATTTCAATTGTGCCAATTTCTTAACAAGTCTAATAAGTTGTTGTAATTTCTCCAATTATGCAGCAGCCCACGAATATGAAACACTAACGCAGTATTTGCTAATTTACTATTTCTACCCAAAGATGCCAAATCATGGTAGCCTTTGACAAAATCTTCAGATTTGTTGAACTCCAATTGTCGTTTCAACGAAATCTCATCAAAAAGCACCACACACATTTTCTCTCCGTCCTCCATAGTTTTTGCTTTTAAGTAAAGCTTTTTGGTTAAACTGTTGTTACATCCGGTTCTTAAATTGATAACTTTTAACCAAGATTGAATTGTTTTAATTGCTGGTAATATCAGTTTAAGATTATACAACATAAATTTATAAGCTGATGGAGATTTGTAGTGTAAAGAGAGACAATTGTTTTTCGGCGTTTGTCCACTTGGTGCCTTTCTTATGAAATAACTGCATATTTACGAATACTCTTAAATATGAGCTTTTACCTATTAATAAAGTATTAAGCACCGTACCTACACTGAAACAATTCTTTTTCTGTAATCTATACGTTTGCGAGAATTTGGCTTTGTATTTTTTTCTCTGTTGGTTTAACTTACTTGACAATATTTTACACTTTCTTTTAAACAATGCTTCAGTAGGAGATTCCATTTCTAAAATTCAATCACTTAATTTTGAAGGCGAACTATCCGTGCTGGAATTAGTAATTGTAACTCTTGGTAGATGTTTAAGTAAACGTAATTTATTTAAATCGTTTGTTAAATCTTCGTCATCTGTACTACAAAGAGAGCGTTTCCTTACGTATGTTTTAATGGGCTGAGGGACGCCGCTGCTCGACGCTTTAACAATGTCATCGTTTTCACGTTTTTTTGGAAATATATTAGGGACTGAATTTTTTCTTAACAACTTTCGTTTATTGTTTTTAATAATATCATCCGGATTAAAGTGTTTTTCACAAATTAGTTTATTTTTAAGGTCATTAACGTCCATAAGCGCTATTTTGATATTTCCACAATTTTTTTTCCACTGCTCAACTATTTCACAGTTTTTTAAAGGAAATTTAAAGAAACTAATGTTTTTATAAACTCTATTACTTTTAAAACAGTTGTTGTACACACAAATATGGTTCGCGGTAGTATTCATTTTATCGGCACAAATATACACGAATGTACAACGTTAACACTACAACTGCCAACAATGAACTGAAATCTCGGATCCAAATATACGGTGTCGACTCCTATATCTCGGATCCAGCAGTGTCTACGATTTTTAACATGGGTACGGCGAATCTTTACCATTTGTTCAGTCAACGATTATACTAAGATTTTGAATATTATAATTATAGGTAATGTGATTAATACACATTGAGTTATTGCCCATTTATTTTTTTATAATATCTAAATTATTCAAATAAATTAAATTATAATTTTTAATTTACATCAATATATGTGCCACACCCTGTACATAACAAAAATTCTTCAAATGTATATTTGGGCATGCGCTGTGAATACGCAAACATGTGACTTTTGATTACAAGCAAAAAGAAATACGCCATACATGTAAGTATAAATATGTTTGAATTTATTCAATATTATATTAACCATTTAAATTTTTAGCTCAAATAATGTTCCCTTTGGACATGCATACACGCTGTCGCACATCATGTTTATTACAAAATATGGAAATTATGAACACAACAATGAAAATATCAATGTCAGCAATAAAGTATAAAGTCATAACACTCACATAAAATGTCCTCCTTATCTGGTCATTGATGATGAAGTTGATCGTCGAAAACAGCTCCTTCGAACTCCAAATCTGCTTCTTGAACATCCAAATTTGCTTCTATTTTAAAAACTTATACGTTTACGAAAGTTTCACTAATGTTTCTTCATATTGATGAATCTTTATTTTTAGGATCATCACACTTATTATTTTTATTTCAAAATAAATTTTGAAAAGCATGGATAGTTTGAAGGTTATTTTAAATTAAACACGCTTCCAATAAATAAAATGTATAATGATAACACGAAGAAAACACAATTGAATATCCATAACAAACGTAAACAAATTTTAAAAACAATGTCGAATCTGCGGAAATATTTTCACTCGCTATCGATAACAACCGATTTTTATTTTAAACAAGGTAAACTAACCTTAATTTAAATTATTTACCGACAAATGACTATCACTTGTTTATAACACTGCCGATACTAAAACCGCATTTTATTTTTTTATCGAAAGTGACGTTATTTTGTTTAAAATAATTTCAAGAAAAATTTGGCAACATCTTGCTTTAGCAAGCTGTTGGAACAGAGAAAAACTGAGAGAGCTACTAATCCTTCAGCACTTCTATTTATATGCAACGCGTAGAAACCAAAATCTTCGATTGTTATCAACAGTTACCTACAATGTTTCCTCAATTCTGATTGGCTAAAGCATTTCTTAAATTACAATTTAATTTCAAAAGCTCATAACTTTTGCACCCTTAAACCTATCTTAAAACTAATAACATATTCGGAATCCTCATAAATTTTCCTATAAACTAAATCCAAACACGAACTAATTCCTCCAATTATTAACCATGTTGATTTTCACATTGATTTATTGATTTTAAGCTAATTTTATGTACTTTGTAGGCCTGGAATTGATTTCCACATGAATATGGGATGCTACTACATATAAATATTCATCTTTTAAATGCCTAGGGCCAATTTGAAAGGAAAATTATTTGAAATTTTCAAACACCCTTAGAAACTAAATTTGGTAAAATAGTCACAAATATAGTGAATTGTGACTTGAAATTGAGGCTACTTTACTATTTTTACCTCTTATAATTTATTTTGAACAAATTGTCTCAATCTATTACAACTTTTACATAATTTTTGTGTGAGGAAATAACATAACCTCAAATTAACATTATAATTTTTAATGTATAATTTTACACTTTTAAGCACTTTATAAATTTGTGAAAGTGTTTATTCTTAATGTTTATGTCTCAATTTAATTTATTCTCACACTTTTATAGGTTTATAAGTTCTTCTAAGACTAGTGCCGAATTGTTGAAAATCACTAATTTAAGGTCTGTAAATGTTGATTAATCACAATAATTCCAGAACTGCTGGCTTGTTTATGTTTTATAGTTAATCACCAATGTATTTATTCTGGTTTTAAGTAATTTTAGCACTTATATACGTTTATCGCACTAACACGAACGTTTTCATGATTCTTGGCTGCGTACAATGAAATTGTGACATTGATACATGTCTAAATCTAGTTTTTAACATTATTTTTGTAATCTACAACCTGTACCTCATGTCGTTAGGGAACATTATGTTTAAATAAATTTACTAACTAAATTTGAACTTGATTTAATGCATAACGATAACTAACATACCCTATACTTAAATGTAATATGTTGTCGATTATAATTATTTTAACATTTTATTATGAACTATTTAAATTTACATCCATCTCAATGTTAATCAATCATTCTTATCTAATATTATATATAACGAAATGTACCATTTGTATAAATTAATGAAATTATTCGCTATGTGAATTACATAGCTACACGAATGTAATTTAAATCATCTCAACATATATATATATATATATATATATATATATATATATATATATATATATATATATATATATATAAATTTTTCAATGGGTATTCAACAAAAGTGAAAACAGATTTAAATATCAATTAAGATATACTTCAAACTACTAACTTCAAATGTTATCAGTATGATTATTCTGCAAAATTGAAACGCACTTTAACATAACATATATATATATATATATATATATATATATATATATATATACAAGTATTAATATATACGAATATACAACCAAGTACTAATTAAGTACACATGTGATTATTCATCAAAATTAAAGGGCAGTGATAATCAATGTCAATTAATTCATTCAACTACTAATTATAAAGTTGAGTAATGTGTGATCGATGTGAATATATATAAAATGGAAAAACCTCTGGAAAAAGCTTTAATACGTCTGCAAGACCTTTTCTATAAAACCAAATGGAACAGATTTAATTTATAATTTTGTGAAAAATTATGTATTGTGTCGTATGAGGTATAGCGAGCAGACGTTTATTTTAATACTGTGGTATAGTATAGTGTTAGATTGTGTAAATATGTAGTATTAAATGTTGGTGGTGGTAATATAAATCTTGCCACATATCTACTACGAAAATTAAAACTGAGAAAGGATTTATGAGCAGCTTTATAAACAAACGTAACTCTAAAATGAGCTGGCAGTTTGTTAATATGTTTAAAACACTTGAATACAACGTTGTGAAATTAGCAACAACAATACACGATAATGTACATATTTTAGAAAGAACACAAAGAGCACTATTCTACGTCATCTTGAGTTTTTAGGTATCGTTGAATCTTGGAATAAGGATAACGATGGTATAGTAATGATTAAATTAGGTGGGTATTTAATAAAATGGGAACTTCTATTTTTCTCTCCAACAAAGATTGTAACCATTGTTAAAAATCCAAAATTGGGGGTAACATAATGGTTAAATTTTGTATACAAGCTAAGGAAAGTTACATGTAAAGCTAAGTTGAAACGTCCATCTGTGATTGTTAGCGAAAAACTTTCTGAAAACTGATTAATAGGTAAACTGTTCTTACAATGAAGCGTAAAGTATGATGTATAAAATATATAAATTTAATTGAAAGGATGTAATGTATACACAAATGCAAGTATAAAAGGGTGTATTATATTTTAATTAATGTAGTTAAGTGTATTTTATACAATAAATATTAAATTATTAATACCTGTTTACACAGTAATTTCTAATAACTTTTTCTAGAAAAAAATCATTTTGTCACGTTATTTATAAAAATAAATATAGACTATGCTATATTTTTGAAAAGCTCTTGTTAAGGGGAAAAAGATTTTAAAAAAATATATAGAGTGTCCCATTAAAAAAAAGTAGGTTATGTCAATATCTCAAAAACTGTGACCTCTAAAGAAAATCTGAGTATCGCCACTGGATTCTACGTAAAGAAATCTACAAATATCAGTGTTTACTTTTTTAATATGTCTAGAGAACACAACAAGTCATTGAAGACTTCAAGACACGACAAGGATTTCCCAGTGTACTCGGTGCTGTTGATGGAACACATATACCTATAACTTCCCCATTAAAGCAACAAGCAGCATATTGCAATTGGCACCATTATCATTGGATAATTTTACAAGGTGTATGCGATGCAAATTATATGTTTACAGATGTCTTCACAGGTAACCACAATTATTTGTTTTAATTGCTATGTATTCATTGTAATGTTTCTAGGATATCCAGGAAGTGTGTATGACGCACGTGTATTTAAAAATTCACCTATTGGAAAAAAAATTAATGCAGAGCCACTCGAGGTATTCCCGGATAGCAACTGTCATATCTTAGGTGATTCGGCTTACAAATGTAAAATACAGAGTTTTTACCCAAGGTAATTGTAGCATGCTGTGTTTTACATAATATTTGCATGGTTAAACATGACAGTATAGATTTTGTATGTGCAAATGATGATAATAATGAGCCAGAAGAAATGTATAGTGATAACGCTGCTTTAGGAACAAAAAGAAATGTTATTGCAGATCAACTATTTATTACATAACTCATGTAAATTATTTTCAAACTTTTTAAATTAAGGGTGTTTAATTGAAAAATCAGCTATCATATAATAATTACCAAAGGTAATACAATAAGTAGTACCCTTTTTGTATAAGTAAATTATAAAACAAGGCAACGTCTCTTCTAAATGATTTTTCAAATTATTACTTAAGAGGTATAAGGTTTATATATACAGGGTGTCCACTTTTTGATTGTGATATATTGGGATCTCGGTAACTATAATAGTTACAAGGTCGTTTAAATTACAAAAAAGTTGCGATATTTTCTGCTCGTCCAGAATCCATTAAAAATTTGGCCTTATCTTTTCCCGTTCCTGAAATATCCTGAAAAAACTGAAAAACTCGAATTTGGAAAATCGGCCATAACTTTTATATTTCTTAACTGATTGCAATAAAATTTGGTACACTTACATAAGACGTAGATACGAGTCCACTGGCATTAACAAAATCCTTCCAGGAGTACTAAATTCTGAATTACAACAGTCAACTTTTGTTTTTCTTATGGACGCCATATTGGATTTCTGCACGGATAGAAAATATTCTCTTTATAACCATATACCTGATTTCCCAATAATTAATAAAAGTAATTGTTGTATGATGAAAAATAAAATTTTGGAAAAAAAGTAATTAGTCATAGGCATATCGTTGTGCATAAAATGCTAATGTACATTTCATTGTTGATTTTTTATTGCAAGAGCAGGAACAGACATAATAACTTATTTTGTTTTTCAAATCCAGTAGGTATGCATTGTTACATTAAATAGTTGTCAATACCGTTGAATTTTAAATCAATAATCAAGTAGGTATATGTCAAAGTGTTAAAATAATTAAATATTTTAGAGTAAATTTGTTAGTTTTGTAGTGTAACATTTCCAGAAAGAAGACAACCTTCTATTATGATGTTTTCAAGAATATCTAAAAATATGTTAGAAAATAGCTCAGTATCTAAGTTAAAAAATAAGTATGGCTTAAGACATATATGTAATGATATAAATGTTCTAGCCCAAATAGAAATTAATTATAACGAATCATGTCGATCAATTGCCCGAGAATGTAGCATTTCGAAAAGCTGTGTAAATAAGATTATAAATAAATTCAAGTTTCAATATTTATAAATATTTATCAGTAGAAAAGTTGTATCCCGGGGATGCTGAAAAGAGACTTAGATTCTGTGAGTGGTTTAATGAAGAGGTAAGAAATGATGAACATTTCGCTATTAAAATATTATGGACAGATGAAACCCAATTTACAAATAGCGGGATGTATAACAGAAAAAACACTCATTATCATGCAGTGGATAATGATCATTTGGTTAAAGAAGTTCGAAATCAGAGACGATTCTCCGTAAATGTGTGGTGTGGGTTGATTAACGATAAGTTAGTTGGGCTGTATTATATAGATGGAAACTTAAATAGTGAAATGTACTTAAATTTCTTAAGAACCGAATTAGAAAATTATTTAGATGAGCTCCCTTAGAAACCCTAAGAAATTTAGTTTATTATCAACACGATGGTGCACCTGCTCACAGCGCAGTTAGAGTTTCTAATTATTTAAATAACAGATTTCATAACTGGATAGGGAAATCATCTCCTATAAGCTGGCCACCACGCTCGACATGTTTAAATACCTTGGATTATTTTTTATGGAGTTACATAAAAGATTCCGTCTATAAAACCCAATGTAGCGACATAGACCAATTACGTGATAGGATAGTTGTTGCTTGTAATTCGATTCCACCAGAAATTATAAGAAAATCGGTTCTACAAATGAACAGGCGGGTGCAAGTGTGCATCCAATAGGAGGGGCATCATTTTCAACAATTATGAATTCTATTATTTGTTTAATGTTTTTACTGTTTCTTGTTGAATTTTAGACATTCAATAACTAATGATTCTTTTAATTACTAAATGACAAACTCTGTTTATGTGTTTATGTTTTTTTCTTGTTCTTAGAATAAAAAATCAACCATTGACTGTACGTTAGCATTTTATTCACAACGATATGCCTATGACTAATTGATTTTTTTCCAAAATTTTATTTTTCATCATACAACAATTACTTTTATTAATTATTGAAAAATCAGGTATATGGTTATAAAGAGAATATTTTCCTTTACCTATCCGTGCAGAAATCCAATATGGCGTCCATAAGAAAAAAAAAGTTGACTATCGTCATTCAGAATTTAGTACTCCTGGAAGAATTTTATTAATGCCAGTGTACTCGTATCTACGTCTTATGTAAGTGTACCAAATTTTATTTCAATCAGTTAAGAAATATAGAAGTTAAGGCCGATTTTCTAAATTCGAGTTTTTTAGTTTTTTCAGGATATTTCTGGAACGGGAAAAGATAAGGCCAAATTTGTAATGGATTCTGGACGAGCAGAAAATATCGCAACTTTTTTGTAATTTAACCGACCTTGTAACTATTATAGTTACCGAGATCCCAATATATCACAATCAAAAAGTGGACAACCTGTATAATATAAGATTATAACATATAGGTATAATAATATATATTATGTACAACTTATGTGTTTATATATTTTTAAAATTATTGCTTAATAGGTTTAATGTTTTTACATATAAGGTTATATATTTTTGGCTATACTATTCTATACAGATTTGTTGGTCTTCTTTGCTGTTTTAAATAAATTCAGATTGTCCTCGTATAATCTTAGTAATAAAAGTATAGCTTCGTGAGTCCACCTCTGAGCTCTATCATTCGACTCACTATTAAATACTAAAAATAAACAATACAGAGTTGCGGTAAAAGTATCTACCTGTTGTATATTATTGTATGTAGCAACTAGCTTTTTTAATGATCAGGACCAATAAACTCTCTTTTCCCAAATAATACAATAATTGCAACACTCTGTATTTAATAATAAAAAAACCAACTTAAAAATACAAGCATGCTAAAGGTAACAGTAACAGTAACTGAACTTAGAAGTATATCCTCACTCTACCGTCACAATTGCCAACTGTTACACGGCGGTAATTTTAAATTTGAATTTAAACACCACAGTTCGGCAATCCTGACAGTTAGATCGTCCCGATCTAATTTAAATAATAAAATGCTTAATCACTATAAGTTTAAACATAATTCTAATACATAATTACACACAACACATCCTAACCCTGTAAATACATAAGTAACATAAGTAAATAATACATAAAGATTCAAATGTGTGTAAATGTACATAAGTATATAAGCATAAATAAGTAACCATAAGTTCATAAATATAAATTTGATATGTTTACATAAAGTTAAACATAAGTAATACATACAAGTAAGTATATAATAAGTTTTTAGACAGTAAGCCATAATCTAAGATTTTCAGGTCCAAAAATACCTTCAAATGGTTTTTGAGTCAATTGAAAATTTTCAACATCTTGTATAACATAACGGTCATTATCCAAGACTTTTTTGATCTCATAAGGACCTCTAAATTTGGGAATTAATTTCTTGTTTACGCGGGTGTTGAATCTACATTTTTTACCATTACATAATCACCAACTACATATTTATGGGGGGTGTTATGCTTTTTATCAAAATATTTTTTATTATATTCTTGTAAGTTATCAATTTTAGCACTAGCATTTTCCCTAATCGTTTCAAGCTCTCTAAGTTCTTTTTTATCACTCAAATAATTTCTTAAATAATCATTTGGATCTCTTTGATTTACTCCGAATAATAATTCTGAAGGAGAAGAATTGATACTTCTGCAAAATGAATTGTTGATTGCAAATTCTACCTGCTCTAAATGTTTAACCCATTTGTTTTTTAAAGTGGTAAGTTTTGCTAACATAACTGTTAAGTCACGGTTAGTACGTTCTATCTGGCCGTTAGATTTTGGAGAACCAGTTGCTACTAATACGTGAATAATATTATTAGTTTTCAGAAATTCTTCAAATTCTAAGGAAGTGAATGCTGATCCTCGATCAGAAACGATACGAACAGGTCGACTATAATTTGAAAAATAGATCTCAAGTTTATGAATAGCTTCAATGGATTTAGTGCTTTTAACATCATACAACTTTATAAATTTGGTAAAACCGTCAATAACTTCAAAACAAATTTCTTTCCAGAAGGAGTTTTTTCAAGAGGACCATAATGGTCAATGTGTAAAGTTAAAAATGGTCTATTCCCTTTGGGAATATTGTACAATGAACCTTCAACTTTCCCACTTTTGGGACTAAAAGTGATACATTTTAAACAGTTACTAATATAAGTTTTAACTTTATCTTTCATGCTCGGAAACCAATAACATCGTCTAATATATTCATAGCTTTTATCAATGCCTACATGTCCTAATTTATCATGTGAATTAAAAATTACTTTATCTTCCATAGTTCTAGGAACATAAAATCTGATGTCGTTTTAATCTTTTATAAACAAGTCCGTTATTTAATTCATAGTCTTTACTCTGTGCTAGATTTAAGTCTGTTTTAATTTTTTGAATCTGGGAATCTAAATTTTGAGCGATCGACAAGTTTTGTTCAAATGTATTCTCATCTAAAACTAAAATAATTGGTGCTCGGCTTAAAGCATCTACATGCCTCATTTTATTACTATTTCTGTGTTCTAATTCATAATTATAATTTTGAAGGGTAAGTGCCCAACGGTTAATCTTAGGATTTATTTCTTTTTTATTAAGAGCTAATTTAATGGAGTTACAATCGGTAACTATTTTAAATTTGATTCCTTGTAAATAAATGTGAAAACGATTTAAGGAGTATACTATTGCTAGCATTTCTAATTCATAGCTGTGAAGTTTGGATTCTAAATCGGTAGTTCTTTTACTGAAATAAAATACAGGTCTAAATATATTGTTTTCTTGTTTTTGTAATAATACACTTCCGAAACCTCTGCAACATGCATCACAATGCAATTCCGTTTCTAAGGTTGGGGAATAGATTGCCAAAATGGGGCTGTTAACTAATTTATTTTTCAATTCACTGAATGATTCTAATTCACACGATTCAAATTTAAATACAGCCTGCTTCTTTATTAGGTCATATAAAGGTTTTGCTACAATTGAAAAGTTTGGTATGAACCTCCTAAAATAACTAGCTAATCCTAAAAATTGTTGTATCTCTTTACTATTTTTAGGAATAGGGTAATCTGAAACAGCTAAAACATTTTGAGGATTAGGTTTAATACCTTCTTTATTAATTAAATACCCTAAATAAATTATTTCTGTTTGTAACCAGTAACACTTGTCTAATCGTAATTCTAAAAGGTTTCTATTTAAAAGTATGAGAACTTCTTTTAAAATTTGTAAATGTTCATCAATTGTATTCGTGGCTATTAATAAATCATCCAAATATAAAAGTATTTTGTGATTTTTAATGAGTTCAGAGAAAATCATATTTAAATATCTTTGAAAAACTGGAGGTGAATTGGATAATCCGAAAGGAACTTTAATATATTCGAATTGGCCCAATGGCGTTACAAATGATGTGTATTTAATAGAGTTTGGACTCAAAGAAATCTGGTGGAACCCATTTTTTAAGTCCAAGCTGGAAAAATACTGCTTATTTTTTAAACAGTCTAAGTGATCGTCGATGAGTGGAATCGGATAATGATCCCTTATGGTAATCTTATTTAATTCCCTGTAATCAATACATAATCTATACTTATCAGAATTTTTTTTTTTGACTAGAACAATTGGACTACAATACTCCGAATTACTAGGGCGAATAATTCCTTCTTTAGTCAAATCATCCAAAATTATGGCTAACTGATCCTTCTGTTCGTAAGATAATCGTCTAGGTCTAAAAGAAAATGGAACATGATCAGGTTTTACAACAATATTCATTTCGTAATGTAAATCAGGTTTCAAAGGTCTATCATAATTCAAATAGTTGCTCTCAAAGACATCAATAATTTTATTTTTAATCTCATAATCTAAATTATCATTAATCTTTAATGATACTGATTCATCTTGTTGAACATCGATAAGCATGATGTCATTGTAAGCAGTATTATTTTCTTGCTTAGGTACAGTAACATTTTCAGATTTTTCAGTAATGCATACTTTATCGGAAAATGTTACAGATAAATTGGAATGTAAAATAAAGTCACGACCTAATAAACAATGGTAAGTCATGGTACTGTTAGGTACCACATAAAATTTGATATGACAATGGTGCCCTTCTATAATAATATTATCTTCATAAATTCCTAAAATTGTTAATGGCGAATTATTTATGCCACAATAATTATTTTCCTTTTCATAAATTTTTAAGTGTACTGGGATGACATAATTAATAGAAATAAGTGAAATCGGGCTGCCACTATCAATGATACATTCCAAATTTAAATTATACCTGTCTAGCGTAATCGGTAAAATATACGGCATAGGTGCTTCAGATGTTGTTTCCACCAGGGACGCCGTCGGTGTATTACCAGCAATGCGGCCTACACGTACTGGACAATCTGTAATTCGATGACCCATATCGCCACATTCATAACAGGAACCCCGCTGCCTCTTGGGTTTCATACAATTTGGTGTAACATGACCAAGTTGATTGCAATTGAAACACCTTGGCTGCTTGTAATTTCTTGAAGGTAAGTTAACATTTGCACTCGACAACACTTGTGTTTTCTTAAATTGTTGCTCGCGAAAATTAAAATCATTCTTCTTTTCTAATGAAGCTTTTAAGGTGACTTGAGTCATTAATATTAATAGGTCGTTTAATGATGTAAATCCACGCATACGTGCTTGTGTTCTTAAATTGTGGTCCTCAATTCCATCAATTAAATATTCAATAGTTTCTAAATCTTTTAAGTTCAGTCGATTAGCCAATAAAATTTTTTTGTGATAATAATCGTCAAATTGATCGTTTTTTCGAAATTTGCAATTTTCCATTTTACGACGTAATTCAACAACACTTTCGCGGTAACCGTACATTTCTTTCATACGTGATTTTAACAAGTCATAATTTACAGCTGCTAAATCGGGTACTGAATGAAACCATTCCAATGCACGTGCCCTTAATTTGCCTACAATTGTCACCAACAAAATTTTAGGATCAACCTTATAATTGTCTCGCACAGTTTCAATGCGCCGAAACCAATGGTTAACATCCTCATTGGGAAGGCCACTAAACTCCGGTATCATGTTTTTAACTTCTCCGGCATTTAATTTTAATTCGTTTTGAATTGTCAATGCTCTTACCGTAGTTTGCACCAAGTCCTCAATTGTGATATCTAAATGTTGGTGGACATTTTCTTGTGGCGTTACCTCTTCATCATTGGAAGCCATTTTTTTTTTTGTATATAAATTTCGTGTCTTCGTAAAAGTGATTTAAATTGGAATAAACGTACAAATCCCACTTCTGATAGTTGTAGCAACTAGCTTTTTTAATGATCAGGACCAATAAACTCTCTTTTCCCAAATAATACAATAATTGCAACACTCTGTATTTAATAATAAAAAAACCAACTTAAAAATACAAGCATGCTAAAGGTAACAGTAACAGTAACTGAACTTAGAAGTATATCCTCACTCTACCGTCACAATTGCCAACTGTTACACGGCGGTAATTTTAAATTTGAATTTAAACACCACATGTACTAAATAATATTTACGTTCTGTTTCTCGTTCGGTCAATTGAACTTGTGATCCTGGTTGAACTGATTGGTTTTCGACTGTTGGCGTTGATGTTTCTTCACTGTATGGTATATATAAAAAAGTTCTATTTTCTGAAGTGTATGCCATATAATCAGTAGTTTTATCTAAAATAGGTACGGAAAATAATAATGTGATTATGATATTCATTTTTATGTTGTCACTTACTGAAATTATTATACACATAAATGTTTCCATCCTCATCCAAAATAATTTTATCGTTTATATCCATTATGGGTTGTATAGCCCGGTTCATTTTTCTGAAATCGTTTTTTGGGATCTTTTTAACCTTGTTTCTAGCGTGTTCTTGGAACAAAGAACTATAGTTGGAATAACCAAATAACTTTTATAGGTTATGTTTACACATTTACCGCAAAGTATCGTCTCGTTTACCCGATACATGAACTGTGTATCGGGTAGATGTATCCGATACATTAACCGCAATTATAGAATGCGATACGCTACATACCGATGTATTAACGAACGCTGTTGGTATCTACCGCGTTGGAGCGCTCCAATGATCGTAAATGCCTATTGTCTTGAAATAACCAAATAACTTTTATAGGTTATGTTTACACATTTACCGCAAAGTATCGTCTCGTTTACCCGATCAATGACTGTCTATCGGGTAGATGTATCCGATACATTAATCGTAATTATAGAATGCGATACGCTACATACCGATGTATTATCGATTAAACTGTTTCACCAGTTCTAACAATATGGCTTTCCGCATATCCCCAGTTGCTGAAATCTAATTACTTTCAAGCCAATCTCTAATTTCCTGCTTTCTTGTGGTTTGGGTTGGGGGTTTGTTAATTTGAACACTGTGGTACGGTGCATTATCCATAACAACTATCCCTTTTGGAGGAAAATTTGGGATCAACTGTGTTTCGATCCACTGCATAAAATTCTGATAATTCATGTCATCGTGGTAATCCCTGATTTACTCTTAGATTTGAAAATTAACAACACGTTGTTTAGAAATCCGTATGCATCACTTGCGTGTACAATAATGTACCGCTGACCAGAACGATCAGCTTTGTATATACACTTTATAATTCACAAATATGATTTGTCAAATAATTCGCCGCGTAAAAAATTTCAAATACATTATTTTAGTTGACATACTTTCCGACTATCTTGTTTGCGGAGTGGAGCTGTAAACGTTTTAATAATAATAGTTCAAGATGTCAGCTGAAATTAATAAAAATATCAAATTGGAACTTAAAGAAGAAGGACCAATCGATTTATTTCTTATTCAACAAGTTATTGTAAATAATGATATAAAACAAGAAATTCATTGTAGTTATAATATGAAATGGGAATATGAAAATTCTTCTACGTTTAAAGAAGATAATGATGCTTATTCGATAAATCATGTTAATACAACTGAACCATCTTTACTTCAAATTAAATTGAAATGTTATCAATGTGACTATTCTACAAATTTAAAAAAGTACTTAAAAAGACATCTAAAGATACACACTTCAAACTTTAATTTCAAATGTGATCAATGTGACTATTCAACAAATGTGAAGTACAATTTAAAACAACACCTATTAAGACACACTTCTACCACCGATTACAAATGTGGTCAGTGTGATTATTCATCAAATTTAAAACGCAATTTAAAAAAACATCAATTAAAACACACTTCAACTAATATTTACACATGTAATCAGTGTGATTATTCTTCAAAATTGAAGGGCCATTTAAAAATTCATCAATTAAAACACACTTCAACTTCTACTTACACGTGTGATCAATGTGATTATTCTTCAAAATTGAAGCGATATTTAAAACAACATCAATTAATACACACGTCAAGTACCAATTACAAATGTGATCAATGTGATTATTCAGCAAAATTCAAGGGCATTTAAAACAACATCTATTAATACACTCTTCAACCACTAATTACAAATGTGATGTATGTAATTATTCATCAAATTTGGAACGCAATTTAAAAATACATCAATTAAAACACACTTCAACCACTAATTACAAATGTGATCAATGTGAGTATTCATCAAATTTGAAACGCAATTTAAAAAAACATCAATTAAAACACACTTCAACTACTACAAGTATTAATTATAGATGTAATCAATGTGATTATTCTTCAACATTGAAGCGATATTTAAAACATCAATTGAAACATTCGTCAAGTACCAATTACAAGTGTGACCGATGTGATTATTCATCAAAATCAAAGAGTAATTTAAAACAACATCAATTAAAGCATACTTCAACTAATAATTACAAATGTGATCAATGTAATTATGCAACAAATTTTAAATGCAATTTAAAAAAACATATTAATACACACTTCAAATTCTAGTTACGATCGTCATCATGTGAATATTCTACAAAATGGAAACGCACTTTAATAGGTCATATTGTCATGCAACATGAATATTCTTAAAAATCGAAGTTCGGTTATATGTCATCTCATTGCACACACTTCAAATATTAATTATAAATGTGACTGTTCACCAAAATTGAAAGGCCATACATACACACTTTCAAACATTTCAAACCTGGCCAATGTGGCATCTATTAACACAATACTTCAAGTACTAATACAGATGATCAATGTGAAAAATCTGGAACACTGGAACTGTAGCAGGATCTGTAACAAACAAAATACACCCACGTACCACTCAAAGTGATTATTCATCAAAAGTGAAGCCGTATTTGAAAAACCATTGTGTAGTACACTTCAAACATTGTTACAAATGTGATCAATGTGAGTATTCAACAAAAGGGAAGAGTACTATAAAAAAACGTCAATAAAGCTATATGTCAACTACTAACTTCAATTGTTATCAATATACTTATTCTACGAAATTCAAATGCAATTTAACACAACATTTATAATTACAAATGTGATTTATATTGCTATTCATCAAAATTAAAGGGCCATTTAACACATCTAATTGATATACATATCAACTATTAATTATAAATGTAATCAATTTAAAACTACACCATATTTATTACAAATGTGACCAATGTGACTATTCACCAAAAGTAAATAGCAGTTTAAAAAACATCAATTAAGACACACTTCAACTACTAGTTACAAATGTGATCAATGTGAATATATTATAAAATGGAAAAACGCTTTAATACATCAGGAGGACCTTATGTATAAAACGGAGTGGAAGAGATTTAATACATAATTTTGCTAAAAATCATATTTATGTATGTATGTGTAATATGAGTTATAGAAAATAGATGTTTATTTCAATACTATGGTAATGAATAGTGTTAGATTGTGTAAATATGTAGTATTATTACAACTTAAAGTTGTAATGTGGTAGTAATATAAATCTTGCCACACATCTACTACAAAAGATTAAAACTGAGAAAGGATTTATAAAGCATTATAGACTCGCTCTAAAGCGATTAGACAGTTTGATAATGTGTTTAAAATACTTGAATATAAAGTCGTGAAATTGGCAACATAACATAGGTAATGTGATTAAAATAGGTGGGTTTGTAAAAAAATGGGAACTTGTACTTTTCTCTTCAATAAATACTGTAACAATTGTTTAAAATCCAAAATTGGATCTCACATACATGCCCGTAATGGTTAAACTTGTATACAAGCTAAAAAATTGGAGATATTTACATGAAAAACTAGGCTCAAACAGCGGCAAATATAGATTGTATATTATCCGCTGCATGTATTTTTTTAAAGCATAGTTACAATCGAATGAAGACTACGAAAATTAAAACTGAGAAAGGATTTATTAGCAGCATTATAAATATACCTAGCTCTTATACGAGCAGAGAGTTTGGTAATATGTTTAAAACAGGTTGACTGCCATGTCGATCGCCAATTAAAAAGCCCATTGTGCCACGGCGGTCGTATACGACCGCTGCGATATGATATTGAATATTTAGTGTTATTTTGCCAGCGGTCGTTGAGAGGATCGCTCACACAACACCAGACGACCGCTGTAGCATATAGGCTTAGCCAATTTTCTCTTGCACAAGATTTGGTGGGCATGGGTGGCCCAATAACAACATAACTTACATTTTTATTTTTTTATTATTTAGAAAACTAAATAGGTAACTATTTGACATAAATAACATCTAAAACTAGTACCTAAACAACTAAAATGTTTGAAAGTCATTTTGAATGTAAACTAAAACACTCTAAACAAAAATGAGGTTGGTCTTCACAAGAGCCACAGTAGGTAACAACTTTTTTTACCCGATTTTTTGTGATTTTTCCTTTCATTCTTTTTTTAATAACAACCTTTGCAGTATTTCCTTACTTTATCAAAACGGTCTTCCTTTTCGAGCAAAGTGTGAACTTGCACCGATCTTCTGAGTGTCCGCATCTCTTGTTGCTCTCGAAAATTCGTTATTTTCATATTTTTATCGGCCTACTTTTTGAATATTATGCGATAATTCACAAGTGTATCCAAGAGAAATTCAATGGCAAGCTTTCGATGCCATTTTATGGATTTTGTCAATGGTGAATTATAACTCGATATCTGGTCCGATCGGTCAACTGACGATTTAGCTTCATTATACTCAATTATGGCTCGAAGTTTTTGTACCACACCACTACGCCGTTGAACTTCAACCGTTTCAGTTTTATGTCTGGTACGTCCCTTTTATCTTTCCACTTCATTATGTAGACACCTCTTTCATTTTCTAGCACAAAGACCTTTTCTCAATTTTTTATCAAGTACTTCTTTGGGGTTTTCACGACGATTTGGACTTAGAGTTCCAATGTAATGAGTTTGTTTGTCAAACAAAATATTGGTCAACTCAAGGCTTGTATAGTAGTTATCAACTACTATAGTTCTTCCTGAATTTAGCAGGTTTTCTGATATTTTGATTACAATATTTGTGGGGACAGATCCAATACTTTCGTTTCTCTTTTTGCCGGCGTAAATTCTTATATTCCAGGTATATCCATGGCCACTCCATAGCTTAAAATGTTTCACTCCATATTTGTGGGTTTTTTGGAGAATATATTGCTTCATATTTAGACGGCCTTGAAAAGGAATAACAGACTCATCTACGCAAAATGTACGGCCTGATAGTTGGCGACAAGTTTGTCTAACAATGGTTTTATTTTGTGTAAACGGTCACCTTCTGGACACTTCGAATTATCTCAGAAGTTCCACATTATCAGAAGCAACTGGAACCTGTTTCGCGACATTATTTTGGGCACAGTCGAGTTTTTGTAAAAATTATCTGTGTTCCAGTATTTATCAATTGAAGATAACCTTACGGTACCCACATACTCCAAAAGACCAATAAACCTCAGTATTTGTTTCTTGTTGGCTGGAACCCAACGGTGTAGCCTTGATTCTTTGCTGATCTCATCTGTGTTGCACAGTAGAGTTGGGTAGCGTGCAAATTAGTTTGACCTACAATTTCATCAATTATTTTGTCATCCAACAAAGCTCGAAAACAGCTGTAAGGGGTTAAATCATTTATAAGAACCGCAGCGTAAGTTGGAGAAAGCCCAGCTTCACCAGAGTAATCAAAAACTGTATGTTTCCCAATAGATTTTTTCCAAGTATTTTCTTGGCCCTCATCTCGGGGTTGTTCATTTTGCACCGGTATTTCAACTTGTAAAAAATTGTCAAGTTCTGGGAATACATCGTTTGGTTCCAAAGGCTTTGGTGATGGCCTGGAGGTTACATTGTCAACAAAATTTTCTTCTTCAGTAACATCAAAGCACAATACTTCATCATGACTGGACGGCAAAAACATAGGACCAAGGGCGGAATCGAAGGAACTGAAGGGATCCTCAGACTCACTATCTGCGAAACAAAAAACACCTATTGTAAGCTAAAAAAGGACAAATAGAGATTACGTTTTTTCCATAAAATAATACACTAAGCAAATGCATTTATTCCAGGCACTAATCTTTTTAGACCGAAACACATTTATTATTTTTTAACAAGAAAAATGTGCATAAACGAGTAATAACTTACTTGACTTATTGCATTTCAGAGCCATGGAAAGCATTTGTTTACCGCGATTAGACATTTTATTCACTTATTTACGATTTTATTTGTTAGTCAATAGTAAACACTGTTTAGCGGAACAAAATACAAACGATGAAATGTCACTTTAACAGGCTACTGATTTGTAAAAGTGACAGCTGACCTGTAAAATTTTTACAAGTCAGTAGCTTTGTTGACATTCGAAATATCCGTTTTATTATTGTCATTACATTTATAATAAAGGTGCAATTATGGAATCTGAAAATTAATGGACGCATGTAGCGTAATTATGTAGGTGGTAAACGACAAGCCTACCTGCGAGCTTGAATGTTTTCACGCACTTCCAAACAACTTTTTAGCATGGACCATTTCGACCACAAGCTAGAGGGACTAAATTTCTTCGACAATTCATTAACGTATGGAAGAAACACAAACTCGGTCACCACGTTTGTCTTCATTTCCGTTTGTCACTTCTTAAATTAATTATACTCCTCATACTGTCTATCTGATTTCTCTGGCAATAGTCCCGCACCTATACTGGCAGCTTCTTGGATAATCTCATTTGGTACACTCATTTTATTAATAAAATAATAAAATTAGTAGAAATTATTGCATTGCTTTTGTTTCATGGATAACATAATATTTTAGAAATTTTTGGAGAATCTGTATCCTTATTTCATAACTAATTTAAGCTTAATATTGTTTGTAAATGAGTAACAAATAAAATATTATACATCACACTCCACAGCGTCATAACCTTTAGCTGTTGTAAAATATGTGGGGCAATACGTAATCATGTAATATGTGTTGCATATCATTATTTACGGTACGAATAATTTGCCCGAGGACTTTAAAGGATTAGGGTTCTCGAAGATTCCTACATTAGTTAGTTTTCTTTAGGGTGGGTTGGTTGGTTGGGTGGGTGGGTTGGTTGGGTGGGTGGGTGGGTGGTGTGTGTGTGTGTGTGTGTGTGTGTGTGTGTGGGTGCGTGCGTGCGTGCGTGAGTGCGTGGGTGCGTGCGTGTGGGTGGGTGCGTGCGTGCGTGGGTGGGTGCGTGCGTGCGTACGTGCGTGGGTGTGTGCGTGTGCTTTCCGGCGTGCGTGTGTTTGTATGTGTGTGTGTGTGTGTGTGAGTGTAGGTGTATTGTAGGTATAGGTGTGCGAGCAAGTTTGTGTGTATGTATATATATATATATATATATATATATATATATATATATATATAATTGGTTTAGTGAACGAACAGAAGTTCAATTTAATAATCATTAATTGTATTGTATTTAAAATTAACTTTTAAAGTACATACAGTAAAAGATTAACTCGAGTGGGACTTGAACCCACGACCTCCACTTTGCTAGAGTGGGGCTCCTTCATCTGAGCTATCGAGGAGGCAAGTCACAATCGATTCAAACTTGAACTGTATGTACTTCCCTAGTTACGATGTATTATAATTATTATACACAGAATGAAGGATCACAGTTAACTTTTTGTGAATGTCATGTGAGCCCGCAATTCGCTAAGGTTTCTCACATGACAACACGTGACTGATTGTTAATTTTTATTTGCTGTATGCAACAGTAATAGATAACTATAGAAAGTGGTTTAGTGGAAGAGCCCCACTCTAGCAAAGTGGAGGTCGTGGGTTCAAGTCCCACTCGAGTTAACCTTTTACTGTATGTACTTTAAAAGTTAATTTTAAATACAATACAATTAATGATTATTAAATTGAACTTCTGTTCGTTCACTAAACCAATTTCTATAGTTATCTATTACTAAATTATTATACTGTTTCTTTTCTTTCAATTTCCACTTTGTAGATTGGCAGGTCGTGTGTTGTTTCACACCAAATGTCTAAGTACGTGTAATAATTTATTTTTTTCTGGTACTGGTAATCAGTGGTGTGTGTAAATATTATTTTTGCACGATTGAGCTTTTTCGTTTATTTACCATATCTGTTTCCAAGACAGTAGTATATGTTTACTGGTTGCGAGGCCCAACTCGTCGGTAAGTATTTTACTTACCGACGTCTTTTACTTACCAACGTAAAATTATATATACTGCCTATATTTCACAACAGTAACAACAAAAAATTTGGACATTTCTATTTAAAACGTCACTTTTGACTTTTCGTTCATTTAGTAGAAATTAAATAATTTCTATTGTGGTAAATTTAATACAATCGTGCAAAAAACAGTATGAGCATCACGAACATTAAGGGTTGTACCGGTCTCCGGCCAAATTGGAGGCTTCGCTATGGCCGTCGACCGGTAAACGTCCCTTACTGTTCTTGATACTCAATATACTATTCTCAACTATTAATTTACCAATGTATTTCGTCGAAACTATTTTGTTAATACGTACTGCTTCTAGAAATCATAAAGAATGCATGTTAGATGTTACTTTTAACTTTATAATGTAATAAGGAATGTTTAATTTTGCAATAGTCTATTACATAATAAGGGTGTAAGTAGCCTATTACGCACTAGTTTATTATTACGTGCGAGCAAGATATTGCTAGATTAAATCATTTCCAAAGTTATTATCTAATAACTGATCCTTTACATACTAAATGAACATGCCTACAACTGCAACGGAAAGCTTATAATGCATGATTAAATATAATAAATTTCTCTTTTATATTTGAGAGACAATTGGGAAATTGTAGTACAAACTCTCATTAATTCACTGAATTATCAATCTACTAAATGTAGAATGTATCAAATCTTTTGCACCATCCATAAACGGTATTTCCGATGTTATTTCTTTATGTCCTTCACTTTTCAAAAATGAAAATTATAATTTAGTGGAAAGTGACAATATGTTCTTATATCGCGTTTAAAAGTTTCTTTAAATAACAATATCAATACATATTTACCAAAATTCACATTTTAAAACATCTAAAAATTGAGGTGGATGCTAGGTTAATAGAACAAATTTGCCTGAACTACCAATTAAGTGCTGTTACAACTACCAATTGAGTATATATGTGCTCTATACTTTAAAACCACATTAAGAAGGGTATGCATTTTATAAAATAATCATTACAATGCAATTGTAATATGTAATAATGTTTTGACATTGGACTTCCTACCAAACAATACAATGAGGTTAACTCAGTGAAGTTAAACTATTTCGGGGTTATCAAATTAATAATTTTATTTTTCTTTAACTGTTATGTAATATATATATATATATATATATATATATATATATATATATATATATATATATATATATATATACAGGGTCCGCCTTTGGGAGCTAATTCTATGAGTATCTGCTAAACCAAACTTACTATAATTTTGAAAGTTTGGTGACAGGGTAATGATGTTAGGGCTAACTCATATAAACAATTTTCACGTTCGTACCACTTCCGGTTATACCGGAAGTCGGTACTTAGTGGCTTATTTTAAATGGAACACCCCGTATATTAATACATTTTTGGATTCTATGTCGAATTTTAAGGTAAGTTTGTTAAATAAACTAGATACGAAATTTCAGTCGTTTAAAAAAAACCATTTCCCTAAAAAAATTGACAGATGCCGTCTTAGTAATAACTCGTTAATTGTTCTGTTCCTGTCAAACAATTTGAATAACACTTTGAGGTGTTGTAGGCAAAGGTTTATTGCAACAGTCTGCAAAAAATGACATTTGTATTTTTCATAAAAATAAAATTATGAAGGTCTAAACTTGACTATCAAAAAATGCAAGTTACTCAAAAAAATCAAATAGAAACCCCTATTTTTTATTACTCAAATCGATTTAACGTCAAAAATTAAGGTAAGTTTGTTTAAAACTTTATTTGCCTAAACGTAACAGTTTCTTACTTATTATCAAAAAGGTCTCAATTTTAAAATTTGTGATAAAAATGAGCTACATACTTAAATCTAGTATTCCTTGTTCGTGGTCACCATGGAAACCAAATAATTGAGTATTAAAATAAAGAAAAATATTTGAAAAAGTTACTGCAAAAAATTATAAAAATTGATAATTTTGTGATTCAAAAGTCATTTTTGCCATATAGAAATTTTCTGTCATTTTTTTTTCAAATTCGATACACAACATAAGTGTAAAAATTTAATGCTTTATGAGTAAATCGAAAAAAAACTACTTTTTACTGCGGAGGTAATACATACTTATCAGCGCATCATTACACGATAAAGATGCTTATTTATTTTGTTTTTATTTTGTAGTCAATAATTTAATAAAATTGGTGACAGTTTGTGTTTTTCTTGATGAAATGGCTCGACTTGAATATTCTAAACAGATTATTTGAATTTAATTTTAATTCACGGAGAATGTCATAGAGTTGTAAAACGAACAGTAAGAACATTTATCGAACGCTATCCTGAGCGCCCCCGACCATCAGCAGATACAATAAGACGTGTGGTTCAAAATTTGGAACAGTTTGGCACATTTAAACACTCTGCGCCTCGCAAAAAAACTGCTATTGATAACGAACAGAATGAAGATGCCTATCCTTGTAATTCCATAAACGACGCGAAGATATTGGCTTAACACCAACAGCTATCAGAAGAATTCTTAAGAAACACAAGTTTAGACCATACTGTTTACAATTAGTTCAACATTTGAAAGAAGCGGATTTCTTGAGACGTATCCAATTCTGTGAAACAATTTTGCTCAAAATACAAGAAATTCCTAATTTTTGACTAATATCATATGGACGCACGAATCTAAATTTACGAAAAATGGCATATTTAATCGCCGAAACTCGCATTACTGGAATAACGAAAATAGAGTCGCGGCAAACTCTTTTCCAATGTGGGGATAAACGTCAGTGCTTGACATTGTTGCCAAACGTATGAAATTCGACGACAACATAATACTTAGGTTATATTGTTTACATTTATTTTGAAAATTAGTTTTTGATGGAAATACTCGTTCTCAACTAAGTAACAATACTTTTAACAGTTCTTAGATCATTTTGCGATGATTAAGCAATTGTAACATTTTGAAGTAGTCATGTATAATTTCGAGGAGCTTATCGAAAATCTCAAAATGTGGAAAACGTCAAAATTAGAAGTTATGTGTAAACAGAAGAGCTGACAACATTGTAATTTATTTGGCAGTTCTAACAACCCAACAACGTGTATTTGACTAACATAGATATATCATTTGTAATTATCAGGGTTATTATGGAAGTTGGTATGTTAAGTTTGTCTCTCTCTAACAATTTCACCCCCACAACGGAAAAGATTTTGCCGTGACTATAGCAATCCAATTCGCGAATGCCATTTTCAGGAAATTTGGAATTTTAACGTATTTTGTGCTATTCGGAATAACGAAATCTTTGACGTGTATTTTTACAACGAAAATTTGAGAGGTTTAAAATAGTTGATAGTTGCGATTTATGATTACAAATTTAATTTCTAGGAGAAAATTATCTTGAGATATTAAACACTCGAATTCAACCCCGATTAAATCTAGAAATTTTATGGTACCAACAAGACTGTGTGCCCCCTCACAATACCAATGCTGTTTCCATGAAACTTTATGAAATTTTTGAAGATCGTTGGTTTGCCAATAATGGTCCCTTTCCATGGCCACCTAGGTCACCTGATCTTACGCCAATGGATTTTTATCTTTGAGGGCGACTTAAAAATATTGTTTATGCTACACCACTAACGACTAAAGAAGATTGCATTGCAAGAGTGCAAAATGCCTTCAATTCTCTTTCTCCACAAGAAATTCAAAGGGCTACAAATGAAGCCGTTATAAGACGGGTTCAACAATGTCTTGCGTCTAACGGCAACATTTTGAGCATTTATTGTAAATTAATTTACATTTGATCACGAGCAAGAAATACTAACTAAGCGACTTTATCGTGTAAGAATAAGAATGCACTGATAAGTATGTAGTTACTACCTCCTTTTATAATTTTTTGCAGTAACTTTTTCAAATATTTTTCTTAATTTCAATTCTCAATTATTTGGTTTCCATGGTGACCACGAACAAGGAATACTAGATTTAAGTATGTAGCTCATTTTTATCACAAATTTTAAAATTGGGACTTTTTTGATAATAAGTATGAAACTGTTACGTTTAGGCAAATAAAGTTTTAAACAAACTTACCTTAATTTTTGATGTTAAATCGATCTGAGTAATAAAAAATAGGGGTTTCCATTTGATTTTTTTGAGTAACTTGCATTTTTTGAGTCAGGTTTAGACATTCATCCTATAGTTGCCTTACGAAACGAAATCAGTGTTAGCTTCAATTCGAATGAGTGTTATCAAAATTGGAAATGAAAGTCAGCTTGTTTATTTGACTCAAGGCAATTGTCCATTTTCAAAACGAAATATTGCGTTCAAGCTTGTTTATAAATCTAGGGCCCTTTTGCCAGAGGTATTTCCGATAAGACAATCCTTGTATGTAAAATAATATAGTGGTCTGATTTCGAATTTGGTTATATTTGTTATTGCATAGGTATTTTTACTAGTTTAACTGTAAAACGTATTTTTAGTACTGTATGCAAAACCCCGCAATAGTGTTACAAGCTAATTTGACGCTCGTATATCGACAGTAAGGCCGAAGGCTATCTCATGTATTTTATAATTGTGGTTGGTTTTAGCCAGTTGTAAATGAAGCCAAACCAGTGTTTTTGAAATCTAAGCTGATTCTTGCAAGTTGTAATTTATGATTTGATTGATTGAGATTGATTTGCTGATGATTGACTGTTTTCCCACGGAGATGCCCTGTGAGTGTCGGTTAGCCTTATCTACAAAGTAAACGGTCGCTCATGGGAGCTTGGTATATGCAGTGGGAGAATCGTTACCTGAAGGTTATGAAGAATTTCCCGCCAAACAAAATGACTGTCAAAATTTAATTAAGACTCATAATTAAAAGCAGATTAATAACGACTTAGGACGTTCAGGCTTGCTTATAAATCTAAGTCCCTTTCTGACAGAGGTGTTTCCGCAAAGGCAGATCTTGTGTCTTTGCCATTTCCAATAACGCCAGCCCCTATGACACAAAACATTCATTAGTTTTAAATCTCAAAATAGTATTACTTATAATAAATCATTAAATCCCTTCATCTTTTTTATTTATAAATTTAATTATGACTCATAATCAAAACCAAAATATGTTGTGCGTAACAGTGAGTTAAGACCCAGATGCATACGTCCTACCTTAAAAGTTAGTGTTAGACCACTTATTTCAAATGTCCCGGTGTTACCATTATAGGGTCCTGTATGTACTTTTAAAATATACCGCTAGGTGGCGCCAGCTATATTACAGAAAACATTCATTAGTCTATACACAGTAGATAGCGCCACAAACAAATTCAAATTTTGGGGCAAGAGGGCCACGACAAGGGGGTGTATTACTATGTGATGCTGAGATTGACGTGATGTTGAAGATGTAAAAATAGTATTACTTATAATAAATTATTAAAAAACCCCTTATCTTTTTATTACCGGTAATAACCAAAATGGGAAAGGGTTTTGCTTATGTCTTGTAATTAAACAACAAAATGGCCGCCAACAATCAGACATCAGGGGCCGTCCTCTACCTGTCGTATGAGTCCCTTATTAGAAGATCAGAAACCAGTGGGCGGATTCCACGCACCAATCAGAAATTAGGGGGGTGGACTACCCTCAGGCCCTCCAATCAAAACACTGCATGCGCGCGTTTGCCTTCTCTACAGGGGCTGAGGCCTTAATTAGGGGTGAAAATGTCACGTGACCATCCCCACACCCGTTGCCGCACCCTAAACACTGGGGTGAACTGCCAAAAAGGCCTTAATCAGGGGGTTGAAAATCGTCCCCGAAAAGAGACCGTCCCCTAGTCAAAAGGTCACTAATTAGAGGTAATAATACCATCAAGGGTTGAAAATTCCGTCTAGGGTGGATCTACATGTCCCCAATTTTTGTATGGATCTAAGATTTTGCCATAATAGCAGTATCCCAAATTTCATTACTCCAGCGCAAAGGGTTGACTGCACACACACGCACACACACACACACACACACAAATGGCATGGCAAAAATGGGCAAGATCGATTCAAAACGCGCAGACGCCCGTTGTAAGGCGAGCTCTTCATATAACTACGGTTTCATTCTTGTAGTTTGCATTTATTTTGGGTTATGTATTTTGTTTCTAGGTTCAACGCTGGATGTTACACTGTGCATAAAAAGCGTCGCTTCGTTATACTGTATTTGTGATTCAATAAAATTTTGCTTTCTTTTATGTTATTTAACTGAAGCACTAGATAAAGGTAAGTGTGGTACTAATCATAAAATATTTTTTTATGAAACTGCGTAAACGCCTTTGGCGAGTTTATATTAACCATTTGTAATAGATTTAAGTTTTGGGGTTTATTATTATCAATACCGATTATATCTACAACGATTAAACAGATTTGTGTTACTTTACTAATAATTGTTTTCTTTACTAGTGAGGTCTAGGAGCGATATCCTGACCGCAGCTACCCCCTTCTTGGACTGTGTCCAACCGTATTTTTAGCTGTAGCGTCTCTCTTACTGTGTCGTAGCTCGTGCCCTTTCAGTTTATCTGTGTATCTACGCCAACCACACGCCTACGCATCCAAGTGCCTGACGACCGATTGAGCCTCCGGCCTGTTTCTTTCTAGCTGTTACGGCGCACCTTTTACTTTTGATACGACCGTGCCTTTGTGCATGTAGCAATTTGATTTGTTGTATATTGTTTGCTTACTTTGGTATTATGAATAAAGCCCACTAGGTAAAAATACAACGTCCTTTTACAGCTGAGCGACACCGAAAGACAGATCCGAGCAACCAAGGATTCAAGCTTTAAAATTCTCTGCAAAAGTTGAAAAACACTGTTATCACAAAGTTTCTTTTAGATGAACACACCAAGAAAAATAATTATGATGGTTGAGATTGTTCAAGTAGCACTAAAACCCCAAAACGCCCAATCTCATACCTGTAAAAGTGCACTGTCGTAAATGTAGACAAACCGGACGAGGAATGCAAGTGACGTCACAAGCGAATAGAGCTTTGACAAGGTAAGAGAGGGGACGCGTAATTCCGGACACCGATTTGTGGTTATTCGGCACCAAAGCCGAGAAGAGAAATGGCGACCAATTAATATTTGGTCTCCATTTTTTACGCAGGTCTGAGATGCATATTACGAATCCCCTCTCTCTCCTTGTCAAAGGAATCGAGCGATTGATATTTTGGCGAACGCTTGCCTTATGGGATTCAGCAATACTATTATGTTTACGGTTCTAGGAGCGACTTGCGGATATATCTAGAAAAATGCGGACCAATCACGCGTTTGCTTGTTCCGCGCGTGCGTAGCACTGTAAAATCTGACATTCTAATGTGAAATAATAATAGGAAAAAAACAAACAAAACTACTGCAACCTAACAAAGAAAGTGCACGAACCGGGAATCAAACACAAGATCAACAGCGCTTCCCCAGTTTGACGTTGAAACGATTATGTAAACTATAATTATATTACACATTCAAAGCTTGTTTCCAATTGGACCGAAAGTTTGGGGCGTGCCTATACAGGGTGTTCCTAAATATGATGTTCATACGGATTGGCTTATTTCATGACTAAAAGTTTATATAAACATAGGTCCGTAAACGCTTCGTTACTCAACTACAGTGTGTTGAAGTTTACAATTTTTTTTAGTTTTTTTTTATAGTTCCTGCAGTTTTCACGATATTAGCTCAAATTTTGGACATAGGTTACGCTGTGGGGCTTATATTATTGGGCACGTCAAATGTTTGTGAGAATCTACAGGGGGTTATTTTTTCAGGGGTCGTGCCCCTTTCCACCCACTGAACCTTTTGCGGTGCGCCACTGGTAGATTCTAAAATGCAAAATAATTTTTCTGTTTTATTTAGAAACTTTTTGGTCTCATAGTTTTTTCGTAGCTGCCACCGTTATCGAAAAAAAAAAAATAAAAACGATTTTCTGTAGCAATGATTTCGTAAGTCATCTACAGTATTCTCTGGTCTTTTATACACTAGAGATTTGAGATGCCCCCATAGGAAAAAATCTAGGCTATTTAATTCAGGTGACCTAGGGGGCTACGGCTAAGGTCCACTCCGTCCTAGCCACTTGTTCTCATACACTTCATTTAAATACTTCCTAGCTAAAATAGAAAAATGTGCTGGGGCCCATCGTGCATATACCACATTTCATTTCTCAGCAAAAGAGGCAAGTCTTCGAGTAATAAAAGGCAATTCGTGTTGCAAAAATGCTTGTAAGTCGACCAGGTAAAAAGAAATGACCAATTAAATGATCTTCAATTCAATGGGAACTGGTCTTGAAAATGCGTTTCTACAATTTCATATGGACTTTCTTCCGCCCATATGTGGTTGTTATACAAATGTGTAATAGTCTACTGCTAGCCGATTAAGGTACCACGATAGAAATTCGTCCTTAAAGGGACATCACGGGCAAGGAACGCCTGTACCCTTTGAATGTGATAAGGGTATAGCAGATAATCACGCAGAATTGATGACTAATATGTAAATGTTGAGAGATTTTTCTGGTGCTGGTGTCTGCGTGTTCTTCTATGTCATTTAGAACAGCTTCTTCGATCTGTGGTGTTCTAACAGTACGTGGTCTACCAGAATCATTGGTATTCTTCTTAAACGTTCCAGTTTCTGCTAGACGCATATGAGTATTTGAGAATATTCGATGATCAGATATCACTCTGTTGGGATTGCGCTCCATGTACAGCCGTAATGCTTCTCTTGCATTTCCATTCGCAAGGCCATAGATGAAGTGCATCTCAGCCATTTCAGAGTTCGTAAAATTTGCCATTATTACGCGATTACAACGAGTATTTAAAACAGAAACACAAGTTATGATTTTAAATGCGAACTGTCACAATTAATGAAAACAAGAGATTATCCAGATAAAGCTAAAGCCTACTACACAATTTTAAATATTTTAATTTCATCTAGCGAATTATACAACACCGTTTTTATTTTTTTTTTCGATAACGGTCGCAGATACGAAAACACTAGAGATCAAAAAGTTTCTAAATAAAACAGAAAACATTTCGTATTTTGGAATCTACCAGTGGCGCACCGCAAAAAAGTTCAGTGGGAGGAAAGGGGCACAACCCTTAAAAAAATAACCTCCTGTTGATTCTCAGAACCATGTGGCATGTCCAATGATATAAGCCCCACAGCGTAACCTATGTACCAAATTTGAGCTAAATATCTTGAAAACTGCAGGAACTACAAAAGAAAAACTAAAAAAAAAATTGAAACGTCAACACACTATAGTTCGTATGTGCATGATATTTAGGAACACCCTGTATATATCATTGGTCTGGATATGCATTAGCAATGGTTACTTTATTTTATTTTCTTTTACTTTAGGGAAATAGAGTTTTATTATGTTTTCAGGTTGGTAGGTAGCGAAAGTAAATTTGTAGAACATAAACTGTTCCCTTGAGGCAAAATCTGCGGTATGAAAGGAAAAAAACATAAACAAAACTACAGTAACCTAACAGAAAAAAAAAATTGCATGAGCTGGGAATCGAACCTGCCTCTACCGCGTGTTACACGATTAATGCACCACTAGTTCAACCGTGCTTTTTTATTTTAACGTTGAAGCTGTTATTTAAATCATTACAATCAAAGCTATTTCCTATTGGTCCGCACCATGTAGTAAGACGAGAGGGGTCGTACCAATAGTTTATAGGCGCGCAAATTGGAAACACAGATAGAAGGAGGGAACGCGACAATTTATGCAGCCAGTGAAACGCGTTGACCAAAACATTAAATTACCATATGCTTTAATGTGATTTAATATCGCGTCGATTCTTTCTGCCTTAACTGATAAGATAGGTTTAACACATTTTACAAGAATAATTTCTTTACTTATAGAGTTAGGACGCCATATTTTTCGTAATAATTGAAACAAATTAAATTCATCAAATATGTTTATAATGCTATTATATACAATCAAAATCATACATTTTTAGTAACATTTTATGAATATATAAATGTATATCGTAAATAGATAAGCTTGCAACAATTTTATTTAGAAAAACACATTTTACATACCTACATACATAGATATTTAGTGACCCGAAAATATAACAAATTTATTATAAAGCATCCGGTTTGAACATGAACTTTGAATATTCATTTTACACACTTAATGAATTCGTGTTTTAATAAAAATTTCACATATTGATGAACTAATTGTATTAGATAAATGAGTAGAAGTGTATATTACAATGCTATGCGACAAACTTAATGATTTTAGTACGACGGGTAATAAATACTTTTGGGGGACATATAATTAAATGGTGTGAAATTTAATTTTCGTAAATTTAGAGAAGAGCGTAATGACATTCAAAATGACTTTGAAGTAATGAATTTTACTTAATGTACACTTTAATAACTAATGCAACTAATGTGAATTAGAAGTAATGGAAATAAATAAACCAAATTTATTTAAAATAGTACTTAATACTGAGTAAAATATTTAATTTAATTTCTTTTAATTTTATGCTGAAATATTACATTCAATTACTTTTTTAATGTTAAGTCGAAGCCTAGAACACATTTCTCTACGCTAACCCTTATTTATTATAATTAATCAGATAAAAATAAACCAATGCTATACTTTACTTACGCGTGAAACAAAATGTTTTCCATGCTTCGTTGACCTAAACTGTTTTGTGCGGATCGATTAGCACAACCCACAACATGTAACCACTTTCAATCGCTTCCGATCACTTTTTTATGCACTAAGTTAAAAAACTGGGTTTGTAAATACATACGGGCTCTTTCCTAATTTCAAAGGTTATGGTCAACACAAGTTGCCTACCCATCAATTACTCCTTTAGTTTCCAGTTAAAGGTGCCTATGTTACCTCTCGTCTTACTCTATGGTCCGCACTTATCGAGATCTAGACGCAATTGCTCTCTGTATTCTGTGTAAAAACAATGTTAAAAGTACGCTATTCTTTTCTGTTTTACAGAAGTGGCGTTTTCTTGTGATGTATTTTTATTGGTAAGCAAGGGGACTTAAGTACCTCTTTATTTTTGTCTAGTAGGTAATGCCTCCTTAAAGATACTTCTAAAAAGAAGGGCCGTAGTCAGTGAATGACTAGACTAGATAAAAAATTTTTCATCTACCTGCTTGCGTTTTGGAACGTCTTAACCTAAATATTTGGTATGCGTTTTTAATCTAATTAATATTATGAACATGTTTCTTAAATGCTAGAACAACGACTCGAGTAGCGATCGTCGTTTTATATTACCTCAAATTTTTGTTCACTTAGTTTTTAAATGACACCATTTTGTTCGAACTCGTGTTTCGCGCATCTAGTCCATACTCGGTGTACCAAACTCGAATACGAAACATAACCTGAATTCAAATTTGTGTGTGTGTAACAATATTTTTTTTAAGTGTGAAGGGGTTGAAGTGGAGTTCTTTTATGATGGTAAATTAACATTGTTAACAATATAATCTATATGTTGCTTTTTGCAGAGTGAACACTCTAGATTTACATGCTATTATTGCAACTTAAGCAGTCCTGACTGGGGAATCATTTCGCAGCATGGTTGTTTTAAAAGTAGCGGTGCAGTTGATGACGAAAAACGGGTATATCTGTAGGATGGTAACATTTATTACATTACACATATCTCAAACACCAATCTTTGTTACAGATCAATCGGAAGTTGATGGAAACACAGAATATGAGACACAATTCTCTGAAGACGGAAATGAAAACAATTCAAATCACGAATTAATTAATTAATGGATGGAGCCGGGAAGCTGTTCTGTTACTGTTTGCCAAATATGAAGAAAACAATGCTTAGAAAAGAAAAATGGTATTAAGAAACACACATGGCAACGGTTTGTAATACAACTTAATTGTAACAAGGATTATACTTTGTTTATATTTCAGAATTGCTTCGAAAATGAGAACGCATGGTTTCAAATTTTCTTGGGATCAACTACAGAATAAGTGGAAATATTTGTGACGAACATATAAAAGTATAAGAGACCATAATAGTAAGTCAGGACACAATCGAAAAAATTGGCAGTATTTCAACGAAATGGATAATTTGTAATAAAAAAATCCAGCTGTAGAACCTCCTATTATTGTACATAATGGAAAACACATTATAAATCACACATCTGAATCTCCATCAACTTCCAATTCCACTGCAGGTTGTGCATTATATCAAGCTAAAACACCAGGCAAAAACATTGATACAGGATTGGTTGAGCTAGGTGAACCTTCGCGTGCACATAAAAGAAGAAGTGAAATAGACACAAATGAAATTCTTCATTTAGCCCTTGAAGAGAGTAAAAAACAGCACCAAGAGGATCTTGAAGAAAAAAGGAAATTTAATCATTTGCCTGAAATGCTTATAAACATCACAAAAAATCAAAATGTCAAATGAGTGTAGTTGTGAGAAGGTACCTTTAAGAATTTATTTTAATAACAAAATGTTTTAAGTTTATAAATTTATTTTCAAATGTTTCATATCACTTATATCTACTTACTAAATAAATACTACCAAAGTGCATTTCACGAATAATTAGACCTCTATAATATGGCTGCCATTCCACTATAAATGCTATAAGTGTAACATTGCAATGTAAGGGATATTTCAGTTGGCTACTCTGAACCGCATTTTCCATCCTTTCCTACAACATTATAATAGCAAAAGACAAATATAATAACAAATACGACCTTCAAACGTCTTAAAATATTATTTGCCAACTCAGAAGCCTATCACGCAGAGAGGTAACTTAGGTTAGTAAAATTGAAAATTTTTAAATTAAATTAATTATTGTAAGAAATAAACATCGTTAAAATAAAAGAATGTTCCAAACAAATATCATTATTGTTAAGAATTTCTGAAAATTTACCATTATTAATTCGTAATTAATGTTGAAACTGCAAGTTACTCCATTAGCATAATGTGAATTAGAAATCATTAATTACCACTTGCTTTGCTTATAAATGTGGAATCAATTTTCTATTTTGCCATTATACTGTAAACAATAATTTGTAACGGTTGTAGTGATTGTGTAGTTTTTATACTAAAATGGAAGAAAGTTTTATTTTAACTGAGAGACGAGACCTTTGTTGAAAATTTGTGTCGGTAAGATTATACAATATTTTCTTAATTGTCATATTTTAACTGCTATTATTACAGCGTAGATCATATATATGCGTAAAAAAGTCTACAGAAGCACAAAAAAATAATTTACTACATATTTGTTCATTTTTTTTAAATTTGTATTAAAATAGTACATAATAATAATCTAGGTGAGCGTGGTATTGGCGAATTTATTAATAATAAATTTTTCACTTTTTTTTATATGATGAAAGGTACTACACCAATGAGTGCTACCGCACTTTATTTGGTGCCAAAGTTAAATGGCGGCCATATTGCAGAGGTCTAATTACTCGTGAAATGCACTTTACTACTAACACTACATAATCATTTTGCAAAGTATATGTTAGGTAAGGTTATTACAACTGTTCAACAATATAATTTCATTTTTGAATCCCCATTCTGTTTAGATTACGATTTTCAGTAACCGCATGCTGGAATATGTAATCATTGTTTTCAGCCTCTTCAATTACAATTTCATCATTGTGTAAAATACAAAAGTTATGTAGAATACATGCAGCTAATATTACAGTAGGCACATTCTTGGTATCATGCAACTCTAAATAAAATAGCCTTCACCAGTGGTTTTTTAATAGAGCAAATGCTCTTTCGATAGTAGCTCTTGTTGCTGCATGTGCAACATTGTATTTTATTTGTTTATTTGTTAAGTGACCATTGTTTTTAAATGGTACTAAGATATGTTGACCAAGAGGATATGCAGAGTCTCCAAGTAAGTGAGGATTATTAGGAAAAAACTCCTCATTGTTGCAACATTCCCGACTTCTGAAAGACATGTGCGTCATGCACCGATCCTGGAAATTCAATAAAACAGTCCGTAAATACACAAACATTGATGACCTTCCTTTACGATTTATATACACTGCTGAATTTCCTTTAGGCGCTTTAATATCAATATGACATCCGTCTATTGCTCCTATTACACCAGGGAGAGATCCTTTAGACTGAAAAGCTATTAGTAAATCTCTTTGTAGCATTGATCCTGATAATTAAACTTACATAAAATCCATTCATTATTTCCACTGCTTTATCTCCTACAGGCTATTTGATATACAACTTCACCAAAGCTGCTTAAACATGTTGACATTCTTATTAAGAAATGGTATACAGTGCTCTTTGCTACATTAAATCGATCTGCTATTGACCTAGGGTTGAATATAAAAAAGAACATAGTTACAATAGGATAAACATTGTTCCTACTATAACTTTCCTGATTGGCAAGAACCCACACTGCAACCAAACATACCAACTTAATACTTTCTTTTGGCCTGCCACGAGGTGCTTGAAACATTGTCTCATGATCATTATTATTACACATCATATTTATAAGTATTTCCATTGTTGTACATGATAAACGAAGGTGTGCTTTGAAATTATCCAGGAGATAACGGTCAGTTAACTCAAGATATCCCATGACACATTCTCGTATTGCTCGTTTCTTTGGAATCATACCATATGTATTGATAGCATGTCTAATAAGTACTTCGGTCAATTTTCGTTTTTTTGAATTAAACATAAAACTCCCAGGTTGAATAATGATTGTATTAATCAAGGTATTGTTCATTGCAGTACTTTAAGAAAATAATGCAATGAATGTTATGATTTATATTATAGGTTATGTTACACAATACCCGTTTTTAAACTAAAGTAGTTCGAGTAAGTTTCTAGATTTTACTCGAACTATTAGTGTAAATTAAAAACACGCTTTTGTGTAAACGTTTTAATAAAACTTAAGATGTCAGCTGAAATTAATAAAAATGTTATTAAATTGGAACCTAAAGAAGATTTATTCCTTATTCAACAAGTCATTGTAAATAATGATATAAAGCAAGAAATTCATTGTGGTTATAATAGTATGAAATGTGAATCTGAAAATTCTTCTACATTTAACGACGATAGTGATTCTTATTCGATAAATCATGTTAATACAACTGAACTACCTTTACTTCAAATTAAATTCAAATGTAATCAATGTGACTATTCTACAAATTTAAAAAAGTACCTAAAAAGACATCTAAAGATACACACTTCAAACATTAATTTCAAATGTGATCAATGTGACTATTCAACAAATGTGAAGCGCAATTTAAAACAACATCTATTAAGGCACACGTCAAATACTAATTATAGATGTGATCATTGTGATTATACATCCAAATTGAAGCTATATTTAAAAAAACATCATTTAACACACACTTCCAACATTAATTACAAATGTGATCAATGTGAGTATTCAACAAAAGTGAAGAGCAATTTAAAACAACATTGGTTAAGACATACTTCAACCACTAACTTTAAATGTTATCAATGTGATTATTCTACAAAATTAAAACGCAATTTAAAACAACATATATTAACACACGCAAGTAGTAATTACAAATGTGATCAATGTGATTATTCATCAAAATTGAAGGGCAATTTTAAACAGCATCAATTAATGCATTCAACTACTAATTACAAATGTGATCAATGTGATTATTGGTCAAAATTGAACCGAAATTTAAAACGACATATGTTAAGACACGCAAGTTCGAATTACAAATGTGATCAATGTGACTATTCATCAAAATTTAAGGTCAATCTAAGACGACATCAATTAATACACACTTCAAATATTAATTACAAATGTGATCAATGTGGTTATTCATCAAAATTTAAGGCTCATTTAAAACAACATCAATTGATACACACTTCAACTGCTAGTTACAAATGTGATCAATGTTATTATTCATCAAAACTGAAAAGTAGTCTGAACAGACATCAATTAATACATTCTTCAACTACTACTTATGACTGTGATCAATGTGATTATTCATCAAAATTGATGCCATATTTAAAAAATCATCAATTAATACACACTTCAGGTACTAATTTTAAATGTAATCAGTGTGATTATTCATCCAAACTGAAGCGAAATTTAAAACTACATAAATTAATACACACTTCAAGTATTAAGTACGAATGTGATCAATGTGATTATTCATCAAAAGTGAAAGGTAGTCTGAACAGACATCAATTAATACATTCTTCAACTACTACTTATAACTGTGATCAATGTGATTATTCATCAAAATTGATGCCATATTTAAAAAATCATCAATTAATACACACTTCAGGTACTAATTTTAAATGTAATCAGTGTGATTATTCATCAAAACTGAAGCGAAATTTAAAACTACATAAATTAATACACACTTCAAGTATTAAGTACGAATGTGAACAATGTGATTATTCATCAAAAGTGAAAGGTAGTCTGAACAGACATCAATTAATACATTCTTCAACTACTACTTATAACTGTGATCAATGTGATTATTCATCAAAATTGAAGCCATATTTAAAAAATCATCAATTAATACATTCTTCAACTACTACTTATAATTGTGATCAGTGTGATTATTCATCAAAATTGAAGCGCAATTTAAAACTACACAAATTAATACATACTTCAAGCATTAATTACAAATGTGATCAGTGTGACTATTCAACAAAAGTGAAGAGCAATTTAAAGAAACATCAATTAAGACACATTTCAATACCAATTATAAATGTGACAATGTGATTATTCATGGAAATTAAAGGGCACTGTTAAACAACATGAACTAATACATTCAACTATTAATTACAAATGTGATCAATGTAATTATTCATCAAAGTTAAACATGACTACATAGATTAATACACACTTCAAGTACTGACTATAAGTGTGATCAATGTGAATATATTACAAAATGGAAAAACGCTCTAATACGTCATCTAACTATACACATACCTCACAATATTACCAACCTGAGTACGTTTCAAAATGGAAGACCGATTTAATATGTCTTCCTGTCTTATAGATTTTAAATTTTAATTACCATATCTTACCATATACACTTTCAAAAAATTACAAATGTGACCAATATAACCTTTTCTTAGTTGAGTTGATCGGCCTATTTTTACAGTTTCTGAAAAGTTGTTTGATTTAGTGGCCGTACCGAGTTACTAATTCTGTATTATAAGTGTTTTGCAACTGTGGTTTCATATTAGTTGACTTGATTGGCCTATTTCCACAGTTTCTGAAAAGTTGTTTGACTTTGGGACCATACTGAGTTACTAATTCTATATTATAAGTGTCTGAAAACTTGTTTGACTTTGGTACGGCCGGAAGCCAAACAACTTTTCAGAAATTGTGAAAATAGGCCATTTAATAATCTTTTATATAAAACGGAGTGGAACCAATTTAATACATAATTTTGTTTATTTCAATACTGTGGTAATGCATAGTATTAGAGTGTAGTATTATTACAACTGAAGAGTTGTAATATATATATATATATATATATATATATATATATATATATATATATATATATATATATATATATATATATATATATATATATATTAAACTCAAATGTACATCTGTTATCGTTAAAGACAATCCTTCTAAAAACTGATTAATAAATAAACTGTTTTTACAATGAATCATAAAGTTTAATGTCTAAAATATATACAGTAGTATTGATACAGTAGTAACTTTTGATTGCAGAGCTGGAGCCAAAAGAGTGCTTTGTGATGGGAAAACTTGATTGTCAAATGTTCTATCATTAAAAGATGTTATGTATCAGAGCTCCTTGATAGCTTTGGGGATGCAGATCCAACTTCCTTACTGCTAGGGTGAACAGACATTTTAGCAGGACAAGCACTTTATGATTGTAAACTTTTTGTTCTCAATACATTTTTACTGTGTACTGTGTAAATTACGCAACTTGTAGTACGGGAGAGAGACTATTTATATTTGGAATTTTTTTAAAGTATATCTTACGAAGCACACACTATTGTTAGTCCAACGTACCATATAATGTAGTTTGTATTGTTTGAACATACAGCAAAAATACATTATGCTTTGCTAAAACTCCACATTAGTTTCATAAAAAGAATTTGAATGTATAAATAGTTGTCACTGTAGTTTAGGCTGCATCTTTGTTATACTAGAAATGCTTTAAGTTTATACAGCCGTTAACAATTTCTTTTTATTAAACTAATTGGGGGTTTTATCTCAAGAATATCCGTTATATATGCTTTTAGAACTTCAAGATTGGTCTAATTTGAACATCAAATTGGCAAACCCAAATAATAGAAGAAAATTTTTGTTGGAATATAGGAGATATGACATTTTTCCAAAACAATTTTATAATCTTTTTCAATTTAGAGGAGGAAGTTTAGGACAAATAGTACATAATTTTAATATCACGTTAAACACTAAAGTATTAAACTTAGAAATTAAAGTTACTATAAGTAATATTAAGACATTAAAAAATGAATTGAACCAATTTACTGAAATTAATGAAATCTTGCCTTACTTCATTTGAAGTGAATATATAGGACAAAGAATTAACTTCAACAAAAAAATTGATGAAACAAAAAAGAAAATTGAAGAACTTAGAAATGACTTCAAATCTAAATTAAAATGTAATGAAAATTTGTTCAAGAATCTTATAACTTTTTGTAAAGAAGTTATTAGTTTACTATCGTTAGGACCAAAATTTAATTCACCTACAAATAATTTTGACGTATCAATTAATAATATACTTGCAGGCCAAAAGAATTTTCAATTAATCACATAAATAGTAATCATAAAAAGAATGTAGATCACAAATTACAAATGTTTTAACAAATTTTTTACGGAAAGATTGTAATAAACACTCCCAGCTTAACACATTTTAAATGAACTAAAGCATTTTGAAAAATCACCCTGAAATAATTATTGTTAAAGCTGACAAAGGAAATATTACTGTTGCTATGTACAAAGATGACACATCTCACTTACAGTAATAACACAAAAGATACTTACAGATCCTGCCTTAACTTGGTAAAGTAAGTAACTTGTTAGTTTCAAAATTTGAACAAAATAATTTATTAACTCCTGAGATTTGTAGACTTGACTATAATTCCGTTTCTCTTAAACTCTATTTTCTTACTAAAATTCACAAATCAACATTAGCGGCCGGAAGTGTGCAATGAGAAGGGGTGGGAAATAATGAATGGAAATAGAGAAGAAAGTGAAATCGGAGAGTACACGTACATAGGATGAAGGGGAGAATCAATAACAGGCTATGTAATAACGAATGCAGATGCTGGAGAAAAGGTGAAGTCATTCAGGGTAGGGAAGGGGGTCGAATCAGACCACCAACCCTTGCAACTGATAATGGAAGGGAGAGAAAGACAAGAGATGGTAAAAGAAGAATTTATAACCTAGAAAATATGGCGAGAAGACAAAGAGCGAAAAATAATATGAGAAGGTACAAAAAAGTGTGGAAGAAATGAGAGAGTGGATGGAGGAAGCAACGGAGAAAGTTAAGTTTAAGAGATGGAAAAACGGGATGGAAGAGGTGGTCGTAAAGAGAATGCAAGGAGGCCAAGAGAAAGGCAAGAAGAACACTAAGATTGGAAAATAGGGAAGGTAGAAAAAGAAGAATATAAAGAAGCAGCAAAGAAATACCAGAAAACATGCGCGAGTGAACAGCAACGGGATACAATGTGAGGATGGGCATATGGAGGAGAAAAGGTAGCAAAAAGGATGACGGAAATAATAAACAAAATATGGAGAGGGGAAGGATTGTTACCAGAGGGCCAGGCAGAATTCAGGAAAGGAAGAAGAACGATAGATGACATATACATACTGAAACATATGGCGAATAAGAAACAAGAAAAGGGGGAAGATGGTGGCGGTATTCGGAGACCCAGTAGCGACATTTGATAGGGTGAGCAGGCACAAGTTGTGGGAATACCTGAGAAAAAAAGATAAATTAAAGTCTGATAGAAAGGATGGAGGAAATTAACCAGGAGAATAGTAAGAGTTAATGGGGAACTGAGCGAATAATTTGTAACAAGTAAGGGGCTGAGGCAAGGATGTCCATCGAGCCCGAGCCTGTTCTCTGTATACACAGGAGAACTGGAGGATACATTAAGAGAACAACAAGTGGGAGGCGTGGTGGTGGTGAACACGAAAGTGTGGATATTGGCATGACGACGTAGCATTAATACCAAAGGAAGAAAAAGAAATGAAGGAGATGATAAAAACGACGGACAGATACTTGAAAAGAAAAGAACTGGAAGTAAATGTAAACAAAACGAAGGTAAAGGTGTTGAGAAAAGGAGGAGGAAGAATGAGAAATGGAAATGGAGGAGGAGACACAGTAGGTAAAGGAATTTATATACCTAGGATACACCATGAAGCAAGACGACAAAGATGGGGAACATATAAAAGAACGAGCGAGAAAAGGAAATAAAATAATAGGGCAAGTGTGTAATGTGGGACTGTTTCGGATGGACTTAAGGAACAGGAAACTATTATTTGATAAACTAATAAAAAGTGTGGTGTTGTATGGAGCGGAAGCCTGGTGGTGGAAAGAGTGTAAAGAAGTGGAGGGGCTACAAGTAAAATACTGGAAGTGGATACTGGGACTGGAAAGAGAAACACCGGGGTATTTCGTTAGAGAGGAAGTGCAAGAAGAAAAAATAAGGCTAGGGGCGGGAACCAGCAATAAAGTACGAGGAAGAAATGAGAGAAAGAACGGAGTATAAATTCCTACAAGGATGCTGAAAAGAAATAGAAGAAGGGAGAATAAAGTATGGACAAGAAAACAGAAAAGAATATTATGAAAGAAACGGGTATGCGAAGGAAGAAGTGGAGAGATTAAGAAGAGAAGGAGTGAGAGTAAGAGAGAAGACAATGAGAAGGGACAGGGATGTGCAAAAGTAGGAAAGATTGGCAAAGGTGTAAGATGGAAAGTACAATGTAAGCTATAATAACATTAAGGGAGAATGGATACCGGGATATTTTAAACGGGGAGGGAAAAAAGAAAATTATAGCGTGATTTAGATGCGGAAACGAAGGGAGAGGAAACAAATATTGAAGAGGGGACGTAGATAGAAAAATTAGGTTGTACGGGGAAGAAATAGAGACGATCATACATATGCTGAAAGAATGTAGGGAGAGGGGACAAAAGAGAAGAAGACAGTGTAGGTTAAGTTAGGAAAGGATGTAAATAAATGTAAATAGTAGATGAAAATGTAAAAAAAATAAACACGAATACGTTGCAAGATTTGTAAAAAAAATGAGCAAATAAAGATAAACTTAACTTACTTAGAGGTCCTACTTTAACGTGGCAACGTAAACGCAACTTGTTAGTTTCAAAATTTAACAAAATAATTTATTAACTCCTGAGATTTGTAAAGATTTGATTTATGATTCTGCTTTTCTTAAATTCTATTCTCTTCCGAAAATTCACAAACCACCATTAGCTGTAAGACCTATTATTTTATCAATTAATTGTCATAATAGTAGATTAACTAATTATATTGCCACCGTTTTAACTAATGCTTATAATAAAAATAATAATTATTTTCTTTCAGTTTCTTTTGAGATCTATTAATAAATTTCAACTTCCCGATAATTGTGTTGTTCTTCTTTTCATAACTATCCCTTTTCCCATCAGCTGACGTCACAAACTCCGCCCAAGCAGCTGATACGAGTCAGCCTTTGTTAGTGTTTATATGGAGTACTGAGTAAAATTCATGTTTATTTAATAAAAAAATCTTTCTTGAAGGTGTGTTCTGTTGAATATAGTTAAGTCTGTGTGAATTAAACAATTGTATGGTGAAGTTTTGTTTTTGTATGCGGCTTAGATCACAATTAATCATAAATATTGTACGCCGTTTCTTACCAAGAAACAGCTAAAGCTTTATAAAATAATCAATTTTAAACAAAAAGTACAAATCTATGAATTACCACACAAGGGCTAAGTAACTACGTCTACTGATCATTCATGAATTACTTTTTTTTTTATTAAACAGTACATAGGGAAAAACTATAAGTAGGTACATTATACATGTATACAAGTTGTAACACAAATTTAATAATGGTAATTGAGGTTAACTTCCAAGCAAATGTATTTGCCACTTTCCCAAAAGAACGAGTTTATTACGGTACCTAATAAAAGTGAAAAACAATGAATTCTTAATTCAATAAATTAAGAAAAAAATCAGCCTTGAACTAGTTTAAGGTAGTTTAAATGACAACATAATAAACTTGATGTGCTATATAACTCAGAACAAAATCTTGTCATATTTTAACGTCGTATTTCAACCATTCCGCAGAAAATTGTTTAGAGATTGTCACCTACAATCATTTAAAATAATTTTTTTGCCAAACCGTTCATTTAACGCATACAAAACGTTGCTCCCGATCAGCTGTTTTTTGAAATTTGACATCCGTTTCTGACGTCACGAGGAAAAGATCAATACACTGATTAACACGTTAAAGATGCCTTGCTAAAGGAGGAATTCAATCAGTAGGTCAAAATTCTAGTAAAGGGTAGTGCTAATAACCATTAGTAGTTGATGCGCATAGAGATCTCTGACAGTTACCTTTCTGTCTAGATCTCGGCCCACAAATAAAAAAAAAATCTAATGTGTACAAAATTTTATGTAATGTTTGCAATAAACAATATGTAGGACAAACTCAAAGGAACCTAACTAGTAGAATTGCTTCCCATAAAAGTGAACAAAGAAGAACAGTGTGCTTTAGCGATACATTCTTTACAAACTGGTCATAACCCAAATTTTGATTAAGTAAAAATTTTAACCGCAGAAAGTAATCATTTCAAACGTTTATTTTTAGAGATGCTTTTTATTAATAAAGAACCCAACCCATTCAACAAAAAACCTGATACTCAAAGTGATATATATATATATATATATATATATATATATATATATATATATATATATATATATATATATATATATATATATATATATATATGTATATACTTTTATAATGCTAAATATCATAGTTAGTTAGATATTAGCTCAGAGTAAAAGTTACATTAAACATAGAGTAATTGCATAGGAATTGATTAAGCATATATGTAAAGCGCAAGTTGCAGAAGTTCAAAGTAATATAAATCTAAGTGCAAATGTGATTATGGGACATGTTAGCTAGTTAATTCAAATTTCACAAGTATTAAATTATTATCATGGCTGAACAATACTATTTTCATGTTAATAGTTTCCGAGCATCTTTGGAAGGGTAAAGTAGGTGGTTGACCCTCTAAAATTCATGTAATCCATATGAATAGGTAGATTTTAGTCTGGTAACATAATATGCTTCTCTTCTAAAACCAAAAGAAAAGAAATTGTATCAATTAACATAGGAGGAGTAAACTATATGCTAAAGTGTATGAAAATAGAACAGATTTAATAAGATTCATATAACTTATAAATGAATAATGCGATATTAAACAAATAATTTGATAATAACTTACATATTAGTGTGTATAGAAAGTGTTACAATTTAAATTAACATTATGGATGTAATTTAAGTGTAACAATTGAGAAACCAGGTTAGTTGATTACGAACATAGATGTTGAAAAGGAACATCCTGGTCGTAACTTAAACGAAGAGCGCGAACTCCAAGAAATTGCAGTGTGTAGTTTAGCAGAAACTAATTTCCCGTACAATAGTACAAAAACTGCTGAAGAAATGAATATTGAACCAAGAACAGTTCGCAATATCTTGGAAAGGAATAAATACCGTTGAAAGAAGTTGCAAACTACACAAGAAATTTTTCCAGATCATCAAGAGGGTATGGAATTTTGTGTAGATATGATGAATCGGGTTAATGAAAACGAAAGATTTATTAAAAATATTTTGTTTACCCTTAGTGTTCTTTTAACTTACATGGCCATCACAATCCGTCTGTCGCTGTAGGTTACTCTCGGAAAACAAACACATTAGTATTCCTTACCGGACACAATACCCCCAAAAAGTTAATGTGTGGACAGGAATTTTAGGCAATTCCCATAGATATCTTACTTAATAACTAGTTAAACAATCCTTGAAACCATGTTATGATCCAAATTGAAACTGCGCATTGCATTGGGGTATTAGGAATTGCGTACTAACATTGAGTAAAAAATTCAGTCAACGGTACTAATGAATACTGTACTGTGTAAACTATGCCGCCGTGTGTGCAATAAGGCAACTAGTTGTAATTATGTAATTATTTGTGACCTCACTTGAAAAATTGTAGTTTTTCTTTTCGTTGTCATTTTGACAAAAAGGCACTATGCAGCTTCTCATATTTCACTTCTACTAATAGTAAACTCGAAAAGCGTGAAAAATGGCAATTCTAATGATACGACTGCGCATGTCCGAATACCCCCAACTTGTAAATTTTCGACCATTTTCGACCTTATTGACACGTTCAAATAGTCTAGTATTTTAAACGCTCAGCTAATATGCTCTGGCTATCTACATAGTTATTAAGTAAGATATCTATGGCAATTCCATAATTGGTCCATTTTTTATCAACGCAAACTTGAACGCTGACAAATATTTAGAACTGTTGAGAAACCAGATAGTTCCAGCTGTTCAACGCCTTAACATAAATTTTGATGACATTTGGTATCAAGAAGATGGCTGTCCTGCTCATACTGCAATAAGAGTTCAACAGTTTTTGGAAACTACGTTCCCTAACCGTATTATTAATGGAAAAGGTACTATTAAATATCCTCCTCGCTCAATTTGGACGAACTTCGTGTCAAAATTACAGATTCTTTGAACAGAATCACCCAAGAAATGTTAGAAAACACCCGAACTGAATTTTATCACAGATTGGGTTACTGCCTTGCGCAAGGTGGAGGTCTTTTCGAAAATCTTGTAAAGTAGAGTTTTGAAAAAAGTGTATTCTGTTCATTTTTAAAAATATTTGGTTTTTCAATACGAATTATAATACTAAAGTTAAATCTTAAACTTAAGTTATACTATCAATGTCAATCTTAATGTTCTTGTTCGTAGCTCTCGTAAGCTTCTTATTGGTTCTTCTTACAAGTAGTAACCGAACCATGTCATAAATTCGCAATAAACTATATATATATATATATATATATATATATAATATATATATACAGGGTGGGTGTCTACTGTGTGGGCGGAGGATTGCTCCTTAACTTTTAGAGATATCAAAACCAATTTTGGTGTGGTAATACATGATCATTGGACCTACATTCTAAAAATATTTATTTAGGTACAGGGTGATTGACAAATATATGCCAACCCAAACCTCTGGGTTTTTTAATGGAACACCCTGTATATTTTTGTGTTTTTGGATTCACTGTTAGATTTAGAATAAAAGTATAGAAATTTGTATCTGTATCACTAACCGTTCAGCAGATATCGTCACTTTAGTATCAAAATAGAGTTAACTTTGGAACCACGATGAGAGCATTGTCACCACGAATTTGTAAATTTGTTTGTACCCCCGACTATTAATAATAGTCTACTAACAAACAAACTGGGAAATTTTTCGAAAACATGTAAAACTATACAGAATGACTAACTTACGCGAAATGTAATTTTTCTCAATTTTTTCTAATTCAACACCCTGTATATTTTTTCACATTTCCATTCCCCGTAAAAAGTAGATACTAATTCATTATAGCTTTCATAGCCATAAGACCCTTCTTGAGGTATTGACGCTTTTACGTAAAAATACTCTAAAATACAAATTTACTATGACAATAGAATTTAACAAAACAAATCAGGTAGGGTAGCCGCTCGTAATAAAGAGGAACAATTTTATCTATTTGTATAATCATTAATATATTGTTCCATTAGTTTGTGTGTTTTTGGATTTTGGAGAAATGGTCGATATGATCTTTATTTACGACGAAGCTCAACGAAATGTTTGACTGGCTACCCGTTTGTACTGTGAACGATACCCAGAGGGAAGACAGCCCCGGATAGAATGGTTTATGAATGTAGCTTAGAGATTTATAAATTCTGGAAGTGTGTGTTATCCCAAGCGCGTAAAAACAAGCCCAAATGAAGAAATTTAGTTTCAAGTTGTGGCATCCCTTATAGAAAATCCGCAAATTAGTACCAGAGAGTTTACACACCTAGACCTAAATAGAAGTACAGTTCGCAGCTTTATTAAAAAGAAACAAATTGCACCCTTACCATATCGAGCAACATCAAGCTTTAACTGAAATAGATTTACAAAATTGTGAATCTTTCTTGCAGTGGGTAACTACTAAAGTCAATAAAGAACCCAATGTTGTTAATGACATTCTATTTACGGATGAGGCAACTTTTCACAATAATGGCAATACTAATACACATAACTATTATCACTATTTAGATACTAATCCACACATGTTAAGGGTTGTTGATCGCTAGCAACGATGGTCAGTTTATGTGTGGGGTTGTATAATCAATTTTAATGTGGTTGGTCCTTTTTTCTTTGATGGGAGTCTTACTGGAGAAAGATATTTACAGTTTTTGGAAAATGATTTACCCGAGCTTTTGAAAAATGTCGAGGTAGATAATATTCGTACGATGTGGTTTCAACTGGACGGCGCCCCTCCACACTATGCAATCAACGTTAGGCAATATCTGGATAGAAATTATCCGATGAGGTGGATAGGACGAGGTGGCATGCAAAACTGGCCAACCAGATCACCGGATCTTACGCCCCTTGATTTCTTCCTTTGAGGCTACATTAAAGAAAAAGTTTACCAACATTCTCCCACCACAAGCGAAGATATGAATAATAGAATTAGAGTTGTTGCGAGTGAATCTTTCGTTTACCGAGCGAATTGCAAAGAGTTTAGCTAGGCGTGATAAGCATTTTGAACATTTAATTTGAATTTATGATTTTATTCGTTTATGTTTACTTGATCAACTTATTTTTAGGTGTAGATAATGATTTTATTGTTTAGTTATTAATTAAGTTTTCCTATCAGTTAAAGAATTTATTTGACATTCTTATTTTCTTATTTGGTCTGACTGTTGTTTTATTTGTTATTCTGTATGCCAATATTTTCAAATAAAGCGTCAATATCTCAAGAATGGTCCGTCTTATGGCTATGAAACTTATTATCAATTAGTATCTACTTTTCACGGGGAATCGAAATGTGAAAAAATATACAGGGTGTTGCATTTGAAAAAATTGAGAAAAATTACATTTCGCGAGAGTTAATCATTCTGTATACCTAGTTTTAGATGTTTTCGAAAAATATCCCAGTTTGTTCGTTAATAGACTATTATTATTAGTCGGTGGTACAAACGGATTTACAAAATCGTGGTGACAACACTCGCATCGTGGTTCCAAAGTTAACTGTATTTTGGTACTAAAGTGACGATATCTGCAGAACGGTTAGTGATACAGATACAAATTTCTTTACTTTTATTCTAAATGTAACAGTGAATAAAAAAAAATGCAAAAATATACAGGGTGTTCCATTTAAAAAACCAGAGATTTGGGTTGGCATATTTTTGTCGATCACCCTGTATATATCTAAAATTTTTAGAATGTAGGTCTAATGATCATGTATTACCACACTAAAATTGGTTTTAATATCTCTAATAGTTAAGGAGAAATGCTGCGTGCACGCAGTAGACACCCACCCTGTATATCAGAAAGATTGCGGTTCTGTAAAATCAACCGTGTTTATAGAATTTTTGCTTCAATTTTCCTATTGGAGCGCAAAATGGCGTAAAAATTAGCGTCTAATTATACACATTTTTAAATTACATTATTCAAAAATGATCTGGCTATCTTCACACTCACACCTCTAAAATATACTGCAAACGCCGATGATGGATAAATCGAAGATACATTTTTATCATTCTGTATGCATGATATAGAATGATGACGCTCATAAAGCACGTCATTATTTGTTTACGATTAATAGAATGACAGGACAATATCAAATATATTTAAATAAGAACATTTATTATCCTGGAGAGAGTATTGATGGGAAAGTAAATTGTTCATTCTCACAGCCAATTACAGTGAGAGGTTAGATACGATTTCAAAATTTTTTATTTAAGTGTATTAACAATGCTAAAACAATACACTGTACCATACAATATAATTAACATTTTGATGTTTAGATATCAAAGTTACATTTCACGGAAGGGCTAAAGTATTTTTTCGGGAAGGAAAAAACGGTATTTATAAAGATGAAAAGGAGTATTTTTGTATGGAATCTAGCTTATTACGATGCAAGTGTGATATTTAAAAATTCCACAAAGGTATCACTATTTTTTTCTAGGTATAACAAAATTTAAGCCTGGAAATTATGACTACCCTTTCACATTTAACTTACCAGTAAATATTCCCTCGTCAATGAAGTTTAGTTACGGAAGTGTAATATACAAAGCAGAAGCAGTTGTTGATATAGGATGGCCTTGTAAGAGTGAAAAAATATTTACCGTTTTCAGTACGAATCATCTTAGCCTTATGGAACGTTTAATTGTAAGCAATTGCATTAAATCAGTTGTTTTCTCACACATCTTAGAAACATACAGTTATAATCATAAATATCCTTTTTTTATTAAAAACGTGATTGGTTTCTTGAAAATGAAAGATGTTTATGTATGTTGTTGTTTAGTAAGTGATTGGCCATGATTTTATGTTAAATAAGAAAGGCCCTCCAGCTGATTTCAGATTTTGAATTAATCCCACATTAATTAATAATTAAAATTTTAGAAACCCGTTGTATGTACCAAAGAAAAAATTCCCTTCTCGTTTGGCATTGACAAACCTATTCAATTAGTTGTTAATTTAGGAAAAAATTGCTATGCACCAAATCAAATGGTTGCATTTCTAGCAAAAATCAAAAATGATTCGGATATTACAGTAAAAAAATTACAATTTAACATTATTCAGGTAACGTTTACTTGATGTTAGTCTTTTCTAATTTTTAATGCAGGGTTTTACGTTTCATGCACACGGTAACGAGAGAAAAACTGTTGGACATAGTAGTGATGAATTTGCAGTGATTGATAGTATCGTAAAGAAAGGCGAGGAAAAGTATTGGAATCTTGAGTTAAGAATTCCTGCAGATATGTTTATGGAATTTATCCAAATTGCGAGTGTATTAGGATATTTTGGAAATTACGAGTACGTGGAGTTAATCTTATAAACACCTTTTTGTAATTTAGTTACTCGCTATGCTATGTGTTAAAATCTCGGATCTAGTGCATATAACATGTTTATTTTGCCATTTGATATGTACGTAGCTATGTTGTAATCGTTACTTTACATACATAAACAAAAAAGTGTTTCGTCGCCATCAGAAGTGTGTACCGCTACATCATGAATCACAATTTTTTTGTTATAAAAAATTCTGATTAGAAAATATACGTCGAGATGGCAGCATTTAAAGCTGCAGAATTCCAAAATACAATTACTTATTAATTGTGATTCATTTTGTAAAAACTAGAACTGATTTCAAGTGTGTAATAATTATGATATTAAAAGAAGTAAATGTAGGAAGTAAGGAAACAGTCGATGGATACACAAACATATAGAGGTTATGTAGTATTAATCAAAGGCAGTGACTATAGGCACGTGAAAATTGACGAATTATAACCTCAATGTGTCTGAAAAAATGGGAATAAAAAGGAAAATTAAAATCTACGGTAACCTAGGTGGATTGTAGGGATACGTAGCTTGGATCTTAGGTTACCGTAGATTTTAATTTTCCTTTTTATTCCCATTTTTTCAGACACATTGAGGTTATAATTCGTCAATTTTCTACCTATAGTCACTGGCTTAATCAAATGAGAATTAAGTTCATATGCATATAAAACTAATTGGTTTGGCGTTTATAGGTTTAATCTTTCTACTACATTTGCTTATTACATACTGTATGTCGACTTTGTCAAATGCACTAACAGTTTTCACCATCCTTATTTAATTCACAGTTTTATATGAGAAGACAGTATAAACAAATTGGATAGCTAAATTCATAAATTAAGGACGTAGCGGTAAACACTCCTGTAGAGGATTATATATATATATATATATATATATATATATATATTATATTTAGTATGAATATGTTTCATATAAAAGTTTTTAGCCATTGAGGGGTGCGTATTTTAAAATTATTTTCAAATGTACAAGGTGCGTCATAAAAGTATGGTAGTACCAAGTTATGTTTTTTTAAATGGTACCACCTAATTTTTTTGCCATTTTTGGATTTATCGTCAAATTTTAAGGTAAGTTTATGTACAGAGTTATATCAAAGCTTTCCATTTTCGAGTTATTCGGGAAAATTCGAAAATTTTGATAGCTCATGGGTGATTGCGCAGAAACCAATTTTACACCGAATACATATATATCAACTGAAAATGTTGGCATTTGTCATTTTGTGTTTTACCTGTTCATATCTATTCTACAACTTTACGCTTTTGCTACTTTTTTTGATATATTGTATGTGTGATTGTCTCATTAAGAAACAGTCTTTTAAGACTCCTTCAATAAATTGTTATTAGGTGGGTACAAATTGCATTAAAAGTTATTAATTACTAACAGATATTTTCATTCAAATTACAGATTTCAAGGCGGATTTTGGTGTAATAAACCAACACATTGTATTTTCTGGCCAAATTTAAGATTTGTAAATGCTTTTCCATACTAAAATAGTGTTTAAAAATTTTGCTTTTAACCTCAATTTGGTTAGGAAAATAATTTACAGTTTAGAGACTAAAACTGTTTATGATGAGCGTTTAATGATCTGTTTGTTGTATTGATATGATGTTTGATATAGCAATAATATATATTTGTTGTCATGTTGAAAATGAATAATCAAAGGTAATTCATAGTCAAGGGCAAATTATCTATCTAGTTTACCAATTTATAAAATAATAAAAGAACGATGACAACGCCATTATCTCAATTACAAGAACGTGTTGCTGAAGCTGAGTGTGGGTTATAAACTAAATATTATAAAAGGAAACAGTAACTGGCAAGTCATCCTGGAAGTAATTCTTCACCATAAAACTATCAATAAACCAAGCCCTAAGTCAACGTTAGATGCATCGATGAGAGATAATAAGTAAAATCATCTATCATTTACCAATACCCAAAATGTATACTGACCAAAATATGGTTTTACAGGAAGTGACAATGCGGTTTCAATTCAATGGAAAAACCACATTTTGGGATGTCAAGAGAATGATTTCGTTGGAAAAAGACAGGAAAATAGAAAATATTAGTGGTAAAAATGGAATTAGAACTTAAAAAATCGAGTTCCTTGAATTAAAGAAATATAAAGAAGGAAGAAATTTGGTGTTATGATAATACTTACAAAGCAGCCATACTGTACCGACAACATGGGACAATGGAAGAAACCGTGTTGAAAGCTCCTGTTACTAAAGGCCAACGATTAATATTTTCATTTGAAAAAGGCTTCATTCCTAAAGTTTTAATGTTTAAGGCAGGACAGAAAACAGAATTATCATTATACAAATTTAACGAAAAATTCAGTTTTTGATTGACAATGCATCTTATCATAATGTACTACTGAACTGATCATACTTGGAAAAAGTATTAATTTTTGACTCTATAGTGGAATAATTTATACTGCATGAAAAAGATGTACAAGAAAATTAAAACAAATCCACAAAATAAAGTATAAAGTGAATCTTATCTAATTTCAAAATTAAAGAGTACTAGAACTCATCATTATAAGGTAAAAGTTCAAATAGATGGGTCCAAAATCTTTTTTAAAGATAATGTCAAAGTTGAAAAAGAAATCGCGTTTTCTTCAATATCTTTCGACTGTTTGAAATAATTTCTGAAATTTCGTAACGATGGTTTTTGAAATGAAATATTCAATTTGTGGTCCAGTTAGTTGTTCTCTAGACGCCACTTAAATTTTATTATTGTGGTAAAATAAACATAATTCCTAAACCTGAGATTTGACAGTTGTCAAACTGTTATTTTTCACTATCTGACAACATCGGCGTCCGCTGGCAGTATTAATATTAGTGACGCAACTGCTCTGACTCGTGAAAACTAAAATTACTATAGGTAATCCAGCGAAAAACCGATGCACGTCATAAATTTATTTAGCTAGTTCCAGCTAATTACTCATGTTACTGTTTTGTATGTCAACATAACTTAAAAAAAGTTTAGAAACTACTTACTTAAATTAATGATGTGCGTATATATATATATATATATATATATATATATATATATATATATATATATATATATATATATATATATATATATATATATATATATATATATATATATATATATATATATATATATATATATACGTGTCCAAGATAAGGATGCCCACTATGGGGATCTCGAAACGGTAAGATATGGAGGTCGGTTAAATGGAACAAAAGTTATGCATTTGAGAGAATGTATTTATGGTCTTTTAGAACTCGAATATCTCTTTTAGTTTTTGAGATATTGAAAAAATTAAATTTTCTGGTTTTATTTTTATTTTTTCTGACCTTATTTGAAGAGCTACCAAGAAAAGAGAGCACATTTTCATTGCCACTTTTCTAGTTCTACTTAATGCTGTTATTCAATTTTGATATAACGTTTCGTTTGTTAGCAACCATCATCAACATTATTTTTTAAATACACGAAAAATTATTTTTGCCATATTTAAATTCTCTCCTTGATTCTGAATTCAACGATATATCACACTTTAATTTTTGATACGTTTCGGATGAGAAAATTCATATTCAATGTAAAACATCGAAAACGTACAGTTAAAACTAATACTAGAAACATTAGAAGACCGTAAAATTATTATAAAATTATGTTTTGTAATTTTAAATGATAGACAAATAAAAAACAAACTCATTTTAATGGTTAATAAACTCACAAAAGATGTTCAAAGAGATTCCCGTTATTCTCTAAACATAAATAGCATCTTCTAACTGTAGCATCTAAAACATTCTTCAGCATTTGAGGAGTAATACTAGCAAACGCTTCAAGAACCAATCTTTGTAAAATTTCTTCGTTTTCAATATCGTTTCCATAAATGTAATTTTTAATGTATCCCCAATGCAAAAAAATCCAAAGATATCTGGAGAACGGGCTGGCCACAGTACATTTGCATGAGTGCCAATACATCTTTCTGGAAATCTAACTGACAGGTATTCTCTAATAACTCTGGAATTATGTGCTGGTGCACCGTCCTGCATAAACCAACAACCTTCAACTTCTTGGAAAGGGAAATCATTCAAAGCTATCTCTAATTCATTTTGGAGTAAAATTTGGTAACGTTCAGAATTTAAGAAAGGACCTATAATTCGAGTACCGAATATAGCAGCCCACATATTAAATCCGAAACGGTGTTTGTGTTTGACCGTTTTGTACAGATGGATTTACTCTTGCCCAATAATGAACATTCTACGATTAAAAATTCCATTATTATTAACCATACTTTCATCGGACCGTATTATTTTATTGGGAAAATATTCATTACCTTGATATTGACGTGTATACCATTCGCAAATTATTATACGTGTTTCTGGGTCACCTGGTCGAAGTCCTTGGCAAATTCTAAATTTATATGGATGTACTTTCTCCTTCTTTAGAAGACAATGAGCTGTGGAATGGGCTATGTCAGTTGCCTCTTCAATTTTTCTAGTAGAAACCTCTGGATTTTCCGTTACAGTTAATAAAACAGTATTGGCTTTTTTTTCATTGCAAGGTTTTTTGCGAGATTTTACAGGTTTTTTGAACGCACCATATTCTTTTAGATTAACTGCTAATATGCGAAAAGTTCTTTTGTGAGGTTGATTCCTTTCTGCATATTTGTTTAAATACATTATTTCGGCTACAGAACAATTACGTTGACACAAAATCTAACACGTCAGTATATCGAATTTTTTATTATTTGAAAGATGTACTCCTACCATATTGTTTTTAGGTAAACACAAAATGTAATTAACTCAAAAACCACCAAACAAACGTAATACGGACAACAATCAATTATGACAGGTAGGTAAACAAAATGCAAAGCCAACTTATTTTTATCAATGCATCAGTATGACTGAAGGTGTATTTTAACTGTTTAATTAATAGTATTTTCACTAAATACATACTTGTGAATTATTTTATTCGCAACGGGCATCAGAAAATGAGAAATATTATTTTATAATAATTTTACAGTTTTCTAATGTTTCTAGTATTAGTTTTAACTCTACGTTTTCGATGTTTTACATTAAATATGAATTTTTCATCCGAAACGTATCAAAATATAAAGTGTGATATATCGTTGAATTCAGAATCAAGGAGAGAATTTAAATATGGTAAAAATATTTTTTTCGTTTATTTAAAAAAATAAAGTTGATGATGGTTGCTAACAAACGAAACGTTGTATCAAAAATTGAATAACAGAATTAAGTAGAGCTAGAAAAGTGGCAATGAAAATGTTCTCTTCTTTTCCTGATAGCTCTTCAAATAAGGTCAGAAAAAATAAAACGAAAATCAGAAAATTCATTTTTTCAAATATCTTAAAAACTAAAAGAGATATTCAGTTCTACAAAGACCATAAATACATCCTCTCAAATGCGTAACTTTTGTTCCATTTAACTGACCTTCCATCTCTTACCGTTTCCTAGATCCCCATAGTGGGCATCCTTATCTTGGACACGGTGTATATATATATATATATATATATATATATATATATATATATATATATATATATATATATAAAAATATTATCATTAAAGTGTTGTAGTACCAAGTTATGTATTTTTAAATGGTAACACCTAATTCTTTTACATTATTGGATTTATCGTCAAATTTTAAGGTTAGTTTATGTAAAGAGTCTTATATCAAAAACTTACCATTTTCGAGTTACTCGGGCAAATTCGAAAATTTTGATGGCTGCAAGGTCTCACGGAAATCGGTGTTGAACTCTAACTGCTGCGAATTTCGAAATCCGTCTTATGAGGTTCTAAGAGGACCTAATAAGCTACGTTTTGATTTGTTTACTTAAAAAAAAAGTTTTCCAAAACCCTCGAAATAAATTCCGAAGTTGCATGACTTCAATCATCAATAACTTGGTTATTTCAAATGGAATGCCCCAATGTTCTCGGCGGCAATCCAAAAATCTACAACTTTTGCTTCTAAATATTTCAACATTCGTACCGGTGACGTCACCATACACAAATGTTGCGCGTTGTCCGGTGACGTCCAATGTCATTTTGACGTTTTTCATGAGTCTCAATAACTGTATTATTATTTTTATATTATTTATAACAAATTATTGTTTATTTTCACAACATTATTTGTATTTACAATAAATTCTCAGTGTCCTCCGTTTCGATTATAACACATTTGCAGTCTTTCCAGAAAAGACCTATTTACTGCTCGTAATATTTCAACACTTAACTCAGATGATGTATGCGCAAAAATATCCTGATAGAAGGCAACCCTAGGTTAGAAGTTTAGAAAAACTTAAGGACAGATTTAATAGAACAGGCAACGTAAATTATGAAAGATGTGAAAGAACTAAGAGGACAAGCGACGAAGATCAGTTGAACGTTTTGCTGTCTCGACAAAAATATCCAAGGAAACCAATGTTCCCCGATCTATCGTTAGCAAAATTTTAATGAGGAACAAGTTTCATGACTATAGCATATCTTTCCATCAAGAACTATTGGGGCCTGATTCAGAAATTAGAAGGACATTTTGCCAGTGGGGGTTGGAAATGGAAAGGACAACACCTAACTTTTGCCGAAAAGTATTTTCCGACGAATCAACTTTTACTCAGAGTGGTAGTCCAAACTGTCATAATCTTCATTATTACGCAACGGAAAACCCAAAAATAGTAAGATCAGTTAACACGCAGCGGCAGTGGACCGTAAATGTTTGGGGTGGTATTATTGGCGATTTTATAATTTTATAATTGGACCACATTTCTTTAACGGACATTTGAATGGTGTGGAATATTTGCATTTTTTTTTGCAAAAGGACTTGCCCCAACTTTTACAAGATATTCCTCTAGTTTTAAGGAACAATATGTGGTTACAACATGACGGTACTCCAGCGCACTTTGCTGCAGATTTCAGAGAGTACTTAAATCTAGAATTTGAAGGTAGATGGATAGGCCGCGGCGGACCCGTTTTTTGGCCATCAAGATCGCCAGACTTAACAAAAATAGATTTTTTTTATGGGGACACATAAAAAACGATGTATACCAAACTGCTCCGACTACTGCAGAAGATATGAGACAACGCATAATTCGTGCGTTTAGAAATACCATAAGTATTGAAATATTACGAGAAGTAAATAGGTCTTTTCTGGAAAGACTTCAAATGTGTTATGATCGATACGGAGGGCACTTTAGGAATTTATTGTAAATATAACTAATGTTGTGAAAATAAATAATAATAATTTGTTAAATTATATACAAATAATACAGTCATTGATACTCATGAAAAACGTCAAAATGACATTGGATCTCACCGGTGCGAATGGTGAAATGTTTAGAAGCTAAAAAGGAGAAATTTTCGAAATCTTAAAAACGGCCGGATAGTGTAATGTTTACAAAGCTGTAGATTTTTGGATTCTAAACACGATGCCGTCGAGAAAGTTAGGGCATTCCATTTGAAATAACCAAGTTATTGAAGATTGAAGTCATGCAACTTCGGATATTTATTGCAGGGGTTTTGGAAAACCCAACACCGATTTCCGTGAGACCTTGCAGCTATCAAAATTTTCGAATTTTCCCGAATAACTGGAAAATGGTACAACGTTTTGATATAACAACTTTTACATGAACTAATTAAAATTTGACGATAAATGCAAAATGAAAAAATTAGGTCTACCATTAAAATAATTTGAATACAGACGTTGACGACTGTCAGCTATATTGAAAATGGAATTTAATAATTTTAAAATGACGACCCTCAATGACATATTATACATTACGTCTGGTACCTTAGACTTTACGAAATTTTAAATTTGTGCATGAAGCTCGATCACCTAATGCTATTTTCAGACCGTTTTTGCAGTAAAATTGGACATTATCCTTTATATTTTTACAAAGCAGTTCCATGAATATTCATTACATTGTGGGTTCCTGAACTTTGTAGAAAATTGAACACATCTATGCATCTTAACCGTATAAAATTAAGTGTTCATAGTTTTTACGAAAGCTATGGTTCCAATCGACGAGGTGTTCGAAATTGTGGTATACATTGAATGTTGTAAAAAATTGAAAAGTTCATTATTATCAAATAACTGTCATATTACTCGAAAAATCTGATATGACAATTGACAGTCCTTCGAAATGTGTATATGTTTCCAGTACAAAACAGAAAATTCATCTACGTCCATGGGACACCCTGTATTTTCGAATATTTGATAACAATTGAAGAAAATGTATGATCATGTTCCATACCAAACAAGATCTCGTCTCAACTTTGATTTTATCAGGGTATTTGGAAAGGCTTTTAGACCGTACAGACAAGATCAACGAGTTATCGAGGCTAGACCCAATAAGCGGGCACATTCGTCAACGATTATTCGTATTCTGAAATGTTTGGAAACCAACGGTCGTCATTGTGAAAATTTATTGTAAATGCTTTCTAGTTTTGTTAGTTATTGTTTGACATTATTTGCATTGCGATTCATGTTTAACTGAATTTGTTATTTGACGTTCTTTTTTTATAAATAACAGTAGGTATTAATAATTAATGAAATTATTGTATAATCGTACAAACTTTCTTTGGTCCATTGGTCGCAAATTAGGATACATTTCGTTGAACTTCCTGCATGTTCTCGCTATAATTTGGTCACATTGTCCATGAAAAATAAATAGTTTTATCAAAGTTGAATTGTGTAGTAATTTCTTGCTATTTTGACTCTTTTCAAATTTCTCCCGTTAATAAACACCCGAATGTTTTATTATTAGTGCACTAATTGTGACAGAAAAGACAGAATAGTGCGATTTTTATAGGAACATGCTTCTATTTCGGAAACCTTACTGTTTAAGTATAGGAACATGATATATCATTTTAAAGGGACTTCAATTGTCTATCAGAATATTCGATAATATACAGGGTGTCCCATTTGAAATAATGAACTTTTCTGCATTTTTGTACCTTGCTGAAACGTAACGAATTTCGAACGACTCTGTACAATATGGAACCAATTTCGTTACACAGAACTGATGAACAGCATATTCATAAACTGCATCCAGAATTTCAACTTTCTACAAATTCAAACAACGCAATAATGAACATTCGATTGAAACCATGTTTTGGCTAAAAAATAAGAAAATTAATTAATTACTCAAAAACGGTTGAAGATAGGCATAGGAATGTGTGAGGAAAAAATAATTTAAAAGTAATAGCGAACCCAAAAATGTAATAATATACAGGGCGTCTCATTAAAAATATCAAAGGTGATGCCACTTTTCCACATAAGCGACAACGTCGCAACGCTGAAAATATTTTAGATCGATAGATCCGAGCCAGCCATGCAAGTGACCAAATTTTTTAAAGATGCATGTTTCGTTTTCCGTAAACGTCTAAGGCACCATCGACGTGAATCACCTGTATATATATATATATATATATATATATATATATATATATATAATATATATATATATATATATATATATATATATATATATATATATATGTATAAGGTAATCCAGCAAAAACCGATGCACGTCATTAATTTAAGGAAGTAGTTCCAACGTTCTAGATTGTTTCTAACTTTTTAAGTTATGTTATCATTCTCTCGATATTCTTTATTATATTTTTTGACCTGGGTTTGAAAATGATCCATAATTAATTAAATTTCTTTTAATCTATAAAACGTGATTTTACTAGGTTGTTCGTTCTGAAACCTACATAGATGGAAAGTTAACTTAATTATCAAAATTAATTTTCCGTAAACGTCTAAGGCACCATCGACGTGAATCACATTTTGTTATATATATATATATATATATATATATATATATATATATATATATATATATATATATATATATATATATATATGTAAGTAATCCAGCAAAAAACCGATGCACGTCATTAATTTAAGGAAGTAGTTCCAACGTTCTAGATTGTTTCTAACTTTTTAAGTTATGTTATCATTCTCTCGATATTCTTTATTATATTTTTGACCTGGGTTTAGAAAATGATCCATAATTAATTAAATTTCTTTAATCTATAAAACGTGATTTTACTAGGTTGTCTCCGTTCTGAAACCTACATAGATGGAAAGTTAACTTAATTATCAAAATTAATTTTCCGTAAACGTCTAAGGCACCATCGACGTGAATCACCCTGTATGTATATATATATATATATATATATATATATATATATATATATATATATATATATTATAAAGGTAATCCAGCAAAAAAACCGATGCACGTCATTAATTTAAGGAAGTAGTTCCAACGTTCTAGATTGTTTCTAACTTTTTTTAAGTTATGTTATCATTCTCTCGATATTCTTTATTATATTTTTTTGACCTGGGTTTAGAAAATGATCCATAATTAATTAAATTTCTTTTTAATCTATAAAACGTGATTTTACTAGGTTGTCTCCGTTCTGGAAACCTACATAGATGGAAAGTTAACTTAATTATCAAAATTAATTTTCCGTAAACGTCTAAGGCACCATCGACGTGAATCACCCTGTATGTATATATATATATATGTATAAAGGTAATCCAGCAAAAAAACCGATGCACGTCATTAATTTAAGGAAGTAGTTCCAACGTTCTAGATTGTTTCTAACTTTTTAAGTTATGTTATCATTCTCTCGATATTCTTTATTATATTTTTGACCTGGGTTTAGAAAATGATCCATAATTAATTAAATTTCTTTTAATCTATAAAACGTGATTTTACTAGGTTGTCTCCGTTCTGAAATCTACATAGATGGAAAGTTAACTTAATTATCAAAATTAATTTTCCGTAAACGTCTAAGGCACCATCGACGTGAATCACCCTGTATGTATATATATATATATATATATATATATATATATATATATATATATATATATATATATATACATATATATATATATATATATATATATATATATATATATATATATATATATATATATATATATATATATATATATATATATATGTATAAAGGTAATCCAACAAAAAAACCGATGCACGTCATTAATTTAAGGAAGTAGTTCCAACGTTCTAGATTGTTTCTAACTTTTTTTAAGTTATGTTATCATTCTCTCGATATTCTTTATTATATTTTTTTGACCTGGGTTTAGAAAATGATCCATAATTAATTAAATTTCTTTTTAATCTATAAAACGTGATTTTACTAGGTTGTCTCCGTTCTGGAAACCTACATAGATGGAAAGTTAACTTAATTATCAAAATTAATTTTCCGTAAACGTCTAAGGCACCGTCGACGTGAATCACCTGTATGTATATATATATATATATATATATATATATATATATATATATATATATATATATATATATATATATTATATAAAGTAATCCACAAAAAAAAAACCGATGCACGTCATTAATTTAAGGAAGTAGTTCCAACGTTCTAGATTGTTTCTAACTTTTTTTAAGTTATGTTATCATTCTCTCGATATTCTTTATTATATTTTTTTGATCTGGGTTTAGAAAATGATCCATAATTAATTAAATTTCTTTTTAATCTATAAAACGTGATTTTACTAGGTTGTCTCCGTTCTGGAAACCTACATAGATGGAAAGTTAACTTAATTATCAAAATTAATACCAAGGATATCATATTTTTCAAAGTTTTCAAAACTTTGATTTTCTGCCATATTTTGCACAGTGAACAAAGAATTTAAATCAGATTTGACAGGTCAATTACGTTTAGATCAGAATAGGCCCAGTCTACTTACAAATTTAGATATAAAGTATTCTTTATAAGTTTTATTGCCATTAATATTTTGAAGCTGTAATATTTTACCCAATTAAAAAATTTACCAGTTTGAATAAGTTTCTAAAACTAATGTACCTAATTTGCATAATTTTTTGTTATTATTTTTGCGTTAAAGTCCTTAGATTTATTATAAACGCGTATTTACATATTTATATTTATAATAAAGCAGTAAGAATCTAGTAGCCCTTTTTTAATACTCACATATATCTTGGACGTTCAAGAAAACAGGGTGCTCTATTTAAAAAAACAAAATTTTGATTTATTGCGGAGAAACTTAACTTTTTGTGAGGAAAATATGTACGCCACTAAATTCTACGGAAAATTCTGTATAAAACCCACTTTTCACCATTTCGATAAATTACAGGTAAAGCAGTTACGAGGGGTATTTAAAATGTGCAAATTTTGAATTTCGCCCTGTATCTTAAATAGTAATACGACTATGACAATTCTGTTTGTAGCATCTTTCGTTTTACGAAAAAGTAGAACAGGGTCGCAAAAACCGTATCATTCTATGTTTGCTCGCAAACGAGATACCCTACAATTTCAACCAAAATTGAACACAGTGTACCACGTGAGCAAATAAGAACGGCCGTCGGCCATATATTCAGATCGGATTATAGTACAGCTTTGGAAAAAAAAAATTTTATAACAAAAGTGGTCTTGAGAAACACCTGAAATTTATTTATAAAACTGTAGGTCCACCGCTAGAGGGCGTAATTAAATACCAAAATTTTACAAAATTTGCCTAATTAAAGGGCATTATAAATACGATAATCAGGTTCTACGGAAAATTCTGCTTACTTTTTATTAAACAAGTTTTAATCTTTTAAATAAGAGGTGGGGGAGAGTGGGTCACGTCATAAGTAACTATTACCAAAATTGTATTATTGGTATCAAATAATTAAAAATGTAACATAATGAGAGGCCAGGCGAAACATTTTCGTAAAAGCACCACACGAGTTAAAGAAAGCACTTGAAGACTTTTTTCGCTTGTTAACAACGAACTTTTTTTATTTTAGATTGCACCCATATCACATGGTCCTACACCAAGGTTTAAATGCTGGACATTTCAATAACAGACTGGATTGTGTAACTGGCTATTAAATATGATAGGAGTAAATCCTGAAATACTTCACAAATTATGTGGTCAGATGAAGCAACATTTCGGAGTGATGGTAGTGTAAATCGCCATAACATGCACTATTGGTCAGAAACAAATTCCCACTGGATGCGAGAGGTCCAACATCAGGGTCGTTGGTCTGTAAACGTGTGGTGCGGCATTCTAAGTAGACAAATAATTGGACCATATTTTTTTAATGAAAATCTTAATGGGGGAAGATATTTAGATTTTTTAACAAACGAATTGCCACTTCTTTTAGAAGACGTACGACTGGAAATTCGTCGTGATATGTTTTTCCAACATAATGGGTGCCCGACACATTACTATAGGGATGTTCGAAATTTTTTAAATCAAACATATCCTGACAGATGTATGGGACGTGGAAGTTTATTTCACTGGCAGCCAGATCTCCAGACCTGACGTGTTTAGATTTTTATTTGTGGGGGGCAATTAAAAGAACTTGTTTTTGCCGACAGACCCGCAACAAGTGCTGACATGTTCGCAAGGATACAAAAAAATGCGATACAAAGCATTTCAGTGGCAGAAATTGAAACTTTCGTCTTATTCATCCGCCAGAGACTGAAATGTTGTATTGAAAATGATGGACGACAGTTTGAACATCTGTGGCGACACTAATCACATTCTTAGAGTTGTTTGTTGTAATTTTTTTAAATTGTTGATAGTTAGATTGGTTAAATTGTTTTCAGATTTGTTTGCTAATATATATTGTTTGATAAAAAATATATACTTCAATTTTTATGTAGCGAAATTTACCTATACCTACCCTTTTTTGTTTACTTTTGGTATCGCGGGCAACTGAAAATAATAAGAGGCATTTTTCTTTACGTTTACAATAAAATTATTTTTAATTGTAGATACGCCAAACGAAAAGTTAATAAAAATTACCTTTTAGATAACGCCCTCTAGCGGGGACGGCAACGTAGGTATGACAACATTTTTAACTATTGCAGATAGAACAATGTAGGGCCTTTCTAACAAGATTAAAAATGTTGATTTCTGTTAAGGTTAATCAGCCTAATTGAAGTTTGAGAGAAAATGTTCACCGTTTACACGTTTCTTAAGATATCTCGGGATAGAAAAAAGGTATCGACATGCGGTTTTCGCCATTGTGTTGCCAGTTTGGTCTACTTTCATAATCCATTGTTAAAACTGCATGCTTCCATTTAATATTTTCCAAAGAGAACTAGATTTCTAAAAAAAAAGTAAATACCGCCATCTACGTTACTTATTAAGTTTCGTTGAGTATAATAACACTTACATTGGTGGAAAAGAGCTTTTTCAACAAGAGTAAGTTTGCGAAGATCGTTTAAGCAGAACCGGACTTACAGCCGTTTTTTCATAACTAGGTTCCCACTCTCCCCCACCTCTTATTTGAAAAAGTAGACTAAAACTTGTTTAATAAAAAGCACGCAGAATGTTTCCGTAGAACTTGATTATCGTATTTATAATGCCCTTTAATTAGGTAAATTTTGTAAAATTTGGCCTACAATTCTATAAATAAATTCCAGGTGTTTCTCGAGGCCACTTTTGCTATACAATTTTTTTTCCCAAAGCTGTATCCGATCTGAAGATATGGCCGACGGCCGTTCTTATTTGCTCACCCGGTATATTCATTCAATTTGTTTTTAAAACTTCTCCATATTACCCTCTTTTAACTAATACCAATCAAAGTAGGTGTTCATTTCATTTAATAATGATATTTTGAGGTAAGGTAATCACATCTGGGAGTGTAAACCAGTCGTCTCATCCGCACAGTCGCATTCAAGTGCTGCGTCGCCGGTCAGTCGTAAATTGCTCGTTTTTGCTTACGCTATATTTTCGGTTCTGACAATTAATTTCGACGCGACCATTGCTGTTTTATTGGACTTTTGTTTTCGCTTTTGATTTGAACTACTGATATTCTTTCGCTTCTTAGCGACCTTGGCTGTGTGTACGGGCTTTGATTTCTAACGGTGACTTGTACTAATTACAATAGTAAAATGGTGGCGTTTACCAACGCGTAATATATAATGTACATGTACGAAAGGGCTGATTCGAATGGAAACCTAGCTCGACGATTGTATAGGGAGCGCTTTCCTATGCGATGACTTCCCAATGTGCATGTATTTATGTATACATATTGTCGAATCTGTGAATATGGTGCGGGCCATCATCGAGAATCCGGTGTTAGAGCTGAAGCTATCGATCCAGATGTTGAAGAATTGATTTTAGACCATTTCGGAGAGATCCTATAACTAGTACTGCAACAATAGTACATTCGTTGAATGTGCCTCAATGGAAGGTATGGTCCCTTTTCAGGAGTGACGGTCAGCATCCATACGTTGACATACCTGTACAAGGCTTGGAAGAAGGCGATCCAATCAGAAGGTTGAATTTTTGACGTTTTTTAATTGATAGCGAAATTTTCGTGTAAAATTGACCATAACTTTTGAAATACCCTGTATAACGTAATAAAACCCTTTATTCGAAGTATGCGGGAGATGAGCTTCATCTAAATTTGAAATAATATATAGGGTGCCCCATTTAAAAAAAAGTATGTTTGGATCACCCTGGTAATATGTAACACCCTGTAAATACGGCAATAATTTTATAATGTGAAGTTTGAAGTTGCCTATAATTTTTGTAAATAACTTTTTGATATATCGTACTTCGACGCACTAATGCCGCATCCTGTATACATACATATATATATATATATATATATATATATATATATATATATATATATATATATATATATGGTTATGACTTTTGGAACTTTTTGAAAATATTAAATTTCCTGATGTTGCATATGATGAATATTTGCCTATAGATCTCACAAATGACATGCAATGTGTTCAGTTGTGAAAAAACCTCCCGAACTCTACTTACTTAATATGGGGTAATTTGGGCGTTCTTAATTTCCAAGGAAAGCATCAGATGTCCTTCACAATTTATCTCAAGAAGGTATGGATGTGCCCACACCATCACCATCAGACATTTGGCGTCGAGGGGCCAAGAAAGCAGAAACGCTCAAAAACGGCTGAGAGGAATAATTGGTGAAGAGGAATTCTGCTTGCATTTTGATGGAAAGAGAATTAAGAATAAAGAATATCAGACTGTGTCTCTAGAACTCCGCAACAACTCTCATTCTTGGCATTTTAGTTTGTGCAAGCGGATCAGCTGAGTACATCTTTATTCCACTGAAAGCCCTTCTAGATGAGTGTAATGCATGGACAAATGTCAAAATGATTATTTCCGACATTGCAGCAGTCAATAGAGGTCACAGAAATGGTGTCTTCAGAAGCAGTTTAGGGAAAAGGGTCTAGCAGAGTCCCAGTTTATTGGCTGTCAACATCACATTCTCGATTTTAATTCTCCGGCACTTTATGGATTTCATTTTCCCAACAAGTTCACAGTCACCCAATATCAATTATCAATTCATTGAAGATGTCTTGGAAGGCTATGAGGAATTGAAACAAAGGTATTCTGATGAGGAAAAGATACCGAAATGCAACAACTTCGGATGGCGAGATGACTTTAGATTCCTTTTTGAGCTACGTCAAGCTTATAAATTCTATCAACAGGAGAGGAAGGCTTCAATTGAAATGGAAGAAGCTACCGTCCCTTCATAGTGCCACGTGGAATTCAAGGGCTATTTTTGGACTCATTGCGTTTTTCCTCCTTCCAAAATGGAGAGCTCAACTCATGTGACTTGTAACTTCATTGCAGATACATGGGCAAAGGCTTGGTTTTCAAATCAACAATATTAACAGGACACATACGATAAACTTCGTTGTAAAATGTTGATTCACTGCTAAAAATGTTTTTTAATTACTTTTTAGTCATAATTTTATGGTTTAAATGAGACACATTTATCATAATACCCTAATAACTACTATGTGTTTTTTTAATATTCCCCATTATGTTCACTCCTTTGCTTGAGCAATTTATTCATGAATACCAAGTAAACATTTGAGTATTTTTAAGACAAGTTTTGGAAAGGCTTTTTCGATATCGTAACAAATAGTTATCTACGAATAGATAGCTACTGTTCATGAGATTACTTGATGATGCTTTGATGAGTCGAAACGTCCTATTATGAATTATGAGTTGAAATAAATGTACATTTGCAGAATAAATTGCTTTGGTAGTTTTTTTTTCAAAAATGTTTCATAAAAAAAATATTTGAAAATGTCAAGAATGAGAGTCGAAACGTCGAATTATCATTAAGTGTTATACATTGTTGAATTTAGAATAAAAAAGGGAATCATTTTATACCATTAGCTAATTTCCGCCCTATATGAAAAAATAAAGTTGATGATGGTCTGTAATCGACGAAACGTCGGATTAATTTTTTTCTGACTCCAATCGATAGAGGATAAAAAGTGACAATGGCAAAGTGCAATTTATTTTTTTATATCTGTTCAAATAAAAGAGATATAAATAAAAATAAAAATTGTCGATTTGAGTTTTTTTTGAATATTTTGAAAAATATTTGATTATCACTCTTCGGGTGTTGCGTCCATATCCCGTATTTCGTTGCTACATGAATGAATGCATAAGTAAATCTTTCTCAAGCTGTTTTGAACTCTCTAAGTAGATAAATTTCAAAAAAGTGCTGCCATTATAAATCAAAATCGTAATGGGGCAAATAAACAGTAATCTTGAAACTAACGTATTAATGGAGTTGAGTTTTGCTTCGATCATATTAATGCAAATTTCAAAGGAAAGGTATTGTCGGAGTATTATAAAACTATACATAATCGATCTTTCTAATGCATTTTGACTTACCAAAATTGGACCATTTTTGGCGGAGATATAGATTATTCTGTGAGACTATTGCAAATTACCATACAAACATATCCATTTCCCGCGCGTTATGGTGCTTGGTTTCAATAGTTTTTTGAAGTTAAACTGTCACATTAGAGAAAATGTGCAAGGAGACCTTTTTATGTAAAATTATAATATATTCTTTCGAATATATTATCTATTTTTTATTAAGTCATTCTTATTTTCCAAATTTCACGAAAAACCAAAAAATATGTTTTTTGATATTTTTGATTTTGATATTGTATTTCAATTGAAACGAATCTCAAATGATTGGACGTGATAGCTTTCCACAATGACTAAATTATAAAAAATCCTGTATAAAAACAGTGTTTTGTTTTTTGAACATGATGTGTATAAAATATACTTGTTATATAAATAGCAATTTTATATTTTTATTTTGGTAGGGAGTCGTATGTTTGCCATTTCCACATAAAAATATGGTTATTGAAGTGCCGCTATTACTTGGATCTGAAGAGTCACCCAGGCATACTATGTAACCAAAAATAAGTTAACTTGTTAAATTTTGTATTTTTATATGATAATGTCTCTAATTTTTTTTTGTTTATTATAAAATTACGAAATTGTGTATATTCTGTAAATATGTTTACTTATTTTTATAAGCATAACCTAATGTGATATTGAGATATGACCAGTTATTTGTAAGTTTAATACATTGAATTTTGATTAAAATCAACCTTTAATAATATTGTCGTTTATTAAATTATAAGAGACCACCTAACAATGTAATTATTAAAAGAAGCAATAAAAAGGTGAGGTGAGGTAGCAGACTTTTACAACTTAAGTGCTTTAATATAAAATTATAATCAGCAAAGTGAGGCATAAGGCATGGAATTACACACAAAATGCTATACATTACTAATTAATTCACTTAATGCAAATCACCAAGCTACTATCTTAACAGAAACTTGATTAAGTAGTGTTACCTTCAACAATAACTTTAGATTCCTATTATGTAGTATAGCGGGTGTAAATCAAATAGGGGCCGGGCCACCCCTGTAACTCCTGACCGGGTCGTTGATTTTGTTAAAATTTTGGTGGGTTGTATTAGTGCCAAGTTTGGAATTTTTAATACAAAAAAAAATCATATGGCCGACTTCCGGTTTCACCGGAAATGACGCAAAAGCTGAAAATTTAAGTGAAATATCCTGTATATTTTTACATATTTTGATTCTACGGCTTCAGATACATACAGTTGGTCTGTCAAATATCAACTCGGACGCCATTTTAATTTTACCTTCTTTGATACTTTTTTAATTTTAGATCGTTATGACATCATCCAAATTATACCTAATTCACATTGAATGACTGACTCCCACAATATTATTTTTCCTAATAATTTTTGTAAAGTTTGTTAGCGATTAAATTTAAAAATTGCAGTGTTTTATCTAAAACACACTTTTCCGAATAGAAACATACATGGGCTACCCTGTATGTTAAATAGCTCTTTCAAGTACCAGTAAAACGATATACAGGGTGAGTCAACCATAGAGTATAGTTCATTATCTCATTTGTTTCGAGAATTACGCAAAAACGTTAAATATAAAAGTTTTAGAGAATATTAAGGAGCATAAATAATTTTTGAGTATACAGGGTGGTTCAAAAAAGCGTAGCGAATACGTTTTCTTTAATGCAACACCATATTTTTAATTTATTTTTAGATTCTACATGAAATTCTATAACTTTTTTGTTAATAATGTCATATACCTAAATCTAGTAGTTTTTCTGATATTTTAATTTTTTTTAGAAAATAATTACTTTTTACTCTTATAAAAAATTGACAGTGCCGCCATTGTTTTTGAAGATGGAATACACATATTTGGTACAAACGTTCTATGAGGATGGCAAAAGAGATATATGTAAATAAATTTGAGTTAGATACTATAGGGCGTTCAAAATAAATTTATACATATCAACTATTTTAACTTAAAAAATTTCGACCTTTTTAAATGGCACACTGTATTTTATTATATTTTCTGATAGCTTTTATACACCTAGTTTATTTAGATTTTTTTAAATTTTTACCCTTGCTCATATTACACCTTAGACCATGAATAGCTAAGGGCATGTCTATATAGACATACCCTCAGCTCTGACCAGTGAAGAAAACATGAATTGAGCGCCTTACGTCACAATGTGGCAAGACTACAAGCCACAGCCAACCCAACGATCTTTTCGTTTGTATCAATCTTTGATTGAGTTCATTTCATGATACTACGACTCTAAAGATATGATCACTTTCTGAACGAATTTCGAGCAGGAACGCGTATGACGTCATTCCGTGACAAAAATGTACACGTATGCAATGGCAAAGCATGGCTTTTCATGTAATTTGACTTCATCTCCTGTTATTATAAATGTTTTGGGAATTTATTAGATTAATTATTAATCAAGTATGCAAAATGAAAAAAGATTAATTATTAATGAAGTATACAGAATGAAAAAACAGTATAAGTATTCATAGTATGATCTATGCACATATCTTATTGTAACTTTTTTACATAGTATAAAATTAAAAAGTATTTTAATTAACGGAATTTGCCGTAAATAAATGAAATTATTTGAAAAGTGACTTTTTTACTTTTCTAATAATAAGTTATATTCCCGGCTGATGATTTTACTTTTGGATATCATGGTGCAGGGTGTAATAAAAACTGCCGACATTTCTGCAAGTTTATTTTCTTCTTCAGAACCCTTCAAATAGATATTTCAAAGATACAGAACATACACAATAACACATGAAGGCAATAAAAATTTTAGAGTTTCATATTTATTTTATAATTTTTGTTGTTTATTTTGCGTTTTCTCATGTTACAGGCTTCTTTGATACTCCTATTGAGAATTCTTATTCTAAAATACATCTTACATCTAAAAAATAGATTTTTTACTTCATCACTTAAATCTACACTTTCGGCTAATTTGTTTAAATTTTTAAGGTAGTTTTTTTCAATTTTTGGGGAATCTCCATTATAATTGGTAAATATATGGTCAAGCTCATTGTATTTTACTAAAAACACGTCAGTAGGTTTTTGCACACCACCTTCGGTCAAATAATTACCCAAGAAAAAGAAGGCTCATTACAGTCAGGGATAGAACCAAGCTTCTCCTTATTTCTCAGTTTAAATGCAATAAAAACCGTCCCATCGTAACTCTTCCAAAGTTGTGTTGACTATTTCCAATTTTTCAAATTTTTCTTCCTCACCGTCATCATCGTCCTTCGGCAAATCTAATGCACTAAATATTTCTCCAGTAAGAACCTAAAAAATATAGAATAGTTACAGAAGTACTTGGTTGGTTAGTTGTGATGTTAGCTTGTTCTTGTATGTTAGCAGACTTCGTTATAATCTCATCACTTCGACCCACTAAATAATTGCGTAGTCGATATTTAAATTGAAGTGCACTTGGATGGTCGTGCAAACCTACAATTGCTCTTATTATTGAAAATAAACCTTCTAGAGGATCCTGATTTAGGTTATATGTTAATAAGTATTTTATGTTGAAGTCTTCTTTTAGGTCCAAAAAAAGTTTTTGTACAGACTTTATGCTAATAATAATCCCCTTTTGAAATGGTAGAAATGTATTAGACCCAATTTTTCTCATATTTTTCACCATATTCATCATTTTTTCCAAAATTTCATTTTGTTCTGTTAAAGCCAAACCATAACCTAGGAAATGTATTTCAATATTATTTTAGAATAATTTAAGTTAAATTTGAATTCTCGAACCTTTCACTCGATTCCTAGAATCTGGATGTGGAATTTGAGTATTGAAAACATCAAACCAGTCATTTACAATTTTCATAAACTCTGAACACTCAGACCAGTTGTTCTCTGTTACGTAAAGGCCAAGCATACCCAATCTAGAAATTGCCTTTGAAATTTTATGGGAAAATAATTTGGTAGCATATTTTACTTCTTGGCGTTGAGCACCTAAAAATAGAAATATTTTAGAGTTAATAATAATTATTATCATACGCAAACATAATCTCTATTCTAATTTATCTTTCACAGTTAATCACTCTGCACTAAGCTTATGACCAATGTTCAAGTCTAACTTTTGGGTGTTTTGTAATAAATCCACAATTGGTTTTGAATTAATAATGTTTCCATCTAAAAAGTAACCACTGTCAAGAAAATGATTTCGTAAAAGTTTAATCATGTGTGGTGTGTCTGCAAATACGTGAACTGCTTTGTGGCTGACTGGGTTCTCAAAACTAGTATTTTCTTCAGAAATATTTAGAGAATTCCAAAGTCCCCTGTTACTTCCACCCAGATCACAATTAAGAGCATATACAGAGTAGCCAATATTCTCCAACTTGTAATAATTTAAAAAATGAGATTTTTTGTCATTTTACGATCATAGTCATAGAATATTGGTTTCTTCCAGTTTGCACATATCCCTCGCGCCATATTCACTTGCACATATTTGATTGGAGCCATAGTTGTATCATTTTTTTTGTCATAATCATGAATACTTTGTGTTTTCATTTCATCGAAAAGTAATACACATGATCTTTCCATTTTAGTTAAAGTTGTGTTTTGCGTTTGCATTAACTTAAGGACTATGCACAGAATACCTGCAAATAAAATGTAATACAATTATTTTATAACTAGAAAATATTGCTTATTATGTACTAAACTAAAAGGTCGTGCAATAAGACAATAACTTAAAAAAAACCTGGCTGTATATTTATTTTTCCTGCCCATCTTCTTAAAGTTGAGATTGCAGGCAAGGGATAGCCCCTTTTTTTTAACAGGCGATATGATCTTGGTCCCCCAGCATATAAAGATATTGCTGAAGTAATATCTTCAATGGTCCAATGGATTTGCTTTCCAGTTTTTAGCTTACGAAGCTGTCCCTCTGTGAAAATTTTCACAACTGACTTTGTTTCTTGTCTTTCTTTTTCGAGCAGTCCTTTTAAGCGTGAATTTTTCTTTTGAAGATTACTTATTATTTTCTTCAAATGATCAGATTTTTCTTGTGAACTAAAAATGATAACAAGAGGTTTAACAAAAATAGTTATTTATTTGTTATTTCAGCACGTTGATTGCGTAGCAATGTCTCTACTCTTGTTAATACTTGAAATGTCTACCTCCCTTATATCCCTAGTACTGTTCACCGATACTTCACCTTCACCACTACTCGTTAATGTTAAATCGTGCTTTTCTTGGCTACAAATTTATTTTTTATATCAGATTTTACAAGATTTAGGTATATACTTGGAATAAAAACTAACTTAAAGTTTTAATGTTACACTTTCCCAGGTAGGTACTGCTTATTACAAATATATAATTATATTCCCTATTGTTAAACTTCCTCCTAGTTAGCCCCACCTTGGTATAGTGCCCACAATATCACTCACATAATTACATACAAATTATAAATATTATTAGAAGCAAACACTGTAAAATTAATTTATTCTACCTACTTACATGTTACGCATATTTTTAATTAAATTTCTTTTCTTCGCTCTTTCCTCTCGATCTTTTTGCTTAGATGTTTCAACCTTTGGAGTTTTTGCCAGGTTAAGTGAAGGTACAGCATCTTCTTTTAACTTCCACTTATTTCTAGGTTGTTGCAAAAGTTTTTCTTTGGCAAAAAAATCATCATCCGAAAAATGATTTGAACATATCCTAGCATTTTCAGTTTTAAAATTGTGTTTTTGATAACAGTTTTGCACCCACAAACTGCGAACTTCCTTAGCAGTTGGAAAGCTAAAGTATCGGAAGGCAGTCGAATAGTTTTTACTTTTTTTATTATTGTTATTGGTGTAACCCACAACCGCACAATACACCATTGTTTAAAGTATGTATTTAAAATAAAACGTGCGTTAAAGCATAACCACAAAATAATTAAAATTTCTCGATCACATCAAACAAACTAAAATGTAAACATCCAGTCAATAATATTGTCTGAAAACCTGAAAATAATCTCGCCCGCTCAAAATTTGTCACGCGCTGACGTCAGAGGAGAAAGTGAGACAGAAGATATCGTGCGCGTGAGCTTATCTTTAGGTCGTAGTCTCATGAGTTCATTTTTAATTGAATAAAAAAAAATGAACTAGGTAATTGAAATTAGTTTTATTAAATGATTTCAGTATTATTCGGTTGGATGAATTTATTTTTTCTAATAGAAATATGCATAAATGAAAACTACGTAATATATTTTTATAAAATTCAGCTCCTAGCCATTACATTTTTTATGTTTACATCCATAGTAATTAAAAAAAAACATACTATAGGTACTTTATAAAATAAACTGTCTTTTCTCATGTATTAAGAATAAATAAATCTAAGAAAGAAGTGAAAAAATGTTTATTTTATTTTGCCTCCATAATGTTCTTTATACGCCTCCAAATGCGGGCGTAATGTGGTCTTTATAGCACGGAAATGTCATTGATGCTAAGCAGCATGATTGACACCAAACACATGACATGATATATAATAGCAATATCACAGTATCTTAGTAACAACAAATTAGCCTACTGTCACTGAATTTGCATTTAAAAACTTGCCGAAAATACTGATTCTTTTTAATATTTTGTTCCAGTTTCATGGTGCAAAATAAAATAAAACATTGTATGTACCACGGGCATAATTAGATTATGGCTCTCAGGAATATAAAGCCCTCCGCTTCGCGTCGGGCTTTTAACATTCCCTCGAGCCATAATCTTCTGATTATGCCCTTAATACATAAATATCTATTATTTTATTTTGCCACCATAATGTTCTTTATACGCTCCCAAATGCGGGCGTAATGTGGTCTTTATAGCATGGAAATGTCATTGTTGCTAAGCAGCATGATTGGCAGCAAACACATGACATGATAGTTGAAAGAATTATTGAAACAACAACCTTACTATACAACCTTTATTAATAAAAATAATAGTAATAAAACTTATTCTTTATAAAAATTGAAAATACAGTTGGATAGATTTGAAACTGTAATTCCAGATGAGCCAACACCAAAGCTGACAGTTCCTTCGCCGTTTTGTGTTATACTTATAGCTGCTGTAGCAGTAATGTTCTGAGCAATTTTAATTTTATTTTGCAGAGAATTCTTTACATATGATTCGGCTACTTTATCCGATCGCCAACCACCAAGCTGCTTCAGTGCCCTTGTATCACCGCCGCTTTCTGCAAAGATCGTCGCCGCACTCCTGCGAAAGCAGTGCCCTGTGTACTTATGGGCATCCGGTAGATTGAGGAACTCTGCTATTATCCTCGGCATTTTGCCTAAGGTGTTTTTCCCAACAGTCTGAGCACTACATTTGCCATTATGATACGACAAAACAAGCTGTCAATTTTAGTATGTTCCGGTCGTAATGCTTCATATTTTCGGTACAAAGAGACGTAATCAACCAATCCATCGCTTGGTACAATTGTAAATTGCCTCGAAGTATAAGTTTTGGTTTTTGATCTACACTAATAGCACTGATCCCTCAGTTGTTACGTCCTGTACAGCCAAATCGTGCAGTTCTTCGCGACGACATGCTCCAAAAATACCAAAGGCTGTGACAACCTATAAAACACAATAATTTTTATAATGGGAATTGTAAAAAAAAAATAAAATCGTTATACCTTAACTAACAAGTACGTATAATCAGGCGTCTTCAACATGAATTCTTCAATTTGATGCCGTTGCAATACATAGGACTTTTTAGCTTGATCACCTACAGAATTATTCTTCATGAGTTCTGTGAGCATGGAAAAACGAGATATATCATCATCTTCCTTCAACTTGAACATCTTTTTCAATTTAGACGACGGCTTATAAATCTTTGACTGCAAAAATAGATATTTATTGAATAGAGATAATTGACTAATGTATATATACAATCCCTTACCATTTGAGACAAGTATACCATCACAACTTTTTCATCACATTTTGTGGACATATTTTTTGTGCTCCGCCACGCGCAAAACTTTTCGTACTCTTTTATGTATAAATATTTCGATTTACTTGAATTATTTTTGCCTGGGCGGCCTCAAATTCATCTAAAATTTCTTGTGAATAAGTTTTGCGTTTTCACCTTCCATTTTAGAATGCAAATTATTTACAAACAAACAGTACCTTAGCAACAATTTATCAATATCACAGCATCTTAGTAACAACAAATTAGCCTACTGTCGACTTTATTTCACTGCATTTGAATTTAAAAACTTGCCGAAAACACTGAATCTTTTTAAAATTTTGTTCCAGTTTCATGGTGCAAAATAAAATAAAACATTGTATGTACAACGGGCATAATTGTAGATTATGGCTCTCAGGAATGTAAAAGCCCTCCGCTTCGCGTCGGGCTTTTAATATTCACTCGAGCCATAATCATAATAAGGGGAGAAATGGCAAACTTTATAGAAGACTTTCTACGTTCACGTGAAATACAAATCAGAGTAGGTGGAGTCACTTCATCACGAGCAGTGCAAGTTAACGGAATCCCACAAGGGTCTAACATCAGTGTAACTTTATTCTTAATAGCAATTAATAATTTGATTTTGAAAGAGGCAACAGAAGTAAAAGCACAGCTATATGTTGATGATTTGTGTTTATACTATACTACTGAGCCCACGGAAGACGCCAACCAAGTTATGCAAACAATGTTGGATAAATTAATACAAAAAGCGGAATCGATTGGATTTAGACTCTCCCCGACCAAAACTGTAGCTGTTCACTTTTGTAGGTTAAGAAAGTGCACTTTTCAACCAGCTGTACGTATTAATCATATCACGTTTAGAATATGGAGCAATTGTGTTCTAATTAGCACGAAAAACCATACTCAGTAAATTAGAGGCTCTTTACTACCAAAGCATAAGATTGGCCATCGGTGCTTTCCGCACCAGTCCGCATACATCCATAGGCTGCGAAACAGGGTATGAACCACTTCCATTAAGAATGAGCTGTCTTCTACTATACTATGGTGCCCAAATCTACACCCAACCAGACCATCCTTTATACAGCATCATGTTTAACGTACCAGTAGATACTATATTTGTAAATAGACCAACCATTACACGACCAGCTACAATAAGGTACCATGAAGAGTTGAAACGTTATGGAAACAAAGCACCAAACTGCTTTCAATGTCGAATAAGGGAAAGTCAACCATGGTTTGGAGCACAAACGTTATACTAGATTCTATGACACTATATCCTAAAGAAGAAACCCATCCAACAATATACCACCAAAACCTCCTAAAGGCTCAAAATTTATACAAGAACTACAAATTCATATTCACAGATGGGTCAAAAACCAGTAGTGGAACAGGATCTGCATTTGTCATTGAAGAGATTGTATCAACGTTATCCTTACTGCCCTGGGTAAGTGTGTACACAGCCGAACTCATGGCAATCAAGCAAGCACTACTTTTTTGCGAGTCTAATAAGCAGCATAAAAACTACATTATATGTACAGATTCTAGAAGCGCTGTGGAAGCAATACGTGGAAGGAAAGAAAACGATGATTTGATAAACATTATTATATCTTTAATTTTCCATCTAATGGAAGAAAAATATGTCTTAATTACGTGGGTACCAAGTTACAGTGGTCTCACAGGAAACGAAGAAGCAGACCAATCTGCACGATTATCAGCCAACTCCTCTGAACCAGATGTGACCCCAATACGTATCACTGACCAAAAAAGATATTATAGACGACAAATACATAAAATGTGGCCAAATGAATGGAAAAGATCACACAACAAACTAGTAGAAATCAAAACAACAGTTGAAAAAACGGTATACCCGACGTTGCTAAGTAGACGCGAACAAGTAATAATTACCCGTTTAAGAATCGGTCATTGTCGTCTAACATCTGGATATCTCTTGTCCGCAGGAGTGGATAGAAGACTCCAACCTATTTGCGACAACTGTAACGTAATGTTAACTATTAAACATATCTTACTAGAATGTGGACTATACAGCCAACGTAGAGTAGTTAACAACTTACCTCATAGTTTACGATATATCTTAGCCCTAATGGAAAACTCATCAATCAAGTTAATAAAATTTTTAAAGCAAATACATTTATATAAGGAGATATAATTATACGTGAGCCAATAATAGTAAGGGCTAATGATCTAAGCAATCGATGCCCAAGAAAAAAAAAAAACATTAAACAAACACACACCAAACAAGTAAAACTGCAGCGACAGGTAATTTTTGCCACATTGTGACGTCATCTGACAGTTCTAATGTTTGCTTCACTCGGCTACAGGGGAAAGGTTGGTAGGGGCGGGTCTATTGTAATACATCGTTTAAGTATTACACTAATGGAACCAGTGCTATAAAATAAGTAGGACATGACAAAACAAAAATGTATGACATTTTCAAATTTGGCGTATCGTTTAGACAAGTAAAAATAGTTTAATTTGTTGTTGTAAGTGACGTATAAAAATAAAACAGTTATGGATTTTCCTACAAATGAATTAATTGATATGATCTATATACTGGGCGAGGCGGAAAAAAATTGTCTTCTGGCAGTAAGGCTTTACGGAGCAAAATACCCTAATAGACGCATACCAGCTAGACAGTCCTTTCAATGCTTAATGGAACGGTTTGATGCTAGTGGTAGCATTCAATATGAGAAACGGAATGTGATAAATCGGAATGCTACCAATCAGGAAAAAGAAATGGAGATTTTACTTCATATTGAAAATAATGCACAGGTCAGTAGCCGTCAATTAGCTAACTTATGTGACACATTCTAATCTACCGCTAATCGCACCACTAGAAAATACAAATATCATCCCTACCATATGGAACTACACCAAGAACTTCTAGATCGTGACTTTGCACAACGAGTTTGCACCATCATAAATGATGCTGTAGAGGCCGATCCGAATTTTTTGTCCAAACTAATGTTTTCCGATAAAGCTACTTTTCGCAGCAATGGAGCAGTTAACCGATATAATATGCACTATTATTCAATAGTTCCATTCTGGGTCCGGGAGGTTCAAAATCAAAATCATTGGTCACTTAATGTATGGTGTGGAATCAAAAATCTTCGAGTTATCGGTCCTTATTTTTTCCGCGAACCACTTAACGGGCATAGATATTTGAACTTTTTGCAAAATGAATTACCACAGCTTCTTGAAGAAGTTGATAACCTTGAAAGGGAACAAATGTGGATTCAGCAGGATGGAGCTCCTGCTCATTACTATTGGGAAGTTCGTGAATTTTTAAATAATGGTTACCCACAAAAATGGATCGGTAGGGATGGATTCATTGTGTGGCCTCCTCGATCATGTGATTTAACACATTTAGATTTTTTTTGTGGGGCTACATTAAAGATCGTGTTCATGTGAATTCCCCTACAACACCAGAAGATATGGAAAATAGGATACGAGATACCTGCAGGACAATAACGCCCCTTATGCTAAGGAGCGTGTAAGAAAATATAGTAAAAAGACTAAACCTGTGTATTCAAGTACACGGGCATACTTTTAAACACTTATTACGTTATAATAATTAAAAATAAGCTAGTTAGTAGGAAAATGACTAGTATTTATATATTTGTTTTATGTTTCTACAATTAACTTGTGTAAAAATGGAAAAAATCTAAATAAATCGCAAACTACTAAAACTAAGTATATGGCATATTCAATAAAAGTTGGGGGGTTTTATAAAAGCTATCAGTAAATATAATAAAACAGAGGGTGTGCTATTTAAAAAAAATAAAATTTTTTAAGTCAAAATAGTCGATATGTATAAATTTATTTTGAACGCCCTGTAGTATCTAACTTAAAATTATTTACATATATCTTTTTTGTCATCCTCATAGAACGTTTGTACCAAATATGTGTTCCATCTTCAAAAACAATGGCGGCACTGTCAATTTTTCCTAAGAGTAAAAAGAAATTATTTTCTAAAACAATGAAAATATTAGAAAAACTACTAGGTTTAGGTATTGTTAACAAAAAAGTGATAGAATTTCATGTAAAATCTAAAAATAAATTAAAAATTATGGTGTTCCATTGAAGAAAACGTATGTTATATTCGCCACGCTTTTTTGAACCACCCTGTATCGTCAAAAATTATTTTGAACTATGCACCGGAATATTCTCTAATAAAACTTTTATATTTAACGTTCTTGCGTAATTCTCGAAACAAATGAGATGATGAACTTTACTCTATTTCTTTAGTTCCTAAATAAAGCAGTAATTCATTATTTCCTCATTTTTATTAACGCAACATGCTCCTGGACCCAACATTGTCAAAGTAAAGTAAAAGATTTTTGCTTAATTAAAAAAAAGGTGAAAAGAGATACAATTTTTAATTGTATCTTTAATTAATTATATGCCCAAAATGGCCACCACCATCTTCCAAACGGCGTTGCACTTTTCTAATAAAATGTTCATGAACATTTTCGAACATTTCTGGTGTTACACTGTTAAATGCTTCTGTAATCCTGTATTTTAGATTATCCAGGGTTGTAACTTGCGTAGTGTATACTTTGTTTTTGATATAGGCCCACACAAACAAGTCTGGTAATGTCTCCCGATCTTGGAGGCCATCTTACAGTCTCGTTTGTGCCGATCTATTGATCCTCAAACCGTTCACCCAAATAGTCAGTTACTAATGTCTCTTCTTTCTATTAATGGGATACTTGCCAACTCACCTTCTATTTCATTCATAGAAACTACAATTATCTTTCACTATTTAGTGATCGTCAAAAATTGTCGGTCCAATAATATGATTGTGTTTTATTCCAGCCCAAACGTTAAAACCAAATCTTTCATAGAAATTGCCTTGTCGCATTAAATGCGGATTTCCTTGGACCAATATCTGCAGTTGTTCCTATTATAGATACCGTTAAAAGTAAACCGGTTTTCACCCGAAAACAAAATTTATTTGTGAAAACCCCTAATACCGGTAATGTCTAAAACCCAGTTGCAAAATTCAACGGCCATCTTCGTATAGGTGTTGATGCAGTTCATATAACTTTTGAACTTATGTTTTTCCAAATGTTATGTAGGGGAACATGCCCGTGATGGACCCCTGCCAATGATGGACCCCTAACTGTATTTTCAAGTTTACCGCGCATATCAGACTGCCGCCACCTTGGTTAGGGTGATCGAAGTTTATACTCAATTGTTTGCAAACGCTCATGCGAATACAAGTGTTTTTTTTTAAATAAACCACAACGTTAAAACTGGTAAGTTTTGATATAACAAATTAGCTTGGCATGATGTTAACTAATTTATTTTTTACGCTCAGCTCTGCTTTTGTTTCTGCAGTTTGAAGGAAGTGTTGCGAGTTATTTGCCGGGCACAAATTGAGGTTATGGCAAAGATCTAGAGAGGTTGGGATTTTTAAATGACTTATGCAATGTTGACCTTTAACTGCGTCCTATGATAGACTTAACTGAGGATATTTGTCTATATTTTGACAGATACTCCAAAAAATTAGCCAATCTTGTGGATTGCCTCCCAATTTAACTCATTCTAGCTTAGATAGATTATCTTTAGCAACGTTTCGTTCGCTTCTGTTTGAATTCCTATTGGAACTTGATCTACTTGAAGCTGATGAATTATCTTCATTTCCGTTTGGTTCAAAAACCTTGGAAATTGTGCTACTTATAACCTTAAACTGTTTTCTATACTCGTTTTGTTTATTTAATTCATTTCCAATATCTCTACCTCCTATACAGTCTTTCATTGCCAACTGATCGAATACATCTCTATCAAGAGTATCAAGTTCTTCGGCTCTTTTTTCCAACAGTGTGTAAGAAGACTTTATTTCAACTCATTCGTAGGTACTCATCCTTTAAAGAATCATCTAAACTGTTTACTAATTTAGTGAATACTGCTCTCGCTCCTTTCCCCTTTTTCATCATTAATGTTTCCATGACTAATCAACAAATAAAATGGAAAACAACTCAAAATTGAGTAAAAGTCATAATGCAAAATGAACACGAATAAAAAGAAATCACCTGTCAAAACTAGAGGAAACTAAGCCGTAAAGCTGATAAACAAACGTTCTGTCACGGTCGCCACTTAATGTGAAGTTTAAATTCACGCCAGGAAATAGTTATTTCTATTACAAGGCCAGATAATGGGTGTTTGCGAGTACGAGTAAACGTTGCAGGCCGAGACCAAGTCGAGGGCAATAAATTTATGCGTACTCGCAAACCACTTTATGGCAAGTGATACACAAGATTTGTTGTGTCGACGACAACAATTGTTATTAAAATTATTAAACAAAATTGTTATACTTTTTAAAAATTGCATACCTGTTGAAATTAAGTTGGCAATACTGACAACTGACAGTAACCAATATAACCTAAAGAATACAATTGCGAAATTATTCATTCCTCGAATTTTGTAGGTACCTTACCAATCTGTTGACTTTATAATAATTTATAGATGTAATTTGTAGTTTATAAGGAACTAATATGGACATAATAAAGTATGCGTACACGTACGTACACGTTAATGCGATTAGGATTTGTGTTGTCATTTGACAACACGATTATATCAAATATTCTGTTTTCACAGCAACGAATACCAACTGTAATTTACTATTATTTTTGCCGGCCTAGGCCGGAAAGCGCATAGTTTCTGGATGCATTTGCGGTCTGCATATGCCCTATTACAGAACATAGGCACAAAAATAAACTTTTCAAGTTTTATGATAATAAAACCACTCTTTTTATTGAACTGGTTCTTCGAAAACAAAAATTATTAAAATTTACTGACGAAAACAAAAAAAAACACTGTATCAGAAAAGTTACTGTTATCAAAAAAATCAGTGTTGCCATTCGTAAGAATTTGATGTAAAGAATTCTTATAGTTTTGACAATACCTGTTATAAAATAACACTTCGATTATTTTCTACCTTTCCTACCACAATAAAAGTTATTCTATTATTTCTGATTTAAATTTATTATTGATTATGTATAAATCAATAATTTTATGAAACAAGAAGAAAATTCAAAATGTCGAAACGACTTGGTAAAACAATTATTAAACTAGAACCTGAAGCCGATGCACAGATCAATTTATTTCTTGCTCAGAAATATATTATAGTTAATAGTGATCCTATCAAGGGAGAAATTGATGATCCTAATAATATTAGAATTAAGAACGAACTTGAAAAGACTGAAAATAACGTAGACGAAGATAAACTGTATGTAGTAAATGATATCGGTACTACACAGATAAGTTATTTAAGGAATAAGGGTGATCAATGTAATTATTTAAGAAAAGTGAAACAAAATTTCAGGTATCACATTGTAAAGTACAATTCAAAGATTGAATACAAATGAGATCAATGCAATTATTCAACAAAAGCAAGAGAAACTTAAGGTATCACCACAGAATAACATAACACGATCAGAAACGTGAAAGGCTGCTTCGATTTTTCGTGCGCATGTTGTAAACGGCCACAATTGCAGTGGTATTGACTTCAACCCACAAAGCTGTTGACTTTATGAACAAGTGGTTTTATCCCTGAAGTGGTGTCTACTTCTTCATTATAGATTAATGGTGTGGTTTTAACAGGGAAAGGTTAATAAGTATTTGTTATTTTATTGTTTTTATACTTATATATATATATATATATATATATATATATATATATATATATATATATATATATATATATATATAGAATATGGTTGGTACCTCGTGCGTAGTTGTACTAACAACACGGCTACTGAAATGACAATTAGTTTTTTTAGGTTTCCAAAAGATCTAATAAGGTATAGATACGCAGAGTGCATTTACGTTAAGATGTAACAAATTTGTTGTAATTTTAGGTCTCACTTATGGCTAACAAATTGTAATCGTGATACTCTAAAAAGTAAACCTATCCAAAATGTTCACAATAATTATAGAATATGTGGTGTACATTTTGAGAAACATATGTTTCTTAACGATTTACAAAACCGACTACAGCCCGAAGCTGTACCAACCTTACAAGTACGGACAAAGAATTTATCATTACAAAATACTTATCTTTTTTGGGGTTTTTAATGGTGTATTTTAAATTATACAATCTAAACGTTTCGATAACACTTACCTTGGTCAGTAGTAATATTTGTTAAAAATTGTTAAAGATGTTGTAAACAATTTTGTGAGAAACGTATAAAGCCAACTATAAAATTAAATTTTAGTAAAGAATAACTAGGTCATTAAAAATTAAATATTGTTAAACTGCCATAAAGATGACAAATCAGAACACTCTCTACGACGAAAGCTAACAATGAAATTTGTCGCCAAAAAACACATTTAACAAAATTTAATCGAGTTATGATGTAAGTGTAAAGTTGTGAAAAACTTAAATTTGAAAATGATAGAAGCATTCACAAATCCAAACATCACATCAAATAAAATAACCCAGTTAAATCTAACAAAGAGATATTTTTATCAATATGTGGAAGTATTATTAACAATGAAAAGCATAATGTAGAACGTTTTTTGTAATTTTTAATTTTAATTTAATTTCAACTACTTATGTTAAATTATAGTGCTGTGGTAATTTAACATATAATTGGTAAAGCATTTGCTTCAAGGTCTAGGAAAAACACAGCAAAAAACCTAGACATACCAAAAGTTAAAATTAAAATCAAAATTAAGACGTATCATTATGCTTTTTTTTTTTAATTATAAGATGCCAAAACCTATTTAAACGGAGATTTTCTTCTTGTCTATTAAAATTATTAGGGTGTTTATATATTTCAATAGCTTCACGTTGTAAACGAACATAATAATGAGTTTGTCTTGACAATATTTCCATATTGTCAAATTGAATGTCATGATTTAGATTATTCAGGGCTTGATCAGTCACAGCAGACCTCTCTGGTTGACCTAATCTACAAAATCTCATGTGTTCTTTGCGTCTTGTATCAAAGTTACGTTTTGTGGTTCCGATGTATACTTTTCCACATGAACAAGATAACTTATACACTCCGGAAGAAGATAAAGGGTTTGACACATCTTTAGGTGATCTTAAATGTTCTTTAATTTTTCTTGTAGTTTTAAAAATAGTCCTAATGCCATATTTAATTAGGGTTTTTTCAATTCTATTTGTAACATTAGCTATAAAAGGAAGAAAAGCAGGACCAGCATTAAGAACTGGTTTTTCTTTAAGGTTACGCCTAGAAGGTGTAATAACATTATTACTATCTGTAAGTGAATATCCATTATCTTGTAAGGCTTTTCTTAAAGATTTGTATTCAACCTTCAAAAATTCAGGGTCACAAATTCGTTTTGCTCGATCTACTCAAGATTTAATTACACCAATATTTTGACGTGGATGGTGGTTGGATAATTTATGAAGGTATCTATCAGTGTGTGTCGGCTTTCTGTAAACCTTAAAAGATAGTGAATTATTATTTTTAGATATTAATATGTCAAGAAATGGTAAACTTCCATTAGTTTCTCTTTCCATGGCAAACTGAATACTAGGATGTATACCATTTATAAAAACCAAAAACTCATGCAGTGCTTCTTCTCCATGTCTCCAAATAACAAATGTGTCATCTACGGAAACTTATCGTGAAATACCAAAAGATCCAACAAAAAAGTTTCTTTCAAAAACTAAAGAGGTGATCAAATTATCATCTATTCCCAAAGAAATAAAAATGAAACTAACTAACTCTGAAGCTATTTCACCAAAACTATATGGTTTACCAAAAATTCATAAACCTAATATTCCTTTAAGGCCTATTGTTAGTGCAATTGGTTTTCCTACATATAGCCTTGCAAAACATCTTATATAATTATTACAACCTCACATAGGAAAAACACCCCATTACATTAAAAATTCTGCCGACTTTGTTGAAAAAATGCATAGTTTCAAAATTGAAGAGGGTGATATAATGGTTAGTTTTGATGTTGTTTCACTTTTTACAAAAGTTCCTCTAAAAGAAACTATTGAATACATTGATCATCTTTTTCCAAAGGACATAACCATTCTTCTTCAGCACTGTATTACTACAACTTATTTTCAGTGGAATAGTAAATTTTATGAACAGATTGAAGGTGCAGCAATGGGTAGTCCCCTTAGTCCTGTTATAGCTAATTTTTATATGGAAAAATTTGAAACACTAGCGTTACAAAATACATCTAAAAAACCTTCAGTTTGGTATAGATATGTAGATGACACATTTGTTATTTGGAGACATGGAGAAGAAGCACTTCATGAGTTTTTGGTTTTTATAAATGGTAAGTATACATCCTAGTATTCAGTTTACCATGGAAAAAGAAACGTTCTGCATTATGCTTTTCATTGTTAATAACACTTCCACTTATTAATAAAGATATCTCTTTGTTAGATTTAACTGGGTTATTTTATTTGATGTGATGTTTGGATTTGTAAATGGTTCTATCATTTTCAAATTGAAGTGTTTCACAACTTTACACTTACATCATAACTCGATTAAATTTTGTTAAATGTGTTATTTGGCTCATAAATTTCATTGTTAGCTTTCGTCGTAGAGAGTGTTCTGATTTGTCATCTTTAAGGCAGTTTAACAATATTTAATTTTTAATGACCTAGTTATTCTTTACTAAAATTTAATTTAATAGTTGGCTTTATACGTTTCTCAAACTGTCATATTAATAGCAGGCTGATGTTTATGTTTTAATTTTTCAACTTTGACTAAATTGTTTACAACATCTTAAACAATTTTTAACAAATATTACTACTGACGAAGATAACTGTAAGTGTTATCGAAACGTTTAGATAGTATAATTTAAAATACACCATTAAAAACCCCGAAAAAGATAAATATTTTATTATGAGTGTTAATTTTTCATAATTTATCATTACCTTTAAAAATAAAAACTGAAGAAGCAAATATGGCTGGAAAAAAATTAAAATAATAGGTAATTTTCCACTGTAAAGTTGCTTGTGTGTGACTAATTAATTACAGGAAATATTCTGCTGAATCCCAGATCAGAATTAAATGACGGTACCACAAGGAATGTTTCCCAAACGAAAGAATCACCTAAACTTGAAGGTACTTTTAAAATAGATATATGACTAATTTATTACAGAAAACATTGTGCTAATCCGTCAATTTTAGAATTAAACAGGGATAATATAAATAATGATTTCCAATCTAAAGCATTATCTACATTTGAAGACACTCTTAACTTAGGTAAACTTGTTACAAAGTCATGTACATTAATCAATTAATGATTGCATCAGATGTTGAAGTTCATTCTACATCTACCCAAACTTCAACATTACTCTCATCTCAAACACCACGAAAAAAGAAATTACGGGATACTCTTAGGACCTCGAGAAAAGAAAACTCCAAGTTATCTCCTCCAACACGTAAATTTGAAAATGCCACAATTTTGACGAATTAGCTGACAAATTTTTGTATTCAAACTTTGCAAGTTTAGCAAAAATTCCGCCTAGGTTAAATAAATATAAGAAACCCAGATTCACAAAGGTTTTGCTTTAACGTTATATTTTTTGGGTCTAAAATGTTATGGGTTTTTAAAACATACATTACAGTTACCAACTAAACGTACTTTTCAAAGAATAACAAAAAACTTTAGGTTTGATGCTGGTATGAATAATAATATAATATTTGAAAATATAAAATTAAAAGTGAACTGATTATTGCCACAGGAAAAACACTGCATTTTATGTATAGATGAGATGTCCATAAAGGCGAATTTGCATTATCATATAGGCAAAGATAGAATTATTGGATTCCATGACACAGGTAAAAACTGCAGTTTCATTCCAGCTCATAGTGTAACTGTTTTAATGTTACGAGGAGTTTATAATAACTGGAAGCAGCCATTGGCATATTATTTTGTAAATACAGTATGCAAAGCATAGAGCTTAAAAGATATTATATAAGAAGCAATTACAAAGCTCTCTTCTATAGGTTTAGAGGTTGAAGGTATTGTCAGTGACATGGGTTCAAATCTTATAAATTTAACTAACATTTTGAATGTGACTCCAGAAAAATAATTTTTTTTTGTTGGTGAGAAAAAGGTTTTTTATTTTTTTGATACACCACATTTATTAAAAGCAACCCGAAACAACTTGCTTAAATCAGATTTTCATGTCAACGAGGAAACTATTTCTTGGAAGTATATTCAGAACTTTTATAACACCGATAAGTCATTAAAGTATGGGTCAGCACCAAAAATTACAGATTCTCATATTAGTCCAACTAATTTTGAATAAATGAAAGTAAAATTTGTAGTACAGGTGTTTAGTAATTCAGTAGTTTCTGGAATGGGTATGCTTTTAAGTTTAGGGTATCTACCTCAAGAGGCCCAAACAACAATTGCATTTTTGAGTAATTTTGACAAACTGTTTGATTTATTAAATTCTAGCATTAACAGACAAATAAAAACTTTTCAAAAAGTATATTCTGGAGAAGAATTTCAAAAACAAATGTTATATGATATCACATTTATCAAACATATTCGAATTATAAGCTCTACTGGGAAGGACATAACTTTGAATTCAAAATTTTTAAGTAGCTGGTTAATAACAATTAATTCGTTTATGGGAATCTGGGAATATCTTAAAACAAAGAATTATAAATTTATTATGGGCAGACGATTTAATCAGAATGCTTTAGAAAACTTTTTTGGGAAAGTTCGGCAACAGTCAGGAAATTGTATTAACCCAACCCCTATTCAATTTGAAAGAGCATTTAAAAAATTATTTTCTGTAAATTTTTTAAATAATGATAATACAAATTGTGCTGAGGACTTTGATAGTACCTTAATTATAAGTATCCAACACTTTAGTAAAAGCGAAAGTAATCGCAATATTATTTCCGAAAAAGAAGATTACAAAAATACAAATTTGAAAATTTCCAATACTGATTACCAGCATGAAGGACTTCCAATTCAGAATACAGTGAAATATGTGGTAATCTTATTAAAAAAACGTTATAAATTCATAGTTGTGATATGTGCAAGGAATTTTCAATTAAACAAAGGTCAGATTTAGATGTGACTACATTATTGACATATTATTGGTCTTAGGGTGATAATTTTGGCAGTCTCCATGTGCCCACAGAAAACTATTTTGTGTACATATATGCACTAGAACAAATATTTATAAATAATTTTTGAAAAGTTTTCTTGAAGTTCCCAGATAGGTTTTAATTATCTACAACTTATGAGCAAAATACATTTATTCCTCCATGTCAGTCCTTCCAATCCCAGTATTTGCTTAAATTATTTGTTAGAATCCATATATTTTATAGTTTAAAGTTTATATAGATTTTAAAAGTCACACTAACAAAAAGAATAGAAAAATTGCTATATTGTCCCATTTATAAGATTTATTTTGTAATAAATATTTTTTATTGTGTACACTTATTTAAATTTTTAATTCTGTCACTTCCTGATTATCCATAAAACTATTTTTCAACATTTTTGCATATTTAAAGTTACCGCCTTCTAGTACCACTGGCAATATGGCGTCTTAATCTCAATGTCACAAAATTTGGTACTTAAAATAGCATGGCAATTATTTATGACGCTTCTGGTTGAATATAAATGTCACCAATGTGATTATTCAACAAAAGTGAAACGATGTTTAAGGAGTCATGCTGTAAAGCATAATTCAAGTGGTACTAAATACATACAAATGTGAAAAAATGTGGTTTTGTAACAAAATATAACAGTTCTCTTATCACATTGGAAAGCACAATTCAAGTCTTAAATACAAATGGGACCAATGTGATTGTTCAACAAAAGTAAAATAAAACTTAATATGCCATGTTATAAAACATAAAGCGTCTGTCACAATGATGTTAATGTTAGTGTTAAGATGTTAATGGTAATGATAGTGTTAATAGTGGTCACAATCATGTTAACCAAATTCTTAATAGTCTTGCAAATTTAAAATTCGCGGTGTAATGTGGGAGGAGCTACATTTAATCAGGTTCACCAACTTTAACCTACAATCGCCTACAATTTTTGTTGAAGTGTAGAAGAATTTACATTAATAATATTATAATAATGGAATCGTTTTATCTGAAAAAGTTGAAAATTCTGCTCCTAATAAAGAAAAAAAATCAAATTAGGAAAAATAGACGGAATCGACATTGGGGCGTAAGACCTATCTTGAGAGATAGGAAAACACAGGGGGAATATGTAACAAGTTTTTTAAAGTACAAGGTAAGTTAAACCCCTAATTTTGTACTCGGCCTATAATACCTACTTAATATTTTTTAGATGATGGATCACGAATGGTTCTTTCTCTATACACGTATGACTCCTGCACAGTTCGATGAGCTGTTAGAAATGGTAGTTCCCACATTACAAAAATATAGCAATCGTGAACCACTGAGTCCATCTCAACGATTGGCCTTAACGTTAAGGTTTGTAAAGGTAGTACAATGCATACAAATAAAATATAACATAAAACATTTCAGATATCTGTCACAAGGGGATTCAATATTTAGCATAGCATCAGGCTATAAAATTGGACGATCTACTACTTCAACAGTCATTAGAGAAGTTACTGAGGCAATTTGGAATGTGCTGAATGAAGTAGTTTTAAAGCCATTCAAACATGATGACTTTAAAAAGATTGAACGCCAGTTTAGTGAAAAATGGGGTCTACCGCAGACGGTAGGAGCTATTGATGGCAAACACGTAGCTATTCAGTGTCCACAAAACTCTGGCAGCACATTTTTTAATTATAAGAAGCATTTTAGTATTGTTTTGCTTGCTGTGTGTGATGCACACTACAATTTTATGTATGTGGGTATAGGCGCATTTGGTGCACAAAGTGAGGGGGTACTAGCAAATTCTGCTTTTGGAAAAGCGTTAGCTAACTTTGAATTAGAATTGCCAAAGGAGCAAGCTCTACCAAGAAGCAATATTAAGATGCCATATTTTTTTGTTGGAGACGATGCCTTTCCACTTGGTACCCACTTAATGAAGCCATATAAAGGGGCCAATCTACCCTTAGGAAAAGCAATTTTTAATTACCGACTCAGTCGTGCCAGAAGGGTAATCGAAAATGCTTATTGGGATTCTTGTTTCAAGATGGCGGATTTTTTCAAGAACGATCCCTTCAAGTGCTACAACTGTCGATAGCATTATAAAAGCAACTATGTGTCTTCACAATTTTATAAAACAAAAAGAAAATAATTTGCCAGATAATAAAAAGAAGTATTGCCCACAATCGTTATGTGATAAAGAAACTGACGATGGCATTGTAGAAGGAAAATGTATAAGAGAAGTAGGCACTTCTAATATTGTTTTGAAAGATATTACAAAAATGGACCGAGGAGGAAATAACCCTGGGAAAGCGGCACTAGAATTAAGGGAAAAATTGACACAGTATGTGATAAGTCCTGCAGGTGCTTTACCTGGTCAAATTAGTTATGTAAATAGAGGTAGAACAAAAAAATTTTAAAACATTTATTATTTAAATAAAAAAACTTATTGTACTAATTTATATCGCACTCCTTAAAACTCTATTCCAGTAGCTACCATATATATTCTCGCTTTCCGTATTTGTTTGACTCGAGGGTCTTCAATTTTACGCAGTTCAGCTGCCACCACCTTTCCAAAATGATCATCTTCGTCCTCTTGTCGATGTGACTCCATTTCTTTTAATGTTTTCAGCACCTCGTGGTCAATATCCTCTTCACATCGTTTATTTTTTCGTGGCGTAATTCCTCCTGAACCACTTTCTCGCCTACGTTTTCTATTATTGGTTGGTGTTGGCACTTCACCATCTTCATCAAGTCTTGACGAAGCAATTGATGTTGAAGGTGCCGATTCCACAGTCTCGTCTTCAGTCACTTCACTGCCCCAACTTTCCTTTCTTGTTGTGACTAGACTTCCAACCGTTTTCCTTGGTATCACATGGGAAAAGAGGAAACCCATTGCCTCGTACCATTCCCATTGTAGATCGGCTGTATCTTCTTGGCCATTTCCACTTTGGGTTTGGAAATCATGTAACCGCATCTCTTTTGTGTAACGTTCTCGCAAAGTTCGCCATCGTGTTGTAACTTCCACAACTAGAAATAATCAATTTTTAAAATATTTGTAAATTAATGTGTTGGCTATTACAATAAAACCTTCATAAGTAAATAACGTCTTTGTAGATTTAGCTAGAAGCTTTCGATAGGTTGATGTTTTTAACAAACACATCATTTAATTTAAAATACAGGTGGTTTGCTTTACTTACTGTAATCGACAACGAAATTATAGGTTATGATTTAAATATTTTAGAATTACATACCTTCACAAACCAAAGTATCGGCAATGTCCTTCCACGTATTGCTCTTCTTCGTCGTATCTTTAAAATCGCGTTTCGATTTATCATAGATAAATGAATATTGTTGTATCAGTTCCAATAACATCTATCGTCATTTTACGATAATTAAAGAAATTAACAACAACAAATAGTAACAAACAATTAACAAAAAGAGTAAGCACTAAACAAAACACTAAAACAGGAAATGAAGTGAATAAACTTGACAGCTAAGCAGGTCGAATGACAAATTTTGGCGAATTTCCGTTATTTCAAATTTGAAGTAAATGATCCGTCAAAAATTTAAGTCACACAAATCGCATGCGTAAGAGATCGCATTTCTATTGGTAGATGTTAGTCGTGATGTTAGGAAATCCAGAAATATTCTCTACTGTTAACATGGCCACCTAACATAACCATTACCATTAACATCATTATTGTGAACAGTTGCTAACAGACAGCATTTTCTGTACTTTAACATTTTAACTAACATTACCACTACCGTTAACATTAACATCATTGTGACAGGCCAGTAATAGAACTGGTACTAAGTACAAATGTGACAATTTTGTAACAAAATATAACAGTGCTCTTCTTAAACATAACAAATTGCATAACACAAAATAATGTTCGTTACAAATGTGATAAATGCGATTATTCAACAAACATGAAACAAAATTTAAGGGGTCATACACACACAATTCAAGTGGTATTAAATACAAATGTGACCAATGTGTTTTTGTAACAATATCTAAATATGCCCTTTTTAAACATAGAGAATTGCATAATACAAATTTTAATTACAAATGCAATCAATGTGATTATTCAGCAAAAGTTGAACAATATTTAAGGTATCATGTTGAAAAGCACAATTCAAGTACTGATTACAAATGTGATCAATGCAATTATTCTACAAAAGTAAAACAATATTTAAGGAATCACCTTGTAAAGCACAATTCAAGTGTAACTAAATACTAATGTGATAAATGTGTTGTAACAAAATATAAAAGTTCACTTGTTGCATATAGTGAATTATGTAATTCAAGCATTGACTACAAATGTGATGAATGCAACTATTCAACAAAAGTGAAACAAAATTTACTGTATCACGTAAAGCACAATGCAAATATTGAATACAAATGTGATTACTCATCAAAAGTAAAACTATGTTTAAGGAAATACTTTATAAAGCACAATGCAAGTACATGAAACGAAACACTATTTTAATAACCTTGTAAGACACAATTCACATACTGTTAAATACAAATATAATGTTTAGGTAACAAATTATAGAAGTAGATGTAATAAATGTAGCGAGGTGTTATAAAAACTGGTATATAATGTTATAAACAAAGTACACCCACGTATACCGCACAAAATACGTCCAACAGCTATCTGTTGGGGCTCCTAACTAAAATTCCTTATCGAATTGTCTAGAAGAAGTTTTAGCTAACACCTTGGAACGGTGTAAATATAATGGTCTGTTACCAAACTGTGAAAAAACTGAATTTATACAATTCACAATAATTAATAAACCATTAAACTTGAGTATTCTACGTAGACTAAACAAAAAATCTATTACTGTAGTTAACACAGTTAAATTTTTGGGTCTCCACTTTGATTCACTTCTTTCTTGGAAGTACCATGTTCGGTGGATAGTTAACAAACTATCTTCTTATAATTTTTTGTTTCGTAAATTGCGAAAAATTGTAAGTTTGGAAATATTAAAGATGTACTATGGATACATATACTCTCATTTTAAACTAGGTACAATATAAGGTGTTAGGGTAATTCAACATCCTTTTCTAAAGCTTTTATAGCTCAAAAGAAAATTATTAGTATCATTTTTAATTAAAACAGCCAAGAGGCGTGTAGAGCAATTTTTTAAATCCGGAAACATTTTAATGTTGCCATCAATGTATATACTTAGTTGCGTTTCTTATGTTCACTTTCATTTGGACAATTTTCATCAGTGGAAATCAGTTAACATTTGTCACAATACTAGACAAGTAAACGATCTTTATTTGCCCAAATATAGACTTGCATTAGGCCTTGATGATCCTTTTTATGTTAGCATTAAGTTGGATAACCATTTGTCTCTTACTATAACGAATACTATTGCAATAAAGTTATTCAAAACTCATATCAAAGAATTACTTTTGCAACATGGCTTTTACTCTTTGGAAGAATATTTTGAGGCTTCTTTTAATTTGTTGCTCTTCGCTGCAAGAGTAACTGGATCGTACTGTCCTTAGTGTTAGTCTCTTGTGTTATTTTTATATACATTTCTATGTTAAACTAGATGTATGCATTATGAGAATTCCTATTCACCTTTATATGTGTGGAAAGGAAATAAATATTATTATAATTAAAAACGGTTGCTGATGATGATAGCATAGCTATTGAAACGCGTTTGGTGTTTTCTAATTTTGTGTGGTATGTGGGTGTATTTTGTTTGTTACAGATCCTGCCACAGTTCCAGTGTTCCAGATTTTTCAAGTACAGTGTTATACAGTACGTGCAAAATAAAATACATGCACTAATCATGAAGTACTATACAGTACTTAATTAAAATACGTAGCTGTTAAATTTCCAATGGTGTATTTTTATATTTATATAAAACTTATGTTTCGATAACAATTACAGATATTGTCCTCAACAGGTGGTAATATAACTTTATATTAATATAAAAATACACTATTAAAAAGCCAAGCATTTTAATTATGTGTAATAATGGTGAAAGTTTACATTTTCATGCTATACAGTACATATGCATATAAACATTAAAGTACTGTACAATACATATACAGTATTATATATTGCCATAATCACTTCGTAACACATCAGAAACTCTAAAAACGTCTGTGTCTTGTGTTCTTAAGTTCGGTTTGAACTCGATAATTTGTAAGTCGCCTTTAATAAATTACTTTAAATTCTATTTTTAGCTTGTTGTAATATATTAAAATCGTTTTTACAAATAATTTGAAGTAGATTTGCTAACTTGAACAGTAGATTTTTTTAATAAGTAGGTTTTTAAAATAAAACAAAGTATAAAGAAATGTGGATGCAATATGCATCATAACTTGTTTTTTCCCGGTTTTATCCAACGTTAAAAATCCTCATCCCAATGTTACTTATATTTCCAGGAACCTTGCTTGTTGTCTTTTTGTTGGTATATGTTCCTTTCCCGCCTGATAAAGCTTCCTAGAAACTACATGAATACGAAGGTTGGTCCCTTGGTTCGGCCTGACCAACTTTCTTTTTTTGCATAATCCCCTTAATACTGATATATTTCTCCCACTGGTGCCCCAGCATTGTGACAGCTTCCTGGATGAAGGATTGTCCAACCTCTGCAAACCACTGGTTTACATCGTGTATGAGTCCACTGATGCATGAAAATTGTTTTCTCCGAAGGTGTTCCTTGAGTTTGAGGAACAGTCTAGAGTCGCTGGGAGCCAGAACTGTCAAATATGTCAGGTACTTAAGCAATTCAAAACCTACGTTAGGTATGGCAGCCATAGCAACACAAGAAGTCTGACTAGGCGCATTGTCCTGGTGATGGAACACACCGCGCCTTAATTTGCCATGACGTTTTTCTTTGATAACTACGCATAATTTTGATATTAAGCTAGCGTAATAGTTATTGTAGCTCCTGTTTGTACAGAATCAATGAGAATTACCCCTTTTGTATCCCAAAAAACGGAAGCCATTACTTTTCCGACTTGCGAGTGAGACTTGAACTTTCGAGGGGGTGGAGAACCACGATGGTTCCACTATATTATTTGCATTTTCATTTCGGGATCATAGTGGTGGGCCCATGTTTCGCCCATTGTTACAAATGTATCCGAAAAGTTGTACGGATTTTGTCTATATTGCGTCAAAAGTTGTTTATAAATCAATCGGCATCGTTTTTGAGTATCGGTTAACATTCGTGGGACCCACCTTGCGGTCAACTTTTTCATGTCCAAGTGTTTTCGTAATATGTTCTGCACAGTCGTATGAAAGACCAGTTTCCCCAATTTCCCTTACTGTTCTGCAATACTAGATCATGGATGTTTTTTTGTAGTTGAACGGTTATTGGTGGATCACCAGCATGTTTACTTTCGCAAGCTGTTCTTCCACATTTAAATTCACGGCACCATAATTTCACAAAATCATAATTAATAGCACACTCCCCTAAAGTGTTTACCAAGTCTTTATGTATTTGGGTGGGAGTCATACCCTTTTTTGGTACATATTTAATTAGCGCTCTTTGTTCGATACGCTTCATTTTTGCATTACTATGACACCTTGTTTGAAACAATCAGCTGCTGTGACAGATACAGACTTGAATTTGCGCATGCGCTATAGGCACATATCGGTAATGAAGATGCAGTGGTATGAGGTTTGTATCTCCACCAGGAGTAAGTCATATGCAGAGCATAGGGATCAACCCTCGTACTTCATACTGTAAATTAAAAAGTAAACTAAGATTATCACCTGCTCATCTTTTCAACGAAACGACAATGCTAAAAACCGAAAGTCAAATCATAAATAAAAGAATTTTGTTAGTTTTGTATTATTTTGGATTTGGCTATAAAATTAAAGAAATTAATAAAATTATTGGGTCATACAATTGTATGAACTGTAAAAAAAACAAGCTTAACCATAACTAAAGTTTGATACAGTTGAATCGCACTACTGCGCAGGTCTAGTATAAAATTTGTACGAAAATATAAGATGAGACGTAGTTTGAGAGAGATACCGAGCTAATAGCGTAGTGGTGACACGACCTGCTTAGCATTCGGGAGGTGGTAATGGGTTCGATTCCCGTTACCGTCTACCTTGTATGAGGTTTTTTCAGGGGGTTTTCCTCATACACATGTAGCGGCATGTTTCACTGCATATATGCACACCATGTGCTGTTACTTACGCGAATGCTGGGGTAGTATTTTCCCCCTCAGAACCCTCACTCAGTTCCTTCCGATCCTATCCTGACCACACCCAACCTTAATCCCACCATGCATATATACGTAGTGTATGTATGTATGTATGCTGGAAATCTATGATTGTGGCTGAAGGAGCTTGGAAAGCTCGAGAAGCCCGCTCTCCCCCTAAGGGGAGGGAATGAAATACGTGGCCTTTTCCTTTTTTTTGATAAAGGTGGTTCTAGTGTGCATACTTAGGTACATCTGAGTTAATTCACAATATCCAAGTAGGACTAGTTTTGATGAGCCCTTGTTCAACCTAAAATTATCTTACTCACTGTGTAATAATAAATTTCACAATTTTAGTTTTTACTCAAACATTTCAAACGTATACAAAATGTTTAGTTATTGTAAATAGTTTCATCCTAATGTCAACCGTATCTTTTATATTAATCACTATTCAGTTCTCCCATTTTGTGTACATTTAAAACAACCTTGAATTCTTTATTTATACCTAAGAACAGAAATGCATCGTAACACTTTAAACATTTTATGCAATTTATAACTTAATATTTTTGAATTGTACACATTCATTTTATTATTTTGATTTTGTGCAATTTTAAGAGAACTCCTAAGGTTTTGGCAAATTTCTTCTTGTTTTCGATGGAGTCTGCCACGTACCCTTCAGCAACAGCATCGTTTTCCAATCCCCATGCCGTTTTAAAGTTCTAATGTCAGCTCCACTGTCTGCCAAGATGTGGCAGAAGTTCTACGAAATGAATATCCTATGTATTGATCGGCATTGGGAATATTAAAATACTTGGCAATCTGTCGAGGAATCTGACCAAATGTGTTAATGCCAATAGGATTGCAGTTACCTTTACACCCATTATAGAATAAAAAAAAACTTTTCAATCTTCACATGCTTCGGTCTTAAACTCATGTACTTAATGAGGTCAATATAATTTACTCTACTGTCATCGTTTAATATGGTAAAAACCCTGGGTCTATGTATTTTGGTATCTATAATATAAATCACAAAGACAGAACCTTCTTCTTTAATATGACCAACACACAGATTGTACAATTCTATGCGCCTGCAACCGCCAAACACACCAAATATTGCAAACTACCTAAAATGTAATCATATTTATTAAGAATAATCTTAAAAGTAAAAATTTACCTTCATAAGTAAGTATTTGTCCTTTGGTGCTTCAAGAAAAAAATGTGCTCTTTTGAAAACGCTAAGTTTTGAAAACTTGCTGATGTCCTCATCCTTTTTGAGACGTAACATACATTTTAATTTGGAGTACATGTACCATAATGAAGACGATTTGTAGTTTTTCGACTAATAAAATAAATACAAAAAATGATTACCTTTAATAAATGATGTAATGAACTTACCTGATCAAAGAAATTGGCACGCAAAACCTTATCTGTAACAGTGTCCGTATTATTCTTTCGCATCCACTCAATAAATCTGTCGAATTCTTTCTTATAAATGATTTTGGACTTTTTAGGTATAAGGCTAAGCTTCCTCTGCTTTTTTTTAAGGATTTCTTCATCTACGTCTAAATCCATTTTTGCAAAATTATAATACAACACTATGGCAACTATAATAGACCGTTCATGAACTCCTGTGAAATGATATTTTTTTGTAACGATCTGAAATTGTTAGTTCATTTAAACTGTGGCTCAAAGTGGCCAGTTCGACCACAAAATAGCATATAAAATTCGTTTATAATGCGGGAGTAGGGCATTCGTTTCCATTATTGCTTTCGTTCCGCTCAAGCAATAATGGAAACTCCTGCCATAATCCCTTGCATTATAAACTAATTTTATAATATACTATTAAAAGTCAGAATGTACTTTTTATAAATATACACGACTTTTTAGTTTTTTTTCCTTCCTGCCAAGGCTTGCCTGCTATTGTTGTTCCGAAGACAAAGGAGACATTCAGGCTTATGTGTTCTCCTTGGTTGTGTTCTCCATGGTTGGTCTCACACCCAGCCTGTAATGTTCAGTCCCTGCAACATATCAGGAAGGTTTCGCACTGGAACTGTTCTGAACTCTTCCGGTTCTATTTGTGGTTATCTGAAAATGCGCTGTATTTTCGTAGACAGCGCATCGCAGTTGCACAAAATGTGCATAACTGTTTCAGGTTCTTCAAATCTTCACTGCAGAATCTGCAGGTGAGGAATTCTGGTGATCTATTCTGAACCCTTCGCAATCGTTCGAGAATGACGTCACAAGCGAACGCTTTTTTTAATTCTTATTCTTAGACTCCTCGCATCGTGACGAGTACATGTCGCACAGTTCGAAAACTTGCAAGCGCTAGAATCCGGTCGGGTTCGCTTCCTTCAGTAAGTGTAGTATTCTTAATCTAACTTTTCTATTTATTTTATTCATAGTAGAACAATTTATTTAAAATGGATGGTGCATTTGCATTTATTAAATGAGCTAGAAAATGCTGAAATGAGTGCTGAAGTGGGTGTACTATTTGCGCGAGTAAATAGAAATGCGTTAGACGAGTTAGATGCCGAAAACTTCAGAAAAATGTATCGTCTAACCAGAGAAGCATTTAATCATCTTGTGGAGCGAGTTCGCCCTCATATGCGGGCGCCTAGTAAAGCCAGTGACTTAAGGATTGAGGAAAATGTTAGAAAAACTTGTTTTGTTTCCAGCTTTTAATAGTTCTACATTTTTTTGCCACTGAGAGTTGCCAATTGGACATTGGCTTAAACGCCTTTATTAATGTTTCTCAACCTTCTGTAAGTAGAAGTGTTAATGAAGTGGCCACTGTATTAAATAATTCCCAAATTTTACCAGCCTGAAGTTACATTCGCTTTTTTTCAAGGACATTCGCTTATGGACTTGTACCAACGTAATAAAAAATAAAATAACTAAATAATCCGGCTTGAAATTACATTCGCTCTTTTTTAAATATATGAACGCCTTTATTTCATATGAAATAGTGATGTAATATGTAGTAGTTAATTCGAAACAGCTACGCATTGCGCGTATACAAATATAGAAGGTGTGAATTCAAAATTAATTTACAAAATTTGAGCGAGTTTTGGAAGAGAATTATTCGAACAAAGTAGCACAAGGTCCCACCTTTAATGCCCTATAGGCCGTTTTTCGAAAAGTACTGCAAAATACAAAATATCCACCCCGTTGTCGGCAATTGCGCGTATACAAGTATAGAAGGCGTGAATTCAAAATTAATTTACAAAATTTGGAAGAGGAGGATTACTAGTACAAGGTGACACAAAGTCCCACCTTGAATGGCCCATATGTCGTTTTTCGAAAAGTACCCCACAATTTGAAAAATCCACCTCGATGTCGGCGCAATTGCGCATATACAAATAATAAATAGACAATTTTGTGCCCAGTCGACGATTATATGGTCCATGTTCCTAAAATTTGGTTTACTTTAATTAGAAAATGTGTGTGTGGTTAAATATGTTCGCTTTACAAAAAAGATGTAACTTCAACTTGTAAATAAATGTTAAAATACTTCGGACGCCAACTTATTTTATGGAAAACAAGTAAACCGTAAATGTTATAAATGTAAAATTGAAAACAACAACAAGGTTTATTATAAAACCTTTAAGCCAAGTTATAAAGTAGAAAATCTTAATACAAATGTTAGTAAATCTGAAAACTTAACCTTATAAACTAATGATTAGAAATGAAATACCTATTGTACTTTAAAATTTTGGATGTCACTAGTATACTGTTAGTGATAAGATGTGCTGACGAAGCCACGCTTTCAAATTTGGTTGTGCAATTAATCTTGAAATGGAAATACAATAGAGTTTTGATTTTCGTTGATCCCAAATAAGTAAACTCCTTTACAAACAGACAAACTTGGTTGATTTAAATGGGTTAATGTACCATTTATTTATAATTTTCTGCATAGCAACAAACTTCTATTGCGCCATCCTCGTTAAATTGAAACGTAATAGTACAGTGAAATAACGTAAAAAGAAAATTTAACACTATAAAAGTAAAAATAAAAGTGAAACAAAAGTGCCGAAAAAAATACGACACTTTTTATAAAAATACTCTAGAGCAAAAATGGACGCTTTTTGCTTTCATTATCGTGACAACAACGATCTCAAAAAAAGATGTCTCCGCGATAAATCAATGTGCAAAACGAAATACGCGTACTACCCCACTTTAAAATATCTATATTTTTCAGCCACTAAGGTATGCAATTCACATGACACAAAAATGAACGAGGTTGCCTAAATTATTGTAAATTTTAACACAGCTTAAAAAGATTTGTTACACAATTGCGCGTATACAAATACAGAAGGCGTGAATTCAAAATTAATTTACAAAAGTTGAGCGAGTTTTGGAAGAGGAGGATTATTTGAACACGGTGGCACAAGGTCATTTAATGCCCTATAGGTCGTTTTTTGAAAAGTACTGCAAAATTTAATAAAAATCCACCCCGATGTCGGCAATTGCGCTTATACAAATATAGAAGGCGTGAATTCAAAATTAATTTACAAAATTTAAGCGAGTTTTGGAAAAGCAGGATTATTCGATCAAGGTAGCACAAGGTCCTTTAATGCCCTATAGGCCGTTTTTCGAAAAGTACTGCAAAATTTAAAAAAACCCACAACGATGTCGGCAATTGCGCTTATACAAATATAGAAGGCGTGAATTCCAAATTAATTTAGAAAATTTGAGCGAGTTTTGGAAGAGTAGGATTATTCGATTAAGGTAGCACAAGGTCCGACCTTTAATGCGGTAGTAATGTCCTGGCTGAACATTTGTCTGCTTGTTTTAGCAAGTGTGATTTAGAAAAAAACGTTTTTATGTCCAGATTTTTTACGAGCCTACAGTGTTGTTTAATTCGTTGCAACACAATTATTTAAAACTAAGCACATTACAGTGTCACATATGCCTAAAAAGCTGAAAAAATATTTTACGTACATAGCATTTAGATCTTCGACGTTTTATAGGCACACTAATTGTTTACTAATGGTTTATTAAAAAAGCAAAACGATTTCTTCCAAGAGGAAGAAGCGACGAGAATCCGGAGTATATGGCCATCTTGTCCAAGCAATTACTCAGTCAAATTATACTGGAAACTTGTAACTCTATTTACAAGGGTTAAAAAAAAGACCACTTAGAGGTAAGTTTTAGAAAATTTTTAATTAGAAATATGAAAACGTAAACTTTCACCATTATCACACATAATAAAATACTTTTTTGGGTTTTTTAATGGTGTATTTTGAATTATAAAATCTAAACGTTTCGATAACACTTACAGTTATTTTCATCAGTAGTAATATCTATTAAAATTGTTAAAGATGTTGTAAACAATTTTGTCAAAGTTGAAAAATTAAAACATAAACATCGGCCTGCTATTGATATTGTAGTTTGAGAAACGTTTAAAGCCAACTAAGCCAACAAAGAATAACTAGGTCATTAAAAATTAAATATTGTTAAACTGTCTTAAAGATGACAAATCGGAACACTCTCTAACGGCGAAAACTAACAATGAAAAATGTCAGCCAAAAAACACATTTAACAAAATTTAATCAAGTTATGATGTAAATGTAAAGTTGTGAAAAACTTCAATTTCAAAATGATAGAAGCATTCCCAAATACCATCATGACATCAGATAAAATAATCCAGCTAAATCTAACAAAAAGATATCTTTGTCAATAAGTGCAGCATAATGGAAAAACGTTTTTTGTAAGTTTTTAATTTTAATCTTAATTTCAACTACGTATCTTAAATTATAGTGCTGTGGTAATTTAACATATAATTGGTAAAGCATTTACTTCAAGTCTAGGAAAAACAGCAAAAAACCAAGGCGAAATATTATTTTTTAATTGAAATAAAGAAATAATACATTTTAACAGGAAAAAAAGAAAAAGCCCACGTATTTCATTCCCTCCCCAAGGGAGAAGGCGGACTGTTTGAACTTTCCAATTATCTGCACCAATAAAGTATACTAAAGTTAAGAATTAGCTTCGATATTTACATATAATTGAAAGCTTTTTAAGTTTCCAAATGTTATTTTACGAAACATTACAATTCTTTATGTCTATTTTAAATCTATACATTTTATATGATAACTAGCACGTTATCAAAATGCGAATGGGGAATGTCAATTTAAAAAGCTTAATTGTTAAGGTACATTTTTTAAGATTACATCACCGTTATGTATGTGAGACTATTGTATTTATTTAAAACAATGAAAACCCATTCTGACACCAACTAACAATAAAAACCATTTATTGATATAAAAACAAGCACATTTCTTTGTCTAGCGATCTGTATTAATACTGATAAATGTGTAACTAAATCGAATTTTTTGTTAATTTAGGGGTCATTTAGATTTACAACACTTTTACACAAACAAATAGGTAACTACATTTTTTATAAATGTTATTTAATTAACGGAAACATTACACAATTACACAATTCTTTCATTATGGTTTAGTACATCTAATTTAAATCTATACATTGTTCCTCCCTTCTATATTCTTCTTTCATACGTTGTATATAGTCCAATTTCGCCTCTTTAAAGCCAGTTCCAACGTACGTCAGTTTGGGAAAGGGGTTCTTTTTCCTTATGGGAGATTACAATTTCCTAGTTCAGTGTTTCGATAGCTTAAAGCACATAATATGTATTATCTTCCCACCTGGAGGAAGAAGGTCGATATCGGATAAAATCCTAGGACGGTAGTATTCTGTACTAATGACTAGACGTTTATCAAAAAGTTCCCGCACCAAAACATAGATATGCAGAGCCAATAAAGAATCGTTTAACCTTGATCGGTTGACTGCTCGAGGATAGAATACTACCGAAAAACTAGTACTACTGAAGCTTTTTGACATTTGTCAGCAATAAACACACTCTTTGTAAAATGATTCTAGTTAAAGCATGTTTACATATGGTTGGGGACACTACCATATTTGTTGGTTTTCTGCCTGCACCCAAACTACTCATGAACACATCCTTTATATTTAACAGCGTTTTAAATTTTCTTCTTTGAAATACTCGTAAAAGCGCTGTGGTAATGCATATCTAAACTCCTCCGTTTCTAACACTATACGTTCACCATACTTCTTAACCTTTCATGCTTCTCCTTTACTACACTATTTTTACATATTCCTCATTACATATTGCTAATACACAGCTTCATCATTTTCTGTTTTTATTATATAACATTCCAAATCGAGTTTTACTGGATTTATTAACGTCCCCAATCGTTCACTACTCCGCACTTACTGCTTTCGGTCTAGCTTTTTCAGACACAAAAAGTCATTCTTATCGAAAAGGGTTTAAAATTTGTTAAAAACTACCCCTGGACGATAACTCTGTTGACTTATTTCAGCATCTATTGGAAACGCTACCTCTAAAAGTAGATGATTTAAGCGGATTATTCAGCTTTTCTATAATATAAAAACTGTCCTCTATCTGTACCTTGACCTATTTTCAGACATCACTTAACCTTTTTAGTATAAACAACAACCTTCCCATGAATTGATTTTTAAGAATATGACATTCTTCGAACCAATAATCTTTAACCCCCTCAGGTCAATAAACTTTACCCCTGCACGGCTTGGTTCAATTTGTTTTCTGTGGGGAAAACGACTACTGCTTCTGGGAAACGGTTAGCTGTGTTGGGAAACTATCTGTAGTTGGGAAACGGTTATGTCTTAGAGAAACTACCTCCTGCTGGTAGTTAGGATAGTAGTATAAACCCACATACTGTAAGCATAATATTTAGCCAATACAGAAACCTCGATATACGTTTAGCATATACAACCCCCTTGTTTCCACAAACTGATACTATTGTTAGAATTGAACAATAGAAACGCTTATTTGCTGTTCCCAAAACAACCTTCATGTTTCCACAAACTGCTCCTATGTTCAGATTTCTGATGATACCCCATATGCACGACATGGCTGGAAACGTAAACCTTGAAATAACGCCAAGAAACGCCGAAAAGCAAAAAAAAAAAAACGTTGAAAAACGTCGCAAACACCTAAACATAGATACGTGGATGTGTAGATACACACAGAACCAATAAAAGAACCATTTAACTTTAGGAATTCATTTCTAAGAATACCCTCAGTCCACCTTGATTTCTAATAATTGTAATAACTTCTAAGAATTGACGACTTGAAATTTTGACCTTGAAGCGGGGAGCGCGTACGTGCATGGCGGATTAACTAACCTTCAATTCGTATACTGTGGGTCAAGATCGGTCCTATATCCTAAACTTAATCACCCACATGTAGAATCCAGCGTCCAATCAAAAGACCGAAAACGTCAGGAAACGTCAAAGAACGTTGAGGATACGTCTATCTGTATTTGGGGAACGGATACAGTTCTTGGGGGAAACTACCTCACTCTGAGACGGGCCCGCTCCTGGTTAGGACACTAGTATTATGAATCCACATACTCTTTCATTATTATTAGCAATTTAGCCAATACAGGAACCACTTAACCTAGCTTTTAGCATGGACAACATCATTCTTCAACGACAACAACCTGTTTCCATGAACCGTTTAGAATTGGTCCTGCAGGTTGATTTAATAACTGATTTAACACCTTCACTCGATTAAATTGTTTGGTCACCTTGAAAAATTTCGATCGGATAAGGTCGGGTATGACCGGGATAACCTGTAGGCTAACACACATGGTCTTGACAATCAAATTGCTTGGAGACCTTGAAAATTTCCAACCACACAACCATTTAACCTTGACCTACTTATTAGCATAAATAACATGTCCTTCATATGCCTTCGGGTGGAATTGCAAATGCCGATCCTATTTTTCGATTTGACATGTCTCGCTCGCCTTGAATGGGGTGTGACCTTGACCTTGACAAATTGTCGCGCGCGCGCGCACACACACACACACACACACACACACACACACAACATCAAAGGAACGTAAAAAACATTAGGAAACGTCAGGACCACGTCAAAAAACGTCAAGGAAACGTTAAAAAGGTCAAAAAACCTCAAAGAAACGTCAAAAACTCGAAGAAAACGTCAAAAAACGTCTGGAAAACGACAAAGCCCATAAAGCAAACGTCAAAAAACGTAAGAGGAACGTCAAGCAAACGTCAGGGAAACGTCAAAACATAGATACACACAGAGCCAATAAAAGAACCGTTTAACCTTGACCTACACTTATTAGCATAAACAACACATCCTTCTTCATATGCTTGCGAACTGATTGTAATAAGATACCAATAAATTGTAACCATGTATAATACAAGAATCATTTAACCTACCTTTTAGCATACACGACAATATGTCTCAACTGTAATACCCCTGATCTTGAAAATTAATTTCTCAGGATTAAGCTTGAAATGGTGGGGGTATCTGGAAATAACACCTTTGACCTTGAAAATAGATTTCTAGGAATTCTAATAACTTCTATGACTTATACAAAAGTCACCGATTGGTTATTGATTTCTAGCAATACCCTGCAGACCACCTTGAGAATTGTAATAACTAAATTAACACCTCGACTCAGCTAAGAATTGCCTGCTTGAAAGCCATGTGACCTTGCTGCCCCCTGCAGGTGACCTTCAACATTTCCTGACACATGACAATAGAATCCCCACACCTACAACTTGACGGTCTATTTAATACCTCTGACCTTGAGAATTCCAAGAATTAGGACCTCGACATGACCAAGAATTGCTTGGTGGCCTTGAAGAACATACTTTACACGGTGTGCGAGAGGACCTTCAAAACTATGTACTTGGACGCAAGCAATGAGATGACCTTGAAAAACCATATACTTTGATATAGGTAATGTGTATAATTAGCTTAGCCTCGAAAAAGCATGTACTTGGGCGTGGACAATCTGGACCTTGAATTTGAGGAATATACGTAGGCAACGTGCGAAAATTAATAGCAATACGTTTTGGCTGTTGACCTACATAACAATCTATTTTTAGATTTCTAGGAATTATGACCCTGACTCGACCAGAATAAAAATTTTCAATCGGAGAAGTTTGGGTAAGATCGGGATACCCCCACAAGTTAACACATGACCTTGACTCAGTCAAGAATTGCTTGCTTGAAAGCCACGTGACGCCATTCATTGGGATTGCTGCTAAATCTGACTTGAACATTTCCCGACATATGGTCTCAACCAGTTTGGTGACCTAACCCTGAAAAGTAGAATCCCACGCACCTTGAAAAGTCTATTTGAATAACCCATGCAGGTGAGTTCTAAGAATTATGACTCTGACCCGACCAGAATTACTTGAACAAGGGATCGCCTGTGTCCTTAAAAATTGATTTTTCAGAGGTGTGAAGAATGTGCAGGGAAAGTGTACGTGACTTTGACTTAATGCATTTGCAGGTTTTCCTTAATAAATGAATAAGTGGATCACTATACGTGGCCTTGAAGAATATACGCAGGCAACGAGTGTACGCAATGGCATTGAAAACGAGAAAGTGCATCCTATAGTATACGTGATCTTGAAGAGCATCCTCCTGTATACTTTTACCGGTCATATATTGGGATACCCCTGCAGGTTGATTTCTAGGACTTATGACCTTGCAAATTGATACCAATACCTTTTAGCCATTGACAATTTATTTGATAGCCCTACAGGTGATTTCTAGGAATTATGACCCTGGCTTAGCCAAGAATTACTTGAACAATGGATCACCTTTGTCCCTGGACATTGATTTCTCAGAGGTGTGACCTTGAAATGGTGGGGGAAACGGCTACCTGTGTTGGGTAACATCCCTGTTTTGGAAACCGGCTCCCCTGTTTTGGGAAATGGCTATCTGTCTTTGGGAACCGGATCCGTCTCTTAGGAAAGCTACCTCATCCTTATGGTTTAGGACAGCAGTTTTATGAATCCACATACTGCAAGCATAATCTTTTTATTACAATTTAACCAATACAAGAACTTTGACTCACATTTTTGTATAGACAACGACAAGCTGTATGATATCCCCGATCTTGAGAATTAACGTTTTGACTCGGCCAAGAATTGCTTGGGTGACTCTTGAAAAGTCTGTTTAATACCCCTGGCCTTGAGAATTGATTTATAAAAATTAACACCTTAGCTCATTCAAGAATTTCTGCGTGACCTTGAGGAATATACGTGGCCAATGTGTATAATGGCATTAAGCAAAACAACTTTGACTTTGAAGTGTCGGTTGAATTACTTGAACAATGGATCACCTTTGTTCTTGAAAATTGATTTCTCAGAATTGAGCCTGAAATGGTGGGGGTAGCTATTTGGAAACACAATCATGTAACCAGGTGATAAAGAAAGAAAAAAAGATCTTACCTTTATTGTTGAAACTATTATTTATTTGATCTTGCGAATTTCTGGTACCATTCCAATGATCTAGCAGCCTTCACGTATATGGTCATGAATGTCAGCAAGGATCTTATGCCTTTCAGCGGTAACCATATATTTTGGATGTAACGTAACAGTAAAATGTGTGCATAAAAATAGGTAGTAGAGAGATGCTCATACGTAGGTAGTACAGAGATGTTCGTACGTAGGTAGTACAGTGATGTTAAACACAGGTAGCACGGAGATGCTAAAATCAGGTAGCACGGGAATGCTAAAAGAAGGTAGTACGGAGATGCTAAAAGAAGGTAAATATAAGTACGATGTTTAAGTAATTATGACCGTTCATACCTCTTACAGGTGACAAACGAGCCGATAGTGAACATTCAACGTAATTTCGATTGAAGTGTCTGTATCTGCATAGAATTAGTATTGAATGCTTTTATATTCGAAAGCCTGAAAACAATTTTAATTACCATGAGGTTATCGAAACATGTGTCACTTACCGAAGATGTGGACGAATGAATAATTTCAATTAAATCTGCCTATAAAAGCGTTAGTAATACTTTTACATAACCAAGTATTACTTTAAGTGAGAATTTTCCAAAAAAAAAATCAGCATTCAGAACCAGAAATGAAAAATTCTATAGAAACTCAACATCCACCATCAATGGCGTTCTTAACAGGAAGAAGGAAAAATTGGCCAACACCTTAAAGATCAATTTTATAAACTTGAGAAAATTTTTGTTTAATCATTGTTGCCAAAAACTAAATTATGTAGAAAATATTTATTTATTATATGTATTTGTATTATTTTGACCTTAAAAAGATCCCAGGTTTCTATTTAACTGTTTTATATTAAATGATCCTAAATATCAGAGATGTCGCTGAAGGTATTACATTTGACTTATATTTGAACTAAGTAAAAGATGTGTACGAAAGTTACATACGTTAATTTAAACGCAAATAGAGATGCGTAAAGATTTGCGAAATAGTGATTTGGAAGCATTCAACCGAAAAGCAAATTGCTATATATTTAGTAAGTAAATTTGACAAAATGACGAATGTTATCAAAAGAAACGTTTTCCAATTAAGCACGTAACACGCTTTGCTCTGCTTGTATATTATACAGTTCACTGGGTGTCTTATGAAAATTGCGTCTCAAGAGATTCAAATTTCCCGGACATTTATGACATAGTAAAACCATTGAGTAAAAAATCTACTCAATGGTAAAACATTTTTATTTATGACGTAACTGCTATCGGAGACTAATCAAATGCTTGTGCCAAAGTTACGTTAGAAACTAAACAATTTATTATTATCCTAAACATTTGTAACTCTAACATTAGAAAATACACGTATCATTAATTACGACATTCTTCAAAATGTCCGAAATTGACATGAAACTTATTAAAGTAGAAACTAAAGACGAAGAAGGAATAGATTTACTTCTAACCCAACATCTTGTTGTAAATAATGATCCAATAAAAGAGGAAATTGCGTGTGGTTCTGATAGTACAAAATTTAACATTTTTACAGATAATGTTAATATTAAGAAAGAAGACAACCCTTCTTTTCCTTTATATGAAACAGATTGTATAAAGAAAAATAGTTTTCAACATATCACAAATGTACAGTGTGAGTGTAATCAATTTAATAGTTCAACGGTGCAGCAAAATTTAACACATACTTCAAATTTTAAATATAAATGTAACCAATGCAATTTTACAACAAAATGGAAAAGCAGTTTAAAAAATCATTTAAAACACACTTCAAGTTATGGATACAAATGTGACCAACGTGATTACTCAACACATAAAGGTAATTTTAAAATTCATCGTAAAAAACAGTTGTCAAGTTATGAATTCAATTGCGACCAATGTGATTATGTGACACATCGCAAAAGTGAGTTAAAAATTCATCTTAAAAATCACTCCTCAAGCAATGAATACAAATGTGATCAATGTAATTATGCAACACACCGCAAAAATAATTTTATAAGTCATCTTATAAAACACTCTGCAAGTTATGAATACAAATGTGACCAGTGTGATTTTGCAGCAAAACGGAAACAAGAATTAAACACTCATCTTAAAAAACACTCTCCAAATTATGAATATAAATGTGCTGAATGTGATTATGCAACATATAACAAAGGTAATTTAAAAAGTCATCTTAAGAAACACTCTTTAAGTTATGAACACAAATGTGACCATTGTGATTATGTGACACATCGCAAAAGTGATTTTAAAATTCATCTTACGAAACACTCTTCAAGTTATGAATATAAATGTGACCATTGTGATCATACAACACATTGCAAAGCTTATCTAACAACTCATCTTAAAAAACATTCTTCAAGTTATGAATTCAATTGTGACCAATGTAATTATGTGACACATCGCAAAAGTGATTTAAAAATTCATTTTAAAAAACACTCTTCATGCTATGAATACAAATGTGATCAATGTAATTATGCAACACACCGCAAAAATAATTTTATAAGTCATCTTATAAAACACTCTTCTAGTTATGAATACAGATGCCACCAGTGTGATTTTGCAGCAAAACGGAAACAAGAATTAAAAATTCATCTGAAAAAACACTCTTCAACTTATAAATACAAATGCAACATATTACAAGGATAATTTTAAAAGTCATCTTAAAAATCATTCTTCCAGTTATGTATACAAATGTGACCTGTGACAAACAAAGTGAAAACATCAGTTAAAAAGTCATTTTAAAAAACACTCAAATTATGAAAACAAATGTGACTATGGTGATTATATAACAAAGTTCAAAGTTAAACATTAATCTCAAAAACCATTCTCCAAGTTACGTGTACAAAAGGGACTAATATGATTATGCAAACGTAATTTAAAAATTCATCTTTAAAAACAATTTTCAGATTATAAATACAAATGCAGTGAAGTTATATAGATAGAAGGACCGCAACAGCACACTTTTACTTCAACGCAAAGGAAAGGTACTTGTTTATTTTCGAATTATTTCTACATAGATTACAAAACTTCACTATTTTTCAATGAGGAAATACTAAATAACACAAAAAATTGCACTCACATAAATCCAAAAAAATACAATTTTTTGTAGGCTTACTTGTTTGTTGTAAACTGTCCTTCTATCTATGTAACTTCGTTATACCAATGTGATTATTAGGTATGTTTGTGTACGCAAATTGTATAGGAACTTACACATATAAAGATGTGTTCTGGTTTATAAACCTCCTTTTAGATATACCAGGTGCCTTATACTGTCTTAATTTTAGTTGCCTTCATTTAATTTTCCAAGAGAAATTTTGCCAGATCGTAAGTACGGTTATAATAAGATGTGTTGGTTGGAACATTAATCCAAATTGTCTTCAATTTAAATGGACTCTAAGAAAGTTACTGTTTCGGAATAGTATTAACGCTAATTGTATTAACAATGATTTTGAACCAATACCTATTTTTGATTATAATAATCGTCGTATTACGTTTGAATTGTGATAGAAACCGTGATGAAAACTAAATACAACAATTAATGTCATACATTGACACAGTCATACTTTCATCATTTCAAGAAACTGTGTTGCTATATATTGCTGGTTCAATATTAAAACAATTTCTGACAAAAAATGATAACACTTACTGCCATGAGATTTTAATTACTGTTTCTAATCAACATAACTTTGCTGGTAACAAACATAAACATTATGGCTTCGTTGCTTTTATTTCTAAAGGCAATTGATAATCCCTTCAGCTTCTGTTTTTGAAATTATCTACAGAAAAAGCATTCCGAGTGCAAGTTGCTCTTGGGTAGTCCTTCAAAAATAAATAGAAAACAAACATTATGATGACTGTTATAAAATACTTTATACCAAAAATAAATACTTTATTTTAACCTCCTCATCCAATTATTAACGTTTGTGAAGATCTCTATGAAGTACAAATTTTAAAATATATTTGTAATAAGTTTGTTAAAATATAGATTTATACATATGCCAAAAAGACAACTTTGTGAATATTGGGTAACAAAGCAACAATTAGACAAAAATTGCATAACACTGTTTTATTTTATAATGTTTAAATAAATATCTTTTATGTTATTGAATTTGTAGCTCATCTGTTTCATATTCTAAGATTTGTTAATTTGTTAAAAATTACAACATAATTATTTAATTATTTAAAATCACACAGTCCTAAACTAAACATTAGTAAAAATACCCATAGACACTGTTTATTTTCCTACTTAAAAAGTTTCCTATATTAAAAATTGCAATTTCAAATAATTACTGAATGATACTAATGAAAGTGTTAAGGGCAGACAAAGATAGAACCCCACGCCGCAGCAATTGCACTATTCTAACTTTCTCTCTCTCTCTCTCTCTCTATATATATATATATATATATATATATATATATATATATATATATATATATGCGTAGTTAAATAAAAGTTCTTTATGTAATAAATTGTGATATAAATTTACCTATATTTAAGGGTCAAGCTTGAGGAATTATTCGAAACTGATTTATTCAAGTGGGCAACCAGCCACTCTTATGAATGCAACTAACTAATCTGCTTCTTCTAAAGCTACTAGTATAGGAGATATGAATTTTCAAATATTGATATTGTTACAACTTTCTAACTATTTTGGTTACAAACTTGGGATTTTGGAAATAAACTTTGTTCATTTGCGTTAATGAAATGATATCTGCTTCCAGTTTTTTCCGGAAATTGAAAATATACACATATTCTTACTTTATTTGAAAGGCAGCGAAATTTGGTTTTTAAATGATATGAAACAGTCCATAGTTATCTTGAAAGATAAGCGAGATATCTATTTTTAACTTCAACCTACATATACATATGTAGGTATAGAAGGTTACGCAATCTACTTTCTTTTCACTATCGCTAAATCGTATTAGCTCATTTTACAAATTTTGCCCAAGTTTCGTCAAGATCGGTCATGATGTCTGGATGTGTGTGTCTGTATGTGTGGGCGTGTACGGGCGTGCGTGCGTGTGTGTGGTTATGCGCGTGTGTGTGTCTGTGTTGTGTGTGTGTGTGTGTGTGTGTGTGTGTGTGTGTGTGTGGTGCGTGCGTGTGTGTGTGTGTCTGTGTGTGTGTGTGTGTGTGTGCGTCGTGTGTGTGTGTGTGTGAGAGAATGCCACCTAGGCCTTTTACATTTACAAGTTGTTGGATGTTGTACTCTGAAAATCTTTCCCTATTTTATCTATTCAGAATAATGTAGAAACTAAACTAAAATTAGAACTAGAAAAAGTGCCCTTTAACTACTCTTGTGATAACTTCCCTTAAAATCATTTAATATGCCTTTATACACGGATGCGGATTTTTTACACTTTCAAATATGCCAATAGACTTTTGTACACAAAAAGGAACGAAACAAAATAAAAAAATTGTTAAGTTGCAATATTTGGAAAAATTAAATAATTAATATACTTGTAATAACTGTTTTTCAAGGATATTATGCAAAGGTACTTACTGCTACCAAGAAGAACTTATGGTGAGCGTAGCTTCCATGATACTAGCAAAACCCATGTCCTCTAATGAAACTTGTAGCAGTCCTGAAAGTGAAACTGACCACGGTTCTACTAACAGTAACAGTATCCATACTGTGGTTCTACTTCTATACACTACTTTCTCTGTCTAACAACATACAGAAATATAATATTTCGAACACATTATCAATATGGCGTCGCTCAGCTGATCTGGAGAGCAACAAACAAATGTTTATAGTAGAATCGTATATGAGGGACGTAGTTTCTTTTAAATATTTTTTGTCTGAAGTGAATTCTAAGTGAAGTGAAGTTTTTATCGTCGTTTTAGTATATATTTAAGTTAGTGTATAGGTTAATTTTTTTTAGATTGTAAATACCTGTTAGTTTAATTCAAAAATTTGTTTTAACTGGTAAGTGTTGCAAGGTTCTGAATACATAATGTTATTTTTTGTTTTAGTTATTTAAAATGAATTGTTATTATAGCACATATTTTCAAAGCCTCAATACTGAAAATCAGGAGCGCTATATAAATAAGATCAAATTAATTCATAATGTAGATCCGTACGAATTGAAAGACAAGGATTTCTCCTATAATTTTGAAACAATACCAATGATCACCCAAGAAGACATTACGGAATACCTTCTCATAAGAGTTAGCCCATTTACCCAAACTGAGATAAGAGCATACAAAAATCTGTCTGCATTTGCTCAAGTTGTTTGTAATTGGGCGAAAGACGTAAAAGCAACTAAATTTTGAACAATTATTTATTTTTGGGAAAGGTATGCGTGATTATATATAATTTTTTAATTAAAATTATCGCTCATCATATGAAAATATGTTGTAAGTGCTCCATTCGGAAAGATTAAATGAAGCACCATTGAAACTATAAAATAAGTGGTGTAAATGTTAATCGTATAAAAAAATAATGTAATAAAGAAATAGAGAAATAAGTGTAAAAAGTTCTCTAAAAACACAAATCGTTAAACTAACTGGAGATATTAACCATTCACCACAAATAATGCCTTTGTCCCAGTCGGTAAATGAATATAGGGCCAGTCTTTTGACTTGCTTAATTAGCACAAATTCTGCTGTGTTATTTTCACTTGACATAAATAATAACAATGCTGCAATGTAACACTAATAAAAAAGATCTCGGACGCCAAGTTATTTTTTATAATGCTCGGAATAACTAAACCGAGGTTTACACTAAAAATTTTATCAAATAATAAAAAAATTAAAAATATACAACTATGTTTATTTACAGTTAAAATGATCTTAAAACTAGTTATATCCTTAAATTACTAACTAATGGTTATAAATACCTTTTTGTAAAATTTTTGTATAAAAATTTTTTAATAACCTCTGGTATCTAAATGATTACGAAACGGTCAACCAAGGTGATGTCATCCTTGCACCATTATTGCGCAATATCTTGAAATAATGCTTTACGTTGTAAACCTCGCCCTTAAACGGAATTTTATTTCTTGTAAATTTCTTCTTGAAATTTTGAATCCAATATTTATTGCATTATTTTGAAGTTTTGAATGCAAAAATTGCATTCATAAAATGAAAGCGTACGTAACAGTAGAATTAATTGTGCAATCCAAAAGCGGTAAAATTAAATGTAAAAGTAACAGTGAAAAAGTAACAGTAAAAAAAGTACAGTAAAAAAAGTGCCTGAAAAGAGCAATGTTTTAATTTTTTGTATAATGCGTTAAAATATCTTACCATCAAATCAATGGCACTTTACACTAAAATTTAGGTGGAAAACCCAAAAAATGCTTCCTGCATCTCACAGCGTACCACCGGGAAGTGAGGAAAAAATGGATGCTTAAGTCAGATGATGACGCGTTGCGCCGAAGATATAAGCAGAATAAAATTTGAAGTGGGAATATAAACCTTTAAGAAATATATACCCTTAAAAAGAAATTAAAATTAAGTTGCCTACCACATACCTATATTTCAATAATTAAAATTTTTCTTATATTTACAACAGAACGAATGAAAGACTTTAAATTAAGGTATATTTTAATACAACTCAAAAAGGGTTGTTACAAACTGTGGTATGTTTTAAATGGAACACCGAAAACCATAGCTGCACATTGTCACTGCAAGGCAGGTTTGGGTGAAGCATGCACTCCAGTTGCTGTGATTTTGTTTGCTGGAAAGAAGCCATGTAGAAACATCTGTAACTGACAGACTGGCTTACTGGATCGCACCAAAAACAGTCGGTGTGCATCTACCTGTTGATGAAATAGATTTTCTTTCATCTGCTTCTTTATGGAAACAAAAATTAAAATGTAAAACAAATACATCACATGCAAAAGAAAAGCACTCATTACTTTCTAGAAATGATGTGATTGATTTTCTTAGAGATTATAGGGATGCAGGATGTGAATCTGCTCTTTATAAAATATTAAAACCATTTCAAGTTACATCAGAAACGAAACTATACAGTTTTTGCATTTATATACCTAAAGATTTTTAATTATAAGTAGTTCAGCTTCAGCATACAAACATATGTGTAAGAAATGTTTATTTTCCTATCTGCTCTACTGTCCTTAAAAGGTTTTTAAAAATTGTTATGTAGTTGTCACACTTGAAAATCATTATTTGAGTGTACTAATGTATCACCAAAGATACACAGGTTCAGCATCTAGTAATACTGCTTGTAGCGCCCAACCTCTGACATGGATGGAGCAGCCACTCTAAATCCTGATTTAGGCGTTATTATTGAGGCCCCCAAATTCAATCTTTGAGATTGTAACATTCTAGATCTACAAACCATTTATTTAGAAGCAGCGAAATATGAATATTAGAATAAAAATATCGAAGTAACTAACACTTGACACACCTGTAAAAACAGTGGGTCAGATTAATAATGAATGGAGAATGCAGAGGTGTAGGATTACTGCTTCAATGAGCTACCATTTATATACATACCTCAACAATAAAAATCCAAATTGGGATAGAAAAATTGAGATGTATATGAATCCAAAATTTATAGGAAACAGAGATACTGCATATGGAAAAAATTAATGTTTTGCTCGACAGGCTTATGAAAAAACGATATGAAGTAGGGCTTATCATTACCTTGGTCAAGATGCTTTAAAAATGCATTTTGGGGTGATATATAAATTGATTGAAATCAAATGCCCTACATTTGGTGCATCCCTAGGAATACATGAATTAAGGAATAATTTGCCATATATAAAAGTTGACCAAACCAAACAATTTCCTTATTATTTTAATTCCAAACATATGTATTATGCACAAGTGCAGTTAGGAGTGGCCCTCCTGAACTTAGATCTTTGTGATTTTATTATTTATAGTTCATATGATGATAAAGTTTGTGTAATAGAGATAAAGAAAGATGAAACTTTTGTTAAATCTTTATCAACTAAGTTACATCTCGTTTATTTTAGTTATTAACAAAATTAACATAGATCAGCATATATGTATATAGTTATTATAACGTAGAAAGATAGTGTGTTTTATTTAACAAAAATTTTATACTTATAAATGTTTTAATAAACACAAACTTATTTAAACATATTGTTTTTTATATTAATTAACTACAGATGGACATAAATTTGTCGGTGCACTTGTAACTGTTAATATTTGATCAATAACAGGAATGTTTTAAATCAAGATTTCTGTTTTTCACTGCAGAAATAGGCAATAAATTTCCTAGAATCCTATATTTTCTACGTACAGTGCCAATTACACGCTCTGCATGAATTCTGACATTAGCTAGCTTCCTTGTCAATTCAATTTGTAATGGATCCAATTGTTTTTTATTTTTCATGAAATCAGGAATTTTCATTTCTGCTAACCGCATTCTGACAGAATCTTGAATTAAAAATCCCCTGTCTGCTAACACCAAGTCGCCCGGTAAAAGCAAATGTAACATTCCACAATGTTCTGTTATCATTCGGTCTGTATTATGGCCACCATAAGCCTTTGAGGTGAAATCCCTATTAATATTTTTATAGTGTTATGGTGTTTGTAATTGGACCACGTAGCCGCTTGTGCTTTTAACTCGCTGGATCTTTCAATTTTGACTTCAAAACAATCTATTACAACTGTGACTTTATTTCCAAAATTTTTTTTGAAGTAATCTGGCATTGTGGCAATTAGTTCATCTCCTTTTGGCCATATAATAAAACTTTTTAGATGCATATACAAGACGTTTAAGCACTTATAAAAAATTCTTGATGCTGTCTGGGTACTTATGTTGAAACGGTAACCAATATCCATAAAGAAAAGGTCTATTCATAGATGCAACAAAGTAAGTAAGAACTGTCGAAACTTCGACATGCTATTTTCTATTAAATTAACACTTTCATTAATGCTGTAAATGATGATAGCTCTGTGTAAAATGTTGTCATTATCTTATCACAAGTGAATTTATTTTACTCTTATATGTATAAAGTTGTTCATTTAAATATTTAACTTCTATAGAAAGTTTTTCATAGCTGACCATTTCTTCATTAGATATGTCTGTTTGAACTATTTTGTCCGTTTCATTTTCATCCACTCTACTATTAACATTTTCTGATTCAACATGTACATGTTCAAACAATTCATCTTCAAGATTTTTCCATAATCACAAATTTAAAGTTAACCTTCATTGAACACATTAGCTGTATTCGTAACAAATGAGAGAAATGATTTCAAATCTGTGACTGCAAACCCATTTTAACTTCAATTGTTATAATTGTTTCTGTAATTAAGCTTGGTTTAAAAGATAATAAAAGGACGAATGAGATGTATATGAGCGAGGATTAATCAGTATAGCACCACAAAGAAAGGATGCAACTCGACATTAATTAAGTTCAAGTCAATCCTTTTTGTAGTACTATACCGGTTAATCATTTCTCATATATGTATACTTTAACTTAATTTATCATTCTAGTTATACCTTTTGCACAGTTCTTTTTTTGTTTAAATTTCTTCGTTGTAAACGTTCATATCGTGATCCAACAGAATGTGCACTACTATTTGTAGTTTCACAGTCCAATTTGAGATGTGGAATGTAATCTGGATTACTAGTAACTCCAAATTCAGCTGGTTTTCCTGTATACGTCTTTTTATTATTATTATTATTTAATGATTAGTTTAAATACCTACTCACCTAACAGAAAATGATCTGAACATATTCTCATATATTTAATTTTAGTCTTGGTCAACTCAGCCCGATGAAGAGCTTGTATCCAGCATTCACGCCTTTTAACACGTTCTTCTAAGATTCTGCCTCTCTTGTCCCTTTCTGATGGAATTAGATAACAGCGTTTTTTCCAGTCTCTCATGGTTATTGGAACAACCAACAACTTCACAATTATGAGGCACTAAAAGGTTATTAAACCATTAATAAATGAAGTCCTGTGTGTTTTAAATACTTACTTTTCTGAAGTAGTACGTTGAAATAATAAAAGTATGATTAAAATAAATATATTAACTTAACACTTAACATCAATATAGCAACTTCTATGCAACAATAATAAAAATTATCTCGGACGCCAAGTTATTTTTTTTGATTATGCTCGGAATAACTAAACCGAGGATACAATAAAAAAATCGCCAAAATATCAAAATAAAATATATACAAACTATGTTTATTAAACACTTAAATTTGGTATTATGTAAAATATATCATAAAAATAGCCTTATACTAAGAAATCATTAGAGTATAAATACCTGTTTAAAAATTTATGTACAACTTTTTGATAACCTCTGGTATCAAAACGGAATGCGGTAATGCAAACTAAAGATGATATAATCTTCGTATCAATGTTGCGCTATGTATCGTATTTTCAATGTTTTCCGTTGTAAAGTATACCAAAGTTGAAATTACTTCTTACAAATTTATATTCCTTGAAATTTGAATAATCCAAAATTTATTACACTCTTGAAGTTTCAAATAAAAGGTGTGATCTAAATTTAGATCTAGCAAAGTATAAGTACAAGCGTACGTAAAAGTAGAATTAACCGTGTAATTAAAATGTAATTAAAAGTGTAAAAGTATAAAAGTGCCTGCAAAAAGCAAATGTTTTAGATTTTAATATAATACGAGTTAAAGATGTCTTACCAATCAATGGCACTTTTCACAAAATTTAGGTGGAAACCAAAGATGGCTTCCTGCTTCAAACAAAATACATCAAGCAATGCTAAAAAGGACGCTTAGGATGTCAGGTAATATCGATGCGCAAGAAATAAGTGCAGAAGATACTTCTACGAAATAGAAATATAAACTTTTAAGAAAATATGCAACTTAAGTTACACCAAGATGCAAATTAAGTTGCCTACCACAACTTATAAATCATTAATAATCAAAAACCCTTTTTTCTTATATTTTACAACTAAATGTACGAAGAACGTAAAAGATTCGTTACAAGCTGTTTACAAATATTGCAGTGGCGGCTCATGGTAACGATTCTTAGGGGACTCCTGCAATTGTAGAAAATATAAAAGATGCATATAAGGCAATGATATGGGAATATACTTAGTGACATCGAAATTGCAACACCAAGAAGGGATTGGAATTTCTGGATGAGATTTGTTAGGAATATTCCGTTATGTTACATTAACAAATGATCAAAATTTGAGAGAAAATTCTATTCGTTACAAAATTTTATAATAATTGTTATGTGCGGGGAAGCCCGAAGTTTTTTGTCAAAAATTGTAGTGGTGTATCTATTGGCCAGACCGCTGTACATACAATTTAATTTAGAAACAAACACTTTTTAGATGAATGGAAACAAGTTCGTATTTGCCCTGTGCTTTAGCCTGCTGCCTGGTTACGCTACTCAGATTCACACTATAAACCTATCAGCATTTTATACAACTTTGCAATAGTATATTACATACCGAGGCGAAAGTGTTCCGTTCCTGTCGAGAGAAGTATAGTTCACGAGAGGCGAAGCCTCGAGCTGAACTAGTTTTCGAGACAGGGGAATGGTACTTTTGCCGATGTTTGTATACGATTTTATTCAAAATTAAAGAACAAGCAACATTATACAGTTCAAATCCAAAAATTTTGGAACACATCCATCACGGCTTCTAGTTTAATATTGAAGGTCGTGACAATACGACTTTTAATTTTTATTTTAATGAGAAGCCATAAATGTTATGCTTACTATTTTTCTACCGGTTTTGTTTGTTTCCACCTATTGCTTGCATACTCTTGCCCCTTTATTAAAATTGGCAAGTTGTCAATTTGACATTGATAGTTTAAATCGATAGTAACTCCCCCACAGTTTGGAAAGTGGTCCATTACTGACCGCTTCATCCCATTACTGTCTCCTTTTTTTGTTATTACTGACCGCTTGAAGTAAACCCGTAAAATTATTCACTTCTCAACCTTTAAAGGGTTAGAAAAGCGGTATGTTACAAATTAATTGTGAATAAAAGTATTTGACTGCTATTTATGATCGTGTTTATCTTTATCCATCAGTGGACTTATGATCAACAAATTTAACTTCTTCACGCAATGGTAAGGTAGACACCATCTATACTGACATAGCTAAGGCTTTTGATAAAATTTACGCCGTGTCGTCTACCACGCGAAAATTATAACCTCAATCTGTCTAAAGATGGGAATAAAAAGGAAAACTAAAATCTACTGTAACCTAGGATCTTCCTAATGGATTGTAGAGTATCGTGGCTTGGATCCTAGGTTAACGTAGATTTTAAATTTCCTTTTTATTTCCATTTTTGTTAGACAGATTGAGGTTATAATTCGCCAAATTTCTCGTGGTAGAAGACACGGCTTAAAGTTTAACACTTTCTTAATATCTTTAAATTGCAGACTTTTGGTTATCATGAATCAGTACTTGAGTTTTATAAGTTATCATCGTAAACGTATACAGTTTGTAACTTACAATAACTTCAATTCTGGAGTTCTCCAGGGGTTGAACTTAAGACCGCTGTTTTTTCTGTTAATTGGCTATCTGACAGATTACCTATCTTGCAAACAACTCTAAAAATATTTCTACCAATTTCTAATATAATTGCATAAGTGTACACGCATTGTGAAGCACTGCTTATTATTTGTCATTTGTGTATATGTTTGTGATAAATTTTAATGTTTGCTGATATTATCAACTTCAGTGGTGTGTTACAAATATAATTATTGTTAATACGGTGAATTTAAACTTTACTTCATGTTAATAAATAGATATAATTCAATTTCAATTCACATTAAATTGAAGTGTGTGACTTTACTATCAGTTATACGCTATGAACTATGGAACTCTATTTGTACTATATACCTGGCTAGTAGATTCATTTATTGTTGCAATTCAATATTTATTTATCTTTTAGCGTACTTTTAATTAGAATTATGCCAAATATTAGGCGTAATTTATGCAACAAAGTTGAGGGATTGAAGAGTAAAAATGTTTCAACGCGTTCTTTAGAACCATTAGGCAAAGCAACCAACTTAATTTTCGTTTAGAAAAACGCTATGCTGTGTAATGATAAAAATTGTGAACAAATAAAAACATTTTTGTTTAGTGGGAGTAAGTTTCAAGATCTTAATTCATCAACAATATGCAGCTTAGGCCCTGCTGGCAAAGCAAGTAACTTAATATTTGTTTAAATGTTTAATAAGGTTCAAACTGTTAACTTATTCACTCATTTGTAGATCTAAACCTTCTGTTCTTTTACATATAATAACCTATTAAAACCTTTCACCCTTTTCATTTCTGCTATAACAAAGACGGAAAAACCAAAAGAGCTGTAGACAAGACAACTGAAAAAAGGTAACGGAGACACAAACAAATAAACGGGACTAGGAAATGGGCTGATGATACTCAAGACCTAGTTACGGCACCGTGAAGGCCAGACCTTATTATAGAAATCTGCAATTAGCTTTTTATAAAATACACAACTAGATGGTGCCATTCTTCCGCTTTCCATTACTTTTAAATACACCGCTGGATGGTACCACGATCACATCCTATTACAGCAATCTACAATTAACTTTAAAAAAACACATAACTGGATGGCGCCACAAGCAAACACGCGGGCTACTACATGGGGGCTGACTCTGTGACAAGTTTAAGAGTCCTAACTGTGTCTTATTAGAATACCATTTCATATTCCCCGCCATAACAGTTAAATCTACCTTTAATATACATATACTACTAGGTGGAGCCACGATCAACCTCTATTACAAAAAACATTAGTTTTACAAATACACCACTAGATGTCGTCACAATCAGGGGTCCTGACAAGGGGCCAAGACCTGAGAACATGTTCCGGAGTACTACAGCTGTCTTATGAGATAGTATGTGGGCCCCATATTGGAATACGGTATCAAGTTTAAAGTTTTCCCGCTATAGTAAAGAAGGGGGCTCAACAGGGGCGGAAAACCGTGATCAAGTTCCGGAGCCCTATAGCAGTCTTACGAGATGTAATCGGACCCCCATTACTTGAATACCATTTCAAATTTCAAGTTTTCCTGCCATAACAATTACAGGAACCTATATCTACGTTTTCTAGGTGGAGCCACGATCAACCTCTTATTACAGAAAACATTATTTTAAAAATACACCACTGGATAGCGGCTCAAAGAATCCAGAGCCGTAGGCCTCTAATCTATAGACACCAAAACGAAAATGACCTCAAAAACAAAATGGCTGCTACCAATCAGAAATCAGGGGGTGTGGCCTGCCCTTAGGTCCTCCAATCAGAACGGATAGTCTGAACCAGTATGCGCGCATAGGAATTGGGCGTGGCTACGCCGGGAAAGGGGCGGGTCGCGTGGCCACTTTAATTGTGACGTCACAATTATGGAGGGATTATGGGGGGAAGCTGACCTCATTCTACTAAAAGCAAATAACTTTCTAAACCTAACACTATTTTGACTCTATACCTTTCCTTAATTAGGTCAGTGCTTGAATATTGTGATATCGTTTGGTACCCTTTCTATAATGTTCATATAACGGCTGTAGAAAATTGTCGAATTATGTCATTTAAAATAGATGGTGTTTATCCAGAAAGATGTTATCCGCAAGACTTACTCAAGTTACTCATTTATACAATGACAGAACTATAACTTCTTGTTTGGTCTCTGATACAACTTCTTTTCTCTTAATAAAATTTTACAATCTATGCAGCAACTATACTATTGGATGCTATAATATGTAACTTGCTTAAATTACATATTGGCTTATTTATTTTCCATTATTTTTTTATGTAAATATACTCACAAGGAATGTCATCCTGTGTATTAGATTTACAAAGGCATAAACATTTTTTGTTTTATTTAACTCAGAGTATTATGTTATTTTAAGTTATGCAAAATATAATTGTTTATACCACTTTATGCATTATTTAACCTTTTCACGTGATTTTGTTCTGTAAATGAATGTTTGTATCTGTTGAACGATAATATATATGATTATTAAAACAGAATGTGAACATCTGCAGCTTTGTATTCATCACACCATTAATGTAAAATTGTTACTATAGAAAATCGTAACCAATTTTTTCCCTTACAAATGCAACAATATTGATCTTACTCACACAAATGCTACCACCCACTTAGACGTCACGTTTGATCATAAACTGTATTTTAATATTCACATCGATACCATATTTATGTAGATCTGCAATAAGTATGCTTGGATATATTATGCGAAACTGTAATATGTTTAGGGCGTTATCTTCTCTAAAAGCTCTGTATTATAGCTTTGTTCGCTCAAAACTCGAGTAGTGTGCAATAATTTGGTATCCACATTATCACGTTCAAAGTGATGCTTTAGAATACATGTAGCGTAAGTTTGTAAGATACGAGTAACAACCCATTATTATTGACAATAAAAGAACCAGTGTAACTTTTTCAAAATTTTATTTTAGATGTGTTCAAAGTACTTGCCTTCACCTATAATGCATTTAGCCATTCTTTCCTTCCACTGCAAAGTCGCACATTGCCAGATTCGGTGAGTAGGGAGGTTGTTCGATTACATTAATCTTGTTTGCGGTCAAATACTGCGGAGTTAGTCCTGCAGTATGCGAAGAAGCTTTATCGTGATTTAGCATAATTCCCTTCTTTGGCACTTCCGATAAACAGCATTCGACGTACCATTTAGCTGTCACTAGTAACAGCCCAATTGTAAATAATTACTACTTTTCATTTGTGTATTACTATTTTTCTTTTTTTGTATTACCTTTGTTTGCATAACCGCATAGCCTACAATTATTTTTGTTTATTTACTTAGATTATAAACAATAGTGTATCTAAATTGTACAATGTCCAAATGTTTCTTCAGTTGAGCAATAAATACATTATCATGAATAACAACAAGAAAAAAAAAACTAAAAAATAGTCTATTTTAACAGACTTTACTCAGGTTTATAGATTACCTACCTACAAATTTATTTTAAACTTTAATTGGTCGCGCCCGAGTATTCCTAGTCAAGCTTACTGTAAACGACTTGCTGGAATTGGCTGCAGTAAAAAAATTAATGTGTACTCCTTCCAACCTAGGTTTTGATATATTAATCCACACTTTCATTTTGTAGAATAGTCACATTGGCCACATTTGTAATGTTTGAAACAGTGAATGGACTTTGAATTTTAGTGACCAGTCACAATGATCACATTTATAATTAGTATTTGAAGTGTGCACAATAAGATACATTAAACCGAACTTGGATTTTAAAGAATATTCAAGTTGGTCACATATGCAGTATTTGAAGTATGCATGGCAAGATGACGTTTCCATTTTGTAGAATATTCACATTGGTGACAATGTGATTAGTACTTGAGTGTGTTTTAATGGATGTTTTTTTTAAACTGCATTTAAATTTGATGAATAATCACAGTGATCACATTTGTAATAGGTACTTGATGTGTGTAATAATTGATGTTGTTTTAAATATCGCTTCAATTTTGAAGAATAATCACATTGGGCACATTTATAATTAATACCAGAAGTGTGTATTAATTGATGATTTTTTAAATGGCCCTTCAATTTTGAAGAATAATTACACTCATCACGTGTGCAAGTACCTAGTAGTTCAAGTGTGTTTTAATTGGTTTTTTTAAATTGTTTTTCAAATTTGATGAATAATCACATTGATCACACTTGTAATTAACGGTTGAAGTGTGTATTAATAGACGTTGTTTTAAACGGCCCTTGAACTTTGTTGAATAATCACATTTGTAATTAATACTTGAAGTGTGTCTTAATTTATAAAGTTTTAAATTGCACTTCAATTTTGATGAATAATTACACTGATCACATGTGTAAGTAGTAGTTGCAGTTTGTATTAACCTATACAGTTTTAAATAGCAATTCAATCTAGTAATCACATTGATCACATTCTTAATTAGTAGTTGAAGTGTGTTTTAATTGTAGTTTTTTTAATTGATGCTTGGTCACATTTTTTGGTACTTCACGTGTGTATTATTTGATGTTGTTTTAAACATCGCTTCAATTTTGAAGAATAATCACATTGATCACATTTATAATTAATACCTGAAGTGTGTATTAATCGATGATTTTTTAAATGGCACTTCCATTTTGATGAATAATTACACTGATCACATGTGTAAGTAGACGTTGAAGTGTGTGTTAATTCATGTTGTTTTAAATTTCCTTTAAATTTTGATGAATAATCACATTGATCACATTTGTAATTAGTGGTTGTAGAGTGTATCAATTGATGTTGTTTTAAATATCGCTTCAATTTTGAAGAATAATCACATTGATCACATTTATAATTAATACCTGAAGTGTGTATTAATCTATGAGTTTTTAAATGGCTCTTCCATTTTGATGAATAATTACACTGATCACATGTGTAAGTAGTAGTTGAAGTGTGTGTTAATTGATGTTGTTTTAAATTTCCTTTAAATTTTGATGAATAATCACATTGATAACATTTGTAATTAGTGGTTGAAGTGTGTTTTAATTGATGTACTTTTAAATTGCGTTCCAAATTTGACGAATAATCACATTGTTCACATTTGTAATTAGTGGTTGAAGAGTGTATTAATAGATGTTGCTTTAAATTGCACTTTAATTTAGATGAATAATCACATTGATCACATTTGTAATTAGCGGTTGAAGTGTGTTTTAACTGATGTATTTTTAAATTGCGTTCCAAATATGATGAATAATCACATTGGTCACATTTGTAATTAGTAGTTGAAGTGTGTTTTAACTGATGTTGTCTTAAACATGTCTTCACCTTTGAAGAATAATCACATAGATGGCATTTGTAGTCAGTAGTTGAAGTGTGTTTTAATTGATGTCTTTTTAAATATCGTTTCAAATTTGATGAATATTCACATTGATCACATTTGTATTTAATACTTGTTGAAGTGTGTAATAATTTATGTAGTTTTAAATTGCCCTTTAATTCTGATGAATAATCACATTGATCACATTTGTAATTAGTTGAAGTGTGTTTTAATTGATATTTTTTTAAATTACCATTCAATTTTGAAGAATACTCACATTGAGAACATTTGTAATTGGTGCTTGAAGTGTGGATCATTATATGTCTTCTTAGATACCTCTTTACACTTGTTGAAAACTCACAATGATGACATTTGAATTTATCATGTTTTGTACAATCATGTTTTAAATTGTACTTCAATTTTGTTGTGCAGTTACACACATTGCATGTAGGTGAAGAGTGTTTTACATTAGAATCGATTTCAGCTCTATTAATCGTATTTACCAAAGAAGAATCATTGTCTTCGTCAACTTTAACAGCATTTGTAAATTCACATTTTATAGTATTAGAAGTCAAATTAATTTCATGTTTGATATCATTGTTTATAATGACCTGTTGTTGGATAAGGAATAAATCGATTGATGCTTCTTCTTTAGGTTCCAATTTTATTATATCTTTACTAACTTCAGCTGACATCTTGAACTATTAGAACGTTAACATATAATATTAATTAGAACGATACACGAGCGGCCACGTGCAAACCATTCACTTACTAGTCCTTATGCTTTTGTCTAGATTATTACAAAAAGGCTTTTGTAAGGGTAGGTATGATCTAACATACTAGACAAAACCATACTCTCTAAGGATAAAAGAATTAAAGTACAGAAACTGATCAAGGTTCTACTAACAGTATCCATACTGTGGTCCTACTGCTATACATTACTCTCTATATCTAACAAACGTAAAGAAATATAATAAACTTCAATTTCGAGGAGTGAATCCACACACCTTCTTTGCTTGTTCACAACGTCTTGTTATGAAAAAAAAAAGGGTTTATTACAATTCATCCTTTTGTAATCATCAGATTGCCAACGTTGCAGTGGCGGCTCGTGGTAATAATACTTAGGGGGCTCCTGCAATTATAGAAAATATGAAAGATGCATAAGACAATGATATGGGAAACAAGATATGTGGATGTAGATAGTGTACAGTTAGGTCGTGCAATCGTCCATTTTTCAGCCCTTTTTCTTAAGTCACTTATTAGACTTGTGATCTTTTTTTCAAATAAGAACGGTAAATCTGTAATTTTAACTAATGTTTATATTTTGTGCGTGGGTAAATAACTGTCTACGGCATTAATTGAAATTAAGTGTAGTTACATTTTAAAATAGGGGACAGTTAAATTTAAGTGTGGTTGTATTTTGTAAGATATTGGACAGTTATCGTTACGTAACAGTTTAGTATCCGGGTATCGTCGAATTTCGCGAAAAAAATTTAACGTAGAGGAAGGCAAACAATGAAAAAAACTTTATTACGGAAATTGGCGGTTTGCGTAAAATATGAGATTAAAATTTTCACACAAATCGTAACTTTTAGCTGCTGTACAATAGGTGGCGCAATGCGCAATGCCGTTCATGAACAAGTTTTTAAAACAATGGGTAGTTTGAAATACAAAAAAATAACGTTTATGATATGTAAGGTAAAAGAAAGATTTAAACAGAAAAGCGGATACTCTACTTTAACCTAGGTAACCTGAGAAAGTAGTAGCATTTTTACGGTAACCTACTAAAAGAAAGATCCAGATTTACACGTAATTATAGTACTGGGATCATATGTGTATGTTTGGTTACCTACTCTACAGGATATTGTATAATAAACTTTAAAATTTATTGCAACGCTAAATTGACAAAAGCTTTCCGTGTTAATTATTGGTGTTATTCTGGAGAAACAATACAACAGAGTGAATAGTGGCAAGCTGTGGGAAATATTAAATGAATATGGCGTAAATGAAGGTCTAATAAATGCAATAAGGACAGTATACAATGGTAGACGGGCATGTGTAGGGTGAGAGGAGGTGTGAGTGCATACTTTAATATTGAGCAAGGAGTGTGACCAGACTGTGCAATGTCACCGTGGTTGTGCAATGTTTACAAGGATAAATGTGTTAGACAAGCATGTACCGATACAAATGGTGTAATGGTTGGTGATGTAAATGGACTAGTTCTGGTGTCTTATTAAGTGACAGTGCGGATGAGCTACAAACTGCTCTGAGGAAGTTTAATACAGTCTGTGAGAGCATGGACCTAAAGGTAAATGTGAACAAAACTAAGATTGTGGTGTGCAATCGGGAAGGTGGAAAGGAGAGTACAGTATTTACTCTGCAAGATGAAAGTGGACGAGATGGTACATCTGCGTAGAAAATTTACTGCATATGGTACAATGGATGGCGAGATTGGACGAATGGTCAACGTTGAAAGGAAAGTGATTGGAAGTATGTGGACATTAATGAGAAATGAAAGCATGGGCCTAGTGGCGAAACGAGCAATCTATAATGGCGTGTTTGTCCCGTTCGTACTGTATGTCAAAAAAAGTACGAAAGAAAAATAAATGCCGTGGGTATGAGATTCCGGACAAGCACATGTGGTAAAACGAGAAGGGATAAGATAAAGTATGAGTGTACAATTACGGAGTGCGGCGAGGAAAAGACGGTGATGGAGAGATTTAAATGTACGTTGGTTTGGTCATATTGAGAGAATGAACAACGCAAGATTAACAAAGCAAATATATGTGGGTGATGTTAGAGGTAAAGCCGGGCCTGGTAGGCCTCGTAAAACTTGGTTGAATGTAGTAGAATGTATGATAAAAGAAAGGAAGATAAGGAGTTTTAAAAATAAAAGGACATCAGAGATAATATAAGAATCTTGCGGAAGCTAGCGAGGTATGCGGAGATAGGAAAGATTGAAAATGAAAAATGATTAAGAGGCAGGCATTGCTTTGCATACCCCGCAAGGGAATGGCGTGAAGGTTAAGTTAAGCTATTTTGCCATTTTTGAATTGAAACAAATCAAGCGTGGTACCAGGGTACTAAACACACACACGCACGCACGCACGCACGCACGCACGCACGCACGCACGCACGCACGCACGCACGCACCACCCACCCACACACACACACCCACACACCCACACACCCACCACCCACGCACGCACGCACGCACGCACGCACGCACGCACGCACGCACGCACGCACGCACGCACGCACGCACGCACGCACGCACGCACGCACGCACGCACACCACACACACACACACACACACACACACACACACACACACACACACACACACACACACACACACACACACACACACACACACACACACATAGCATAGAAGGGTGGTTTCAGTTCTTTCTTTGTATTATCGTTATTACAACGGCTCGGGCTATCTTTGCGAGAAACACTCGGTTCGCTCATTCACATCATCAGTATGTAGTACAGATCTTCACTTGTACCAAACGGGCGCAATCCACATTTTTCTACACGGCTTTTGAACTCTGGAATGATCTCCCTAGTTCCTGTTTTCCTCTTACTTATGATATGAGAAAATTTAAGGTAGCTGTTCATAGGCATCTATCGGCAATTCATTATCCCTCAATCCATCCTCCTAAGTGTTCCTGAGTGCTTTAGCACGATAGGCCAAATTTAGCCTGTTCAGGTCCACAATCATAAAAAAAAGTAATGTATATATATATATATATATATATATATATATATATATATAAACTATACATAATAAAAGAACGGGAGTACACGAGAAAAGTGAGTGTAGGGGGTTGACAGCATGCAGTCAAACCGCAGGTGCACTGTTACGCTGCATGAGTTTTCATGATCTTCCACCTTGTTGGTATTTTTTAACCACTCCTACTAATCGGAAAAGTGTGGAAAAACACTTTCTATGTACAGAATTGAGTTTAGAATGCGAATAGGCAACAAAAAAAATCTTGCAATTTTGCAATATCCAAATTTTTGACGAGATAATAAATTTAAATTGCATACCGATGCTTCAGGAATAGCATTAGGTGCGGTTTTATCCAACGGAGACCAGTAGCATATCCTAGTAGAAGCATAGATATACTATACTACAATTGAGAAAGAATTATTAGGTATAATTTGGGCAATTAGACATTTTCCACCGTATTTTTTTGGGCGATTTTAAAATTTATACAGATTATAAACCATTATTATATTTATTTAACATGAAACATCCATCGAGTAAACCATTAAAATTTCGTTTATGTTTAGAAGAGTATGATTTTGATATTGAATATATAAAAGTATGCGAGAATCGACGGCTGATGCATTGTTACGTGTGAATGTTAGTGTGGATTGATTAAAAAGTATACATGAGAGAGTAATTGCTGTTTTAACGAGAGCACAACGAAAGATAAGAGAAAACTTTGAGATAGAAGGTAAGTTGGATTGTGACGAAACTGATACAGACAATTCGATTGACCACCCAAAAGTTGCAAGTTCTTAAAAAACCAAAAGAGTGTAGAAATGAGGGTCATGACATAAGATGAATTACAAGACGAACATGATTATGATTACAGTGTTACCAAAAATGAAACCTTTCTTTATTTACCTTCAAAAGAAATTTTATTTATTAATCCTCATACTCGTTCAGCATTAACTCAAGAACTATTGTTGACGAATTTGAAGAAAATAAGTAAAGATATTAAAGTATTAGATTTACTTGTGCTTAAATAATATGCGCGTATTATAACACATGATTGAAGGAGAAAAAAAAAATTATGAAATGTCTAGGATAAATGTAAGTAACAAAGTTGAGAAAATTACGGATAATAACAAGAAAAAGTAATTTTAAACGATTTTCACTTACTACCACGTGGTAATAAAATGAATGACAAATAACATTTAGAAATATTATTTTTGGAAAGGTTTAGGTAACGATGTAGAAAATTACATAAAAAAGTGCGACAAGTGTCAAAAAGAAAACCATATTAAACACATAAAACAACCCAACTCAAAACATTTAATATATGCAATTAACTTAATTTTAAAGCTACCCATCTACGATCAAATCTATAAATAATGTTACACTAATATTAATTACAAACAATGCCATTACAGCGCTCTCTACGAGCAACGTCAAACAACATGTACCTCATAAACCAGCGACATTCGTATAAAGGCACGAGCTGAACCATAATATTTTGGATATATATATATATATATATATATATATATATATATATATATATATATATATATATATATATATATATATATATATATATATATATATATATATATAGTTGTGTGTGTGTGTGTGTGTGTGTGTGTGTGTGGTGTGTGTGTGTGTCTGTGTCTGCGTCTGCGTCTGCGTCTGCGTCCGCGTCCGTGTCCGTGTGTGTGTCCGTGTGTCCGTGTGTGTGTGTCCGTGTGTGTGTGCGTGCGCGCGTGCGCGCGTGCGTGCGTGCGTGTGTGCGTGCGCGTGTGCTTGTGCGTGTGCGTGTGCGTGTGCGTGCGCGTGCGCGTGCGCGTGCGCGTTTGCGTGTGTGTGTACTGCTGGTTTCTCGTGTGTCAAAAAGAAAACCATATTAAACACATAAAACAACCCAACTCAAAACATTTAATATATGCAATTAACTTAATTTTAAAGCTACCCATCTACGATCAAATCTATAAATAATGTTACACTAATATTAATTACAAACAATGCCATTACAGCGCTCTCTACGAGCAACGTCAAACAACATGTACCTCATAAACCAGCGACATTCGTATAAAGGCACGAGCTGAACCATAATATTTTGGTATATATATAATATATATATATATATATATATATATATATATATATATATATATATATATATTGTGTGTGTGTGTGTGTGTGCGTGTGTGTGTGTGTCTGTGTCTGTGTCTGCGTCTGCGTCTGCGTCCGCGTCCGCGTCCGTGTCCGTGTGTGTGTCCGTGTCCGTGTGTCCGTGTGTGTGTGTGTGTGTGTGTGCGTGCGCGCGTGCGTGCGTGCGTGTGTGTGTGCGCGTGTGCTTGTGCGTGTGCGTGTGCGTGAGCGTATGCGTGTGCGTGTGCGTGCGCGTGCGCGTGCGCGTGCGCGTGCGCGTGTGCGTGTGTGTGTACTGCTGGTTTCTCGTGTGTCAAAAAGAAAACCATATTAAACACATAAAACAACCCAACTCAAAACATTTAATATATGCAATTAACTTAATTTTAAAGCTACCCATCTACGATCAAATCTATGAATAATGTTACACTAATATTAATTACAAACAATGCCATTACAGCGCTCTCTACGAGCAACGTCAAACAACATGTATATATATATATATATGTATGTATCTGTGTGTGTGTGTGTGTGTCAGTGTGTGTGTCTGTGTCTGTGTCTGCGTCTGCGTCCGCGTCCGCGTCCGCCTCCGCGCCCGTGTCCGTGCCCGTGTCCGTGTCCGTGTCCGTGTCCGTGTCCGTGTCCGTGTCCGTGTCCGTGTGTGTGTGTCCGTGTGTGTGTCCGTGTGTGTGTGTGTGTGCGTGCGTGGGTGCGTGCGTGCGTGCGTGCGTGTGCGTGTGCTTGTGCGTGTGCGTGTGCGTATGCGTGAGCGTTTGCGTGTGCATGTGCGTGCGCGTGCGCTCGTGCGCGTGTGCGTGTGCGTGTGTGTGTGTGTACTGCTGGTTTCTCGTGTGTTGATCCGCGTAGCTCTTCTAGTCTACAGAAGACCTTTTGTTGCAAAACGACGTTTCGGCAAAATCTCATTTACCATCAGGTTGGTAATTGTCTGCTTTGAGTTACTCGAACTGAACTAACTCCCTTTTGTGTGTGCTGATGCTTATGTACCCTATTGCTTCACTCATTGCTTTCACTGCTTGCACTTTTTTCACTGCTTTCGCTGCTTTCACTACCTTCACTTATTTCACTGTTTGCTTCCCTGTTTTCACTGCCTTTGATGATTCTGTTTTAGGTGTTGTGGATTTTGTTGTCTAGGGACTAATGATGTTTTCTATATTGATGGTAGTCTCAGAGCATCGTCTCTTGTGTTGAGATTATGTGGATGTTTCTCAATCTCTATAGCTTCTCTGATAATTCTAGCTGTAAGGTGCTCGATGCTTGTCAAAGTTTCTGCGTCGTCAAATTTAATTTTGTGTCCTGTTGTGGTTACGTGTTGTGCCAAGGATGATGTCGCTTGAACTTTATATTAAGCGCGTTTTTGTGTTCTTCTATCCTTGCGTTAATTTTTCTGTTGGTCTGTCCAATAGCGTCCACATGGAATCTCGTACACTCCTAATTTATATAGATAATGAGGAACCTAAGTCGAATCCCAGTCGCGATCAGCTGTACTCTAAACAAACCGCTGCAAATTGTATTAATACTACCACATCAAAAATTAGGTTTTTTGCAAATAACTCGAAAACGATTAACCTTACAAAAAAAATGCAAGAATGATTTCCGATGAAAAATTTCATTTTCTATGTAATACCATAATACAATCTCAAAAAAATCGTGTGGACGGGTTCCAAAATCGGATTTTTGGAAGTATTTAGAAAATAACAAAATTTTCGAAAAAATTGCAAAAAACACTCTTTGTGAGAAATTTTATTTTCTATCTAACGCTATTTTCACTGTTTGAATATGTTAAATAGTTCCGGAGATATTTAGGAAACACCGGTTTTTTGCTAATATCTTGTAAACCGTTTGTTGCACAGAAAAATTATAGGGTCAAAAAATACTCAAAATTATGTTATTAATCACATATTAAAAGGAGTACACACGCATAGATACACAGACAAGATTTTTTTCGCTCAAATTTTGTTTTTGGGCGTTTTCGAACATTCTAAGCGATTGAGCAAATAAAAATGTTTGAAATTTTTTTTAGCGATACAGTACTTCCCATCCGTTGGATGTGGAAGTAATTCATTTCACATGTTTATGATAAAAAAAGTATGTATATATATATATATATATATATACAGGGTGTCCAGTTTAAGATGAAATGCATGGGGATATGGGAAACCGTTAGAGATACGAAGATGGTTAAATGGAGAAAAAGTTGCGTCATTATATGCCCAAGAAGTAACCATGGTTACATGTCAAAAAATCCCTTCCATTTACTAGACACAGGTTGATAACTGAAAATATGCGTTTTCTAAAAATCGCTATATCTTGTTTCTTGCAAGAGATACATCCACGATTTTTGCAGGATGGGGGTAACAGGTAGCGAGGATTTCAAAAATGATTTTGAAAAAAATCTAAGCCTACTAGATTTTGAGATAATGCACGCAACTTTCGATTTTCTTATGGACGCCATATTGGATTTTTGCATTTTTGAATTCTTCATAAAAATGCTTTTCAACCATATATCATATGTTTATAATCTGCCAATGAGAAAGTGTCAAATTACACAATTAAATCAAAGCAACCTTGACATATTATGTATTTTAATTAAATGAAAATTAATCTACAAATTAAACTAACTATTGAGAACAATATTATTGATTATTAACATAAATCATAATAATAAAAGTGACAAAAAACAACAAAAAATAAAATTTAATATTATACTGAATTTTACTATTAATAATCAAATGCTCGAATAAACCTCCATTCTCTTGCAATAATTGAATAGATGGTTGATTGGCAAAGGCCTAGTTTGATATAAATTTAATTGTGTAATTTGACACTTTCTCATTGGCAGATTATAAACATCTGATATATGGTTGAAAAGCATTTTTTATGAAGAATTCAAAAATGCGAGATGATAAGGAACTCTTGTGATGCAGTGCTAACTCGATGCAGATGGTGTTTGCAGGAGAATGAAGGTGTATTCGAGCATTTGATTAATTAATAGTAAAATTCAGTATAATATTAAATTTTATTTTTGTTGTTTTTGTCACTTTTATTATTATGATTTATGTTAATAATCAATAATATTGTTCTCAATAGTTAGTTTAATTTGTAGATTAATTTTCATTTAATTAAAATACATAATATGTCAAGGTTGCTTTGATATAAACTTAATTGTGTAATTTGACACTTTCTCATTGGCAGATTATAAACATATGATATATGGTTGAAAAGCATTTTTATGAAGAATTCAAAATGCAAAAATCCAATATGGCGTCCATAAGAAAATCGAAAGTTGCGTGCATTATCTCAAAATCTAGTAGGCCTAGATTTTTTTCAAAATCATTTTTGAAATCCTCGCTCCCTGTTACCCCCATCCTGCAAAAATCGTGGATGTATCTCTTGCAAGAAACAAGATATAGCGATTTTAGAAAACGCATATTTTCAGTTATCACCCTGTGTCTAGTAAATGGAAGGGATTTTTTGACATGTAACCATGGTTACTTCTTGGGCATATAATGACGCAACTTTTTCTCCATTTCGTATCTCTAACGGTTTCCAATATCCCCATGCATTTCATCTTAAACTGGACACCCTGTATATATATATATATATATATATATATATATATATATATATATATATATATAATACTTTTTATCATAAACATGTGAAATGAATTACTTCCACATCCAACGGATGGGAAGTACTGTATCGCTAAAAAAATTTCAAACATTTTTATTTGCTCAATCGCTTAGAACGTTCGAAAACGCCCAAAAACAAAATTTGAGCGAAAAAAATCTTGTCTGTGTATCTATGCGTGTGTACTCCTTTTAATATGTGATTAATGATATAATTTTGAGTATTTTTTGACCCTATAATTTTTCTGTACAACAAACGGTTTACACGATATTAGCAAAAAACCGGTGTTTCCTAAATATCTCCGGAACTACTTAACATATTCAAACAGTGAAAATAGCGTTAGATAGAAAATAAAATTTCTCACAAAGAGTGTTTTTTGCAATTTTTTCGAAAATTTTATTTTCTAAATACTTCCTTCATGTAAACATAATTCATTAAAAATAAATAAGTATTTGAGGTTAGAAAATGTAGATACCAACCATGGAGCAGGCTTGGCGAAATTTAAGTCAAAATAAAGAGAGATATTAGTATTGTAACGTTTGTATTACCTTGATTATTAACCAGCCCATTGATTCGAGATCTGGATTTCCTAGAATACTACTATGTTAGATAATGTATTCAATTCGATTTTCAAGCTCTTTTTTTAATTCTTATCAAATTAGATGACCTTCAAATAACTATAAATTTTATTACCGCTGAAATGCAAATTTTTAAATATGTGAAGGTCCAATCATCAACTTTCAATAACATTTCGCTTTGCAACAACTGTGTACAGCATGTATCACCTATTTTTATATTTAAAAAATTAAAGGGTAAGGTTGAAAAGACCAAAGTACGTTTACAGAACCTAGTTCACTGTTCAGGTAAACGTGGAAATGATTAAACTTGGAATGAACATTCATGGAACATACTTTGTTATACGTTCCTAGAATGAACTTAAGAACATGTTCGATGAACGTTCTGTTTATATCCTGGGACGTTCGGACATTATGGGAGCACAAAACGAACGTCTTTCGAACGTTTGGTGCTATCTGGGTTCGGTTAGGTTAGTTAGTTTAATTAAATGTTGTTGGTGTTAAATGAATTTTATGCAAATCAGCCGTTATGTGTGTTCTTTGATGAAATTTCTCAGGGGTTGCCGATTATAGTAGCCCCGTATTATTAGTTTACAAATTCGACTAACTGCATTGTTGTGTACAAAAAATACTTTTTAAACACAGTGTTAAACGGTTAGCGTAGTTGTAGATTGTAGTGTAGAAAAAAGGAATTTCACAAATTCTGTTGTCTGGTTAGAATTATAATCATCACCCTGTATATACAACGATCATCAAACGAAGTGTTTCTGAACCCTGAAGTCCTAACGGAATGGCAGAAAAATGTGAAATTTGTTTTGAGAAAGATACTTATCGTCCTGGAGAAAGTATTAACGGGAAAGTGAATTGTTCTTTCTTAAATCCAATCACCGTGAGAGGTAAGAATACAAATATTGAGAACGTTTTGAGGTTATACATATAATACAGGATGTTCAATACATTCTGTAAATGTTTATTAACATTATTTTATATAATAAATTGGAACTTCTATTATTATTGTTAAAAACGGTTATTTTTAGATATTAAAATTACGTTTTTTGGCAGAGCTAAAGTATTCTGGAAACAGGGGAAGATCAGTAACTATGACAGAAGGGAGTATTTTGCTATGGAATGTAATTTATTACTTTGTAAGTTGTTTTCATACTGTCTTTAATATCTTAACTATTAAGTGCTTGTAGGTGAAACAAAATTTGAACCAGGTAATTACTATTACCCATTCACGTTTAATTTACCAGGAAGTCTACCCTCATCGATGAAAACCCAATATGGAAGTGTTAAGTATAAAGCAGAAGCTGTTGTTGATATAGCGTGGGCTATAGATTGTAAAGATAAAAAAATATTTACAGTTTTTAGCCCACATTACCTTAGCCTGATGGATGGTGTAAATGTAAAATAACAATATACACAAATGCTTAAATAATTACTGAAATTCTAGAGCCCTATTGAATGCACTAAAGAAAAAATCCCCTTTTCATTTGGTGTTGATAATCCTATTAAATTAACTGTTAACCTAGAGAAGGATTGCTATGCACCGAATCAAATGGTCCTATTTATTGCAAAAATTAAAAATGACTCCAGTGTCACTGTGAATGAATTAAGTTTTCAAATTATTCAGGTTAAATTTTTTCTTTATGCACCTATGCTAATTTTTAATGTAGGCTTTTTCATTTCATGTAAAAGATAGACAAAAAGAAATTGTCGGATCAAGTAGTGAAGAATTTGCAGTTGTCGACAGTGTTGTAAAACAAGGTGACGAAAAGTATTGGAATCTTGAGTTGAGAATTCCTGCAGATATGTTTATTGGAACTTTGCCTAATTGTGAAACTATTAAAATAAGTTGGAAATTAAAAGTAAGTGAGATTGTTCTCATTACTGTAGTTTGTTTTTTTTTGTCATAGGGAGTTGTGAGTTTGCCATTTCCACATAGGAATATGGTTATTGAAGTGCCATTATTACTTGGATCTGAAAACTCACCTAGAGTTTTTTTGTAACCAGACATAATGTTTAAGTTATGTATTTTTATATGAAGTGTAGTTTGATGAAAATTTATATGAAATATTTATTTTTCATGTTTACTAAATAGATTTATTTTTACATGTAAACTTTATAAAATTTATATGTATTTTATATGTAAATAAATGTGTTTGATTTGTTATTACGGGTGCTTTCAGTGTTGTGAATGACACAAAATATGGTTGAGCTTTTTGTCAACTTTGTCATCATAGCAAATGCTAACTTGAGGTAGTAGTAGTACTGTTACTGTTAAGTACTACTCAGTTATAAATTGTATTACTTTTTATTTGCACAAATTTTTATTTTATCATGGTTGTTCCACCATGTGCAAAATATTAAATGTAACTAGAAGTAGAAATACTTTCAGAACAACACAATGAGTCATGAAAAGCTGCGCGAAAATCAGCTGGTTTGCCAGTGGCGTTGCACGAAAATTTCATAAATGGGTTAAATAGAAATGTTACAAATTGAAGTTACACCAAGCAATAATTTATATAAGACTATGTTTTGTGAAATTTAGCAATTATAGCTTAGTTTACACGATTACAAATAGGCGCAGTTTTGTTTTGGAGCTCCTTGAATACTTGTCATCAACAATGTCTGCTGAATAACTTTATGCAGAATAACAAAATGATCTATACAAAAGTACAATCTTATAATTTATCTTAAACTACTGTAAAATGATACATGTACCCGCAAAGCATGAAAGAAAACCTTAATATTGGGCTCTTTGAGGGACAGTTTAATAGTATGTCGAATGTGTTGAAACTTAATAAACTAAATATACTATTTGAAACACCCCCAAAAAAGCATATTGTATTTTAGAAAACTATGTAAACGAATTCACATAAATTAAAATGTAGATGTGTATAACAAAAGCTTTCAAATTAATAACACAAGTAGTAAAGGAACAAGGAGTAACCGCACCAGATTCTTGTTAATTTGAATGCGATTACTTATTACTTTGGTTTAGTAGTAAATTATTTAAAAAATTTTTTTAAATTTATTTATTCACAAACAGAATGTAAAATGAACACGTAAATATTTACAGAAATATAAAATGCTAACTCACAAAAATGAATTGAGAATTATGATTAAATCTTTCACTAAAATTATGCCACAAAACAACTTATGACAAAAATCTAATCATAGGAAATTACAATTGCTAAAGTTTATTTTTAGTATAATTCTGGTAAATAGGTTATCATAAATACATACAAAAACAATTAAGAAATGATAGATTTTGTTTTAGGGTTTAAACAATTGAATCAACACACTTCATTTTGGTTGAAACTACACAGTCACCTTAGTTTTATAAAATTTACAAAACATTAAATAGATCACGATATAAGGTGTGTTTCATTGTGGGAACTGAACAAGTTGCAAAGTACCTATAAAGTGTGTAAATTGTAAATATTACCTAATAAATTATTTTATTCTGTGCTCGGTCCTGCTTGTTGTAAGTCAGAGTCAGGCAATAGAGAAATTCCAAGATCCCCCTCATCTTCATCATCGGAAGATTTTTCAGTAGATTCATCTGAATCGCCTGTATTCACAACGAATCTAAAATCATCATATGATTTGTCAAACATGTGTTCTTTGTACTTGTATTCTTCAACTACTTTATCAACATGTGTACATATGTTTGTCCAATCTTCAGGAGTTATAGGGGCAAATTTTTCTTCAGCTAATTTTATTACCTCCTGTAATTTAAAGGTAGTATTTCTAGATGCAACGTATTGCTTCACTGCAGCCCATATTTTCTCAATTGGGTTTAGTTCTGGATGATACGGAGGAGTCTAAGCACTATATGGTCATGTTTTGCTAATTCAGTATCTAAAATATACTGTTTGCACTTTGACTTATGCTCCTTGATTATTGCATACAACACAGGTTTTGTTGAAAGAGGATCATGCATACAGTGTTTCATTTCTTTAATAGATTTAATTGAGTATTATTATACTTCCTAGTTAATTTTCTGATAACTTAATTGAAATGTCTAGGTATATTAAAATAAACTATTTGCTAACTGTATATACCTACATAATAGTCACGATGTGTTTATACTGATACTGGGTGTCCAAGTACAAAGGACCAAAGCGATATCTTAAACTTCATATAGGTACGGAAAAAACCGTTAACATAAAAAATCCCTTGCAATTGGATGTCGTTGCGAAATGTGGAAGATTATGAGTTTTAGTCCATGCATTGTAAATGTATTCACCCTGTTATGAGTAAAGTACGAACATTACATTCACACAAACAGGTTTATTAATAACGTATAATTGTACTACATGTTTCAAATTGTAAATTATCACATGAATTAAAGATAAAGGCTTATATTCCTACAAAATAAAAGGAACTCCTCGTAGTGGTTTAATACTTCAGGCGGATATGTATTGAATGTTTTTCAAATGTGCTTTATAGCTATATATCATACATATATATATATATATATATATATATATATATATATATATATATATATATATATATATATATATATATATGATATTGATCTTTAGGTTTGCCTGGCTGCTGTATGTACTGCTGGTTTCAGTGTTGATCCGCATAGCTCTGCTGGTCTCCAAAAGACCTTTTGTTGCAAAATGACGTCTTGGCAAAATCTCATTTATCATCTCAGGTTGGTAACTGTCTGCTCCTGCTTCGAGTTACTCGAACTGAACTAACTTTCTGTAGTGTGTGCTGCTGCTGCTTATGCACCCTATTGCTTTCACTCACTGCTTTTGCTGCTTTCACTACCTTCACTGATTTCACTATTTACTTCCCTGTTTTCACTTCTTCTTTTGTTGATTCTGTTTTAGGTGTTGTAGATTTTAGTTGTCTGGGGATTAATGATGTTTTCCATATTGATGGAATCTCAGAACATCGTCTCTTGTGTTGAGATTATGTGGGTGTTTTTCTATGGCTTCTCTGATAATTCTAGCTGTAAAGTGCTCGATACTTGCCAAAGTTACTGCGTCCTCAAATTTAATTTTGTGTCCTGTTGTGGTTACGCGTCCAAAGATGATGACGCTTGAACTTTATATTAAGCGCGTTTTTGTGTTCTATCCTTGCGCGGATTTTTTTGTTGGTCTGTCCAATATGCGATAGCCCGCAGCCTCCACGTGGAATCTCGTACACTCCTTGACTCTCCAACGAGATCTTGTCCTTAGGATTTCTTAAGATCGAATGAATTTTTTGATACGCCGTGAAAGTTGTATCGATGTTATGTTTTTTAAGAATAGGGCTAATCTTGTCCGTTGTCCCTTTGATGTATGGTAGGTATGCCGTGGTAGTTGCACGATCAGCTGGTTCTTTGTCTTCTCTACGTGAAGGCCTCAAAGTCCTTTGTATGTCGTGGTGGTGGAATCCATTTCTAATCAAAGCCTCTCTTATTACAGACAAGCTCTGCTCAACACCTCAAAATGCTATGCCTCCTCGTGGAAAAACGCAATTGTGGTGATATTGGAGGTAACAACGTATCAGTTTTATTATGTGTTTTGTAAAAGTCAATAATGTTTAGGTTACGTAAAGCAAATTTTAAGGAAGCAAAATATTGTACAATGCATGGTAACGGACCTAAATACAAAACTAACAGATATCGAAAATTTTGTTAAAAAAACTCCGAGCCATGACATAGAAAATGCAGTTGTAGATGAACTAAAGTCCATTTCTGTTAAAGTAGAACATTTACCAGTCGATTTAAATGATGTTCTCCAAGAACTGGAGAATTTCTTATCAGATTATAATGAATTTAGTCAAGCAGTAGGTATAAGTTTTTTAGTATACGATTATTTTAAATTTGTGTATGTGATAGTATTTGACTGTATTAATTGAAAATTGAAAAAAATTATGAGGTTAGGAGGGAACTCACATATGAATTTATATTGCGAGCTGCAAAGAAGTTAATAACAGATCGATTTGCTGGGGCCGAATTTAGCTTTCTTGGGAGAAAGCAGAAACGTAAATTTATCGATTTAAAACTGGCACAGTTGGTAAAAGTAAGTGCACTTACCTAATTACGAAAGGATTTAGATGCTAAATGTATGCAACACTGTTGTTTTTTTCGACACAATCTGTAGTTTATTTTGAGGGATAAACCAAACATCAAGTAAAACTATTTCAAATTCTATAAAATATTTGTGATGTTTACCTGCACTTGTACACCATATTTACTATATGATTTACCCCGTGAATTTTCTTTTCGGTTACCAGTACATTTTTAGGGTATTAAAAAAACAGTGCTGTATATGTATATCTAATACTTCTCATTAGATACAATACTTTTAAAACCATTATTGACTAGCATCAATGACATTTCCGTGCTATAAAGACCACATTACACCCGCATTTGGAGGCGTATAAAGAACATTATGGTGGCAAAATAAAATAATAGATATTTATGTATTAAGGACATAATCTACAATTATGCCCGTGGTACATACAATGTTTTATTTTATTTTGCACCATAAAACTGGAACAAAATATTAAAAAGATTCAGTATTTTCGGCAAGTTTTTAAATGCAAATGCAGTGAAATAAAGTCGACAGTAGGCTAATTTGTTGTTTCTAAGATACTGTGATATTGCTATTATATATCATGTCATGTGTTTGCTGTCAATCATGCTGCTTAGCATCAATGACATTTCCGTGCTATAAAGACCACATTACACCCGCATTTGGAGGCGTGTAAAGAACGTTATGGTGGCAAAATAAAATAATAGATATTTATGTATTAAGGGCATAATCAGAAGATTATGGCTCGAGGGAATGTTAAAAGCCCGACGCGAAGCAGAGGGCTGGTATATTCCTGAGAGCCATAATCTACAATTATGCCCGTGATACATACAATGTTTTATTTTATTTTGCACCATGAAACTGGCACAAAATATTAAAAAGGTTCAGTATTTTCGGCAAGTTTTTAAATGCAAATGCAGTGAAATAAAGTCGACAGTAGGCTAATTTGTTGTTACTAAGATACTGTGATATTGCTATTATATATCATGTCATGTGTTTGCTGTCAATCATGCTGCTTAGCATCAATGACATTTCCGTGCTATAAAGACCACATTACACCCGCATTTGGAGGCGTGTAAAGAACATTATGGTGGCAAAATAAAATAATAGATATTTATGTATTAAGGGCATAATCAGAAGATTAATCCTCGAGGGAATGTTAAAAGCCCGACGAGAAGCGGAGGGCTTTTATATTCCTGAGAGCCATAATCTACAATTATGCCCGTGGTACATACAATGTTTTATTTTATTTTGCACCCTGAAACTGGAACAAAATTTTAAAAAGATTCAGTATTTTCGGCAAGTTTTTAAATGCAAATGCAGTGAAATAAAGTCGACAGTAGGCTAATTTGTTGTTACTAAGATACTGTGATATTGCTATTATATATCATGTCATGTGTTTGCTGTCAATCATGCTGCTTAGCATCAATGACATTTCCGTGTTATAAAGACCTCATTACGCCCGCATTTGGAGGCGTATAAAGAACATTATGGTGGCAAAATAAAATAAAATAAATTACAATAATATTAAATTGTATTGTTAACTTTGAATAAAACAGATATTCTAGTAATTTCAATTTTGTGAGAATGTGTTACGAGCGTTCACCAAAGGCCTAGATAAGGTTTCAAGGTTGTGTAATAGGTACATAGAAAGAACATACTACGCATGTTCCCCTGAACGTTCTTTTTATGTTCAGGGAACACTTCCACTAGACATTCTTTGAATGACCACATCTGTGCCATTTGGACAATTGGAGAAGTTCCCGGAACATCCTTGTGATGTTACAAAACGTTTTCGGAACGTTTGAATGTCCATCTTTAAATATAAATAATTATAAACATTTTGGCTAATGTTTATAATGGTTATAAATATTTACCTTGCACGTTACCTTATCTAGAAGGAATGAAGTTTGCAAAATTGTACACGATGTGGTATTTTTCTACAGCAATGTCTCTTCAATATAATATATTATCTTACATGTTAAATGTGTAAAACGTAAGTGTATATTTTGTTTTATAGAAATTACGCTACTAAGTGGACAAATTAGATGAATTGGTTTACCAACATTAAAGTATAGCTAGCTCTAATATCGTCCAGGAAAGCTTATTACATTGTTATGTACAAAAAACACATGAATACAGTTATTTAGTGTTGCATAATACACATACAGAAGTACATAACTTGATATAGGGCATTAATTTTTGTTATTACGTTGAACTTATCAGTTTTATTCTCAACTTTTATATTGAAGTGATTCTACGTGAAGGTTATATTTAATGTATAGTTTCAGATTCTATTAAGTTTTACTATCATACCGCTTTGGGAAAAGTTTAAGTAGAATTTCATTTGAGTATGCTGAGGTTAATCAGCACATATTATTTTGATTTATTGGATATATAAATAAATATAGCTTTTGTATCGTTTAGCAAGTTTACATGTGATATTTAAGTACAACTTTAAGAGACTAATTGTTATAAATCCATTATTAGCGTTTTTGTAACGTTGCTTATTTTCATTAAGAACGTTTTACGAGAGAGGTTAGTTTTTCTAAAAAAAATGTATTTTATTTCTTTTAATTCTCCAGACCACCAGGACACCAGATATTTTTTAACCATAAGGACACAAGATTACTATTGTCAAATTTGTTAAACGGTGTGCTCTAATGAATTGGTGATCTAGTTGACGAAATTATACGCCTAGCTGGTAAAATAAAAAACAAGTTGCAAATCACAGAGTTGGGGCATAACTCTTTTCTTAATTTAATTTTGAGATTATCTTAAAACCCTGATTTCGTTATATTTGGAAATAAATGTCTTGTAGAGCTTATGTCATTCTGCTTGGTGAAAAGGCCTAATTGGGCCATCTTAAAGCATTTAGACTGAGCGTAATCCGATCACGATTTCGTTCTACAGAAGCACAGAGGCGTAGGTACTGCTTGTCACTATTTCACTTTATACATTGTTTGATCACCGTGAATCACACTTTTTACATCTACAATTTCGTGCGAAATACACGTAGGTACTTTAATTAATTATAATTAATAATGTTAATAATGATAATGGGTAATTAATATTTCATTATGCAGAAAGTAAATATGCTCTATGTCCAACTTTCTAATCGCATAAAGTGGTTTTTAATGTTAGTTACTTTCAGTTACTGTTTAGACTTCTGACAATGATCAACTACTGGTTATAGTGTAACTGAAAAAACTTTAAAGTAAGTATAACTGTGAAAATGTCAACATCAGCTGGTGGAAAAGCAGTGCACCGACAAGCACGCGAACTAGTGTACAATAATTTTAATTGTATTGAAATACTATTCCTAAATAAATTGAAACATGATTAATTTGGAGTCTCAGTAGGAACGATTGAACGGATCGTGAAAGAAAAGGGCATTCAGTTCACAAAAAGCGGGGGGAAATAAAATAGGCGTGATTTCAAAAGTTCTAGATTATGAAGTAAACCATGTACAGAATGTGGAATGAATAATACCGAAAACTGCCGACGAGTGATTTATTATATACCTATTCAAGTGAATCATTTACTTTTAAATGTTATTTCTTAAATCTTTGTGGTTATGTTACATTGATGACTAAAATGTTGTCTTGTTCAACATTTTAAAATAATTGGCAATTTAAATACAAGTTTTATTAATTTTGCGTACGCCACTGAAAATAGTAGCACTCAAGGGCGGAGTTACCGGTGAAAAGTGTCCGTGGTACTTGCGCGTTCTTTCGGGAGGCAGAATGACATAAATAATATGTTTCATATGTTTGTAAATAAATACGGTAAAACATTTAAGTACGGTTTAATTTAATAAATTTAGATATTGTCCATTTCTTGCAACAGCTTAATTAGGAGTAAGGCGCAATAATCTGTCTTGGCAATAAGCGTTATCATTAATATCCAAAGCTTTATAGAAAGGCTGTAATAAATTTATACGTTTGTTCCT